>CP139501.1:55583921-56235349 GCA_021014915.2 Artemisia tridentata subsp. tridentata | reverse complement strand
GTAAATTCTGTAAAATTGAGGATACATTCTTATAATATGATAAAATGAGTAACCATTGTGAAACTTTGATAAATTAAGGGTGTAAAGTGTAAATTGTGAATTCTTAAGGACCTAAAATGTAAATGTGATAAAAGATACCCTAATTCCAGAAATAATGATTTAACTAAGAATGTTGATCCAACTTGCTATATATGGAAACTTTCTAAAAATGGAAACCTGCTAAAAATAAAAAGTACTTGATATGAACATGGGATCCTTAGTAATTCTGTCTCTACTCCTCTAGGTGTCAAGGAGGAGAAGTTTTATCTGTGTCTGCCATTTCATTTGCTTACTTGATCACTAAGGTACAGATATTCTGCCCTTCTTTAGTAAGGTGCCTTCGTCTCATGTTGATTTCTGATTCACTGCCATGTTCCTTGTTTCTATGAACCTTTGACATTGACCTACTGATACTGAACCTTCTTATATTGAACCTACTGATATTGAACCTCTGTTACTGAACCATCTGATATGAACTGTCTGTTATACTGAACTGGATATTGACCTATGAAACTAAACTGAATACTGAATACTGATACTTGACCACTGACCCACAGTTTGATACTACGAGCCATAACTAGTCATGAGGGTTTCATGACCATGTCATTGATGCACCGATGGCATGACTCTAGGGCAGGAGAGTGATGACCTGTTCCGTCCCTTTTATGTATTTATTTGGTGTGTTGGGAGGTTTATGGCCACCAGGGGCGTATGGATGCATCCTAGAACTGTTACTGCTACTGTTACTGTTACTGATTACTGATTACTGTATTACTGGTGACTGATGGTGTGTGCGATACACGTCTTTCACATACTGGGAGCTAGCTACTCCATTTACTGATTGAGGACTCCCCTCATATTTACTGATTACTGAGAGGTCTCCCCTCTATATGATTATACTGATTACTGTTACTGATTACTGATACTGGGCTCGTAGAGGATTACTGTTTTCCATGCACCTTATAGACTTATGACCTTTACCTTCCATTACTGACACCCTATGGTATGATACTGGACTTATCTCTGTACTGGGCTTGGTATGTTGGGCTTGTTGAGATCTTTTGATTACTTCACCATTACTCATGATACTATCCATGTTTCTTATATCTCTGTATAACCTTTATATTTCTTCTCATCTATTATCACATCATGTATGATTCCTTTCGTTTTCCCTATTTCATGATTATTATTGTTACCGTTATATCTGTTCACTGAGCTCGTGTAGCTCAGCCGCGTTTCTTTTCCCGCGGCAGGTATTGAGCTAGGAGCTGGGTTATGGATTTTGGGAAGAGTGTATCTGAGTGAAGCTTGTTTCAGTTGGATTATTTCACCATTTGGATTTTGTTTTGTATTTCATTATTTCTGTCTTACTTTTGTAATTAAGTCTTGATGACTTACTCTTTTGATTTATGTATTGATTTCCGCTATTTTATTCGAGGATGCTATGTTTATTCTGATATGAAACCATGTACTTGTGACATCTTTGCCCTTGTCGGGTCGGGGTGTTACAAATTATGGTATCAGAGAGACAGGCTGCGATTCGTAATACACTTACCCTTGGCCTGTGTAAGTAGGACCACTAAGTTTCCCTGTAAGCGCTCATAAGATAACCTGTAAGATTTGCTTTAGGATCTCCCTGTAGGAACCTAAATTTAACCAGTGAGGAATGGGTAGACTAAGACATATATGTGAGTATCATTTGCTTCCGCATCACTCTGATTCGTGCCTCTGCCCTTAGTTAAACCTCATCAGAAACTTTTCAGGAGTTAGAAGTTTTGCAACTTAAGCTTAGTAACCAAGTCAGTTTGGAATACCTCGGAAAACCCACCTGGATACCTTACACCATGTAAGTTTCATTTTCAGATTTTGACATCCACCTCCGATTTGTTTGATAAGCTGTTTAACACCTTTCCGACCATGTCGTAAGCCATTCAATCATAATGTGTTCGACACATTTTGTGAATTCATTGCTTATGCTGAATGCGAATGTATCGTCCGATACCACTTAACTTTGCATAAATCCGTTACTACTCCTATGAGAATTCTGGTAATTATTAACCATGGATATAGGAAGTTATGTTCCTTTCCTTTGAATGACGAATCTTGTTCTGCCAACCATTTCCTTTGGAAGGATATGATGCTATGTTACCTCGGTATGGATTTGTTAACTGAGCATGATGATGCTAATAACGGATATTCTGTACATCTCACTTTTGACAAATATACGATGTTCGTATTGCTGATAATACACATCCTACTTACTGCTTATGCTAAGAAGCTGAACGAATCCCCACACTTGAATCATTCGTTTATCCATCTCAACACTTTTATTGAAACATGTGCTGGATTTCGATATATGAACTATCCGTCTGATTCGATGACTGTACTCGTTCTATGAATCTTTTGATCTTGACATGTCTTATTGTGTGGTCTCTTATGTATGGACCGGATGACTATTTGTAAAGCTACCATAGACTACCGTATCTGAAATGTGATCTTAACAATTTATCTTACCCTATTTCGTTATGATGAATCTCTACACCTGAATCTGCTAAAGTTCTGCCACTATGGAAGCACCAACCCTGAACTCATATGGTTATCAATCTTCCTGACAACCATTACTATTCACCCTTGGAAAGTTTCGCCATTAGAAATATTCCGTTGTACGAAGATTTTCCGGTATTTCAGGTGTAATATGAATTTTGCTCACCTCAGTGATTCTCTTGAAGTACTCTTGTTGGTCTATGAAGATGAAGTATGTGACGACGTATCGACTATTGTGCACCTAACCGTACCACTATCAGTAATCGTTATCCGTTTTCGCACATCAATGATTGATTTGGTCTTTCTTTTGAAACTTCGTATCTCGTTGCATCGTGCTAAATTTGAAGGGCTGAAGCAGCAACCACAAGAACTTCTACGAAGGGGGTTAACTAACCGAGAGTAACCTTTGTGAAGTAGTTCAGTCTTACTTTGAAGAAGAAGGAAGGCGACATGAGGTGTATGTGAAAGTTTTTTTCCCCTAAACGATTTCAGAGACGGTCCTCGCGCTCGTTATAACCTTATGAGTTTGAGTGATGCCAATAGTATTGGCAAAAATGATCATGTCTTCGTGTGTTTTGGACAAATTGTCATAGTATGACATTGTGTTATGTTCAGAGAATGAAAGAAGAACATAGAGATTATTGGCAGGATGAGCCTTTGTTCTAGAAGAGAAATTCGGTTGACGTTCAGAGCTCTTAGTAGGCAACACTACCCTATATAATGTGAAGACAGAGTTTCACACAGAAAGGATCAAGATCGAAGACAATTATCAGCGTTAGAAACCTGGTGGGAGAATAGTAGAAGATGGTTGCGACAAGTATACCTTAGAAGAAGCACCTAGGAAGAAGAGAGGAACTGGATAGTACTCGACTACACATCATGCAACACGGGAAGATTGCAACTCGGGCATCAAGACAACCAGATCGTATGAGGCGAATCGTTCAACACATACCCGGAGCTATGCTGGAAAACCTGTCGAAGATGCGCAGTCTTGCTTCTCTATTCATTTTAGTTGTACTAAGATGAATTGAGAGCAGAAGCAGACTTGCGGATGGAGGGTTGCACGATGATCGTGTCAGAGGCTGCCGCTACGAAATCACCATATCAAGAAGAGTTGCTGAAGGCTTGAGGAATCAGACTCAAATTTGTAATTCCTTTTCACCATGGGATGAGATGGACAAACATAGATGAACCACTCCAACTTGAAAGAAATTTTGAAATTTAGTATTTGAATTGACGAATTTTGAAGTGGAGATTTGCGTTTAGACGAGGTGATTCTGTGAATGATGAAGCTATCGATGACGTAATTTGTTTTTCCCTCAACCTACTTAAATACCGTTACCTGATAATGAAGTCCTTTGAATAATTTGGGTTTCTCTGTTAGAAATTTCGTCCTATGTCACTCTGCATTTGTTGAGTAACGAGTTATGTGGAATTTTGACGAATTATGGAAGGGACTTTGTGATTTATGTTTCAGAAAGGACGGATGTTGAAGTAACCACTGATATTGGCTGAGTTGATTTTGATAAGTTATGAAGTATTGACGCTATTAACGACGTACCTGAATTCTGATGGACATTTTCGGATTTCCGTTACTCTTCGAGTAATTTCGTTCTCTTAGTTATGATGTTTGATTTTAGTGACCTCTGAGACGGTAGGTGGACTAGGTGGATTTAGATAAGTTATGTTAATCACGACTTGAGAATAAAGTATGACCATCGTGAGGGCATATTTATATGATGCAAGTATTATGACGTCTGGCCAGCGTGATAATACTTACATCATATAACGTGCACTCTTTGTGGGCATAGGATATTTCGAGAAGTGCCTTAGAAGCCTTAGAATTTCTGATATCTGTTTGAGATCATCCGCGTTTAGTGAGACTTTAGATTTATTCTAACTATATGATTGATCCGCTGTCTTTGATATACGATTTGATACATTTGATGATTCGTCACGCGCTTCGTTGACCGATGGCACGTTCCTTAGTTCGATCGGTATCTGCTTGGAATTGATGAGTTCTTCTATAATAGTGGTGCACTAGTTCCCTTTTCGTTAAGAATCTGGACTGAGCTGATGAGATTTTACTCTTTAGTACTACCTTCGTATTACTTACAACAGGAATGTTTCACGTATCTCTGTGTGAGATTTAAATCGTTATCCGCTACATTGTTGTTTCGTATTTCTTGGAACGGATTCGTTGTGAACTATGAAAGCCTAGGGCTTTTCGATGATTTTGATCAGGTTGGCAAGGTATCTCATCGCTTGGCGTTACCTTCCCAGTAATATCATGTATACGATGTATTCCATGTACCACTTCTTCGTTAGTATGATTATCATCCGCTTCATGTTGTGTTTTGCCCATTCGATCAGATTCGAGAAAATCTTTCGTATTGTGAAGAACCTGAGGCTATTTTGGAGCATCAGGAAAGAGTCATGAGAACTAAAACAATTCCGTTCGTAAAGATTCTTTGGAAGAACCATCCTGAGAGCGAGGCTACTTGGGAAACCGAAGAGTCGATACGATCCGATTATCCGCATTTCTCTTTTTGATTTGGTACGTATTCATTTCGTTATTGCTTTCGATTTCGCACTTCAATTTTCGAGGACGAAAATTTTTTTTAAGAGGGGAAGAGTTGTAAAACCCGCAAATTAAAACTATATGAAAAGACCATTATGCCCTTGAATTAAATCTCGAGAACTTATGAATACGAATTAAATACATTAACCTAAGTCTAAGTTAAATTAAAACTATACATTATATACATTTGGTTAAAAAAAAAAAAAAAAAAAAAAAAAAAGAAACAAGACTACATTTGGCCGCCCCCCCCCCCCCCCCTTTAGCTTGTAACATGTCTAGGTTCTTGATTTATATAACTATGGTATATCCCTTAATTCTTGCAAATCATTCCTTTAATACCTAAATCAAATATTCGGTCCATGTTTTATCTCCTTATACCGGATTTCCAACTTTTAAACAAACAAAACCCTACAACAACAATAAACAATCGGCTGCCCCATAATTCACTGCTGCCACGCTTGAAATTCACCCAAAAAGGCTCCGAAAACTCGTTCTAATTATCATCTAATCGTCACAAGGTAAGCCCCTAACCTCTATGATGATCCATACGAAAATTTCGCGTCAAAAACTAACCAAATCCATCACTTTTTGTGCTGTTTTTCTGCCTTGTTTGCTGCTGTTCTGTCGACAAGAAAATAAAGAAGAAAAAGAAATAAAATATAAATCGAATTAGGGTTAGACTTTTTGGGCTGTTCTTGTGTGATTAAATGATGATTAATGATGATGATATGATTGGTGAATGATTGGTATTTCTAGGGTTAGGATTTTGGTAATATAAAATGTTATTCGATCCTAATTAAATTATAAGGGGGTGTTTTGTAACTTTTAAAACTCAAGGGTTATTTTTAGAACTTATTTTGGAACATGTACCTACTGTATAAAATATAAAAGGAAGGGGTCTAATGTCATTTTTGTATTTTAGAAGGTTAAAATGTTTTTAGGGTTTTATTATGGCTCGAATTATAAAATAATTAAATAGAGGGACTAAACTTGTAATTTCTGGAAAGTTAGTGCTGTTTTGAGTAAAATAATTCATTCAGGGGGTTATGTGTTAATTTGGTGATTTAAGGGGTTAATATGTAATTATTAATAATATAAAGTTGAAATTGTAAAATAAGGGACTAAATATGCAACTTTGTAAACTAGAGGGACCTATTGTGTAAATTCTGTAAAATTGAGGATACATTCTTATAATATGATAAAATAAGTGACCATTGAGAAACTTTGATAAATAAAGGGTCTAAAGTGTAACTTTTGAATTCTTAAGGACCTAAAATGTAAATGTGATAAAAGATACCCTAATTCCAGAAATAATGATTTAACTAAGAATGTTGATCCAACTTGCTATATATGGAAACTTTCTAAAAAAAATGGAAACCTGCAAAAAATAAAAAGTACTTAATATGAAAATGGGATCCTTAGTAATTCTGTCTCTACTCCTCTAGGTGTCAAGGAGGAGAAGTTTTATCTGTGTCTGCCATTTCACTTGCTTACTTGATCACTAAGGTACAGATATTCTGCCCTTCTTTAGTAAGGTGCCTTCGTCTCATGTTGATTTCTGATTCACTGCCATGTTCCTTGTTTCTATGAACCTTTGACATTGACCTACTGATACTGAACCTTCTTATATTGAACCTACTGATATTGAACCTCTGTTACTGAACCATCTGATATGAACTGTCTGTTATACTGAACTGGATATTGACCTATGAAACTAAACTGAATACTGAATACTGATACTTGACCACTGACCCACAGTTTGATACTACGAGCCATAACTAGTCATGAGGGTTTCATGACCATGTCATTGATGCACCGATGGCATGACTCTAGGGCAGGAGAGTGATGACCTGTTCCGTCCCTTTTATGTATTTATTTGGTGTGTTGGGAGGTTTATGGCCACCAGGGGCGTATGGATGCATCCTAGAACTGTTACTGCTACTGTTACTGTTACTGATTACTGATTACTGTATTACTGGTGACTGATGGTGTGTGCGATACACGTCTTTCACATACTGGGAGCTAGCTACTCCATTTACTGATTGAGGACTCCCCTCATATTTACTGATTACTGAGAGGTCTCCCCTCTATATGATTATACTGATTACTGTTACTGATTACTGATACTGGGCTCGTAGAGGATTACTGTTTTCCATGCACCTTATAGACTTATGACCTTTACCTTCCATTACTGACACCCTATGGTATGATACTGGACTTATCTCTGTACTGGGCTTGGTATGTTGGGCTTGTTGAGATCTTTTGATTACTTCACCATTACTCATGATACTATCCATGTTTCTTATATCTCTGTATAACCTTTATATTTCTTCTCATCTATTATCACATCATGTATGATTCCTTTCGTTTTCCCTATTTCATGATTATTATTGTTACCGTTATATCTGTTCACTGAGCTCGTGTAGCTCAGCCGCGTTTCTTTTCCCGCGGCAGGTATTGAGCTAGGAGCTGGGTTATGGATTTTGGGAAGAGTGTATCTGAGTGAAGCTTGTTTCAGTTGGATTATTTCACCATTTGGATTTTGTTTTGTATTTCATTATTTCTGTCTTACTTTTGTAATTAAGTCTTGATGACTTACTCTTTTGATTTATGTATTGATTTCCGCTATTTTATTCGAGGATGCTATGTTTATTCTGATATGAAACCATGTACTTGTGACATCTTTGCCCTTGTCGGGTCGGGGTGTTACAAGTATAATGTGACAAATCTAAGTGGGCTTCATTTTAAAACCTGTTCCGACCCAATTTTTTAAACCACAACTTGCGTCTTCTATATATTGGATATTTGAAGTACCCTATTTGAATATCTATAAATAGCCTTAACACTCTACGACAAGAAATATGTCTCTTGAACAGGATCGAGGAACCTACTCGCCCCCTTGCTAACTTTCCACCCAGTAATTGGGATGATCAGTTTCTTATCTATGATGAGGTACGACAAAATATATTAGTGGTCTCAACA
Organism: Artemisia tridentata subsp. tridentata; assembly: GCA_021014915.2. NCBI lineage: Eukaryota > Viridiplantae > Streptophyta > Magnoliopsida > Asterales > Asteraceae > Artemisia > Artemisia tridentata. The sequence goes on along the minus strand of CP139501.1, from coordinate 56,227,203 downwards.
AACTATAACTTTGTAATTAAATCATCAAATCAATTTTCATTATGATTCCTTGGTAAATGTAGCAAGGAGATGAAAGAGGGATAGAACAAACGATTGAAGATTTGAAAAAGGACGTGCGTAAACATTTGAAGTTATCTTTGGATACTCTAACAGAACATACAAATTTGCTGAAGTTAATTGATTCAATCGAACGGCTCGACATAGCGGATTATTTTCAGGTTGACATTGAGAATACCCTACAATACATTTATGATACATATGGTAAAAAATGGAATGGTGTTAGCTTTGTTCTTTGGTTTCGACTCTTGAGACAACAAGGGTTCTATGTTTCAACTGGTAAGTATCCATAATTTTTTTTAGCAAGAGTATCCATAACTTCAATATTTTTATATTGCAAAAGACGCAACATTTTTTCATGTGTTTATACAGATAGTTTTAATCAGTATAAAGATGACAACGGAGCTTTTAAGGAGTGTTTAGGGTCATAGGAGGTTATAGTTACAGCAGCCAACAAATGTTTCGTTGTACTTTTTGTGTTCTTTTGTATATTATATATTGTTATTTCATTATTCAAGCGATGTTTGGACATCTCTTTTATTTGTTTTGCTAAAGTGGTATTTAGAAATATAAAGAACACCGCCGCAACGCGGCGGGGTCGTCCCACTCGTTAGTATCAATTCAAATTATACACTATATCAACTACTCAAATATATTAATCAGTAGTATACATATACTACCTTATATATGTCGACAAACCAAAAACACTAAAACACAAAACTTTATTTGATAAAAAATGTCGACTCCTGCAAAACAACCAGAAACCAATGCAGCAAGTTCGTTGAACAAAGAAACACGCCAGAAAGATGTAGAATACGCGACACCTAATCAGAACCAGGCTAACGATAAAGAAAAGAATAAGGCGGAAACTCCAGAAAAGCCTGAAGGTATGGTATACGTAAACGTAAATAATAAAAACTATCATGTATTCATTTAATGTATTAATATTTCAAATACTAACTTTACTTTTTAAATGTTTGAAATAGATAAGTATGTGTTCTATAATGGTACCTAGCATAAGATTAAGATTAAGAAGAACCATAATGGCGATTGGAATAGCGTGATGTTTTACATCAAAATGGCTGATGTAATAATCAAAACTAACAGCAACTACGTGATGAGGGTCGCAATATAACAGATGATTATATGGTTGATCACAACGTTAGTGAGGATGAAGAATAACAATGTTTTTTATCATAAAAATGTTATGTTTTCATGTTTTTATCGATATTTGATTGTCGTTTTTAAAAAAAAATATGATTTAATGTTGGTTTGTTATTTCGTAATTTTGTCATAGTTTTTAAGTTAATGTTTGTAATAAATTGGTTGTTGCAATTTTTGCACGCCATTGTTATCATTAATAATATTCGTATGAGTTTCGTATCTAATTCATTTTTGTATAACACAATTTATTTGTTCGTTATTTATACATCTTTATTATAATGCATGTTATATTAACTTAAGAAAACTATTCATCAAAGTAAAGCATCGGGTTGTAAAATAAATTTGAAAGTTAAACGGGTTTATGTTACAACGTTATAAATATATTTTTCTATCTTTGTCAGATGCAATAAAACAATAAGTTTTCTTTATAAGGATTCATATTAAAAATTAAGATACATTTGGTCTAGTATATAGACTGATATAACAGATGATTATATGGTTGACCACAACGTTACTGACGATGAAGAATAACAATGTTTTTTTATCATAAAAGTTATGTTTTTATGTTTTGTCGATGTTTGACTGTCGTTTTTAATAAATCTGATTTAATGTTGGTTTGTTATTTCGTAATTTTGTCATAGTTTTTAAGTTAAGGTTTGTAATAAATTGGTTGTTGCAGTTTTTGCACGACATTGTTATCATTAATATATTCGTATGAGTTTCGTATCTTATTCATTTTTGTATAACACAATTTATTTGTTCGTTATTTATAAATCTTTATTATAATTCATGTTATATTAACTTAAGAAAATTCTTCATCAAAGTAAAGCATCGGTTTGTAAAATAAATTTGAAAGTTAAATGGGTTTATGTTACAACGTTATAAATATATATATATTTTTTTTTATATTTGTCACATGCAATACGACAATAAGTTTTCTTTATGATGATTCATATTAAAAGGTAAGATACACTTGGTCTTGTATATAGATTGGTATAAGAGTGATGCTATAACAAAATTGTTGGCCCAAGAGAATTTTTAAAAAAGTTGCGATAAATTAACTATTTGTTCACATAAAAAATGGGTTACATATTATGTATTAGTAATATTCAAATTATTTATTAAAATATAAAATAAAAAAAATGAAAAATATAACTGAATAAAATAACTAAATAAACGATATATCATTTCACATTCATAATTAAACAAACAATAATAATACCATACTCCTGTTTTTAAACATGCCAACATCAAAAAAAAAATAAATAAATAAATAAAAAAAAAAAAAACAAAACAAAACAATTCCAAATAAGAAACCTGAAAATCAACCAAATTGTCTTAAACAACCTTATTCAAACCTAAAAAAACCAACAGAACATAAACATTGGATGTGATATAATGATATATCGTAAGTGAAAACGATCACTCCTTTTCGTTATTCACTTCAAACGCTGGTTGCTTTGCTCGCTTAGGCTCAGCATCTTCTTCATTAGAACCGTCTAGATGTTCGTTATTCACTTTAATGATGTCACGTTTGCCGCTACCAGAACTTCCATCACCAGCTGATCCTTCATCCGTAGCCTTCAAAGCCTTTATCTGATCAGAGTAACCAAACATGGTCGCAGAGGTCCTTCAAGTCCATTTGACGGTTTCTGGTGTCACAAACTCACTACCATCAACCTGTTCAATATTTTTTTTTAGAAAATAAGATACAATTTGTGGATTTCATATTTATGCAACGAAATGAAAATTGAGTATGCATTCTACATACATTATTATTATCCGGATTAGCCAAATCTGCAACATCTTTTGCTTGTTTCACAATCTCATCCTGATCTTCTTGATACTATAAAGAATAAAATAATAATAATAATAATAATAATAATAATAATAATAATAATAATAATAATAATAATAATAATAATAATAATAATAATAATAATAATAATAATAATAATAATAATAATAATAATAGTATGCATTCTACATACGTTGTGCAGCCTCAATCACCACACGACCCGGCACGATAAGGGATATGGTTTCCTCCCTTTCTCTTTCTCTTCTTTTGGAGAACTTGAAAAGGATGCTGTGACTTTATTGAAGCGTATTCGAAAGTTCTCGATTACTCAAGACATTGGAGCACGTACGGCTGCCCATATTTTTAGTAGGATTAGCTTTTCTATAGCTAGAGGAGTGAGAGCCCAATTAGTATCTCGGCTCCCTACTAACTTCTTGTAAAATCCTATTTGATTCTAATAAAAAAAAAATAATTATAAAAAAAAAAAAAAAAAAAAAATAATAATAATAATATAATAATAATAATAATAATAATAATAATAATAATAATAATAATAAGAAAGCATTATATGATGTGAGATTACATTTATAAAAATTCATAAACATGGTTAAAAAGATTGGAACATAATGTCCTTACCTCAGCAGGGACAAAACCTTCTTTGAAAAGATTAATCAACTCACGTCATCAGATATCATTTTGACTTGGTAAACGTGATTATTGTTGTTGATGTAAAACTCAGTGTAGACAAATTTGAACAACATTTTCTTTCCAAAAATCACATCAAGCTCTAATGGAAATGTATCTTCACCAGCGTGCTGATACTTTTCCGTTAAGTCCCAACACGGAGTATCACCAAGCAGTTTGTGAACCATGTTATCGAAAAGGATAAGCGAGGCGGATCCAGACTCATCAATAACACGCACAATGATCTTGTACCTAACCATTAAATTTAAAATTTCCATTACGTGTATAAAAGTACAGGTTATTAAAACGGTTTTGAATATAAACACGAACCTGTAAATGACACCACTCAATGCACCATGACTATCACACTTCCAAACTTTTCTACGGCTGCCAGATCGGGAACCTTTGGACGATGAAACAGGACATTCAGACAAGGTAGCTCTCTTGCTACATTTCTTACATGCTGGATAATACCAACCATATTCCTTGTGAATCTTGTGCACCTTAGCATATATGACACAGGTGTACTCCTGAAATGTAAGTGTTTTTTTAATCAAATTTTTAACATTGGAGTATTATCAAAGTTTAATATTTAAACATGTAATAACATTTCATAATATATACATAAATATTTATAAATGGTTGTAATCAGAAGATACGTACATCGTAAGAATCACGAATTGACCCGATAATTTTCTTGGTTACACCTTTGAAAAAGTTCTCAGGAGTCAATACATAACTTGTTGGAGAGAACAAAGCAATCTTGAATTCGTTCTCATCATAGCCATCTTTCCCTCGGTATCTGACATAAATTATAGCGTTAAAAAAATGTGATGTTGTTGTAAAGGGCGAGTCAGGTTGTGTATTTTAATACCTCGATTTGAAGGTCTTAAACTCGGGAAGATCTTCATTGATATAGATCTTGCTAGAATACAAATGCATGCCAACAGATGGTGTACCTGATAATAAGAAATTTCAATTTATCATATAAAAGTGGAAAATATTACAGTATGATAACAATGTAAAAAGGTGTTATTTTAGTTATTACCGTTCCAATATTTCACTTTCCCTAGTTGAACGATAAGAACAACATGGCCTGATGATTCCCTCTTAGACGCACATGTTTTAAAAAGATCAGCAACTCCATCGAAAAAACAACATTCCAACTTGTTACCTCTGCACATAGTACATATTTGATATTTATATTTATAGGATGACATATTATTTTTATGCATAGTGTTTGAATGAAAAAATGACACAACATATATAATAAATACACATACTCAACATTCTCAAGCTGCATAAGTCTGCGTCTGCTGGTCATACCATGATGGTTAAAGGGTATAAGGTCACCAAGTGATACAATCGTGCCAATGACATATGTACATATGATATCATAAGTATATATAAAGTTTATGAACAAAATAATGTATAATAAATGTGCATACCAACTGTATCAGCTTCGTTGATGCGTGCAGGAATAAAATCACTAAATGATTCAAACTTGAATCCTTTAACATTTTGGTCAAAGGGGTCTATGAGTGTCAAAGACGTGTTTTTGAAGAAAACAATCTTGTACTTATGCCTCAGCAAAGGGTATTTACCCCCATTCTATCCAACGCCGAAATTGCTAATCCTATAGCAAACACCCTCCTGAAGTAGTGCCTCGTACTTGTGCATATCCTCCATCCTAATAGTGCATTGGATGCGATTTCCCTGTTACACATAAATTACAAATTATATGCATCATTCAAATTCAAATAATACATTTCAAACAAAATTTTAAGATAACAATTTTATAACCTGCTGATCTTGAATCATACAGTCCAAACTCCAAACATGAGTAGGTTTGCCAGGAGTGTCAGAACACCATATGCTTACACATCTAGCTTTCACTTTCATGTTGTCAGATGTAGGATCAACATTGATCAAAAGGGTGAAGTTTTCACTAATATTGTATACTGCAAAAAAAAAAAAAAAAAAAAAAAAAAAAAAAAAAAAAATTGAATATAGAATGTCATCAACAACATCAATAACAATCACTAATAATATTATTCAAATTGGATACAAAAAAGTAGTGTATCGAATGTAAGAACCTTTACGATGTAAAGAGAAGCAGATGATGTGATATGCAAATGAAATGCTGCTACAATTTATAGGATGAGATTAGGGTTAACAATGCTATAATTTTGGAAAGGATATATCAAATTTCAACTTTTAAAAACAAAGCTGTAATCTCAGTAATTGATGCGTTCTATCAAGCTTTAAATTTATAATACAAGAATTACCGGTTAACTAGGAACACATACGAGCAAGTATACTCGTCCGTGTGTAGTAAGAGGGTTGGTAAGTCAAGGTCGTCCCACGAGACTTGGTTGTACTCAAATGTTGTTTGATTATTTAAGCAAGTAACAAGTTGATGGTTATGATTGTCACGGATCAAACCAACAATAAAAGCAATTATAAAAGCATGATTTAAGCACACAAACACTTGTTTAGGAATAGTAACCAATTGTGATAGAATGTTGAACATGTTTATGTGAAACATAGAAGGCACATATCAATTTTCACAAGGTTTTCTAGTCAATGGGTAATATCAAGAAAATCCATGTTTCTACTAGTTTCACGGGTGAGTCCTTTCGGCCTATACATCATCCCATTACGCTAGCTCTTTGTGTTATCAAATATATGAAAAAGGTGATTAGTAACATTAGTTCTTACGAGTTCTTTCGACCCAATCTCGTGATTAAATATTTCCGAATTCATTTAAAAACTTGCATACTTAATAGTTGTCAATTATCAAATACCAATCCATTTTGGCCACCAACTTCTTGGAATTAAACAATATTAGAAATCCTTTCGACCTTTAAATCCAACAATGTTTAATCAACAAGTTTTAGAACACGAATTATATTTAAACAAACTTATGAGAACAATCATTTTTTTCTAACCAACTAATCATTCAATCATTCACACGAAAGTCTACATAATCCCCAAACTAGTATAAAGAGACAATAGTAATCAAACATGTAACACAACACATAAAGGAATTCTCATGATCAACATAAGCAAAGACATTAATATGATTGAATTTAAATAGAAACAATACCAAACATTAGAGTCAAGGCATCAAGTGCTACAATTCCAACCATGTGATTCCAACCAAAGAAACTACCAAAATACAAATCATCCATCCCTAAACCTTCCTGAAATCGAACTCATGTTGTGAGTATAACACTTAGGGGTGTTTGGTAATAAGGATTGTTGGTGATATATGTGGTGTTTAATTGGTGCGAACTATAATCAAGCCTCATGTTGTAAGGATGATCAAGTCATATGTCTTGCTAATGTAGACCAAACCAACTCCCCAACACCTCTAGAAATGGGTGGGGAGTGGTAGGAGAGAATCCTCCAAGTGTAGAGATTTGGTTGTAGACGGTATGATAATTTGATGATAGATAGGTAATAAGGTAATGAAAACACTTAACCAAGCACTCTTAATTGTAGTTGAATACTCCTTGGTCACCAAGCATGTTTCTTGTCCACAAAGGGTCATAAAGATGCAAGAAAAATGAGTTATTAGGAGTATATGATCGGACTTTGGAGTAATGGCACTTAATTCTTCACTTAAATGCAACTTTCGAGGACTTTAAATGCCTGAACCCATGGCTGGGATCTTGAACCTGCGGCTGGGATGTCTGCTGAACCTCAGGTTGAGCTTTGAACCTTCGGTTTGGAAATGACTGCTCAACCTCAGGTTGAGATATGAACCTTGGGTTTGAATTTCAGCTTCAACCTTGGGTTGAGAAGTATTTTGCACAAGTATTTCACCCTTGAGTTAGCATATAACTTCATCCTTTAACACTCTTTTTGGCACTTAATCTTGACTCTATTTTCACATCTTTCTCTTGAACATCGGAATTAATCGTAGCACGATTCAATATCTTTGAAGACGATCTTTTTCTTGAATATTTACTTGATTTCATAGCTTTTCTTCGTCTTTTTCTTTATTTCCTACGACATAGTTGTACCTGAACCTGAATACATCTTTTATACCTTTTAAGCGTAAAATGTTCACAAATACAACCAAATAACATGCAAAAACATACGAATAACGCTAATAAAATATGTACAAAATGAGCGTTATTATATACCCCCACACTTAAACTTTGCTTGACCTCAAGCAAATCTAAGAAAAGAAAAATTAAAATGCATATCTAAATGACAAAATGAAAAGAAAATTTTTTAAAAATTTATGAAAAATTAGAAAATATCGAAAAAATCTTTTTGGTTTTTATTTATTTTTTTTTTCCTATTTTTTTTTTTTTTTTTTTTTTTTTTTAAATAAGCGTAAAATGAGCTCACACTCCCCCACACTTAAGGGTTTACTTACCCTCAAGCAAATCTAGCAATTAAGAAAAATAGATCCTACATGATGTATGAAAAATGATTATCAAAAATATGATTCAAATCTACCAAGTACAAGTACGAGATGTGGAAAACTAGAAGGGGGTTAAATAGTTTTACGTCTTTTTAATTTTATTATGAAAACTTTTTTTTCCTTTTAAAACCTTAGATTTGAGTTTATATGAAAAATGATACTTGAACAATATTATTAATTATATGTGAATCCTTTTAGATTTGTTATAAAAGTTTTCTTTTTTTGAATGAAGTTTTAAATTGATCTTTATGTGAAATCAACTTCTAATTAATACTAACAGTTATATATGCCTATATGTATGAAAGTAATGACGATATAAAGAAATAAGTAAGAGATGGAAAGATCAAACCGAGACACGAGGGATTTATAGTGGTTCGGCTACAAGGACACCTTCCTTGCCCTACTCCACTCCCCGAGCACACCTTGCTCGAGAGTTTTCTTCACTATGTCAACAAGCTCCCTTATGGCGGAGAAAACCTTACACAACTTTAGCTTACACCGGCTTAACGACACAAAGGTAGATGTCGGGTTCTAATCGTAGCTAGAACCAATCTCACAACTTCATCACGACTTCTTCACAACTTATTCACGACTTCTTCACGACTTCTTCACAACTTCAACACAACGGCTTCACGACTTCTACAAGACGACTTCACAACTTCTAAGCTACGGCTTCACGACTTCTACATGACGACTTCACAACTTCTAAGTTATGGCTTCACGACTTCTACATGATGACTTCACAACTTCTAAGCTATGGCTTCACGACTTCTACATGACGACTTCACAACTTCTAAGTTATGGCTTCACGACTTCTACATGACGACTTCACAACTTCTAAGCTATGGCTTCACGACTTCTCCATGATGACTTCACAACTTCTAAGCTATGGCTTCACGACTTCTACATGACGACTTCACAACTTCTAAGTTATGGCTTCACGACTTCTACATGATGACTTCACAACTTCTAAGCTATGGCTTCACGACTTCTCCATGATGACTTCACAACTTCTAAGCTATGGCTTCACGACTTCTCCACCATGGCTTCACAACTTCTACACCACGGCTTTACAACTTCTACATGACTTCTTTACACCACAACTACTTATACACCTTCTTCACTACTTACACACTACACTAATCTAATCACTTATGTTCACACCTACTATACACTCCTTATACACAAATGAATGAATGATTTACAAACTTTACTAAACTAACAACTTAAGTAACAAGATGATACTAATTTGTAATACTTCTAGTCTTGATTGATAAAAGTATTCTTCTTTTGCACAAGGATGGTAGAAGCTTGGATCACTTGGAAACCAATGCTTAAGAATCTATGATCAAAGGATTTTGGAAAGGATTTAGAAGGGAAAGAGGAGATTTAGAACAGAAGGTTTGAGGTGCAAAAGGTGAGGAAAAAGTCCAGAGGAAGTCCAGTATTTATAGGCAAATCTGGACAGCTGGAGGAGCGGGGCGGTCCCCTTAAAATTAAGGGGGCCGCCTTGTATATTTAAGGGGGCCGCCCATCTGACCATTGCCCAGATTTGTCTTTTTGTGGGGAAGGTTTTTCTGGAACATTTTTACCATTTTTGGTTGAAAATTTGAATTCATAATTTTATAAAAGATTAAACATTTTTATTTAATACCAAAAATGATTTTCTAAAAGATATAAAATATTTTGGGTCATTTTATAAAAAATCTAGTGATTAAGAAAATGTTCCTTTGATCATATAATGCATTAAGCATTTGTTCATTCATACCTTAAGTGATTAAGTTGTAGAAATGAATATTTCCAACTAAATACTTGTTTACTTAATAAGTTTATGTTTGATGAGTTTACATTTTGTGATCATCAAAACATAGAGATATGAATAAGTATTGATAATGTTTTTAGGCATTATTTATATCAACAATCTCCCCCTTTTTGATGATTACAAAACTTAAACTCATTAAATCCAAAACATTATTTTTGGACAAGTATTTAGTGAGTTTATATTCACTTCTCCCCCTTTTTGTAGAATCAAAAAGGTTATGCCGACAAGTTTGAGGGCACCAAGGAATCGAGATATGGAATACTTGCAAGAAAAATATTAGAAGCACAAGCATATATGTAGCATAGTATAATAGCATGGCAATCAAAATATTAGAAGAACAAGCATATATAATAGCATAGCAATCAAAATATTAGAAACACAAGCATATATGTAACATATTATAATATCTTAGCAAACAACTATTAATGACATGAACCAAAACATACATTAATTCAAAATGATTATGTGGAAAACATAATCATTAATACAACATTTATTATGCTTAGAGCATACAATAGGTAGAAAATTCTAATTTGCCAAAGAGAGCCATCGGACTTGCTTGCAACATAAAAACTTGGACTATTTTGTTTGAGAAAATATAAGCATATAGTATGCTTGGATGGTTGATGGTGGAGTGTTTGAAATTAAGGTGGTTAAGTGAGGGTAAAAATGATGGATTAATGGAGGTATGTTTTTGGGTGCATGGATGTTGGAGAGTTTGGTGGTGGAGATATTGGAGGTGAAGAGTTTGGAGAGGAAGATGTTGATTGAGGGTTTTGATGTTGTTCAAGTGAGGGTGTTGGATGAGATTTAGTGAGAAGATACTCAATCCAAGTGAGGTGCTCATTCAAAGCAATGGTTTGTTATTGGAGAAAGATGCAACAAGGACAATTGTTGACATGTTTCTCAATTTGACTCAAGTTGTGGGGTGATGATGGAGAGCTAGATGGAGGTTTATCTAAGTTGCTATGAGCAAGATGTAGAGCAAGAAGAGCACTAAGCTCATGCGCTTCCTTGAGTTCTTCAATGAACTTCAAGTGTTTGGTGGAAGGTGATGATGGTGGAGTGTGATTGATGGTTGGGATGAATGTTTGGACATGTAACTTAGGAGTAACATGTGAGATGGTAGGAGGTGGTGGTGACACTCTTGGTGGTGAAGACATTTGTGAGCTTGGGTAATCATAAGTGAATGAGGATGGAAGTATGGAAGAAAAGGGTATTCCAAGAGTGATGAGTGTTTTGGATGGTACGTTGGTAGGTTGAATGAGATGTGAGGTGTTGTGAATGAGATTGGGATTGTTGTTTTGGGATTGATCTTGCTCTTCATATGACTCATGTGGGTGTGATGAAGGTGTATTTATGGAAGTAAGAATGGATGATTGGTTATGTTTGTGAAAGGGTTCATTTGGATGATCATGAGACTTAGGTGTTGGTTGATTTGGGTGAGTATGAGGTTTAGGTAGTGGTTGATTTGGGTGAGTATGAGGTTTAGGTATTGGTTGATTTTGAACAACATCATTTGTTGAGTTGGAGTTATGACAAGTGTCAAGCTTCTGTCTCCAAACGGGATAGATGAGCATTAATGATGGAGAGGGGTATTTATAGTGTAGAAATGATGTGGTTGAGGAAGGTAAATTTTGGTGTGAGGTTTAGGACAAAACATGTTTGTGAGTTTTGGGAAGTGTAGGATAAAATGGGCTAAAAAGTGAAAGAGAAAACAATAACCCGGACCAATCAGATGGCCGGTCCCCTTAATAATTAAGGGGGCCGCCTTATGAATTAAGGGGGCCGCCCATCTGATGATTCCCAGGTTGCCGGAAATGGGTTTTTGGCAGAAATTTGTAGATAAGGTTGTGTTTTTGGGTTTAGTTTCAAGCAAGTCCAATCTCTTTGAGGCAATTTATCATTTAATAACTTATGTATGCAAAGCATGTTTCATAAGGACATTAAGCACTTCTATCTAGCATGCAACCTACTTATTAAGCAAGTAATATATATAAATTTATGGACAAGAAACATGATAACAAGTAATTCCTAATATGATTTTTAGGGAGATGGGTTTAAGTTAATGAATCCTAATGAGTGTCTATGTGCAAAGCAATGGGGAATTGTGATAGCATGGACTTCTAGACTTGTACCAAGCAAGATTTTAATGAGAAAACTATGGTTTTTCAGATTTGATTTAGTTTACTTATAAATGTCATATACATAAATATAGATGACAAATATGAGATCACCATGCATGATTTAAATAAGTTTTTTTGGCATTATTCAACAATGTTTGAGAGTAGGTTTTTATGTGGATGTGAAAAATATTTTAATGAAATAGTTTTGGTTTTATTTCAAAATGTTTTTATGAGGAAAGAAAACATATTTTTCCAATCTTTGGTTTTGATAAACACGTAATTATGGACACAAGTTTGGAAGAAAGGTAGGATGGTGAAACATGTAAAATAGAAAGGTGTCATAATCTTTTGAAAAATCATTTTTTCCAAAATGTGAAGTTTTTGCATATTTAAAAACAAATCCCATTAGTTATGACTAAATACAAAAATACATCATATCAGAATAGTTAGAGAAAAAAAAATTATTATAATAACTATGCATTCAACAACTAAACAAATAATTACGAAGGCATGCAATCAAATCACATAGGAGCAAGTAAACATCTAGAAATTTTATATATGCAAGATGACATAAATCTAGGAATGAAAAGCTCTAGTGAAAAGCAAAGTTCATAACAGTAAACTATCGTTAGGTATATTTAGGAAGAATAATGTATTCAAGTTGGAGAATGAGTATGAGACTATTACTAGTGGTGCTCAATTCAGGCTAAACACGACCATTTTTACGGGTTACATACACCCAACTTCTTACATAGAAGCAATTCAACCGTTAGGTTAAATTGAGTTTCTAGTCAATAGATTCTCCAGTAGTCATTCTCTTTTTAGAAGAAATTAAGTTCCTAAATTTACCTATCGAAGAGTACCAATATGAAGTTTGCTTGGTTTACTAATACTTGACTTAATGTGATTCAGACATTATCCTTTTATGAGGGTAAATCTAGATGATATATTTTACTCACAATCCTAATAGAGACGTGTTGAATGGGGTATAATCTAACATCTATAGCTCCTTAGTTGCAGCACATTTATCTAACCTAATGCCATATTCTACAAGAGGTTGTTACATACATAGTTTTCTAACGCGAAGAATCTAATCTTACTTCTATGTTAATGATTTATCCACTTAGCTTAATTTACTTTATTACCAAGAGTTTTCTAATTGTGGACATAGAAGATTTCCATTTTAAATTTGAAAAGGCTAAATGAATTTGACAGTAAATACATCATTTAATAATTAGGGGGGCTAACTAAAGGGTTTCTGGATTATTAAGCCGCATAACGAATATACTTAGAGTGTAAAGGCAAAGCAACCTATCAAACTAAGCGTATCCTAAGGCATTAATAAGATTATATGCATGAAGTAATTACTTATGAAATTTAAAAAGAGAACTTACCTCACGTCCTAGCTTTTCTTCGTAATGTCTCAGATGATGATCGACGTGTGAATGATATGTGAGTCTTCAAGATAACCAAGGTGTGAAAGTATATCATGGAAAGCTTCTAACACTTTATTTAAACCGAAGTGGCTTGACCCGAACATGTCTTGTACTGGACTCATTTGATATCTTAGCCTTGATGCATATAACGTCTTATGTAGAATCTTCCACATCAGATGATGTTCTTCTCCTTCGTCTGTGTCACTCCATGATTTTGGATTGAGTTCACTTTGGAGTTGATTCATGTAGTCTTCGTCGTTAATACCTTCATTAACAACATTTGAACTAGTAGCACATGTATCTATTTTATCTAAATGTTTATCTATTAAATTTTCTAAGATAACCAATTCATGTACAAGATCAAAATCCTCATCTTTAGCTTGACATTTTTCTTGATGAAAGTTTAAGAAACTTTTCCAAATATCATTTGCCGTTTTACAGAAGGATATTCTTTCATATTCAACTTTCGGCAAGGTTTTGTAAACAATTATTTTAGCTTTATTATTTATGTCATTCTTTGTTTTCAAATAATTAATTTGACTTTCAAAATCCGTTTTTGTTTGACTTTCAAAATCCGTTTTTGTTTAACCAAGCACTCTTATTTGTAGTTGAATACTCCTTGGTCACCAAGCATGTTTCTTGTCCACAAAGGGTCATAAAGATGCAGGAAAAATGAGTTATTAGGAGTATATGATCGGACTTTGGAGTAATGGCACTTAATTCTTCACTTAAATGCAACTTTCGAGGACTTTAAATGCCTGAACCCACGGCTGGGATCTTGAACCTGCGGCTGGGATGTGCGCTGAACCTCAGGTTGAGCTTTGAACCTTCGGTTTGGAAATGACTGCTCAACCTCAGGTTGAGATATGAACCTTGGGTTTGAATTTCAGCTTCAACCTTGGGTTGAGAAGTATTTTGCACAAGTATTTCACCTTTGAGTTAGCATATAACTTCATCCTTTAACACTCTTTTTGGCACTTAATCTTGACTCTATTTTCACATCTTTCTCTTGAACATCGGAATTAATCGTAGCACGATTCAATATCTTTGAAGACGATCTTTTTCTTGAATATTTACTTGATTTCATAGCTTTTCTTCGTCCTTGTCTTTATTTCCTACGACAAAGTTGTACCTGAACCTGAATACATCTTTTATACCTTTTAAGCGTAAAATGTTCACAAATACAACCAAATAACATGCAAAAACATACGAATAACGCTAATAAAATATGTACAAAATGAGCGTTATTATATACCCCCACACTTAAACTTTGCTTGACCTCAAGCAAATATAAGAAAAGAAAAATTAAAATGCATATCTAAATGACAAAATGAAAAGAAAAATTTATTAAAATTTATGAAAAATTAGAAAATATCGAAAAAATCTTTTTGGTTTTTTGATTTTTTTTTTTTTTTAAATAAGCAAAAAATGAGCGCACACTCCCCCACACTTAAGGGTTTGCTTGCCCTCAAGAAAATCTAGCAATTAAGAAAAATAGATCCCACATGATGTATGAAAAATGATTATCAAAAATATGATTCAAATCTACCAAGTACAAGTACGAGATGTGGAAAACTAGAAGGGGGGTTGAATAGTTTTACGTCTTTTTAATTTTATTATGAAAACTTTGTTTTCCTTTTAAAACCTTAGATTTGAGTTTATATGAAAAATGATACTTGAACAATATTATTAATTATATGTGTATCCTTTTTGATTTGTTATAAAAGTTTTCTTTTTATGAATGAAGTTTTAAATTGATCTTTATATGAAATCAACTTCTAATTAATACTAACAGTTATATATGCCTATATGTATGAAAGTAATGACGATATAAAGAAATAAGTAAGAGATGGAAAGATCAAACCGAGACACGAGGGATTTATAGTGGTTCGGCTACAAGGACATCTTCCTTGCCCTACTCCACTCCCCGAGCACACCTTGCTCGAGAGTTTTCTTCACTATGTCAACAAGCTCCCTTATGGCGGAGAAAACCTTACACAACTTTAGCTTACACCGGCTTAACGACACAAAGCTAGATGTCGGGTTCTAATCGTAGCTAGAACCAATCTCACAACTTCAACACGACTTCTTCACAACTTATTCACGACTTCTTCACGACTTCTTCACAACTTCAACACAACGGCTTCACGACTTCTACAAGACGACTTCACAACTTCTAAGCTACGGCTTCACGACTTCTACATGACGACTTCACAACTTCTAAGTTATGGCTTCACGACTTCTACATGATGACTTCACAACTTCTAAGCTACGGCTTCACGACTTCTACATGACGACTTCACAACTTCTAAGTTATGGCTTCACGACTTCTACATGATGACTTCACAACTTCTAAGCTATGGCTTCACGACTTCTCCATGATGACTTCACAACTTCTAAGCTATGGCTTCACGACTTCTACATGACGACTTCACAACTTCTAAGTTATGGCTTCACGACTTCTACATGATGACTTCACAACTTCTAAGCTATGGCTTCACGACTTCTCCATGATGACTTCACAACTTCTAAGCTATGGCTTCACGACTTCTCCACCATGGCTTCACAACTTTACACCACGGCTTTACAACTTCTACATGACTTCTTTACACCACAACTACTTATACACCTTCTTCACTACTTACACACTACACTAATCTAATCACTTATGTTCACACCTACTATACACTCCTTATACACAAATGAATGAATGATTTACAAACTTTACTAAACTAACAACTTAAGTAACAAGATGATACTAAGTTGTAATACTTCTAGTCTTGATTGATAAAAGTATTCTTCTTTTGCACAAGGATGGTAGAAGCTTGGATCACTTGGAAACCAATGCTTAAGAATCTATGATCAAAGGATTTTGGAAAGGATTTAGAAGGGAAAGAGGAGATTTAGAACAGAAGGTTTGAGGTGCAAAAGGTGAGGAAAAAGTCCAGAGGAAGTCCAGTATTTATAGGCAAATCTGGACAGCTGGAGGAGCGGGGCGGTCCCCTTAAAATTAAGGGGGCCGCCTTGTATATTTAAGGGGGCCGCCCATCTGACCGTTGCCCAGATTTGTCTTTTTGTGAGGAAGATTTTTCTGGAACATTTTTACCATTTTTGGTTGAAAATTTGAATTCATAATTTTATAAAAGATTAAACATTTTTATTCAATACCAAAAATGATTTTCTAAAAGATATAAAATGTTTTGGGTCATTTTATAAAAGATCTAGTGATTAAGAAAATGTTCCTTTGATCATATAATGCATTAAGCATTTGTTCATTCATACTTTAAGTGATTAAGTTGTAGAAATGAATATTCCGAACTAAATACTTGTTTACTTAATAAGTTTATGTTTGATGAGTTTACATTTTGTGATAATCAAAACATAGAGATATGAATAAGTATTGATAATGTTTTTAGGCATTATTTATATCAACACGAGATACGATTAATCGATTTGAGCTTTAGTGGTGAAAAACCGAGATGTTTGACAATACCCTATGGATTCTCTTGCTTGATAACATGGCTAAGTACCTCACGAAAATGAATGAAAGTATAATTCACTCAACACTCATATATTTTTGGTGGTGGAGTATATTAGAAAATCACACTCATAATGCTCAGTCATGATCCGTTTATTACCATAGGCTTGTACAAGAAACAAAACTCCACCGACGTGGCGTAAGCACCAAGTGTAAACATCTAAAGAGGACTTTTATTCGGGTTTAAGGTTAAAGGTTAAAGGGTTCTACCAGGCTTATGTTTAAACATTTCATACAAGAATATAATAGCTCGCTAACAACGAATTCTTGACTAGCTAAGCAACGGATGGTCACTAGATCGTACCTTGGTTCGCTAACAACGTCACTTGCATAACGGATGGTCACCAAAACACGCCCTAGCTTGCTAGCAACGTTACCTAATTCCTTAAGAAATCGGATGGTCACTACATGTCAATACACTTGATAATTTCACAAAGTCAAAAGAGTAAGGATAAGGCATGGGAATTTTCATGAAATTGGTTTTAAAAGAAAAATAAAGTCAAGTCAAAGTACCATGTTGCTAGTTACCAAACAAACCAAAATCCCGTAAATGATTATAGTTACAATCTTCTCCTCTTCACATATCGATCACCAAATACAAATATATATATATATATATATTAATATATATATATATATATATATATATATATATATATATATATATATAATATCACGTCTTAGCACATTGGCTAATCGATATCTCAAACATACTTCATCTTCCTTCATCTTCATAATAATAATATAGCACATTGGCTATAATTGTCATCACATATATATTTTTTTCTTTCTCTTTTATTTTATTTTATTTTATTTTTTATTTTTCGATGACTTATTCATTTTTTTTTTTCACATTTTTTTTTCAACACCTTTCTCCTTCATACATTACATCTCCCCCACACTTCGCATAAGCACACCACAAAAATACAAATAAGAAGTTACGCACCTTCATCTTTGTCGGAATGGCACACACAAATGACAAAGTGTGGCTAACTAATAATCATCAAAAACTATCCAACAACGAAGCAACTAGCAACCAACCATTTAGACTTTGACAAGGGTAAGGCTAAGGTTTAAAGTGTAAAATATTTTTGTAGTGACAAAAATGAAAAGATTGGCTCGGAGGGTGTACTAAGGGTATCTAGCGCTAAAAATGAGCGCTAACAAATGGGTCCATATGGGTGGTTAACTAACCAATGTGGCTAGCTAATATAACATTAGATGTAAAATGGAAGGCCATTTGGTTAAAATCCTAAGGGTGCCTCTTTGTCACACGAATACACTTATATCACAAGAGGTGATCTCACTGCGGTCTGGTAATGATTTGCATATACAAGTTCTAGAATAAATGTAACACCCCCGTTTTTTCGATATACGCAGCGGAACATAAGTTTGGGGTGCTACTTCATGGTTCACAGTCATGGAGATAGAAAACGACTCGAAAAGAGACGTTTTACATAAAATTGTTATCATTCATTTATAAATATCAGAGTACATAGGATAGGTCCCAGAGGGAAGTTTCAAAATATGTTATAAAATACATTATTCCTTGAATGATAACAAAATGGACACTCTTTTTATTAGAAGAAAGTCCACAGCCACTCCGTGCTGAATCATACTTCTAGTTACCTGAGATAAACATGCTTAAAAAGTCAACACAAAGGTTGAGTGAATTCATAGTGTTTTCAGTTATAATCAGTTTTGAACATAAGCTACGTAAAACGTAAATCAGTTATATCGCAGTTCGTTATATATTGCACTAAGTCTCATGAACTTAAACGTTAAGGGTGTGTGTGTGGTGATATCATAAAATGATATAAGTAATGGTGTATTTGGCTATCAATCCGACTAGTCACAAAGACTATCCATCCGGCTAACACAAATAAGGTGTCTTAGGCAATATTAATCAGAATAACATACAGAAAAATACTTATGTTCAGTTTAGTAGCATGTATCTCCCCACAGATTTGGAAAAACGTATATAAAAAGTGGGACTATGAACTCACCTGGGCAGTCTGGATGGAAAACAAAATGATGGAAAGTTGATAAACGTCTCCGGCACGCTACCTGGGTTTGTATGTCAAGTTTTCAGTAATCGTTTCTGAATAAGTTTTCCAATGTTCGTTTTGTAATACTTTGGTTGATGGTTAAATACTTAATTGAGCCAATATGTAGTTTCAAAAATAAGATTTTATCTTATTTTCTTATTTGTAAGTTTCGGTTTTGTTCGTTCGTTAAATAGACACTTCGTTTGTTAGTTACAGTAGAAAACGTAGATTAGGTTCTCAACTCTAATAATAATAATATTAATAATAATATTAATATTAATAATAATAATAATAAATTAATATTTAGAGTTTATGGTAAGTTTATAAACTAACCCTTTTATTTTCATAAGTTAACAATTTTTACCCTCGAACTTTTAGTTAAATGACACTTTATACCCTTAAGTTTCAAACAATGACTCTTTTTACCCCTAGGGTTTCATTCGACAGCAAACCTAATCCTTTTTACCAAATTAGTTAGAGATTTGACACTTTACACCCTTGAGACTTCTATATCATTTTATTCGACATCCTTATCTCCCAAAAACATTTTATTTCTTACGTATTTTAGCAAAACTTTTTACGACTCTTTAGCCAACTTAATTATCAGTGTCTTAAGACTATTTTTACAAAAACCCAGACCTTTGTTCGAACCATAGACTTCGCAAATAATTTTTAAAATGTTCGACCCACAGTTTTGTCGAGACAGAAACATCCCGACAAGACATGGCTAGAACTCACTCGTTTCTTAACGAAAACACTTCGTTCTTTTTCCTACTGTTAGATATCTAGTAGAACTTAGTTTGTGCAAAAATCTAGAATTTTTAGACTCTATTTAGTGGTCGAAACTTAACTTCAAAACTCTATATCTGCTGCTGTCTTTTTATAAAATCGGTTCTGAAATTAAATAAAAACACCCCTTTTTATACGTTTTCATGACTCGAGGTCTAAAGACTTTTTGAAGAAAACGACGTTCCGGACAACTTTTGTGTTTTAAGTTTTCGACGAAACGGACCAGAAATGCCTCGTTTCGCTCAACCTCGTCTGCTGTTACAGAAAGTTTTTATATTTTATATCCAACTTCAAATCGACATAACTTTTGACTCGTTTATCCGTTTCGGGTGATTCAAATGGCTACGTTCTTCTAAAAATATTCTCTTTAACAATATGTAAGTATCTTATAGTCTAGTATTCTTAAAATATCGAAAAGAAATAACATAGAGTATATTTGTTTGGTTCGAATCAAAAACAAAAGAAAAAGATTAACTAGTTTTTGATTATAGTTTTTACTAGAGATCATGTAGGTATGTTTTTAAAGTATATAAAATGAATGAAAAGAGTTGGATTCTTACCTTAGCAATATGTGTCGAATAGGGTTTCTATGGGAACTAGGGTTTCGAAAAGCGACTACCAATGCTTCTAGCTTTCTTCCTAAATTCTTATGATTGTTCTTGATCCTATGTGAGGGCTGTGATGGCAGAGTGGTGTGTATATGTGGCTGTGGATGGTCTGTTCGATGGGTAGTGTGGGTGAATTAGGGTTTTTAAGGTTAGCTTCTATTTATAGGAGTAATCTAGGGTTTCTTGTGTCTTCTAGGAGAATTATGGAAGTGAGGGAGATGAGGTGTGTGGCTGTTAGGGGTGACACATAGGTAGGAGGGGGAAATGAAGGTGTGTAAGTCTCTAAACCACACAAGTGTGCTTCATTCTAGAAGAGGAGGGATGTGGCACTTTAGGGTTCATCCAAATATATACTTAGGGCTTAAGAATTTCTAGGGTTTAGTTGGTTCATGGTTGTATTCGAACTAGATGAGGTAACTAATCTAGTTTTAGTTCGAATGGTGCAATAGGGTGTTGTACATAGGCTTAGTTTGCTTGTAATCTAGAGTTTAGGGTAAAACTAGGGTTTCTAATTCTATGGTTTGCTTAGAGAAGGTTTCTAAAATTATAGGACACATTTTTACTTGTATCGAATTCTACATAAATAGAGAAAAATGATTTTTGTGCTTTAGTAGGTTGTACCTTAGGCTTGAAAGACTTGTACTATAGTTAAGAAAATAAGAAAAATATAATTTTAATTATTTCCTAATTTTATATAACTTTTATGTAATTTTTATTAGACTTTAAATACATATTAATGAGTTTTTATGATCTCATGCATTAGAGGGTTGTACATCGAGTTTATGGAGTTGTACATATATTAAATAAATAAATAAATTATTTTTATAATTTATTGTGTGAAAATATTACATAAAATGTCATTTAAATAATTATTTTTAATGTTTGTATAAGGTTTTTATGTTTATTTAGATTTTGTGCTTAAAGGACTTGTACCTTGACTTAAAATGCTTGTACATAATATTTTTATAAAAATATTAACTAGGGTTTACAAATAAAATAATAGTTTTTGAGAAATTAGGGTTTTATCGGGAGTTATGGTGAAATTAGGGTTTCTATGCTTTAGTGACTTGTACATTACCTAGGTGACTTATACTTTGATAATTCTAAGGTTTCATTAACTATATTTGGTATTGTAGTGACTTAAAGTCTTATAGAAACTATATCGGGTGATAAGGTTCTAGTTAAACTAGTACGTTAACGAATTAACGTAAAGTGGCAAATGGTAATTTGTAAAGTTACTATACTTGACATAAGAAAATATATAAACATATATTAGGTCAAGGTTAGGTCGCGTGCGGATATGTTTATCATATATGTGAGTTACGTCACATGAGATAATGGTTATGCCCAGATAGTAATGATAATAAAAAAAAGATTTACACGTAGAAAAGGATAAATACTCTAAGAGATAGTGTAATCTAGTGTGGGATTTTCGCAGTGGTTTCAATCTCCCCCCGTTAAGGGAATCTCGTCCCGAGATTTGGTCTATGTTGGTCAGAATGTGAGGGAAAAGGTTCGGGTATCTTGTCCGTATTTAATTTTCTTATCTTAGAGGTGACGGGTGGAAATTGTAGACATTTAAAATGGAATTAGTATGAACAATTTGTTTTTTCTCAAAATTTTACTTTTGAATGAAAATCGTTATTTGAAAATCTGAAAAGTTAACTGTTCAACTTATGACATGGTTCTTCCTAAATTATACATAGTTGGCCAGGCTATGCATAACCGAGGACTGAATGATGTGATATTTGGTCCGGGTATGGTGATACTCATATTTCTTTAGAGGCTTTAGACGGTGTTCAACGTTTTGTAAAATGACATCAAAATCGTTTTTCACAAAAATAAGAAAATTATTGTTCATACTACAGTGATATGTCAGGAATTTCTAGGGTGCTACTGGAATAATCTTAAGATAAATCTTAGGGTTTGAATGGAATTCTTACGGGATTGGTAAAAACTAATATTAACCAAATTTCTAGTGAGATGAGAGTGTAGTGAATAGGAACAGGGCAAATGGAGTAGAAACGTAGATTGTAATTATTACGGAAATATTACAAGATATGGACTTCTTACGGTAGAAGGATAGCTAATACACTTAGTTTACATCCATCGTAACTAAGGTATAGTACAATAGGAAATACGCTTAGGAATTTTTACGATACGATTTATTTAGCTATAATAGGAATTTCTTTTTCTGATTTAAAGGGGAATGTCATTCCTTGACATTGTCGGGATTTTTAACGAGTTCTCATTCTCCTGCACTAGTCTTGATTTGGCTGTACGTTCCCATCTCCTAGCACATACGCTTTTCCACGGGCACCGTTATTCTGGTTGTCATTCTGTTTTCGGCACTGATTCTTGTAGTGTCCTTCTTCACCACATCTGTGGCATATCACGACTACTGGCCGTTCCCTATTTCCTATGACCTTGCAGTCTTCTGTTTTGTGACCTATTCCCTGACATTTTCCGCACTTAGCAATGCAAGGCCTAGTGTGATGCATTTTGCATTGGTTACACAAAGGTTGCTTCCCACGATAACCACTACCTTCAGCAGTTGGGACAGCATTGGCTTTGGCAGTCTCCTGTCGACGATTCTGTTGATGGTGGTTACGGTTGTGCTGGTAGTTGTTGTGGTGATGGGTGGTCCTTCCATCATCAAGCTTTCGCTTGTGATCATCACTGCCTTGAGTGGAACTTCGCTTGATTTCACGATCCATTAACTGTTGAGCTATAGTAATCGCCTCTTCCAATGATTGTGGCTTGGATGCAATCACATTTCCTTCAATGTTTTGAGGTAGTCCTTCGGTATATTTCTCCAACATCTTCTCCAGATTAGGCACAATAGTTGGACATAGGAGAGCAAGCTCCTGAAACCTTCTATTGTATACCTTGAGATCTGTTTCTTTCACCACTAGTTGGTGGAACTCATCCTCCAACTTCTTAATTTCAGTACGGGGGCAGTACTTCTTCAACATCTTCTTCTTGAGATCTTCCCAAGTCAGTTGGTGAGCTGCTTCAACACCCATAGTCTGGGTAGTCGAAGTCCACCAAGACAGGGCGTCATCCAATAAAGTCCCCGTAGCAAAAGTAACTTTGCAGTCATCGGTACATCCGCTCCTTACAAAGACTACTTCCGTACGTTCAAACCAACGAGCTAATTCTGTAGCTCCTTCTGTTCCCTTAAAGAAAGTTGGTTGACAGTT
This sequence comes from Artemisia tridentata subsp. tridentata, assembly GCA_021014915.2. NCBI lineage: Eukaryota > Viridiplantae > Streptophyta > Magnoliopsida > Asterales > Asteraceae > Artemisia > Artemisia tridentata. The sequence continues at coordinate 56,203,489 of CP139501.1, read as the reverse complement.
TATGAAGTCTTTGTAAGTACACTTGCGAGCTGTCACTGTCTCGTTCTCTCCATTAGGTCGGCTAGTACTTCCAGTACGAGCAAATTCTGCTGCTTGGCTCTCTAGGGCTGCAGTGACACCGTCTGCAACAAGCTTTCGGATAGCAGCTTGGGACATGGGCGGTTCGGGGGAAGTGCGAGGCATATTTTCTATAAAAATCATAATAAAACATACGTTTATATTTTGTACATGTTAGATTATCAAGATAAAACTTATGATAATCATAAGGTCGCAACATGTCCAAATACTATTATACGCGTAGGTAGGATGATCATCACTGGTCCACGTCAACCGATACCGAACACAGCAACATACAACAAAATCAAAACCACATATAGTCATAAATAACTTGGTAATTTGTTATATATAACAAAATTAGTACAAGCGTCGTATTTATGCTACGTATCTCATGGTCAAGATATTGTACAAAAGCTGTAGATATAAATCTGATTGAGTGACTACCAGAACTCCTCCGAGTCAACTTTTCAGTTTGACGATCATGCTGACGAGGATATATATTTACTATTAATATCTATCTTGCATATCTCCCACTATTTTCTCCAAAATAGTGGTCTTCGTCTGAACTGTCGTTAGTTCTTCATTTCTTTTCTTCTGGCATCTTCAATTCGTCATAGGTATTTCTCGTCTCAACTGCTCATGACGGTTCTCTGCCTTCTCACGATTCTCGTCCATCTTCTGCTTCATGGTCTCTGAATCTTCAACTCTTATATTTTATACCCTCGATGCATCCTAGGGATAGCTTGTCGGGACGACCTAAGCAGTCTCGATCTATTCTTCTTGCCGTTCTAATTGCGTCAGCAGGGTAAAAATAGTCGGTTGTCGTTCTTGTGCTGATTGCGAGTTTTCACTCATCTCAAATACTCGTGGCGGAGTAGGGATGTCGGAAGTAGGAAATCGGGGTAAAGCATGATATCGAACGATAATGGTCCTAATTTCTTCACTAAGTTCGAATGGGACAGATGGGGAGAAATAGAAACTTATAGATGATAGTGAAGGCGGAGGTAAAGATGTAGGAATCTGACGGTATATATGTAGGAAAGTGGACGGGGTAGTGGTGATGAGGATGTAAGTATTATCATGATGTCCGGTACTGTCGTGATATTTTTCAATATCCGAGTCCGACATAAGAGGAATAGAATAAGTAGGGAAATTAGGATTTTGTAACCACCCGGTAATTATAAATATTTTACTATGTAACTAAATAATTAGAAATAAACATGTATAAGTAACGTTTCAGTGACGTTGTGGCACGGAGGACTTTTTAGTTAAGTTTGTGAAAATCGGTTATAGTCCAATGTTTAAAAACATTTGGTTCTCTATAACCAGAAGCTCTGATACCAATCTGTAACACCCCCGTTTTTTCGATATACGCAGCGGAACATAAGTTTGGGGTGCTACTTCATGGTTCACAGTCATGGAGATAGAAAACGACTCGAAAAGAGACGTTTTACATAAAATTGTTATCATTCATTTATAAATATCAGAGTACATAGGATAGGTCCCAGAGGGAAGTTTCAAAATATGTTATAAAATACATTATTCCTTGAATGATAACAAAATGGACACTCTTTTTATTAGAAGAAAGTCCACAGCCACTCCGTGCCGAATCATACTTCTAGTTACCTGAGATAAACATGCTTAAAAAGTCAACACAAAGGTTGAGTGAATTCATAGTGTTTTCAGTTATAATCAGTTTTGAACATAAGCTACGTAAAACGTAAATCAGTTATATCGCAGTTCGTTATATATTGCACTAAGTCTCATGAACTTAAACGTTAAGGGTGTGTGTGTGGTGATATCATAAAATGATATAAGTAATGGTGTATTTGGCTATCAATCCGACTAGTCACAAAGACTATCCATCCGGCTAACACAAATAAGGTGTCTTAGGCAATATTAATCAGAATAACATACAGAAAAATACTTATGTTCAGTTTAGTAGCATGTATCTCCCCACATATTTGGAAAAACGTATATAAAAAGTGGGACTATGAACTCACCTGGGCAGTCTGGATGGAAAACAAAATGAAGGAAAGTTGATAAACGTCTCCGGCACGCTACCTGGGTTTGTATGTCAAGTTTTCAGTAATCGTTTCTGAATAAGTTTTCCAATGTTCGTTTTGTAATACTTTGGTTGATGGTTAAATACTTAATTGAGCCAATATGTAGTTTCAAAAATAAGATTTTATCTTATTTTCTTATTTGTAAGTTTCGGTTTTGTTCGTTCGTTAAATAGACACTTCGTTTGTTAGTTACAGTAGAAAACGTAGATTAGGTTCTCAACTCTAATAATAATAATATTAATAATAATATTAATATTAATAATAATAATAATAAATTAATATTTAGAGTTTATGGTAAGTTTATAAACTAACCCTTTTATTTTCATAAGTTAACAATTTTTACCCTCGAACTTTTAGTTAAATGACACTTTATACCCTTAAGTTTCAAACAATGACTCTTTTTACCCCTAGGGTTTCATTCGACAGCAAACCTAATCCTTTTTACCAAATTAGTTAGAGATTTGACACTTTACACCCTTGAGACTTCTATATCATTTTATTCGACATCCTTATCTCCAAAAACATTTTATTTCTTACGTATTTTAGCAAAACTTTTTACGACTCTTTAGCCAACTTAATTATCAGTGTCTTAAGACTATTTTTACAAAAACCCAGACCTTGGTTCGAACCATAGACTTCGCAAATAATTTTTAAAATGTTCGACCCACAGTTTTGTCGAGACAGAAACATCCCGACAAGACATGGCTACAACTCACTCGTTTCTTAACGAAAACACTTCGTTCTTTTTCCTACTGTTAGATATCTAGTAGAACTTCGTTTGTGCAAAAATCTAGAATTTTTAGACTCTATTTAGTGGTCGAAACTTAAGTTCAAAACTCTATATCTGCTGCTGTCTTTTTATAAAATCGGTTCTGAAATTAAATAAAAACACCCCTTTTTATACGTTTTCATGACTCGGGGTCTAAAGACTTTTTGAAGAAAACGACGTTCCGGACAACTTTTGTGTTTTAAGTTTTCGACGAAACGGACCAGAAATGCCTCGTTTCGCTCAACCTCGTCTGCTGTTACAGAAAGTTTTTATATTTTATATCTAACTTCAAATCGACATAACTTTTGACTCGTTTATCCGTTTCGGGTGATTCAAATGGCTACGTTCTTCTAAAAATATTCTCTTTAACAATATGAAAGTATTTTATAGTCTAGTATTCTTAAAATATCGAAAAGAAATAACATAGAGTATATTTGTTTGGTTCGAATCAAAAACAAAAGAAAAAGATTAACTAGTTTTTGATTATAGTTTTTACTAGAGATCATGTAGGTATGTTTTTAAAGTATATAAAATGAATGAAAAGAGTTGGATTCTTACCTTAGCAATATGTGTCGAATAGGGTTTCTATGGGAACTAGGGTTTCGAAAAGCGACTACCAATGCTTCTAGCTTTCTTCCTAACTTCTTATGATTGTTCTTGATCCTATGTGAGGGCTGTGATGGCAGAGTGGTGTGTATATGTGGTTGTGGATGGTCTGTTCGATGGGTAGTGTGGGTAAATTAGGGTTTTTAAGGTTAGCTTCTATTTATAGGAGTAATCTAGGGTTTCTTGTGTCTTCTAGGAGAATTATGGAAGTGAGGGAGATGAGGTGTGTGGCTGTTAGGGGCGACACATAGGTAGGAGGGGGAAATGAAGGTGTGTAAGTCTCTAAACCACACAAGTGTGCTTCATTCTAGAAGAGGAGGGATGTGGCACTTTAGGGTTCATCCAAATATATACTTAGGGCTTAAGAATTTCTAGGGTTTAGTTGGTTCATGGTTGTATTCGAACTAGATGAGGTAACTAATCTAGTTTTAGTTCGAATGGTGCAATAGGGTGTTGTACATAGGCTTAGTTTGCTTGTAATCTAGAGTTTAGGGTAAAACTAGGGTTTCTAATTCTATGGTTTGCTTAGAGAAGGTTTCTAAAATTATAGGACACATTTTTACTTGTATCGAATTCTACATAAAATAGAGAAAAATGATTTTTGTGCTTTAGTAGGTTGTACCTTAGGCTTGAAAGACTTGTACTATAGTTAAGAAAATAAGAAAAATATAATTTTAATTATTTCATAATTCTATATAACTTTTATGTAATTTTTATTAGACTTTAAATACATATTAATGAGTTTTTATGATCTCATGCATTAGAGGGTTGTACATCGAGTTTATGGAGTTGTACATATATTAAATAAATAAATAAATTATTTTTATAATTTATTGTGTGAAAATATTACATAAAATGTCATTTAAATAATTATTTTTAATGTTTGTATAAGGTTTTTATGTTTATTTAGATTTTGTGCTTAAAGGACTTGTACCTTGACTTAAAATGCTTGTACATAATATTTTTATAAAAATATTAACTAGGGTTTACAAATAAAATAATAGTTTTTGAGAAATTAGGGTTTTATCGGGAGTTATGGTGAAATTAGGGTTTCTATGCTTTAGTGACTTGTACATTACCTAGGTGACTATACTTTGATAATTCTAAGGTTTCGTTAACTATATTTGGTATTGTAGTGACTTAAAGTCTTATAGAAACTATATCGGGTGATAAGGTTCTAGTTAAACTAGTACGTTAACGAATTAACGTAAAGTGGCAAATGGTAATTTGTAAAGTTACTATACTTGACATAAGAAAATATATAAACATATATTAGGTCAAGGTTAGGTCGCGTGCGAATACGTTTATCATATATGTGAGTTACGTCACATGAGATAGTGGTTATGCCCAGATAGTAATAATAATAAAAAAAAAAATTTACACGTAGAAAAGGGTAAATACTCTAAGAGATAGTGTAATCTAGTGTGGGATTTTCGCAGTGGTTACAATAAATAAAATCACCGGCACACTCATAGCAAAAAAATTCAAGCATAAAAGATATATGCTACATGAAATAGGCTCAAATCCTCACATATTTAGTGGTAAAGGGCTATAATTGTGCTAGCAATTTGTTATCGATCCTAAAATGGATTGCAATGTCAATCGGGACACATCTTGAATTTTTCAAAATTACTGAATTTCACCAGTGGGATGATCTAGTTATTCTTATATATTAACCTATATGCTTGAAAACAAGTAGAAGTTAAGGGCAAACAAGTATACAAAATTTTTAAAAATTTGCCCAAAAATATAAAAATTTAAAACTAGTTTCGTTTTCCACTATTTTACTTTCCTCCCACACTTAAGTTACGCATTATACTCAATATGAGAAAATAAACTTCAAAGCATGAAACATAGGGAAAAATAAGATAAGAAAAGACCGAGAGAAACGAAACTTCACGGGCTCAAGAAATCGCGATCGAACTCCATATGATAAGATGTTAAGTATGCGAGATCAATCGATTTCTTTTCCAACCAAACATGTCCAATCAAGAGAGTAATGCCCCCAATCATCTAATCTCCAAGAGCTTATTAAATCTGCAAAAATAAACTAAACTACAAAAAACACGTAAAATTCTAAAACTCACTTTCGTAGGCATCACGGTTGCATTTAACGTATGCAACAAGCCTTTTAAACCCTTCGGTGGCCCGAGTGGACGAGTTAAGTCTCGTGAGGGTTTTCAGTGAACATACCCACAAAGTTCGAAAACATTTTTATATTAAAAACAAGTACTTATTTATTTACGACGTATTAAATTAAAATGCAAAACAAAAGTTTAAGTAGAACGAAAATGATGTTCAAACATTTTTAGGAATGATTTCATAAAACATTTAAACTTATTAAAGACAAACTAAATTAATTAAAACTTAAGCAAGAAAAAAAAAATAAACAAAAATAAATATTTTTTTATTATTATTTTTTTTTTAATTTTTTTTTACGAGAAAAGATTTTTTATTATTATTTTTTTTATTTAAGAATTTTTTTTATGAACAGTAAAAAGAAAACAAATATCTTTTTTTTAAGAACTTTTTTTTTACCTTTATTTATTTATTTATTTTTTATTATTATTTTTGAACAGTAATCAGAAAATAAATAAACAATTTTTTTTTTTTTTTTTTTTTTGCTACAGTAATGGCGGTTCAAATGTGAACCGTCGGTTTGGACTTGTTCAAAATTTACCGAGAGGTTCAACCGGACGGTTCGGATTTTGAACCTTTGGCTGGGAATTGACTGGGTTTACCGAGAGTTTGAACCGTGCAGTTCAGACTGTCAAAAAGTTTTACCGAGAGTTGAACCGGTCCGGTTGAGTTTTGAACCGGCGGTTTGCAGATTTTTTTTTTTATTATTATTATTATTTTTTTTTTGTTTTCGCTACATTACTAGAGACAAGCCCAAAAACACAATTCGTATGAACCATTAACCTGTGTGTTATTTTGACAACGAATAGCAACTTTGTTTTGACTAGATCTGCTCATTGTTTTGACAAGTTTTTGGCAAACTTTTTTTTTTTTTTTTTTTCGAGACAAACTTTTTTATTTTTTATTTTATTTATAAACAAGTTTAAACTTTAAAACTTTTATTAAACTAAAAAATAAAGTTAAACATAAAAGAGCAAATGAAAATTAAAACAAACACAATGAGTGGGTTTTTTTTTTTTTTTTTTTCTTTTTTCTCGCAAGCAATTCGAGCACAACTTTAGAAGCAAACATTGAAATGAGCATTTTTAGAACACATGAAACCAAATCCCAACACCAAAAACTTTATTTTGATGCCAAGATCATTAAGCAAAAGATGAGAATTAAGAGATTTTTGAAACAAAACACAAGGGAGGCAATTAAGCAATTATCATGAGCAAACAAGCAAGCAAGAGCAAATCAAATAAGAGCAAAGAAACAATCATTCATGACAAGCAAGAGCAATTTAGCATTCGAACAAATTAGCAAACAAGCAATCAATCAATTATATCAAGCAAACGAACAAACAAGTAATTTCAACAACAAGCAAACATATGAATACAAACGCAAATCCCGGGCAACGGCGCCAAAAACTTGATGGTGACGATGCCGGAATTATGATCAAGAAAGGAATCAATATAACAAGCAAGTAAACAAACAATCGAACATTTCAAGCAAACAATTCAACAAACAAGCAAACAAACAGCTAAGAACAAAAACCAAATCCCCGGCAACGGCGCCAAAAACTTGATGCATTCTACCAGGTTTTAAATTTATAATACAAGAATTATCGGTTAACTAGGAACACATACGAGCAAGTATACTCGTCCTTGTGTAGTACGAGGGTTGGTAAGTCAAGGTCGTCCCATGAGACTTGGTTGTACTCAAATGTTGTTTGATTGTTTAAGCAAGTAACAAGTTGATGGTTATGATTGTCACAGATCAAACCAACAAGAAAAGCAATTATAAAAGCATGATTTAAGCACACAAACACTTGTTTAGGAATAGTAACCAATCGTGATAGAATGTTGAACATGTTTGGGTGAAACATAGAAGGCACATATCAATTTTCACAAGGTTTTCTAGTCAATGGGTAATATCAAGAAAATCCATGTTTCTACTAGTTTCACGGTTGAGTCCTTTCGGCCTATAGATCATCCCATTACGCTAGCTCTTTGTGTTATCAAATGTATGAAAAAGATGATTAGTAACATTAGTTCTTACGAGTTCTTTCGACCCCATCTCGTGATTAAATATTTCCGAATTCATTTAAAAACTTGCATACTTAATAGTTGTCAATTATCAAATACCAATCCATTTTGGCCACCAACTTATTGGAATTAAACAATATTAGAAATCCTTTCGACCTTTAAATCCAACAATGTTTAATCAACATGTAACACCCCAACCCGACAAGGGTAAAGATGTCACAATAATGGTTTCATATCAGATCAAACAAAGCATACATTTAAAGTAATACAAGAATTCAAAGGTTACAAATGAAATACTGAAAACTACAAGGTTACAAATGAAACTTCCGATAAGTACAAATTCTAAGATATAATAACTTTAATCATCTCTAATCCCGAATAGCTATCAATCTTCTAAGTCCAAGGTACTCTCCACTCATTCCCAGCTTCCTACTAAAACCTGCCGCAGGAAAAGAAATGCGGCTGAGCTACGAGAGCTCAGTGAACAAATATAACGATAACAAAGCAGTAATAGAGAAAGTGCAAAGTAAAAGATATAAAAGTCATGCAGATATAATAAGAGTCGAGGGATGATAAATGGATAAGAATAAGAGAAAAGAAAAAGGTTATAAGGTAAGGATAACGGGACAGTAATCCACCACGAGCCCAGAAACAAAACAAATCATATCATCTCAAATGTAACCAAATGGAGTAGCTAGCTCCCAGATATGTGAAAGACGTGTATTGCACACACCATCAGTCACCAGATATAACAATAATCAATAACAGAAACAGATCAAATCTAGAATGCATCCATACGCCCCTGCAGACAAATCATAATAATAATGGCCATAGCAGATAACAAATAAGGGACGGAACAGGTCATCACTCTCCTGCCCTAGAGTCATGTCAAAGGTGCATCAATGACATGGACATGAAACCCTCATGCCTAGTGATTGGCTCGGATATCAGACTGTAGGTCAAAGGTCAGATGTACTATCAAAATAATCAAAAAGTCATATCTTAAGGGTACATGGCAAAAGGTTCATGTCAAACAGTTCAGAAATAAATGTCAAAGGTTCAAATCAAAGTTTATCCGATTAAGTTTTATAACAAAGTTTAAGTTCAGGTCAAAAGGACTATATCAAATGGTTCAGAATTAAAAGTTCGTAGCAAAAGTTCATTTTAGAAGTTTCTGTCAAAAGTTCATTTAAAGCAATCCTTTAATAATGGTTTTCAATAAAATGATCTTTCAAAGTAGTTTTATAAAGGCAGTCTTTTAAGATAGTTTTCATAAATGTTATTGGAATTTCATATAGAAATCGTATTGTATCATACTCATAAACATCCTTTTTAAAACAAATGATTTTTCTCAAAACATTTCCAGGTCTTAATTAAAAGGTTTTCATAGCATGGATTTATATCAGAGGTCATAACAGAGGGATCTCATAGAAAAAGGTTTAAAGCAAAGAGATTTATAATAAAGGCATCAACTCAGAAGTTAAACATATCAAAGCATGAAGAGATCATAGAAGGTTCACAAAACAAAGGGATCATAAAACAGAGGGAGCATAGCAATGGCTTAGGGAATCCTAATACGAAACAAGATCAAATCAGAGTTAAGAGAAGGAAACACCCTTACTGAAAAAGGGCAGAATATCTGTACCTTATACCGCAAGTGAAAACATAACAGAAAATACAAAGGTCGGAAGCAAACTCCATCTTCGGCGAATCTACACGAATTCACGACTGTCTTATTAAAAGCTTATTTAATTCAGATTACTTATTTTAGTCGGCTTTCCATTTTTAGTAACTTTCCTTTTTTTTAGCAGGTTTCCATAATTAGTAAATTTCCATAATTAGGGTTTTAAATATAAATATACCAAAGTTAAAGGTTTAAACTGAAAATATCACAAGTTACTCATTTTAAATCATGAGTTATCCAGAATTAGACTTTTAACCCTTTTAGGTTTAACAATTTACAATTTATACCCCTTTAGTTAATTAAATTACAAATTAAACCCTATATTTACATAAATCACAATTTAACCCTTACCATATTTATATTTACACATCAAGCCCTTACTTTTACAACATTTCAGAATATACCTCTTAATTTAACATATGGTACGATTTACCCTTCAAGTTTCATAATTTATAAAATTAGTCCCTTGAATTTACAAAACTTATAATTCGAAACATAAATTATTAATAATTACATATTAAGCCCTTAAATATTCAAAATTACACATTACACCCTTTATATCATTATTTACACAGAATAACATTAAGTTTCCAGAATTTACACTTTTAGTCCCTCTATTTAATTAACTTTCAATTCGACAACATAATTACCAATTAAATCTTCTACTCGCAATATTTACACATAGGACCCTCATTTTATATTTTTTTTTATACATTACCCCAGATCTAAATAACCTTACAAAAATACCCCACAAGTTTAAAGAATTACAAAACACACCCTTATACTTTTTATTTCCCAATCGGTATACTTTTTAATTATAAAAACCCTAACCCTAAATTTCTAATCATCATCAATTCATTAAAAAATCATTAAAACATCATCATTTAATCAAATTTAACCCAAAATCTTAATCCCTAAATCGTATAACTAGGGTTTTCATTTTTTTCTTGATTTCCTTTTAAATCCGATTAGAACAAAAATTTACCACGATCGATCTAAGCTTCAATAAATAAAAAAAAACATTTTTCCAGAGTGATATGATTATAAAAGAACCCAGAAAATTTATATACAAGCCTCAGAAAAATCGCATTAACCGATTTGGATTTTAAGTATGTTTTTGTCCTCTATAATTCGTACGATCAATTTATCATGCATGATTTGATTTAACCAATTTATATGAGTCATATATGATGTAATTAACATTAGAAAAATACCATTCGAATTTTAGAACGTGTGGATTAAGCACAATAATTTTGTACCTCTCGGCTAGGATTAAACTCGAACAAAAATTGAAATCGATTGAACCAAGCCTTCAAAAATCAAACACCCATTTTTCTACACTTCTTCTAGCACCAAGGAACTCAGAAAAATTGATAAGAACTCATGGGAAATTGTGGTGGCCGGTTGTGGAGTTTTAGTTTGTTTTTAGGGTTTTGCGAATGGAATAATGAGGCAAGTGAATAAAACCGTGTGGTACAGGAGGAAGGGAGCATAAATCACGGCTAATATTGATGGGGAAAATCAATTTCCCTGATTTTGAAGAGTTTCCTAATTTGTTGCATGCTTATCTCTAATTTAATTGATTTTAAATACAAAATAAATAATTAACATATAAAAGTGTAAATAGTTCGGCCTATATAATAATTTTGTGGATGAAAATTGATTTTTGGACATTGTAACATATTAAAATGTTGTAGCAAAATTATCTTACTTCATATGTTGTTAATTTCCAAGAGTTTGGGATTTATTTGATGCTTTATGTACTTATTAATCAAATTTTAAAGTCACAGGGGCATTTTGGTCATTTTGCATGTTTAGAATTTTCGGGTATTACAACTTCTTCCCCTCTAAAAAAAAATTTCGTCCTCGAAATTTGAAGTCGTAAAGTTAGACGAAGTCGTAGCAAATCGCAAAAGATCGTCACAACATACTCACGCCCGGGGAGGTTCTTCCAAAAGGGATCTTCAGACCAAATAGTTTCTCATGACTCAAATCAAAACAAGATGGGTTCAAATTTATCAGAAGGAGGCAAATTAGATTGATTCTGATCAAAAGGTCCATGCAACATAAAATGGACGATAGGTGAATCTCCTGGAAAGCTCATATGGAGGACGAACAAGATTTCAAATCAAATTGACTGTATCAACAGTAGAGGGCTCTACAAAGAGTTCAATATTTATAATTGAGGTCAACAGAATGCAAAACGGGAGTTTAAACTCATCCAGATATCTAAAGAACGGAAGTAGGGTATACGCATAGATAGAATGAACCTACAGTCTCACTAATCACGGATAAACCAACGGAGATCAATTTCTAAACTTCTTAGGTACTCCCCGAAATATCCTATGCCCACAACAAGTGCACGTTATATGGTGTAAGTATTATCACGTTGGCCAGACGTCATAATACTGGCATCATATAAATATGCCCTCATGATGGTCATACTTTATCTCAGGTCGTGAACAAAATATCCTATCTTAATCCACCAAATCTTTCTACAGCCTCAGAGGTCATTAAAATCAAACACCCTAACTAAGAGAAGAACGAACTACTCGAAAGGGTTAGCGGAAAAGATCTAGTATGTCTATCAGAATTGAATACGTCGCTAATAGCGCCAATCCTTCATCACTCACTAGAATCAACTCAGGCAATATCAGTGGTTACTTCAAAATTCTCATAACAACTATCATCCAACATGCGCAAAATCTACACAAACGGAATTACTAGCAGGGAACCTAAGTCATTCAAAGGATCTTATTATCAGGTAACGGAAATTTAAGTAAGTCAAGAGGAAATGAATTACGTCATCCATAGCTTCATCCTTCACAGAATCAAGTCTTCCAAACACAACTTTCGCTTCAGAAATATCATACCTTCAATACATGCTTCCAATTCCAAGTAGTCTTCTACGTCTATTCATATGATCACAGAGTGGAAAGGAAAATATAATCTTGAGTCTGGTCCCTCAAGCCTTCGACACTTCTTCATGGAACTGTGGTGTAGTAACGTGAATCTCTGTCATGGTCACTGTGCATCTTCCATTCGCGAGTCTGCTTCTGCTCTCAATTCATCCTAGTACAACTAAAATGAATAGAGAAGCAAGACTGCGTGTCTTTGACAGGTCTTCTAGCCCGGTTCGCAATTTGCCAACTCACTGCTGTCATCACCGGATACGTGGTAGTGTTGTCTGCTACAATTTCTGGACGCCAATCAAATCTATTCTTCCAGAACAAAGGGTCATTTTCCTTAATACAAAGATGATCTACGTGTTCCTCGTTCGTCTCAGAGCATAAACATACTGTCATACTATGACAATTGTCCAATTACTCACGAAAACATGATTCTATTAGCCAATACAATTGGCATTATTTAAAACTCATAATGGTCACAACGAGTACGAAAACAGCTTCATGAATCGTTTCAGGGACAACTTCATGTCTACTTCACATCACCAATCTTCCTCTTCTCAAATAAAATTGTAATGCTTCACGGAGGTTACTCTCAGTTAGCCAACTCTCTTCTTGGAAGTACTTGTGGTTGCTTCTTCCGTCCTTCGAACACTCAAAGAGGCCGTCTGATACGGAGTTTCAAAGATAGGACGAATCAATCATTGACGCGCGGAAATGAAAAATGATTTCGGGTAGTGATACGGTTAGGTTTACGATAATCGATACGCTGACGAAAAATTTTCTCTTTCTTCTTCATGAACTAGTAGGGGTATTCAAAAGGAAACACTAAGGTGAATAAAATCAGATTCCATCAGCTTCTTCAATCTCTCAACTTCTATAGCATCATGGTTCGTCAACTGAGGTCGGTTCAAAGTCAATTCTACTACACCAAAAATTTGTACAACAAAACTTCCGATGCCAAAGCTTCTAAGGGTGGACACCAATAAGTGTCAGGAGAATTTGGCAATCAAATGAGATTAAGGTAAATGTTTCCATAGCAGTGTTAAGCTTAACGGATTCGAGCGGTTAAAAGGTTATTATAACAAAAGTAGGATGCAAATAGATTTCTGAAGTCACATATCAGGTACAGAAATCCCTGGCAGCTTATGAGGGCCAGTCAATCCATAAATTAAAGACCTCAAAATCGAATATATCAAAAGTAAACGGATTCGTAGGATGAGTATGGTCGTCAAGACAGATGGTTAGTTTATATATCAAGGTTGAGTACGTGGTTCAATATAGTGTTGAGATAGATAAATGAACAGTTCAAGGTGATGGAAATTTTGTTTAGCTATTTAGCATAAGTGGCAGGTAGGTTGTGTAAAACCCGCAAATTAATATAATCTGAAAAGACCAAAATGCCCCTACAATCTAAAACTTTGACATAACAAGTTCTTAACGCACCGAATTGATCCCGAAGCTTAATAAACTAACAACATAAGAAACCAAATGATCTTATAATACTTTTGACACGATAAGAAAGATGCTTGGACTCTTTAAGCCTTGTCCTAGCCGAAATATAAAATAAGTGCACATTATATTCTCTTTTAAATTCAAATTACAAAACTAACTTTGGTAACTCTCCATCATATCAAACCCAATTGATTTTGGTCCATGTAATCCCGAAAATTTGGCCCTTCTTTCCCTCCCTACTCGGCCTCCTTATTGAAAAATCAAAGCTATCCATTTTATTCTCCACAAAACATAAAACCGATCCTCCATAAAACCCTAAAACTCGCTCTACACCAAAATTATGCTGCCTCCTTTTTCTTGCTGCCATGTCGAGCCATAAACACCACCAAGAAGCCTCCATCTTGTTCTTGATCTAAGGTATATACGTGGTACTATCTCCATACACGATTTATGAATCAAAAGCTAATCAAAAACTTGCCTTGTTCTCTTCTTTTCTGCTGCTGTACGATCAAGAAGAAAGGAGGAAGAAAAGTGTTTGGTGACTTGATCTCGTGTCCGTGATTGTTCGTCGTGTCTTCAAGGGTATTCTTACCATTCCTTGTTTAATCCTAATTCATATTCATGTACTCTAGTCGATTCATAATCATAAGATAATGAGAATGTGACACATAAAATCATGATCATAAAACCCTAATAAAATCTATATGTATAAGTCGGCCTGGAGATTTTGTGATGGAATAATTCGATTTGAATGTGTTAAGACCTGTTTTAATTGACCTAATATGTTGTGGACTCACCTAAAATCGTTTGGTGTCAAGAATTAATGAACGGGATGAAGAAACCCTAAGTATATGTATGATTCTGTGATATCTGCTACTGGCCTGGAATTTTATTCGACTTTAACCGGCTATAACTCAATGATGTGAACGGGTATTGGGATGGTTTTTGAGTCTAAAACTAAGTTCAATGAAGTGGCTACCTGGGAAAATTTAATTTGTAATTTTTGGAGGCCTGGAAGGCATCTTTTCGATTTTTATAAACTTAAGTGTCTGATCGGATTTGTGAGGTCTGGGAAAACAGGTTGGGTTTTTCATTTATCATTTTCAAACCATAAATAATTAGGATGTGTCCTTTTAGCTGAGTAATATATCACATGTTGGCTAATTACCTGAATTTTTGTAGAATTTTATAAATTTTTTAGACTGGGAAAGAAGATGAAAAATGGTCGGGTGTTTGTAATTAATCCGGTTCTGGAACAGGTTGGGAAAAAGGATTTTTAGTTCGTATCTAGACAACTTAATAAAATCTGGAAAAATTGCATCAAATACTCAAGACCCTGGGGAACGTCTGTGAATTTTTATAGATTTTATTTCGAAGATTTAAGATGGTTTTCAAATTATTTAAAACGAGTCCAGTTAATACCTGAAAACTGTCAAGACTTATAAAAAGGATGTAAAGTGTTATTTTCCTAAGCTAAGGGTTATAAATTGTGAATCGTGGAACTTGAGGGTATAATTCGTATAATAAGTTAATTTGAAGGTACACTCTGTAATCTTGGAAAATAAATGCGTGTTGTGTTAATAAATTAATGAGAAGGGTTAAAATGTAAGCTATGTAAATCTAGGGTTTCATTTTGTAACTTTGATAAGTAAAGGGGATAGAAAGTGTAAATTATGAAACCTAAAAGAACTAAAAGGGTAACTTGATGAATCTAAAAGCTAAAATGGAAAGTTACTTAAAATGGAAGGGTTTGTAATTCTTGTCTACCCCTCTAGGTGTGAAGGAAGAGAAGTCCTGCTTCACTTTGTGTCACCCGTTTCTGATTTGTGTTTGCTTCTGGAATAAGGTACAGATATTCTGACCTTCTCTGTAAGGTTTCCTATGATTCTTTTCTGATCTGTTAAATTCTCTGAATTGATACTCTGTTACGATCCCTTGCTATGACACCTTTGCTTCGACCTTTGATCTCTGATTTTTGAACCTGTGATATGAAGACCTTTTTGATATGAGATGGAAATGTTTTAAGTAAAGTATTTTGAAAGGGTTTTTCAAGTATGATATATTGACTTTAAGAAAACTATTTTGAAGTTCGTTTTATGAAAACTAATTGAAAGACCATTTATGAAAACTATTTTTGAATGATTGTTTTTAAATGAACCTTAAGAGAAAACCTTTTGAAAAGTACTTTTGATATTGAACCTTTTGAAGATTTGACCATTGGATACATTGACCCTTTTTGGATATTGACCTGGGATATTTGACCTTCTGATATTTGAACTTCTGATACTTGACCCTCTGATACTTTGACTGGTCTGATTATGAACTTCTGATATTGAACCTTCTGATATGACACCCTGATTATGATATGAACCTTTGACCTTTGACCTTTGACTCTTAGTTTGATACCCGAGCCACTTTTCTGTTACCTAGCCAGGAAGGTAACCTGGCCGTTTCTGTGATGCACCACTGGCATGACTCATGTGTGGGTGAGTGATTCCTCACACCGTCCCCATTCTGATTATGATATGCGCATTACTTTGACTATGGATTATATATGTTTCTGGGGGGCGTATGGATTGCAATCCTAGATCTGTTCTGTTTAGTGGATTTAACTGTATATGCTATGATATGTTTTGTCTGGTGACTGGTGCTGTGTGCAATACACGCCTTTCACATATATCTGGGAGCTAGCTACTCCATTTGAAGAATGAGGACACCCCTCATATTATCTGATTATCTGAGAGGTCTCCCCTCTATATGATTATGAAGATTTATGGTTACACTGTTATGATATGATATGATCTGTTTCTGGGCTCGTGGTGGATGACTATCCTAAACCTTTACTCTTGTACCTTATTTATGTCTCATTCTTTATGCTACATCTGATTATTTCTGTTTACTGTCGTTTCCGTTCATTATATATCTGTTCACTGGGCTTTGTAAGCTCAGCCGCACGTTTTCTTTTCGTGTGCGGCAGGTTTTAGATGGAAGATGGGTATGAGTGAAGAGACTTTTGGACCTAGAAGGCTTGACAGTTATTTTGACCTAGAGATGATTAGAAGTTATTTTATTGTTAGAATTTGTATCCGTTTTTGTAACCTTGATATTTCAGTATTCCCTTTGTAACCCTTAAGAATCTTTGTATTACTTTTGAATGTATGCTTTGTTATATCTGATATGAAACCATTTGCGTGACACCTTTACCCTTGTCGGGTTGGGGTGTTACAATTATGGTATCAGAGAGACAGGCTGCGATTCGTAATACATTTACCCTTGGCCTGTGTAAGTTAGGACCACTAAGTTTTCCCTGTAGGCGCTCGTAGGACAACCTCTGAGAAATTGCTTTAGGATCTTCCTATAGGAACCTAAGTGAGGAATGGGTAGACTAAGACATCTGTGTGAATATCATTGCTTCCGCATTACTCTGATTCGTGCCTTGCTTTTGGTCAGAGTCGGTTGATATCTCTTTTGGAAATCAAAAGCTTATGCTTTGCACCACCTAGATTTGAACCTGATAAAATTTGAAAGGCATTGAGAAATTTCATAATTATTGGCAGACACTATTTGATCCTTATCTTCAGGTCCCTTTTTATAGTCATTTTGATAAAGACCCTCATTTGCCTCTGATTCTTTTGTTAATCACTTTGACGCCTCTTCAGGCATTCCGAGAACCTCCATGGCGATGACGTACTGGATATGTTTTGTTATTTGTCTTTTGTTTTGATAAGTAACTATGAATCTCCTGACCCTATTTGAGTTGTTCCACCCATCCATGTCCTTGCGGGAAGTCTTGTAGTTCATAACTACGGGTATAAGGATATTCTCATCGCATTTCCGAATAATAAGATTTACGTTGCCGAGCTGCTTGATTGAAGGAATAATTTTGACCGATCGCTCGTTCGATGATATTTTACGTGAATTTCTGGAGTTTCGAGTAAATTTTGACACTACCGAACTCTAATACCTAGTATCGTTTATGTCATTTTCAGCATGGCACCTCCAGCACGCCGCAGATATCGTTGGACAACTAGGTTCGCCATCGGCCGGAAGAGGACCGGAAAATTGAGGAGGATTGCCAAGAGGATATTGATCCCCACTAGGATGTGGCCGGGCCGGATCGAAGAAAGGAGGACCATCATGAATATAAGTGAGACGGAAGAACAGCTGCACGTGGCAGAAATAACAGATGAAGAGGACGTTGCAACTCGATACCAGGGAAGAGGCCCCAGGTTTTCAGAAGAAGGAGGAGTGGTACGAGTTGAACCTCGCAATTTGTACGGATTTGTGGACCGCATAGAAGATGAAGGAAGATACACTTATGGGGGTTTCGCAAGCCAGCCACTTCCCCAGCCAGAAGGGAACCGGAACGGATGGATCAGCGAGGAAGAGGAGAAGGATTCAGACTTGGAATCTACTGCAAGTAAACCGATCTAAGCATGGAATTAGGAGCCTAGTAGCTGTATTGTTTAGAATTTTATCTCGAATTTCTTATGACATTAACGTTTCACGTACTTCCGTTGGATTTTGAGAATTTTCCGAATAAGATTTGAGAAATGATTGAAATAAATTTTTGTGCGATGTGTGCTTCACCTTTGTAAATCTGTTAGAACTCATCTCAGTATATAAGCCAGAACTTTAACTTTCCACATTTGTTTTGGCATCCCTTAATGATATGTTATTTCGAACACTGAAGTTTTCCTAGAAACCATTTCGTATTTCAACGACTAAACCCTATCTTAGAAGCCTTTGGCGCTTGAACTCTCTGAGCATGAGCATTGTATTGAACATTGATTAGTATCCTGGACTTTTGAAATTGATTCCTGATGGACCACCAAGTTTTGCACCAGAGTAGAAAGTAAGATTTGACGTGATTGTCTGGGCATCTAGCAAAGACGTCTGTCGAACTATACCTGTGCATTTGAAACAAAAAGGGAAGAGCATGGAGACTATTTTGCACCTTGCTAGAAATTTGATGATCACTTGTGCAATTTGGTAGTTGGATATTGTCGAGACAACGGTGTTCCTTGCCTGATCTGGAGTTAACAACAACGGAGACTACCCTGAAGAGTGAAGACATCCCTTTTCAAGACAGAAGTGTTGGTGATGCAGAAGAAGAAGTTTTGTCAAGACGGCGAACCTGGAGCTGATGAAGACATGCAGTCTCACTTCCCTATTCATATTGGTTGTACTAAGAAGAATTGAGAGCGGAAGCAGACTGGATGATGGAGAGATTTAAAGATCGTGTCGGAAATCCACATTACTCCATCACATTCCAAGACGAACTGCAGGAGGCTCGATGAACCAGACACAAGTTCCCGATTTTAGTTTCACTTCCCGATTGATGGACAGACGAAGACAGATTAACCGGACTTGAAGAGATTGGAGGTGTTGAATGAGCGGGATTTTGAAATAGACCCTTCGTGTTTGGAAGATTAGATTTTATGAATGGCCGAAGTTCTTGACGATAAAATTTTATTTCCGTTGAATCTCTTAAGCTTCGTGATGAAGTAATAAGACCCTCTAATGATTTGAGTTCCCTAGAAGCATTTCAGTTCCGTGTTTATTTTTAGTATGTTCGATGATGGATTTGTTTTAGGAATTTTGGCGAATCGTGCTTGTGGACGGCGTACCTTTTTTCTGCTAGGCAATCTGGAATTCTGATACTCTTGCAAGTAGTTGTTTTCCCTCTTGACTATGACATCGATTTTGTTGACCTCTGAGACTATAGAAGTACTAGGTGGATTAAGATAGGTGGTTTTGATTACAACTTGAGATAAAGTATGACCATCATGAGGGCATATTTATATGATGCCGGTATTATGATGTCTGGCCAACGTGATAATACTTACATCATATAACGTGCACTTGTTGTGGGCATAGGATATCTTAGGGAGTACCTAATCCGTGATTAGTGAGACTTTAGGTTCATTCTACCTATGCGTATACTCTGCCTTCGTTCATTAGATATCCGTATGAGTTTGGACTCTCGTTTTGCATTCCGTGGACCTCAGTTATAAATCTTGAACTCTTTGTAGCGCTCTCTTCTATTGATACAGTTAATTTGATCTGAAATCTTGTTCGTATTCCATATGAGCTTTCCGGGAGACTCATCTATCCTCCATTTTGTTGCATGGTCTTTTGATCGGAAACAACCTAGTTTGTCTCTTTCTGAGGAATCTGAACCCATCTTGTTTTGATCGTGTCATGAGAAACCAAATATTCTGAAGAACCTTTTGGAAGAACCTCCCCGGGCGTGAGTTTGTTCGTGTCGAGCTTTTGCGAATTGCTACGACCCTGTCTAACTTTGCGACTTTAATTTTCGAGGACGAAAATTTTTTTTTAGAGGGGAAGAGTTGTAAAACCCGCAAATTAATATAATCTGAAAAGACCAAAATGCCCCTACAATCTAAAACTTTGACATAACAAGTTCTTAACGCACCGAATTGATCCCGAAGCTTAATAAACTAACAACATAAGAAACCAAATGATCTTATAATACTTTTGACACGATAAGAAAGATGCTTGGACTCTTTAAGCCTTGTCCTAGCCGAAATATAAAATAAGTGCACATTATATTCTCTTTTAAATTCAAATTACAAAACTAACTTTGGTAACTCTCCATCATATCAAACCCAATTGATTTTGGTCCATGTAATCCCGAAAATTTGGCCCTTCTTTCCCTCCCTACTCGGCCTCCTTATTGAAAAATCAAAGCTATCCATTTTATTCTCCACAAAACATAAAACCGATCCTCCATAAAACCCTAAAACTCGCTCTACACCAAAATTCTGCTGCCTCCTTTTTCTTGCTGCCATGTCGAGCCATAAACACCACCAAGAAGCCTCCATCTTGTTCTTGATCTAAGGTATATACGTGGTACTATCTCCATACACGATTTATGAATCAAAAGCTAATCAAAAACTTGCCTTGTTCTCTTCTTTTCTGCTGCTGTACGATCAAGAAGAAAGGAGGAAGAAAAGTGTTTGGTGACTTGATCTCGTGTCCGTGATTGTTCGTCGTGTCTTCAAGGGTATTCTTACCATTCCTTGTTTAATCCTAATTCATATTCATGTACTCTAGTCGATTCATAATCATAAGATAATGAGAATGTGACACATAAAATCATGATCATAAAACCCTAATAAAATCTATATGTATAAGTCGGCCTGGAGATTTTGTGATGGAATAATTCGATTTGAATGTGTTAAGACCTGTTTTAATTGACCTAATATGTTGTGGACTCACCTAAAATCGTTTGGTGTCAAGAATTAATGAACGGGATGAAGAAACCCTAAGTATATATATGATTCTGTGATATCTGCTACTGGCCTGGAATTTTATTCGACTTTAACCGGCTATAACTCAATGATGTGAACGGGTATTGGGATGGTTTTTGAGTCTAAAACTAAGTTCAATGAAGTGGCTACCTGGGAAAATTTAATTTGTAATTTTTGGAGGCCTGGAAGGCATCTTTTCGATTTTTTATAAACTTAAGTGTCTGATCGGATTTGTGAGGTCTGGGAAAACAGGTTGGGTTTTTCATTTATCATTTTCAAACCATAAAGAATTAGCATGTGTCCTTTTAGCTGAGTAATATATCACATGTTGGCTAATTACCTGAATTTTTGTAGAATTTTATAAATTTTCTAGACTGGGAAAGAAGATGAAAAATGGTCGGGTGTTTGTAATTAATCCGGTTCTGGAACAGGTTGGGAAAAAGGATTTTTAGTTCATATCTAGACAACTTAATAAAATCTGGAAAAATTACATAAAATACTCAAGACCCTGGGGAACGTCTGTTAATTTTTATAGATTTTATTTCGAAGATTTAATATGGTTTGAAAATTATTTAAAACGAGTCCAGTTAATACCTGAAAACTGTCAAGACTTATAAAAAGGATGTAAAGTGTTATTTTCCTAAGCTAAGGGTTATAAATTGTGAATCGTGGAACTTGAGGGTATAATTCGTATAATAAGTTAATTTGAAGGTACACTCTGTAATCTTGGAAAATAAATGCGTGTTGTGTTAATAAATTAATGAGAAGGGTTAAAATGTAAGCTATGTAAATCTAGGGTTTCATTTTGTAACTTTGATAAGTAAAGGGGATAGAAAGTGTAAATTATGAAACCTAAAAGAACTAAAAGGGTAACTTGATGAATCTAAAAGCTAAAATGGAAAGTTACTTAAAATGGAAGGGTTTGTAATTCTTGTCTACCCCTCTAGGTGTGAAGGAAGAGAAGTCCTGCTTCACTTTGTGTCACCCGTTTCTGATTTGTGTTTGCTTCTGGAATAAGGTACAGATATTCTGACCTTCTCTGTAAGGTTTCCTATGATTCTTTTCTGATCTGTTAAATTCTCTGAATTGATACTCTGTTACGATCCCTTGCTATGACACCTTTGCTTCGACCTTTAATCTCTGATTTTTGAACCTGTGATATGAAGACCTTTTTGATATGAGATGGAAATGTTTTAAGTAAAGTATTTTGAAAGGGTTTTTCAAGTATGATATATTGACTTTAAGAAAACTATTTTGAAGTTCGTTTTATGAAAACTAATTGAAAGACCATTTATGAAAACTATTTTTGAATGATTGTTTTTAAATGAACCTTAAGAGAAAACCTTTTGAAAAGTACTTTTGATATTGAACCTTTTGAAGATTTGACCATTGGATACATTGACCCTTTTTGGATATTGACCTGGGATATTTGACCTTCTGATATTTGAACTTCTGATACTTGACCCTCTGATACTTTGACTGGTCTGATTATGAACTTCTGATATTGAACCTTCTGATATGACACCCTGATTATGATATGAACCTTTGACCTTTGACCTTTGACTCTTAGTTTGATACCCGAGCCACTTTTCTGTTACCTAGCCAGGAAGGTAACCTGGCCGTGTCTGTGATGCACCACTGGCATGACTCATGTGTGGGTGAGTGATTCCTCACACCGTCCCCATTCTGATTATGATATGCGCCTTACTTTGACTATGGATTATATATGTTTCTGGGGGGCGTATGGATTGCAATCCTAGATCTGTTCTGTTTAGTGGATTTAACTGTATATGCTATGATATGTTTTGTCTGGTGACTGGTGCTGTGTGCAATACACGCCTTTCACATATATCTGGGAGCTAGCTACTCCATTTGAAGAATGAGGACACCCCTCATATTATCTGATTATCTGAGAGGTCTCCCCTCTATATGATTATGAAGATTTATGGTTACACTGTTATGATATGATATGATCTGTTTCTGGGCTCGTGGTGGATGACTATCCTAAACCTTTACTCTTGTACCTTATTTATGTCTCATTCTTTATGCTACATCTGATTATTTCCGTTTACTTTCGTTTCCGTTCATTATATATCTGTTCACTGGGCTTTGTAAGCTCAGCCGCACGTTTTCTTTTCGTGTGCGGCAGGTTTTAGATGGAAGATGGGTATGAGTGAAGAGACTTTTGGACCTAGAAGGCTTGACAGTTATTTTGACCTAGAGATGATTAGAAGTTATTTTATTGTTAGAATTTGTATCCGTTTTTGTAACCTTGATATTTCAGTATTCCCTTTGTAACCCTTAAGAATCTTTGTATTACTTTTGAATGTATGCTTTGTTATATCTGATATGAAACCATTTGCGTGACACCTTTACCCTTGTCGGGTTGGGGTGTTACAGGTTGTGAATCATCGGTAGCACGAATATCGTATAATTGTCAAAAGTGAGGCGTAAGGAATATCAGTTATCAGCATCATCATGCTCAGTTGACAATTTAATATCGAGACAAAATTATAGTCATATCCTTCCAAAGGAGGCTAGTTGGCGGCAAGATTCATTATTCAAAGGGAGGGAATAAATTTCTTATATCCATGGTTAATAATCACCAGAGTCCTCATAGGAGTAGTAATGGATTTTGCAAGACAGAGTAGTATCAGATGATACATTTATATCCAGCACTGGAAATGAATTAATAAGGTGTGTCAAACACATTGGGTTAAGTGACCTTTGGGATGGTCGGAGAGGTATCAAACTGGTTGTCAAACAGTTCGGAAGTGAAGATCACAATCAGGTAGTGGAACACTCCCAGAAGATATACTTAAGCAACTCACTTCCTGGTCTTCGGTTGCTGCCTTCCCTGGTTGCTCAAATCAACTGGTATGATCCGAAAGACATCTTCGCTTGGTGGCTAGACAATCTCTCGGTATCATGTCAAATCCTACTTCCTATTCCGGTGGAAAAACTTGGGGGTTCAACCCGGAATCATATTCGGAAAACTCAGGGTGCCAATTAATTTTCAAGGTAAGGTTTATTCATTGGTGTACGAAATGGTTTCTAGGAAAACTTCATAACCGCGAAAGTAACACACGAGTCTCCAGGGTAATAGTGATAGCAAGGAGTTTAACAATCGGTAATTATGGTAGGAAGTTCAAAATTGTTTCAAACGCCAAAGGATAGTTGTCAATATTTTGAATGTTCACTCAACCAATCCCTTATTAGAATAAAATCAAGGTTCACTATCCAAAGAAGGACGGGTCAACAAAGCAAATCTTATCGTTCAAAATGAGAGGGAAACATTTTATACTCGTGGTTAACACCACAAGGCTTCTCATAGGAACGGAGATGGGTAAGACGAAATCAAATAGCGTCGGAAGATTCATAGATGCTTATCAAAAGCAAGAGACAATAATAGAATGTATCAAGTATGCCATCGTCATGGAGATTCTCGTAATGCCCGAAGAGGAATCAAAATGATTATCAAAAGGATCAGTGGTCGGAGTCGGAATCTGAAGACAAGGATCAAATAGTGCCAGGCAATTACTATGCAATTCTCAATGCTTTCAAGATTTATTTAGGTTTCAAATCTTAGGTGGTGCAAAGCGTAAGCTTTCAATTTCCAAAAGTGATCTCAAAAAGCTTTAACCAAAAGCAAGGCACAAATCAAAGTAATGCGGAAGCAATGCTACTTAAACAAATGCCTTATAGTCTACCCATTCCTCACCGGTCAAAACTTAAAGTTCCTATAGGGAAATCCTAAAGCAATTTCTTACAGGTTATCTTATGAGCGCCTATAGTGGAAACCTAATGGTCCAAACTTCACAGGTCAAGGGTAAATGTATTACAAGTCGCAGCCTGTCTCTCTGATACCATAAATTGTAACACCCCAACCCGACAAGGGTAAAGATGTCACAATAATGGTTTCATATCAGATCAAACAAAGCATACATTTAAAGTAATACAAGAATTCAAAGCTTACAAATGAAATACTGAAAACTACAAGGTTACAAATGAAACTTCCGATAAGTACAAATTCTAAGATATAATAACTTTAATCATCTCTAATCCCGAATAGCTATCAATCTTCTAAGTCCAAGGTACTCTCCACTCATTCCCAGCTTCCTACTAAAACCTGCCGCAGGAAAAGAAATGCGGCTGAGCTACGAGAGCTCAGTGAACAGATATAACGATAACAAAGCAGTAATAGAGAAAGTGCAAAGTAAAAGATATAAAAGTCATGCAGATATAATAAGAGTCGAGGGATGATAAATGGATAAGAATAAGAGAAAAGAAAAAGGTTATAAGGTAAGGATAACGGGACAGTAATCCACCACGAGCCTAGAAACAAAACAAATCATATCATCTCAAATGTAACCAAATGGAGTAGCTAGCTCCCAGATATGTGAAAGATGTGTATTGCACACACCATCAGTCACCAGATATAACAATAATCAATAACAGAAACAAATCAAATCTAGAATGCATCCATACGCCCTTGCAGACAAATCATAATAATAATGGCCATAGCAGATAACAAATAAGGGACGGAACAGGTCATCACTCTCCTGCCCTAGAGTCATGTCAAAGGTGCATCAATGACATGGACATGAAACCCTCATGCCTAGTGATTGGCTCGGATATAAGACTGTAGGTCAAAGGTCAGATGTACTATCAAAATAATCAAAAAGTCATATCTTAAGGGTACATGGCAAAAGGTTCATGTCAAACAGTTCAGAAATAAATGTCAAAGGTTCAAATCAAAGTTTATCCGATTAAGTTTTATAACAAAGTTTAAGTTCAGGTCAAAAGGACTATATCAAATGGTTCAGAATTAAAAGTTCGTAGCAAAAGTTCATTTTAGAAGTTTCTGTCAAACGTTCATTTAAAGCAATCCTTTAATAATGATTTTCAATAAAATGATCTTTCAAAGTAGTTTTATAAAGGCAGTCTTTTAAGATAGTTTTCATAAATGTTATTGGAATTTCATATAGAAATCCTATTGTATCATACTCATAAACATCCTTTTTAAAACAAATGATTTTTCTCAAAACATTTCCAGGTCTTAATTAAAAGGTTTTCATAGCATGGATTTATATCAGAGGTCATAACAGAGGGATCTCATAGAAAAAGGTTTAAAGCAAAGAGATTTATAATAAGGGCATCAACTCAGAAGTTAAACATATCAAAGCATGAAGAGATCATAGAAGGTTCACAAAACAAAGGGATCATAAAACAGAGGGAGCATAGCAATGGCTTAGGGAATCCTAATACGAAACAAGATCAAATCAGAGTTAAGAGAAGGAAACACCCTTACTGAAAAAGGGCAGAATATCTGTACCTTATACCGCAAGTGAAAACATAACAGAAAATACAAAGGTCGGAAGCAAACTCCATCTTCGGCGAATCTACACGAATTCACGACTGTCTTATTAAAAGCTTATTTAATTCAGATTACTTATTTTAGTCGGCTTTCCATTTTTAGTAACTTTCCTTTTTTTTAGCAGGTTTCCTTAACTAGAAGGTTTCCATAATTAGTAAATTTCCATAATTAGGGTTTTAAATATAAATATACCAAAGTTAAAGGTTTAAACTGAAAATATCACAAGTTACTCATTTTAAATCATGAGTTATCCAGAATTAGACTTTTAACCCTTTAGGTTTAACAATTTACAATTTATACCCCCTTTAGTTAATTAAATTACAAATTAAACCCTATATTTACATAAATCACAATTTAGCCCTTACCATATTTATATTTACACATCAAGCCCTTAGTTTTACAACATTTCAGAATATACCTCTTAATTTAACATATGGTACGATTTACCCTTCAAGTTTCATAATTTACAAAATTAGTCCCTTGAATTTACAAAACTTATAATTTGAAACATAAATTATTAATAATTACATATTAAGCCCTTAAATATTCAAAATTACACATTACACCCTTTATATCATTATTTACACAGAATAACATTAAGTTTCCAGAATTTACACTTTTAGTCCCTCTATTTAATTAACTTTCAATTCGACAACATAATTACCAATTAAATCTTCTACTCGCAATATTTACACATAGGACCCTCATTTTATATTTTTTTATACATTACCCCAGATCTAAATAACCTTACAAAAATACCCCACAAGTTTAAAGAATTACAAAACACACCCTTATACTTTTTATTTCCCAATCGGTATACTTTTTAATTATAAAAACCCTAACCCTAAATTTCTAATCATCATCAATTCATTAAACAATCATTAAAACATCATCATTTTATCAAATTTAACCCAAAATCTTAATCCCTAAATCGTATAACTAGGGTTTTCATTTTTTTCTTGATTTCCTTTTAAATCCGATTAGAACAAAAATTTACCACGATCGATCTAAGCTTCAATAAATCAAAAAAAAAATATTTTTCCAGAGTGATATGATTATAAAAGAACCCAGAAAATTTATGTACAACCCTCAGAAAAATCGCATGAACCGATTTGGATTTTAAGTGTGTTTTTGTCCTCTATAATTCGTACGATCAATTTATCATGCATGATTCGATTTAACCAATTTATATGAGTCATATATAATGTAATTAACATTAGAAAAATACCATTCGAATTTTAGAACGTGTGGATTAAGCACAATAATTTTGTACCTCTCGGCTAGGATTAAACTCGAACAAAAATTGAAATCGATTGAACCAAGCCTTCAAAAATCAAACACCCATTTTTCTACACTTCTTCTAGCACCAAGGAACTCAGAAAAATTGATAAGAACTCGTGGGAAATTGTGGTGGCCGGTTGTGGAGTTTTAGTTTGTTTTTAGGGTTTTGCGAATGGAATAATGAGGCAAGTGAATAAAACCGTGTGGTACAGGAGGAAAGGAGCATAAATCACGGCTAATATTGATGGGGAAAATCAATTTCCTTGATTTTGAAGAGTTTCCTAATTTGTTGCATGCTTATCTCTAATTTAATTGATTTTAAATACAAAATAAATAATTAACATATAAAAGTGTACATAGTTCGGCCTATATAATAATTTTGTGGATGACAATTGATTTTTGGACATTGTAACATATTAAAATGTTGTAGCAAAATTATCTTACTTCATATGTTAATTTCCAAGAGTTTGGGATTTATTTGATGCTTTATGTACTTATTAATCAAATTTTAAAGTCACAGGGGCATTTTGGTCATTTTGCATGTTTAGAATTTTCGGGTATTACACAACAAGTTTTAGAACACGAATTATATTTAAACAAACTTATGAGAACAATCACTTTTTCTAACCTACTAATCATTCAATCATTCACACGAAAGTCTACATAATCCCCAAACTAGTATAAGGAGATAACAGTAATCAAACATGTAACACAACACACAAAGGAATTCTCATGATCAACATAAGCAAAGACAAAAATATGATTGAATTTAAATAGAAAAAATACCAAACATTAGAGTCAAGGCATCAAGTGCTACAATTCCAACCATGTGATTCCAACCAAAAGAAACTACCAAAATACAAATCATCCATCCCTAAACCTTCCTGAAATCGACCTCATGTTGTGAGTATAAGACTTAAGGGTGTTTGGTAATAAGGATTGTTGGTGATATATGTGGTGTTTAATTGGTGTGAACTATAATCAAGCCTCATGTTGTAAGGATGATCAAGTCATATGTCTAGCTAATGTAGACCAAACCAACTCCCCAACACCTCTAGAAATGGGTGGGGAGTGGTAGGAGAGAATCCTCCAAGTGTAGAGATTTGGTTGTAGATGGTATGATAATTTGATGATAGATAGGTAATAAGGTAATGAAAACACTTAACCAAGCACTCTTATTTGTAGTTGAATACTCCTTGGTCACCAAGCATGTTTCTTGTCCACAAAGGGTCATAAAGATGCAGGAAAAATGAGTTATTAGGAGTATATGATCGGACTTTGGAGTAATGGCACTTAATTCTTCACTTAAATGCAACTTTCGAGGACTTTAAATGCCTGAACCCATGGCTGGGATCTTGAACCTGCGGCTGGGATGTCTGCTGAACCTCAGGTTGAGCTTTGAACCTTCGGTTTGGAAATGACTGCTCAACCTCAGGTTGAGATATGAACCTTGGGTTTGAATTTCAGCTTCAACCTTGGGTTGAGAAGTATTTTGCACAAGTATTTCACCCTTGAGTTAGCATATAACTTTATCCTTTAACACTCTTTTTGGCACTTAATCTTGTCTCTATTTTCACATCTTTCTCTTGAACATCGGAATTAATCGTATCACGATTCAATATCTTTGAAGACGATCTTTTTCTTGAATATTCACTTGATTTCATAGCTTTTCTTCGTCTTTTTCTTTATTTCCTACGACATAGTTGTACCTGAACCTGAATACGTCTTTTATACCTTTTAAGAGTAAAATGTTCACAAATACAACCAAATAATATGCAAAAACATACGAATAACGCTAATAAAATATGTACAAAATGAGCGTTATCAGTAATTAATATCACAATTATGCGTTTTTGGTTGCACAAAATCCACATATATCAAAATAAACCAAAATACCGATTATATTGTTGCACAAAATCCACATATCAATACAAATCAAAATCAAAATAATCAATGATTCAAACTTTTGAATCTTAGTCAATGATTCAAACTATTTATATACCAAAAACAATAGAAAATTAAGCATTTGCATGATTGTAATAATACATCTACATACCTTTTTAATGTTAACATCACAAACGTATCCGGAAAATTGTTGTCGTAATTTGATTAAACGAAAATCTTCAAAAACAACTACACATCAATAGTTAATCATGAATTAATTATAAAACCAAAAACAATAATTGAAACCTAAATTATTAGCCAACATTGCCGGACGTTTTTATTTATAGTTCATGTCGACAGACTTCAAGTATTGCACAATTTGATTTGGTCTTCCGAGTAATTTATGATTTATGATTTAATTTAGTGGAATGATTCAAAGGTTTTATTCGAAATTGTTTTGGTCTAGATTTGTTTATGGAGGAGAGGGGTTGGGGAGTTTAATACCTGAAATTCTGATAACCTATAAAATTACCAAATTGCCCTGAAATCATAAAACATAAATAAATCACTTATAAAATTCTGAAACGATTCCAAACTTCTGAAAGTGAACCATATATGAAACGAATAAATTTCTGGGACAACATAATATTATTTCTGAATGTCCAAAAATTAGAAATCACTTGTATATGTATTTTATGGTCCGAATTATATTTTAATTAGTTTATTATGTTTTGTAAATTAAAAATAAATAAGATAAAGGCCAAATTAATTAAGGAAAATATTATGAAAATAAAGTACAATCCTTATATAATTATAAAACTTAAGAAATCTGATTTTTAGCTCTCAAAAGTCGGCCAAATATTTATATATACAAAATCTATATTTTCCTAAACCCTAAAAATATACCGATTAAACTAAATCCCTAAAAAAAATTCGACACCCTCCTCCCCAAGCTTCCTGAAGTCGAACCACAAATTTTTTAAAGATCTTTGATTCATTGTGAAGTTAAGAAAAATAGGAACACGAATTTAGAGCCTTCCAATTGTGCTTGGTAATTGTTTTCATTCGGTTAATCACAAAAGAGGTAATTATTTTTAATTCTTAATCCTTACGTCCTAGAATTTTTCTAGTATTTTTCTAGTGTTCTACATGTTAAATATGACCTAAGAAAAATGATAAACTCAAATCATGCACTGTAAATAAGTCGTATGAAATTAAAAGGCTTAAAACACACTTAAATTGCAAATCATGTTATATGAATTTTCTGAGGTGCAACCATATTTTTTTATATGTTCTTTGACATTAATATGAGCTAGTAAAAATAGCCCCTTAATTTTTAGAAGCCTGGATAAATTGATTTTAATTATTGAATAAATCGGATTTTATAAATAAATAGAGAAAATTATGAAAAACCCTATTTTGAATTAGTGTTAGGGTTTGATCATGCTAGGTCTGATGTAATTAATGTTTCTAATGATTGGGTAATAGTGGTATAATTATTTGATGAATTAGGGTTTTGTTTGGTATTTAAAAAGTTATACGACTTGGTTTTTAATTCACAAGGGTATGTTTTGTAAACTTTGAAACTTCTGGGATATTTTTTTAATGTTATATACTACTGTAGGAATGTAGGAAAAATATTAATTTGGGGTCCTAGGTGAAATATTGCAAGATAATGAATTAATTACATTTATAAGGGTTGTTTTGTAATTAATTAAAATAGAGGGACTAAATGTGTAAATTCTGGAATCTTGATATTTTTCTGAGTAAATACTGATGTTAAAAGTGTAATGTGGATTTTGAGGATTTATGGGCTTAATATGTAATGGTTAATAAATTATAGTTTAATTTATAAGTTTTGTAAAGTTAAGGGACCATTTGTGTAAATTCTGAATTCTGAGGGACCTAATCTGTAATACACTTAATTCTGATGTTAACTTCTGTATTTTTGTAAAATATGATGCTTGGTTGGTAAATATGAATATTGTAGGGATTTAATTGTGAATATTGAAAATCTAGGGTTTGTTTTGTAAATATTGAAACTAGAGGGTTATAACTTGTAAATTGTGAAACTTGAAGGAATTAAGTGTCATTCTGTATAAAAGGAATATTTAAATTAGTAGGTAAAGTATTTTCATTGTGATACCTTTGAATTTAGAATAATTACAGTTTAAACCTTGAACTATGAAAATCTGTCATAATTAACCCTAAAGTTTTATAACTTGATAAAAGATACCTTAATACCATAATATTCTGTAATTAAGGACTTAACTAAATCTGTAATATCAATATCTGGTTAAATATGGAAATCTGTTAATTCTGGAAACCTGCTAAAAATAGAAAGTTACTTAAAATGGAAAGGTAAACTAAAAGGAATAATCTGAATTAGAATCCGTAGTAATTCCGTCTTCTACTTCTTTAGGTGTGAAGAAGGAGAAGTCCTAATTTATGTTCTGTGTCTGTTTTGCTTATTCTGCTTTGCTAATAAGGTACAGATATTCTGCCCTTTTTCAGTAAGGGTTTTACATCCCCTTTTCTTTCAGTTTTAAATTTTCTTTATTAGGATCTCCGATACCACTGCTATGTTCCCTTCTGTTGTGAATCTTTGTTGTGATCTGTTTGTCTTGAACCTTTTGTTTGAACCTCTGCTATGATTCTTTTATTCTGAACCTTTTTCCTGAACTCTGATTGTAAACTGGTTTGTGAACCTTTGATGTGTTTCTTCTGTTCTGAACCTTTCTTGAACCTTTGTGTTCTGATCTCTTGTTCTGAACCCTGAATTTGTGAATCTTGATTGAATCTGATCTGTGAACCTTGTTCTGAACCTTAACCTGATATATCTGTTGTAAACTTTGATTTGATTTTTGGTATAAACCTTAACCTGTTAAATCCTTATCTGAACCTAATTGATTTTGAACCTTTATTAAACTACATATGAAACTGTTTAAGAAAAGCTATTTTAAAAAGAAGCGATACCACTTGAAATGGAAGTTACTAAAAGTTTTGGAAGACCATTTTTATGAAAACTATTTTGTAATATCATTTCAATGAAAACCATTATTAAAGGATTGATTTAAATGAACTTTTGACAGGAACTTCTGAAATGGATTATTGCTATAAACTTGTAATTCTTAACCTTTGATATACTCTTTTGGACTATTGGAAATAAACCTTTTAATCTGAACTTACGTTTTGATATTAAACTTAATCTGATAAACTTTGATTTGAACCTTATTATCTTATTCTGAATTGTTGACATGACCCTTCTGCCATGAACCCTTAGATATGACTCTGTTTATTATATGACATCTGACCTTGACCACAGTCTGATATCCGAGCCAATCACTAGGCATGAGGGTTTCATGTCCATGTCATTGATGCACCGATGGCATGACTCTAGGGCAGGAGAGTGATGACCTGTCCCGTCCCTGATTTTATCTGTTATGTAGGAGAAGATTCGGGCCTACTGGGGCGTATGGATGCATCCTAGATCTGATCTGTTTCTGTTATCTGTTATTATGTTATCTGTTATATATATATCTCTGGTGATTGATGGTGTGTGCGATACACGTCTTTCACATATCTGGGAGCTGATCACTCCGATTTGATACATGAGGTCACCCCTCATATTATATGGTTACTTGAGAGGTATCCCCTCTAGATTACTTATGTGACTACACTGTTATGATATTATCTATTATCTGGGCTCGTGATAGATTTCTGTTCCCTTTATTCTTAAACCTTATTTATTTATTCTTATTTCATTTCATTTATTCCATTTCTTATTCCTATTCCTTCATTTGACTTGTGTCTGTATGATCTGTATTTTCTGATTTCTGTTGCACTGCTCTGTGTTTCCTGATTTTCATTTGTACTGCTATCTGTTATCGTTTCTGTTATCTATATATCTGTTCACTGAGCTTTTGAAGCTCAGCCGCATTTCTTTTCCTGCGGCAGGTTTTTAGTAGGAAGCTGGGAATGAGTGAGAGTGTACCTCTGGACTTAGAAGGCTTGGTACCTATTCTAGATTAGAATTGGATAGAAGATATTATGTTTTAGAATTAGTTTTGAAAGCTTTCATTGTAACCTTGAAGGTTCAGTATTTCATTTGTAATCCTTTGAGATTTTTGTATTACTGTAAGATGTATGCTTTGTTATGTTCTGATATGAATCCATTGTTGTGATATCTTTACCCTTGTCGGGTTGGGGTGTTACAGGGGTGGGGGAGTTTAATTCGGAATTATCAAAAATAATGGTCAAACTATTTACTAAGTTAAATTATCATTCAATGTGTAGTGCCATGTCACCATTTCCACCTCAGCATTATCCTTTCCACCTTAACATTTTCCTTGCCACCTTGACATTTTTTTTGCCATGTCATAATTAATAAACAGGCTATTATATAGGTTGGGATGCATATTTCTTTCAGATCTGATTTGCTGTGCTGCGTTGCCTTTGCCAGAAACCACCATCACCGACACCCCACATCACTGAAGGGTTTTCCAAGTTTTGTGTTTTTTGAGTTTTTGTTCTATATCTACATATTTTTCAGGTTCCAAATGTTCTTTTTTTTATCCGTTTATTATATTTGTAGATCTGAGTTTCATATTTGTTTTGTAACATTTTTTAGCATTGCTGGAATCTCCAACTATCGTCGCTGCCACTGCTGCCTCGCTGGAATCTCCGCTGGAATCTGCTACTGTTGGAGATGTTTGGGTTGGTTTTAAAATTTGTTATTAAGCTTCTTGGGTAAATTTTGTTGTAATTTTATTTGTTTATTTTCTTGTGTAATTTTGTTAGTAATTTTATTTATATACTTTGTTGTGTAAATCTATTTTCATATTTGTTTTAAGTTTATTTGTATGTTTGTTATTAAATTTGTTATAATTTTGTTTTAAGGTGTTAAATTTTGTTAAAATTAGTTGGTTTTTTTTTAACTTATTGTCTGTCTGTAAATTTGTTGTTTAGATTATAAGCATGTGTAATTAATACTATGATGTGTATTGTTTGTGATTGGTCGGTCATATAGGAAGGTACAACACACCATCTACACAACTCATTTCTTCATTCGTAACTTAGCGCTCAAATTGAGTATGTTTTTAGGAGCGTTATCATGGTTTTTGTACATGTTATTTGGTTAAACTAATGAACTTTTGGTACTTATATGCACAAAGTTATGTTTTCATGTTTGTAGTTAGCCAAGAAGAAGAAAACAAAGAAAAAGAAAAAGAAAAGATCAATAAATGAAGATTTATGCATGTACGAAGAATTCCCGACAAAAGCAAGTCTCTTGGAGTATATTCGAGAAGATAAAGTCATGAAGTTGTCACTCTAAAGACTCAAGAATAAAGCAAAAGAAGGAAAATGAGAAGTGAAGTGAAGAAAAGAAGCTAAAACGAAGAAATATTAGAAGACTCGTTGTTTCCGACACACCTTCACCATTTTGGCCATAAGTTGAGCATACCAACTCCGATTTGGTTGACTTAAGCGGCTACGAAACCGGGATAGAAAGATCTACAACTTTGAAGTTTATGATTTTCTGGAAAAATGGTCCATCCAATCGGTATGAGCCCACATCTGATTCAAATGGAACCATTTTGCTGGCCAAAATCATCCAGCCAATCGGCATGGCTTCGTAGCCGATCGGCTACTCCAAACAGACGTCCCCAAGTCATTTTTAATGCTTATTTAAGTGCCATTAAGCCCCAAGTCCGATCATATGGCCCTAATAACTCATAAACCTGCTACTTAATGACACTTAGTGCCCAAGTTTCATACTTAGAGGCTAAGGGTTTATTTTTACTATATATAGGAGTGCTTAGGCTTGGTTTTCAATGTGAAATTCTACCCTGCACCCTCAAGGGTGAATTTTCACCAACTTATCTCTCCCAAAAGACTACAAACCTCGGCCAAATTTGTGTAGTGTGCTCAATGGCTGTTGAAGGCGTTTGGATATAATTTTCCGGCTTGGTAGAACTATTGTAATCAATTGGAGGCTTAAGGGTTGCTATAAATCCTTCACCTTTACCTATTGTAATTCATACTTTGGGTCAACCTTGTTACTTTTATATTTCAATATGTTTGTTATAGATATGATTGTTGAGGTTTTGTGTTTGATTGAAATAACCATGGAATAGTTTTGTTTACTTTTTTGGTTCATATGATAACTTGTGATAAAGAGATGTTTGGATATTTGTAGTGTTTGTTTGGAATATGATGATAACATCATATTTGGTTAAATTGGAATTTGTCTTGTTTATTGTCTTGATTAATCATTGTTAAGTCTATATGTCGAAAGGATTCACAATAGTGGTTGATTTCAATTCATTAGTCGACGAATGTATTGGTCTTGTACTTTGTGACGATTGTATGAGAAACTTAATAAACGTAACAAGTAAAGGTTTAATTGAGATTAAGGTCGAAAGGGATCATTTGAATATGTGTTCTAATCATCTTTCAAGTAAATGGGACTTCACGAATTAATAACATCAAAGTCTATAGTTTGAAAGGATTCTTTGTTGTTGTTGGTTTAGGCATAAGGCTCATGACATGACCATTTGATTGAGGCTTATGCATATTTGATTTATGAAACACTAAACTATTATTCTTGGTTCAATAGGTCGTAAGGATTACTTTTGATAATATGCTTTCCAAACTAAACATCCTAATATCCATGTGATCATTTGTCTACACATGTATGTTCTTTGTGTGATTGTTCTTATATTGCTTTTCTTGTTGGTTTGATCCGTGACAATCATAACCATCAACTTGTTACTTGCTTAAATAAAAAAATAACACATGAGTGCAACCAAGTCTCTTAGGACGACCTTGACTTACCAACCCTTAACTACACATGACTAGGGTATACTTTCCCGAATGTGTTTCTAGTTAACCGGTAATTCATGTTTATAAATTTAAAGCTCGGTGGAAGCACATCAAGTTTTTGGCGCCGCTGCCGGGGATTTGGTTTTTGTTCTTAGGTGTTTGTTTGTTTTTTTGTTGAATTGTTTGCTTGAAATGTTTGCTTCCTTGTTATGCTTGCTCTTGATGTTTGCGTTTGAATACTTGTCACTTTGCTCTTGTTTTATTGCTTTTGATTGCTTTCTTGTTGCTCATGATATTGCTTAATTGCCTCTCTTGATTTTTGTCTCAAAAAATTTCTCATTTCTCATAATTGCTTAAATGATCTTGGCATCAAAATCAAGTTTTTGATGTTGGGATTTCATTTCATGTGTTCTAAAACTAGTCATTTAAAAGTTTGCTTAGTAAGTGTGCTTAAAAGTGTTTGCGAAAAAACCACCAAAACTGACAAGAAACGTCTAGCCGCTCGGCTGGCAACTACAACTGAACGGTTGGACCACCGAAGCCACTCCAACCGATCGGTCATCACCCGTAACCGATTCGGTTGGAGACTTGTGACCCAATTTTTTTAGTCTGCATTTTTCTTGTTTCGTGAGTTTGTGTTTTATCTGTTCTGTGATTTCTTGCGTGTTTTTGTGTTGAATAGTTTCGTATTAATTTGGAATAAGACAATCTTGTTTTAGATTGTGTTGCGTTGATTTGTATTACGTGACTAATTGTGTTTGCTTGCGTCTATGTGCTTGTCATTCTCTGTGATCGTGATTTTATTTGTTTATGCTTTTATTTTTGTTTTTAGTGTCATTTTATGTTCTTGATGTTCTTCTAGTATATATATGTTTATGTGTTTTATTTACTTGTGTTTATTTTTGTGTTCGTTACCTTCTTCTTTCTTGTTTCATTTTATCAATAAAAAGTTTTAAGTAAAAATTGTTTTCATAAATTTATTAAAAAAAAAAATCTAAAAATCACCTTCAGCCGATCGGTACCCCCCTCCCCCCCCCCCCCCCCCCCCCGTAATCGGTTCAGCTGGAAAGTGGGTCGCATTTTGGTTCGTCCCAACCGATCGGTTGGATCCCCTGACCGATCGGCTGGACCAATCGGTTAAAAAAAGGAAAAAAAGAAAAAAAAATGTTTTCGTATTTTGTTCTTGCATGTTTCGTATTAGCTTATATATGCTTAAATGTTTTCTGGGATCATTCCTAGATGTTTGAGCACCGTTTTTATTTAACCTTAAATTCGGTTTGCTATTTTTAGTTTTTGTACGTTGTGAATAAATAAGTACTTGTTTTAAAAATAAAAATGTTTTGAACTTTGTGGGTGTGTTCACTAGAAACCCTCACGAGACTTCACTCGTCCACTCGGGCCACTGAGGGGTTTAAAAGGCTTGTTGCATACGATAAATGCAACCGTGATGCCTACAAAAGTGAGTTTTAGAATTTTACGCGTTTTTGTAGTCGAGTTTATTTTTGCAGATTTAATAAGCTCCTGGAGATTGGATTATTGGTGACATTATACTTGGTGTGGAGATGTTTTGTGGAAGCGAAATCGATTGATCTCACAAGCTTATGCTAGCATTTGCTTAGCACCTTATCATATGGAGTTCGATCGCGATTTATTGGCCCGCATCAGGAAGTTTCGTTTCTCTTGGAATATTTATTTGCTGATTTATTTTCCCTATTTCACATGCTTTGAAGTTTGCTTTTCACATTGAGTATAATGTATAACTTAAGTGTGGGGGGAAAGTAAAATAGTGGAAAACGAAACTACTTTTTAATTTTCATATTTTTGGGCCAACTTTTAAAATTTTGTATACTTGTTTGCCCGTGTGATCTAGTTGTTTTCATGCTTTAAGTATAATATATTAGAATAACTAGATCAATCTACTGGTAAAATATGTAATTTTGAAAAATTCGAGATGTATCCTGATTAATATTGCAATTCATTTTGGGATCGATGACATTTGCTAGCACATTTTATAGCCCTTTCCACTAAATTATGACGATTTGAGCCAATTTCATATATAAGCATACATCTTTTATGCTTGAATCTTTTGCTATGAGTGTGCCGGTGATTTTATTTATTCTAGAACTTGTACTTGTAAATCATTACCTGACCGTAGTGAGATCACATTAGTGTGATATAAGTGTATATGCGTGATAAAGAGGCACCTTAGGAATAAAACCAAATGTCCTTCCATTTTACATCTAATGATATATTAGCTAGCCACATCGGTTAGTTAACCACCCATATGAACCCATTTGTAGCGCTCATCTTTAGTGCTATATACCCTTAGTTCACCCTCCGAGCCATCCTTTTCATTTTTGTTACATCCACTAAAAAAAAAAGCAAAAAAATATTTTACACTTTAAACCATAGACAAACCCCTTGTCAAAGTCTAAACGGTGGGTTGCTAGTTGCTTGGTATGTTGGATTGTTTTTGATGATTGATAGTTAGCCACACTTTGCCAGTTGTGTGTTCCATTCCAACAAAGACGTAGGATGCATACTTCTTATTTGTAATTTTGTGCTATATGCTTATACGAAGTGTGGGGGAGATATGATGTATGAAAAAAATGTGAGAAAAAAAAGAAGAAAAAATATAAGGTGACAATTATAGCCAATGTGCTATATATATACGAAGATGAAGAAAGAAAGTTATGTGATACGTTGTTAGCCAATGTGCTAAGTATGAAGAATATTGTTATGGCGAATCGATGTATCGATATGTGAAAGTCCGAACAGGAGGAAGTTGGTAACTATAATCATTTACGGGTTTGCGGTTTGTTCGGTGACTAGGAATAATGGGACTTTGACTTGACTTTATTTTTATTTTAAAACCAATTTCATAAATATTCCCATGCTTTATTCTTACCCTTACCAAATTACTTTATCCGTTGTTAGCTTTCGAGCATCCGGATATTGTAATGGCTTTGTGAGAATACCAAGTGAATTGATATATCAATTGACCATTCGGTTTTTGAGTAATCAAATAACACGCCAGCGATCTAAGGTATATTACTTTAGTGACCATCCGTTGTTTGAGTAAATCAAGAATAAAATCGAGCAATGGATCTTAGAAGAATTCCACTTTTTTCGGCACGACTCTTTCGATTTCTGCCAATGATCTATTATATTTTTGTATGAGATGTTTAAACGTAAACCTGGTAAAACCGTTAAGCCTGTCATTACAATCTGAATAAAATTCCTCTTTAGATGTTTACACTTGGCGCTTACGCCACGTTGGTGGAGTTTTGTTTCTTGTACAATCCTATCATAATATTTAGATCATGACTGAGCAATGAATGTGATTTCTCTTATATACTCCACCAAATAAATTAATAAAATGAGTGACTGAGTGAATTATACTTCAGTTCCTTTTCGTGAGGTGCTTAGCCATGTTATCAAGCGAGAAAATCAATTGGTATTGTCAAACATCTCGATTGTTCATCATAAAAGCTTAAATCGATGAGTCTCATCTTGTACTTGCACTTGTACTTGGTGGACTTGCATCAAATTTTTCAGAATCATGCTCATGCACCATGTGGATATATTTTCTTAATTCTAGATTTGCTTGAGGGCAAGCAAAGTTTAAGTGTGGAGGTATTTGATAACGCTCAAATTGATTATGTTTTTAGGAGTGTTATCATGGTTTTTGTACATGTTATTTAGTTAAACTAACGAACTTTTGGTACTTATATGCACAAAGTTATGTTTTCATGTTTTTAGTTAGCCAAGACGAAGAAAACAAAGAAAAAGACAAAGAAACGATCAATAAACGAAGATTTATGCATGTACGAAGAATTCCCGACAAAATCAAGTCTCTTGTTTTATTATAGTATATATGAGAATTGATACGTTAATGTTTACTTTTGTAATTCTCAGGTAAAAACAAGTATTATGTGAAACTTGGCGATTTTGGACTAATTATGGAGCAAAACAAGCAAGATGTTAAGAGTCTACTGAAATGTACAAGATCAAGATCATTCTGCTCCAGATACGCCGCAACATACTTTTTACATACGGCGTATCACTATCAAGATTTCACAAGTTACAATCCAAGACAACAAAGGACATGCGCCGCATAGAGAAATGGAGTTACGCCGCATCTTAAGGTGGTGTACGAATATTCCTGAATATATTAATCTTGGACCCCACGCGAAGTTAAGTCAATGCGCCGCATCTACTTATCCTATGCGCCGCATCTAACCCTCAGACAGAAACTATAAATACCCCAAAGTCAGACGAATTTTGTGTGCAAGATACCATACGTACGAGTACCAAATCAGAGATGAATTCAGACGTATTAGCAGCACAAGACACACCCTGAACGAAGATACAAGAGCTGTAAGAAGGTCCTGCATGTATTCAATTCATTAAGTAGTTTTGTTTTATTGTATTAGTACACTTTAATTCATCAGGATTGATGGGCTGATGTCATGTGACTACGGAAAATCATGCGCACCCCTTAAAATTGCTTTCCCATTAATTAAAGTTTATATGTTGATGTCTTTGGTGACTTTTATTAGTGCATTGATAACCTCTGTGTCTAGCTGAGCATTGCTTGGGTCGCCATGCCCCTTCCTCGCCTATTTATTCTATCGTTTCTAGGATAGTGGGATAGACATAAGTGATCATTAAGGGTTTACTCGCCGATAAGATTAGAGCCAACGAGAAAGGGTTAATTATATACACTTCATATAAAACTAGCAATAAAACAAGTGACAAGCTACTTAATTATCAGGACAGGTCTTCTTATTGTCTCAAGTATCTATCTGTGTACGTGTGTGCTAATCGCTGATTCGTGCTCATTAGTTTAGTTTATTATTTAATCATAACCAAACCGTGCCAGTCTCTCAGGCTGAACCCCCTTGCGTTAGATTAGGTTGTATAGCTAACTTAGGATATTAAAATACTGATTAGAATAACTAGATAATACGTTCCACTCTTAGTGATCGACACTCTACTTACCATTATATTCATACTGACCGGGTATACTGCTCGTTAAGTGTGTGTGTTATTGATAAGTCGGCTAAATATAAATTTAAAACTTGAGTAGGCATTAATACTGCTAAACCGCAACATCACGCGCATCAAGTTTTTGGCGCCGCTGCCGGAGAGTGAATTGTTATTATCTGTTAATTTGATTAGTATTTTAATTAGGTTTTTCTTTTTAGTTTTTTTTTATAGATTCTAACCACTAACCAGTTGTATATTAGATAGATTGCATTCATTGTATAATTTGCATATTTTCTGTTTTTGTGTATTTTTATTTTCTGTAATTTTTGTTTCTTTTTGTTTGTTCTTATTTTTATTTTTATTTTCTGTATTTTTCTGCATTCTGCTATCGTTGTACTGTGCTAATATAAACGATACGGCGCATCTGTTTTCACAGATACGGCGTATTGCGTTTAATTTTTATAAAATACAACGTTTTTAATAAATTCGAGTACGACGCATCTTTCCCCAAGATACGGCGTATTGTGTTTTTAATAAGAAATTTTTCTACACCCTAACGCCATACGACACATCTGTTTTAACAGATACGGCGTATTTTCTATTTAAATTAAAAATAGTTTTTCGAATTATTAAACAAAAGCGACGCATCGATTTTTATCGATACGGCGCATCTACTAAATCAAAAATCTTGTATTTTGAAACATAACGAAAATACGGCGCATTAGCTTTTGTTAATACGACGCATTTAATTCAATAAATATAGTTGATTTTTGATATTTACTTTGATCGTTCCACTACTCTCGTGCACAAGTTGGTTTATTTTCAGGATAAATGATGGCTTAAGCATTGCTATGGAAGATTACATTCTGAACCTAACCAAGAGATGCTAGCTGGAGTGATCAACCTTCGATGAATGGAAGGCTATAATAAGACAACAAGAGTGGAGGAGGACTCAGTACTGGTAACATTGAGCATTTTAAATTCTTGAAATAGAATTCCAGGTACCCTCTACAATTATTTACCTAGCCTTATAGAGAGTTCTCTACGAAACCTCTCCCGAATATAATCTCAATTTTGTAATCTTAAAACGATATTTGCTCCTAATCTTGGAGTAAATCATTATCCACTAAACAATAAGATTATAATCATTAATAAAACGGATATGCTTATCGTTCTTATCTTGAATTTATTTATATCATATGGTATACCGTTTTACCCCAAATTTGATGTATAAGGAAACGCGTTGCGGAGACCAAGGTACGTTCCTTATTTAAATTTTGTTCAATAACACAGTAATACGGTGGATCTTAGTATTCTAAATGCCGTATCTCTGACTAATTAAAACTTATTGACCAGTCAACGAATTTAGATAAGATACGGCGCATCTCAATCCTAAGATGCGACGCATCACCTGCACTGGTCATATCTTATTTAATTTTCTGCATTTTTATTTTTAACTTTAAAACTTTCTGTCAGTTTATTTAATGCGGCGCATCCCTGGTTAAGGATGCGACGCATCTTTTATTCCGATTCGTATTTATTCCAGGCTCGATACGGCGTATCTTCTTCCATAAGATACGGCGTATCGACTGACCTGATGATTTTCATTTTAATTTTTTATGTTTTAATTTTACTAACTACTAATGTATTATGCAAGTTTGAACCTTCTTAACTCAGGTGTGTTAAAGTCTTAATGGTATTATAGATTCCTGCAATTTTTGTGGATACATCATCTATGAAGCTTAAACGTTCTCATCCACAAGAAAGTTGATTTTTGCTCTTATACGAATAATGGAGGATCATACCGAGCAAATCTCAGGGGAGTTATTCTGTTCTAATTCTTTTATTTTCCAGTTTTTAACCTTTGACACAAACAACGAGGACGTTGTTTAACTTAAGTGGGGGGATGGAGAATTAGAACACTTACTTGTCCTAAACTTTTTCAAAATATGCTTAATATGCTTAAATTTTACCATTTTTATAGCATGTTTTTGTTTAAAGTCTAAATTACATAGCTGCACACATAACATTATTTCCAAAAATTGTGAACTTATCAAAATTCACAAATCTATGAGTGTGCCGGTGACTTGTAAACTTTAGAACTTGGCTTGTATACTATTCGAGACCACCATAATAAGTATTATCTATATAATTGGAATGACTTGTCTAAATTGGTAAATTTCTAGGATTACACCCAAATAGCCTTTATATGTTATGTGATATTAACTAACTACACTGGTTAGTTAACCCCCGTATAAACCCTTTGTTACTCTCACTTTTAGAGTAAGATACCCCTAGAAAAAAACTCAGAGCCATTCCTTTCGTTTCTTACACCTTTGTTATAATGTTTCGATACACCCTTACACCTTAGCCTACCCTGTAGATTAAAATCCGTGGTTAATTGCTTTAGGCAAAGTGTGTTTCCTTACATTACCAGTGTTCGCGTGCGTAATTCATTATCTTTAGTTAGGTCGGGAAATTGCACAATGCAATTGGTATGAAAGTAAATATTGTATAACTTTGAGTTTATTTTTCGTGTGTTTACTACTTTCACTATTACAGTTGTAATACCCGAAATTCAGATAACATGTAAAATGACCAAAATGCCCTCACGACTTCTAAAATTTA
This sequence comes from Artemisia tridentata subsp. tridentata, assembly GCA_021014915.2. NCBI lineage: Eukaryota > Viridiplantae > Streptophyta > Magnoliopsida > Asterales > Asteraceae > Artemisia > Artemisia tridentata. The sequence continues at coordinate 56,159,516 of CP139501.1, read as the reverse complement.
ATTAAAAGCTATATTAAGCTAAATAAATCCGAATTATATTAAATAAATTACATATAAACTAAAATAAAATTAAGGCAAGACTTTTAATAATTTAACATGTCCAAAATAATTATCTTGTACCATACAAAATATTCTTAAAAACCGATTATATAATTGTTATATTAATTTCGGTATAAATAAAATCAATTTAAAGTGTAGATAATTACAACAAAATTAGGATATGATCAAGCAAATTAAAAATCTGATTTTCTTAACAAACTTGGGCTGATCCTTGAGCATATACTCCCATGAGAAATCGGTATTCATATCCTACATAATTTATAACACCTATTTCTTTCTTTTTCCACATTACCGTAAATCATAAAACCACCAAATAATTTGATTCTCATTCTTACGATTTTCTGGAGCCCTAATATTATTTTTCTTGTGTTCTCTACCATTCAAGGAAGGCTAAAAAAATAGTGCTTCGATTTGTAGAGGCCTGAAATCTGTGGTGTCGAATTTTGTTCAAAACGTGAGGTAAATCCCATTTTAATTCATACGACCTTTCATAAATTCGTTTTCTATTTTTCCTGAGTTACTTACATCATATATGATCTGCGAAAAATGATTACAAGGTTTTTTGGTCGCATTTGTGCTTGTGGAGAATTATTGGTTCGTGTTATTCATTCGAGAGGTGTAAATTCGTTCAGCCCATTCTATTCGTTCCAATTCTGGTCTGGTATTTTTCTCACGTCTCTTACATCATATAAGGTCTAAATAAAATGCTAAAGTCGAACCATGCATGCTCTATGAATTATTTGTGAATTAAACCTTAAAAATGCTATAAAACTCTAAATAATTAAGTACGAATTTTATGGGTGTGAGACTTAATTTTTCTGAGCTCTATATGATCCATATAACTTGGGAAAAATGTCCATTCGATTTTACATGGCCTATAAAAGTCGTGGTGGATTTATTGTAAAACCGGATTTATGAAAAATAAAGAAAAGAAATAAAATAAGTAGGAACCCTAAATGATTCGACCTAGGGTTAGGGTTTGGTGAAAGAATCTGGTCATTTATGATGGTTTAAGGTTGTTAGTAATTATGGTGTAATGATTGGGAAAGCATGCTAGGGTTTGTGATGGTTTTTGTAGTTAACGAATTGGAAATAAAAAGTATAAGGGCTGTTTTGTAATTTTCTGAAACTCGTGGGTATTTTTGTAATGTGTTTTAATCAGGGACTAATCATGTAAAAATATAAAATAAGGGCCATGTGTGTTAGATTTGTAATTAAAAGGTTTAAAAAGGTAATTATATAAAATTGGTAATTCGAATTGAAATAATTAAACTAGAGGGACTAAAAGTGTAAATTCTAGAAACTTGAAGTCATTTTGAGTAAATAATAATATTAAGAGTGTTTTGTGTAATTTTGAGTATTTATGGGCCTAATGTGTAATTATTATGGATTATGATTTAATTAATAAGTTTTGTAAACTTAAAGGACTAATTGTGTAAATTCTAAAATCTGAGGGGCTGAATAGTGCTAAATGAATATTCTGATGTGACATTCTGAATTTTGGTAAAATAATATGCTTGTTTGATAAATATGGATATTAGAGGGATTAAAGCATGAATTATGTAATTATAAGGTTTGTTTTGTAAATATTGTAACTAGAGGGGTATAAACTGTAAAATTATGAAACTAAAGGGATTATGATGTCATTCTGAATAAAATGTGTATTAAATCAGTAACTTGAAGTATTTTCATGTTATACCTCTGAAATTGATGAAATTACAATTATAACCCTAAACTATGTGAAATTGTCATAATTAACCTTAGACTTCTGTAACTTGATAAAATATACTTAAGGTCCATAATAACTTTGAAATAAGGACTTAACCTAATCTGTAACATTAATGTCTTGTTAATTCTGGAAACCTACTAAATATGGAAACCTGCTAACTATGAAAACTTACTAAATCTGGAAAGTTACTAAAAATAGGAAGTTACTTAAAATGGAAAGGTAAACAAAAAAATAATAATCTGAATTAGAATCTGTAGTAATTCCGTCTTCTACTCCTTTAGGTGCGAAGAAGGAGAAGCCTTGATCTGTTCAGTATTTATTTGCTTGTTTATTTTCTGCACTGCTAATAAGGTACAGATATTCTGCCCTTTTTCAGTAAGGGTGTCCTCTTTCTCATTTCATTTTGTATTTCTGATTCATCATAGGGTCTTCCCTAAGCCATTGCTATGCTTCCCCTGTTCTGTGAACTCTGATATGATCCCTTTCATACTCTGATCTGTTTAACTTCTGATTTGATGCTATGATTTCCTTTGCCTTGAACCTTTTCTATTGATTTCCCTTGTTATGACCTCTGATATGAATCTATGTTGTGAAAACCTTTAAAATTATGACCTGTAAATGTTTTGAGAAGAGTTATTGGTTAAAAATGATGTTTATGCTTTTACATGAAATTCTACTAGCATTTATGAAAACTATTTCAAAGACTATCTTTATGAAAAACCGTTTCAAAGGATCATTTTTATGAGAACAATTATTAAGGGATTTCTTAAAATGGACTTTTGATAGAAACTTCTGAAATGAACTTTTGATCTGAACCTTGACTGGATTATTGCTATAAACCTTGATCTGATAAACTCTGATATTTAATTCTGAAATATTTGACATGAACCTTCTGATATGATTCTCTATTCTGAACCTTTGCTTAAACTCTGAATTGAACCTTCGATATTTCTGGACTTTGACATGAACCTTTTTGCCATGTACCCTTATGATATGACCTTCTGATTTTGGTAGTACATCTGACCTTTGACCAACAGTTTGATATCCGAGCCACTCACTAGGCATGAGGGTTTCATGTCCATGTCATTGATGCACCGATGGCATGACTCTAGGGCAGGAGAGTGATGACCTGTCCCGTCCCTGACTTTATTTTATCTGGTGTGTTGAGGAGTTTCTGGCCACCGGGGGCGCATGGATGCATCCTAGATCTGACTCTGTTATCTGTTATCTGTTTAGTGGATTATCTGATTTATATTATATGATTGTTATTATTATCTCTGGTGACTGATGGTGTGTACGATACATGTCTTTCACAACCTCTGGGAGCTGATCACTCCATTGATACATGAGGTCACCCCTCATATTATCTGTTACTTGAGAGGCATCCCCTCTGGATTATTATATGATTACTCTGTTATGATATTATCTGTTATCTCTGGGCTCGTGATGGATTTCTGTATTTCCCTAAACCTGGTTTGTTCATTATCCCTTTCTCATTTCTTTTCTTTTACCCTTATTCCTTTCCTATTCTTTCACTTTGATTCTGTATCTGTATAATCTGTATTTCTGATTTGTTTCTGTATTGCTATCTGTTATTGTTTCTGTCATCTATATATCTGTTCACTGAGCTCTCGTAGCTCAGCCGTATTTCTTTTCCTGCGGCAGGTTTTAGTAGGAAGCTGAGAATGAGTGGAGAGTGTACCTTTGGACTTAGAAGATTGGATAGCTATTCTGGATTAGAGTTGACTGGAAGATTGTATGTTTTAGAATTAGTGTTTTGGAAGTTTTCATTTGTAACCTTGAAGTTCCAGTATTTCTTTTGTAACCTTTGAGATTTTTGTATTACTGTAGATGTATGCTTTGTTTTGATCTGATATGGAGCCATTATTGTGACATCTTTACCCTTTTCGGGTCGGGGTGTTACAATTTATGGTATCAGAGACTACAGGCTGCGACTCGTAATTACATTTACCCTTGACCTGTGAAGTCTGGACCACTAAGTTTCCACTGTAGGCACTCGTAGGACAACCCTGAGAATTTTCTTTAGGATTTCCCTATAAGAAACTTAAAATCTGACCAGTGAGGAATGGGTAGACTATAAGGCATTTGCTTAAGTATCATTGCTTCCGCATCACTTGATTCCTGCCTTTCTTTTGATTAAAGCCTGTTGAAATCACTCTTGGAGATTAAAAACGTATGTCTTGCACCACCTAAGATTTGAAACTTTGAAAGCATTGAGACTTGCATAGAAATTTCCTGACACTATTTGATCCTTGTCTTCAGATTCCGACTCTAACCCCTGAACCTTCTGTTAATCATTCTGATCTCTTCGGGCATTCTGATAATTTCCATGAAGATGATACACCTGATACAATCTGTTAGTTGTTTCTTCCTTCTGATAATCATCTATGAATCTTCTGACATTAATTGATTTAGCCTTAACCACCTCTGTTCCCATGAGAAGTCTTGTGGTGTTTGACCACGAGTATAAAAACATTTTCCCTCTTAGTCGAAATGGTAAGATCTGCTTTGTTGATCCGTCTTCCTTTGATAGTTAACTTCATTTTATTCTGATAAGAGATTGATTGAACCCTCAAAATACTAAAAACTATCCCCCTATGTCTCATCTTTGGCATTTGAAACAATTTTGAACTTCCTACCATGATTACCGATTGTTAAACTCCTTGCTAGCACTATTACTCTGGAGACTCGTGTGTTACTTTCATGGTTATGAAGTTTTCCTTGAAACCATTTTGTACACCAATGATTGAACTTTATCTTGAAAATTTAATGATACCCTGAGTTTTCCGAAGATGATTCCTAGTTTGAACCATCAAGTTTTCACCGGACTGCGAAGTAGGATTTGACATGATACCGAGAGATTGTCTAGCTGCCAAGCGAAGATGTCCTTCGGATCATACCAGTTGACGTGAGCAACCAGAAAGAGCAACAACCGAAGACCAGGAAGTGAGCCGCTTAAGTATATCTTCTGGGAGTGTTCCACTACCTGATTTTGATCTTCATTCCGATCTGTTTGATAAACAGTTTGATACTCCTCCGACTATTCCGGAAGGTCATTTAACCCTAATGTGTTTGACACATTCTATAAATTTATTTCCCATGCCGGATATAAATGTATCATCTGATACTACTCTGTCTAGCAAAACCCATTACTACTCCTATGAGAACTCTGGTGATTATTAAACAGGGATATAGGAAGTTTAATTCCCCCTTCTGAATAATGAATCTTGCCACCAACTAGTTCCTTTTGGAATGATATGATGATAATTTTTGTCTCGTTATGAAGTTGTTAATTGAGCATGATGATGCTAATAACCGATATTCTATACGCTTCATTTTTGACAATTATACGCTGATCCAACCTACCTGCCACTTATGCTAATTAGCTGAACAAGACTCTAACACCTTGAATTGTTCGCGTATTTATTTCCACACCTTGATGAACCATGTACATGACCTTGATATATGAACTATCCGTCTGGCTTGACGACCGTACGAATCCGTTTACTTCTGATATTTTCGATTTTGAGGTCTTTAGGTTAGTGATTAGATGGCTCTTCATAAAGCTACCATAGACTACCATATCTGAAATGTGACTTCTAACAAATCTGTTCCACCTTGCTTTTGATGACTGTCAAATCGCTCCGATATGATAAAGATTAATATTGCTATGGAAGCACATACTCCGATCTCATTTGATTGTCAATTTCTCCTGACAATTATTAGTATCCACCCTCAGAAAGCTTTGACATTGGAAGTTTTGTTGTACAAATTTTCTGGTGTTCTCTGATGAAACTCTTGAGTTTTCCCCTCCTGTTGCAAGTAGAATTGACTTTGAACCAACCTCAATCGACGACACATGATGCTATAGAAGTTGAGAGTTTGAAGAAGTTGATGGATTATGATGTTGTTCACCTCAGTGTTTCTTTTGAATACCCTAATTAATTCATGAAGAAGAAAGAGAAAGTCCTACGTCAGCGTGTCAACTATCGTAAACCTAATTGTATCACTACCCCGTATCCGTGATGACAACAGTTTGAGTTGGCGAATTTCGAACTGTGCTGGAAGACCTGTCAGAAACACACCGTCTTGTTTCTCTATTCATTTTTAGTTGTACTAACATGAATTGAGAGCAGAAGCAGACTCGCGAAAGGAAGATGCACAGTGACCATGTCAGAGGTTCACGTTACCGCACCACAATGTCCAGAAGAAGTGTCGAAGGCTTGAGGGGCCAGACTCAAGTTTATAATTCCTTTACACCCTATGATCATATGACAGACTGCATGGACTGGGAAGAAGATCATGTATTGAAGGAATGATAATCCTGAAGCGAACATTTACGTTGGAAGAGTTGATTCTGTGAAGGATGAAACTATGGATGACGTATTTCACTTAACTTACTTAAATTTTCGTTACCAGATGATAAGATCCTTTGAATGATTTAGACCCTCTGTTAATAATTCCGTTATGTATTCATTCTGCGTATGTAGGCCGATGGTTTGTTATGAGGATTTTGAGGCAACCTCTGGTATTGTCTGAGTTGATTCTGATGAGTGATGAAGGATTGACGCTAGTGGCGACGTATCTGGTTCTGATAGACATTTTAGACCTGTTCTATTAACTCTTTCGGGTAGTTCATTTCTCCTCTTAATTATGATGTTGATTCTGATGACCTCTGAGACTGTAGTTGGATTAGGTGGATTAAGATAAGTTATTTTGTTCACGACTTGAGATTAAGTATGACCATCATGAGGGCATATTTTTATGATGCCAGTATTATGACGTCTGGCCAACGTGATAATACTTACATCATATAACGTGCACTTGTTGTGGGCATAGGATATTTGAGAAGTGCCTTAGAGCTTTAAAAATTCTGATAACTGTTTGAGATTTTTTGCGTTAGTGAGACTTTAAGTTCATTCTACCTATGCGCGTAATCTGTTTTCACCTTTATGCGAATTGATACGTCTGGATTCTCGTCACGCGTTTTGCTGACCTCTGTACTTCTGATAACTATCTTAGGTTCCATTGTAGAACCTTATGCAAATTGATGTTATCGATAATCTAATTCCTGTACGTCATAATCTGATTTGTCTAATCAATTTCTGTGAACCGCATATCCGTCAAAACCCTATGTATTTCTTCGTCTCTTCCAAGAGAATATGATTTTCATCTACTACGTTTGGTATGTTATCCTTCTGATCTGGATTCAGTATGTTATGTCTGTTCTGAGGATCTGAAACAATTTTGGAATCTGCAAGTTCGATTTATGAGAAACAAATCTTTCATATGTCTGTTCACCGTCAGTTGTGTTCCTGTTTCGTTTCACCTCAATTCTCGTCTTGGTCTGTTATGTCTCTGTTTTGTTTTTCTGCTCTCTTTCCTTTCTGCTTTCTGCAAATTTTGAGGATGAAATTTTCTCTGTTAGTGGGGAAGAAGTTGTAATACCCGAAATTCAGATAACATGTAAAATGACCAAAATGCCCTCACGACTTCTAAAATTTAATTAAAAGCTATATTAAGCTAAATAAATCCGAATTATATTAAATAAATTACATATAAACTAAAATAAAATTAAGGCAAGACTTTTAATAATTTAACATGTCCAAAATAATTATCTTGTACCATACAAAATATTCTTAAAACCGATTATATAATTGTTATATTAATTTCGGTATAAATAAAATCAATTTAAAGTGTAGATAATTACAACTAAATTAGGATATGATCAAGCAAATTAAAAATCTGATTTTCTTAACAAACTTGGGCTGATCCTTGAGCATATACTCCCATGAGAAATCGGTATTTATATCCTACATAATTTATAACACCTATTTCTTTCTTTTTCCACATTACCGTAAATCATAAAACCACCAAATAATTCGATTCTCATTCTTGCAATTTTCTGGAGCCCTAATATTATTTTTCCTGTGTTCTCTACCATTCAAGGAAGGCTAAAAAAAAGTGCTTCGATTTGTAGAGGCCTGAATTCTGTGGTGTCGAATTTTGTTCAAAACGTGAGGTAAATCCCATTTTAATTCATACGACCTTTCATAAATTCGTTTTCTATTTTTCCTGTGTTCCTTACATCATATATAATCTGCGAAAAATGATTACAAGGTTTGTTGGTCGCATTTGTGCTTGTGGAGAATTATTGGTTCGTGTTATTCATTCGAGAGGTGTAAATTCGTTCAGCCCATTCTAGTCGTTCCAATTCTGGTCTGGTATTTTTCTCATGTCTCTTACATCATATAAGGTCTAAATAAAATGCTAAAGTCAAACCATGCATGCTCTATGAATTATTTGTGAATTAAACCTTAAAAACGCTATAAAACTCTAAATAATTAAGTACGAATTTTATGGGTGTGAGACTTAATTTTTCTGAGCTCTATATGATCCATATAACTTGGGAAAAATGTCCATTCGATTTTACATGGCCTATAAAAGTCGTGGTGGATTTATTGTAAAACCGGATTTATGAAAAATAAAGAAAAGAAATAAAATAAGTAGGAACCCTAAATGATTCGACCTAGGGTTAGGGTTTGGTGAAAGAATCTGGTCATTTATGATGGTTTAAGGTTGTTAATAATTATGGTGTAATGATTGGGAAAGCATGCTAGGGTTTGTGATGGTTTTTGTAACTAACGAATTGAAAATAAAAAGTATAGGGGCTGTTTTGTAATTTTCTGAAACTCGTGGGTATTTTTGTAATGTGTTTTAATCAGGGACTAATCATGTAAAAATATAAAATAAGGGCCATGTGTGTTAGATTTGTAATTAAAAGGTTTAAAAAGGTAATTATATAAAAGTGTTAATTCGAATTGAAATAATTAAACTAGAGGGACTAAAAGTGTAAATTCTGGAAAATTGAAGTCATTTTGAGTAAATAATAACATTAAGAGTGTTTTGTGTAATTTTGAGTATTTATGGGCCTAATGTGTAATTATTATGGATTATGATTTAATTAATAAGTTTTGTAAACTTAAGGGACTAATTGTGTAAATTCTGAAATCTGAGGGGCTGAATAGTGCTATATGAATATTTTGATGTGACATTCTGAATTTTGGTAAAATAATATGCTTGTTTGATAAATATGGATATTAGAGGGATTAAAGCATGAATTATGTAATTATAAGGTTTGTTTTGTAAATATTGTAACTAGAGGGGTATAAACTGTAAAATTATGAAACTAAAGGGATTATGATGTCATTCTGAATAAACTGTGTATTAAATCAGTAACTTGAAGTATTTTCATGTTATACCTCTGAAATTGATGAAATTACAATTATAACCCTAAACTATGTGAAATTGTCATAATTAACCTTAGACTTCTGTAACTTGATAAAATATACTTAAGGTCCATAATAACTTTGAAATAAGGACTTAACCTAATCTGTAACATTAATGTCTTGTTAATTCTGGAAACCTACTAAATATGGAAACCTGCTAACTATGGAAACTTACTAAATCTGGAAAGTTACTAAAAATAGGAAGTTACTTAAAATGGAAAGGTAAACAAAAAAATAATAATCTGAATTAGAATCTGTAGTAATTCCGTCTTCTACTCCTTTAGGTGCGAAGAAGGAGAAGCCTTGATCTGTTCAGTATTTATTTGCTTGTTTATTTTCTGCACTGCTAATAAGGTACAGATATTCTGCCCTTTTTCAGTAAGCGTGTCCTCTTTCTCATTTCATTTTGTATTTCTGATTCATCATAAGGTCTTCCCTAAGCCATTGCTATGCTTCCCCTGTTCTGTGAACTCTGATATGATCCCTTTCATACTCTGATCTGTTTAACTTCTGATTTGATGCTATGATTTCCTTTGCCTTGAACCTTTTCTATTGATTTCCCTTGTTATGACCTCTGATATGAATCTATGTTGTGAAAACCTTTAAAATTATGACCTGTAAATGTTTTGAGAAGAGTTATTGGTTAAAAATGATGTTTATGCTTTTACATGAAATTCTACTAGCTTTTATGAAAACTATTTCAAAGACTATCTTTATTAAAAACCGTTTCAAAGGATCATTTTTGTGAGAACACTTATTAAGGGATTTCTTAAAATGGACTTTTGATAGAAACTTCTGAAATTAACTTTTGATCTGAACCTTGACTGGATTATTGCTATAAACCTTGATCTGATAAACTCTGATATTTAATTCTGAAATATTTGACATGAACCTTCTGATATGATTCTCTATTCTGAACCTTTGCTTAAACTCTGAATTGAACCTTTGATATTTCTGGACTTTGACATGAACCTTTTTGCCATGTACCCTTATGATATGACCTTCTGATTTTGGTAGTACATATGACCTCTGACCTTTGACCTACAGTTTGATATCCGAGCCACTCACTAGGCATGAGGGTTTCATGTCCATGTCATTGATGCACCGATGGCATGACTCTAGGGTAGGAGAGTGATGACCTATCCCGTCCCTGACTTTATTTTATCTGGTGTGTTGAGGAGTTTCTGGCCACCGGGGGCGCATGGATGCATCCTAGATCTGACTCTGTTATCTGTTATCTGTTTAGTGGATTATCTGATTTATATTATATGATTGTTATTATTATCTCTGGTGACTGATGGTGTGTGCGATACATGTCTTTCACAACCTCTGGGAGCTGATCACTCCATTGATACATGAGGTCACCCCTCATATTATCTGTTACTTGAGAGGCATCCCCTCTGGATTATTATATGATTACTCTGTTATGATATTATCTGTTATCTCTGGGCTCGTGATGGATTTCTGTATTTCCCTAAACCTGGTTTGTTCATTATCCCTTTCTCATTTCTTTTCTTTTACCCTTATTCCTTTCCTATTCTTTCACTTTGATTCTGTATCTGTATAATCTGTATTTCTGATTTGTTTCTGTATTGCTATCTGTTATTGTTTCTGTCATCTATATATCTGTTCACTGAGCTCTCGTAGCTCAGCCGCATTTCTTTTCCTGCGGCAGGTTTTAGTAGGAAGCTGAGAATGAGTGGAGAGTGTACCTTTGGACTTAGAAGATTGGATAGCTATTCTGGATTAGAGTTGACTGGAAGATTGTATGTTTTAGAATTAGTGTTTTGGAAGTTTTCATTTGTAACCTTGAAGTTCCAGTATTTCTTTTGTAACCTTTGAGATTTTTGTATTACTGTAGATGTATGCTTTGTTTTGATCTGATATGGAGCCATTATTGTGACATCTTTACCCTTGTCGGGCCGGGGTGTTACAACAGTTCTTTCTGAAAGTATGAAGAGTATGGAAAAATTATCCGGAAAAATAAGTGATAGAAAAGTTGTGAAATTTTACACATATATGTTGATGTCAAAAAAAAAAAAAAAAAAAAAAAAAAAAAAAAAAAAAAAAAAAAAATTCGAAAAAAGAAAAGAAAAAGGAAAAGTTGGAAGTTTGTTTTAACTAACTGATGTAAAGTTTTGTATTAAGTGGGAGATATCACCACTATTTGTTGTATATTATATTTATGGATTGAATGGGAGTTGGCCGTTATGGGAACGCCAACTAAGGTTATTCTTTGATTAAGATATTGTTGAGCATAATTCGTGTCTACCTAAAGCGTGTGTTTCAAGTGTTAAAGCGTGAGTTATTCAATGATATGAGTCTTATTCATGGGATGGTTGGGAAAGTAATTTACCACACTTAGGATTTTAATTTATCTGTTTTGTTTATTTTTCATTTTACACCAATTTGTATCCCAAATATTATCCATACCCTACATCATTCTTTATCCAAACCTTTGATTTATTGAGATTAGGGATTTGAGCAATCTTAAGTATCGTAGTCGTGGATTCGGCTATGTATTTATGATTTTGTCGCTATTTTTGATATAATATTATTGGTAAAGATTACTTGGTCCTATCTTTAGCCCATTCGAGTTAAGGATTTGAGCAATTGCAAGTATCGTGGTCGTGGATTCGATCATGTATTTGTGATTTTGTTGCCTTTTCTGGAATGTGAGATCGATAGAGATTAAGAAGAATGATTAACTCTTAACCAACAAACCTTTTTTACCGCTTTAGACTTGTCATTCCTTGGCTTTAGTGGGGGAGATGCGTATACTTGCCAAGCTTATGATAGAATATTCGTCACGACTGGACAGTTAAACGATTAGATTTGCTTTTATCGAAATATTTTATTTTATTTCTAATTCGTTAAGTGTTTGGTTGTGCAATTATGACAAAACGAATACATGCTTAAATATAAAAATAAATCCTAATATCTTTTAGGATACATTTTCATAAGATTTATTCTAAGGTTTACTTGGGGACAAGTAAAGTTCTAGTGGGGGGATATTTGATGAACTCAAATAAGTACATTTTATTATCATCATTTATCCTATTTATTTGACTTGTTTTATTATATTTTATATGAGAATTGATACGTTAATGTTTACTTTTGTAATTCTCAGGTAAAAACAAGTATTATGTGAAACTTGGCGATTTTGGACTAATTATGGAGCAAAACAAGCAAGATGTTAAGAGTCTACTGAAATGTACAAGATCAATATCATTCTGCTCCAGATACGCCGCAACATACTTCTTACATACGGCGTATCACTATCAAGATTTCACAAGTTACAGTCCAAGACAGCAAAGGACATGCGCAGCATAGAGAAATGGAGTTACGCCGCATCTTAAGGCGGTGTACGAATATTCCTGAATATATTAATCTTGGACCCCACGCGAAGTTAAGTCAATGCGCCGCATCTACTTATCCTATGCGCCGCATCTAACCCTCAGACAGAAACTATAAATACCCCAAAGTCAGACGAATTTTGTGTGCAAGATACCATACGTACGAGTACCAAACCAGAGACGAATTCAGACGTATTAGCAGCACAAGACACACCCTGAACGAAGATACAAGAGCTTTAAGAAGGTCCTGCATGTATTCAATTCATTAAGTAGTTTTGTTTTATTGTATTAGTACACTTTAATTCATCAGGATTGATGGGCTGATGTCATGTGACTACGGAAAATCATGCGCACCTCTTAAAATTGCTTTCCCATTAATTAAAGTTTATATGTTGATGTCTTTGGTGACTTTTATTAGTGCATTGATAACCTCTGTGTCTAGCTGAGCATTGCTTGGGTCGCCATGCCCCTTCCTCGCCTATTTATTCTATCGTTTCTAGGATAGTGGGATAGACATAAGTGATCATTAAGGGTTTACTCGCCGATAAGATTAGAGCCAACGAGAAAGGGTTAATTATATACACTTCATATAAAACTAGCAATAAAACAAGTGACAAGCTACTTAATTATCAGGACAGGTCTTCTTATTGTCTCAAGTATCTATCTGTGTACGTGTGTGCTAATCGCTGATTCGTGCTCATTAGTTTAGTTTATTATTTAATCATAACCAAACCGTGCCAGTCTCTCAGGCTAAACCCCCTTGCGTTATATTAGGTTGTATAGCTAACTTAGGATATTAAAATACTGATTAGAATAACTAGATAATACAGTCCACTCTTAGTGATTGACACTCTACTTACCATTATATTCGTGCTGACCGGGTACACTGCTCGTTAAGTGTGTGTGTGTTATTGATAAGTCGGCTAAGTATAAATTTAAAACTTGAGTAGGCATTAATACTGCTAAACCGCAACGACACGCGCACCCATCAGTCATTAAGCCCCAAGTCTGATCATATGACCCTAATATGTAACACCCCAACCCGAGAAGGATCTAAGTGTAACATTGTGTTGTCAATCAGAACATAATAACGCAAGCGGAAGACTTCTTATTAAAAAAATACTAAGTCACGAATTACAAACACTTCCAAAACATAATCCAAACGATAATCTAAAATGAAATACATAATCCAAACATAATGTCTTAAAATCATAAATCAATAATGGGGAAACTAAGCAAGGTAGGTCTCTAGCTCCTACTCTCAACACTCATGCCCGGCATCCCGCTTATAACCTGCTGCAGAGGAAAGAAAATGCGGCTGAGCTAACGCTCAGTGAACAGATATAAACATATGAAAGATAATAAGCATAAACGAAATGAATAAGCGAATGAATCCAAGAGAACCTGTGGAATAAAATATCATATAGAACATGGAACAAATGAAAAGGAAACAAAGCATAGTCAATGAATATAAAATGGATATCAATCATAAACAAAGGAAAATGCTCAACAAACATATAGCAAATTGTAAATAGAAGCTGCATACTCCGATGTACCTAATATGAAATGGGGTGTATTGCACACACTCAAGTCCATTAACTACAATATATATCATAACTGAACTAAGTACCTACGATGCATCCATACGCTCCCTTCAAAACAGATATACATAAGCCAGTTCTAGACTAAACATACATACAATATACACGGGTCAGGTGCGCTATATATAGCAATATAAATAAATGGGAACGCTGTAGACAAAAACAGACCTCCACAGAGAGCGTCATTACCATTGGTGCATCAATGGCATGGCCATGGACCCCCTCATTGCTGGTTACAAATATGGCCAACATAATAGGCAAAGAATATACAATATAATGATAAGGGGCAATTATAAATTGTCCAACTAAGATAATAGCTATATGAAATGAATATAGCATGAAACGGACAATCAAACGAATAACTAAACAAATATAGATCAAAGCTTAAAAAATAACAAATATTAGGAAATCAATGAGTCACGAGAAACCCTTACTGAAAAAGGATAGAATATCTGTACCTTATGAAATGTAAGAAAGAGGGCAAAAGAACACAAGAAAGAGAATCACTCCGACTTCACCGGATCTACACGAATTATAATCATATATTACTTATACGTAAATTTGATGTCATAACTAATTTTATTAACTCATTTATTAAGTTTATTACTGATTTTAGGGTTTCTGCCATTTATAGTAACTTTCCATAATTAGTAACTTTCCATTTTTAGTCACTTTAGGGTTAATATTCATAATTAGTCAATTTAGGGTTTCAAATGTTAATTAAACAAAGTTTAGGGTTTAAAGATTAGGTTAGTGACAAATTAGGGTTCAAATGATTACTTGATTATCAAATTAGGTTTTAATAAATGTCTTAATTACGAATTAAGTTTAAATGTGCAAATAGGTTTAATGAATCAGATTAGGGTTTAATTATGACAATTAATTAACTTAGGGTTTCAAATATATTTAATCCCATTAATTGCCATATTAGGGATCTTATGCATTTAATTTAGGTTTAGGGCTTGCAATTACCAATTTAGAAGGTTTTTAGGGTTTACAAATTAAGTTAACTCAAATTAGGGTTTAAATAATTAGGGCTAAGACACACCACATAAACAATAAATGAATTTCGGGATAATTAGTTAAACAAAACCCTAGACGTGAAACTGTACCAAACCTTTCTCGGTACACCCTTTTTATGAGACTAAAAACTTTTAGAAATGACCAAGACTTAACCAATTCATGACCACGACTCGTAGACCTTAATAATCAGACCTTAACGCATTTAAAAGAAATAACACAACTATTTTATTATTACCCATATAAATCCACATCAACAATAAAGACGTACGAGACAAAACCATACATATAACGAGATCAATTAACGGTTAGGTCTAACCCTTTTTAGATTTCAATATACTATATGTTGCATAGGTTAACTAGTCAAAATTATACACGTATATTAGCCCTACAAGTCGACCCGTAACTCACACACACAACCACAAAAACAACGAGACACACAAATTTAACGAGCGAAAGTGTTCCACGAGACTAAACCCGCCCTATGTCTACTCCTTTTAAAGTCTGATTATTAGCATGTTTCATAGGTGTTATTATTCTACCACACACACGCCTAACAGACCCAAGATAGACACACAAACATGCATACACTCACACGAATTTGTGACACCAGCAGCCACATACAATGAACACAAAGTATGCCCTAATTCGACCAATAAATTTCAAACGCCTCAATTATTAATTATCTAGGGTTTTATCAGATTTCACAAGCATTAATTAAAGACAAGATTAGGTTTAGGTCAAGTCGAAAATAGTAGGGGTCGAACCAGCTTAGATCGTAGGTCAGTTTAGAAAACAGAAAGCATGGGTCAAACAGAAACATTAGGTCAAACAGCATGTTTTAGATTGGTTTCATGTGGCGCTTAAACATGTTTTATAACAGATTCACGAGTAGCAATATTAACAGATTAGATAGCATATAAAAGTTTAGGTTTAGATGTTAAAGATATTCAGATCATACGTATACATGTGTGTCGAATTGGAAGGAAAAACAAGAGTGTTCATGGTACCTTTGCTGAATCGAACAAGGAAAGAACAAGACTAAGAATTAACCTAAGAATCCAATACCCTAACTCACGAATTAAAACCTCAGCAACCACACAGCAACCACCTTACAGATCACGATCACGCCTTAGAACACCCTTGAACACTTGAACTTCTGAGAGAGAAAACTATCAGACTTTTTGTATGTGTTTTGTTATTTGTGTTTTCCATATGAATGGGAGGAGAGGAGAGAAAGGAAACGCGTTATAATCAAAGTATGAGGAGGAGTGTGTCTCCATATATGGAAGGTTTTGATTGCAGAATAAATGGGTTTGATTTGTTTTAAATGTGTAGTTATATTTGTATTGATAGAGCCGAGATTGTGGGGATTGATTTGTATAATTCGGATGTTTCACATTGGCAAAATGTGTGATGGACTTAAGTATTTAGGAAAGTTTTAAATATGTGCAACAAATATTTATTTTAGGTATAATACTTAGGTTAGTTTTCTTATTCATAATATTAATCATAACATATAGTTTTGGGGTCAAAAGAATTATTACAAAACTTTAGGGAAAATTCATATTAGTTACGAAAAATGGAATCCGAATTTTAGGGTTTTATAACTCTTCCCCTTTAAAAATAAAATTTCGGCCTCGAAATTGAATTGGAAGATAAAACAGAAACATACCAAATCATGAAAAGAAATTAAAATGATTAACTCACTCGGATTAGTTTCTCCAAAAAATTTGACGAACGAAAAAGGTTTGTTTCTCATGACTCGATCCTGAAAAACTAATATAGCCTCCGGCTTATTGATAATGACAATTCATGACGAGTGTGATCCAACGGTTACGAAACATATATGTAACGGATGATAGATGTAGTATCTCAAAAGAGGTACATGAACTAAAACATGAGACAAATACGGAGGAAATGCTAAATGGTAGGAACTACATCAATTCTATTCTAAGATTCCGAACGAATCAAGGAAGCGTACAAACGATTAACGAAGCTCATATTGAATTATCGAACGTACCAAATACCTAACGAAAATGGCAGAATATACGTAGTGATAAGAATGAACCTAAGGACTAATGAATCGCTGAATAACTCTCCATCGTAAGCCAGAATGTCTAACACTTCTGTACGGAGACACCCTAAGAACACACAATCTCCGGTCTAAAATTTCAAAGCTCCTCTTCCACAATGATAATTGTTCTGTTAGTCACTAAAATCATCTCCGAACCTTTAATAAGCAACTTTTCGACCTTATTCCACCAAGTGGTGCTCTACACTTCCGTCCATACATAGGTTTGAAAGGAATCCCTTACTTGGTCACTAATCTCAGGTTGTGCAATATAATAAGTTTCTAATCTCCGGAAAGAGTGATCTCAAAGGGAGTCTAATCAAAAATAAGGGCACGAATAAGAGTGGTGAGGAAGCATGATATCTAAAAAATGTCTTATAGTCTACCCAATCCTCACCGGTCATAACTTAAGTTCTACAGGGAAAACCTAAAGAAAATCCTCAAAAGGGATTTCATAAGCTCATATAGTGGAAACCTAAGGGACAAATCTTTCATAGGTCATAACTTAAAGTACTGCAAGTCGAAGCCAAAGCTCTGATACCATAATTGTAACACCCCAACCCGAGTAGGGTCTAAGTGTAACATTATGGTGTCAATCAGAACATAATAACGCAAGCAGAAGACTTCTTATTAAACAATACTAAGTCACGAATTACAAAGACTTCCAAAACATAATCCAAACTATAATCTAAAATGAAATACATAATCCAAACATAATTTTTTAAAATCATAAATCAATAATAGGGAAACTAGGCAAGGTAGGTCTCTAGCTCCTACTCTCAACACTCATGCCCGGCATCCCGCTTCTAACCTGCCGTAGAGGAAAGAAAATGCGGCTGAGCTAACGCTCAGTGAACAGATATAAACATATGAAAGGTAATAATCATAAACGAAATGAATAAGCGAATGAATCCAAGAGAACCTGCGGAATAAGATATCATATAGAACATGGAAAAAATAAAAAGGAAACAAAGCATAGTCAATGAATATAAAATGGATATCAATCATAACCAAAGAAAAATGCTCAACAAACATATAGCAAATTGTACATAGAAGCTGCAGACTCCGATGTACCTAATGTGAAATGGGGTGTATTGCACACACTCAAGTCCATTCACTAAAATATATATCATAACTAAACTAAGTACCAAGGATGCATCCATACGCTCCCTTCAAAACAAATATAAATATGCCAGTTCTAGACTAAACATACATACAATATACACGGGCCAGGTGCGCTATATATAGCAATATAAACAAATGGGAACGCTGTGGACAAAAACACACCACCACAGAGAGCGTCATTAACATTTGTGCATCAATGGCACGGCCATGGACCCCCTCATGGCTGGTTACAAATATGGGCAACATAATAGGCAAAAAATATACAATATAATGATAAGGGACAATTATAAATTGTCGAACTAAGATAATAGCTATATGAAATGAATATAGCATGAAACGGATAATCAAACGAATAACTAACCAAATATGGATCAAAGCATAACAAAGAACAAATATCAGGAAATCAATGAGTCATGAGAAACCCTTACTAAAAAAGAATAAAATATCTGTACCTTATGAAATGCAAGAAAGAGGGCAAAAGAACACATGAAAGAGGATCACTCTGACTTCACCGGATCCACACGAATTATAATTACATATTACTTATACGTACATTTAATGTCATAACTAATTTTATGAACTCATTTATTAAGTTTATTACTGATTTTAGGGTTCCTGCCATTTATAGTAACTTTCCATTTTTAGTCACTTTAGGGTTAATATTCATAATCAGTCAATTTAGGGCTTCAAATGTTAATTAAACAAAGTTTAGGGTTTAAAAATTATGTTAGTGACTAATTAGGGTTCAAATGATTACTTGGTTATCAAATTAGGTTTTAATAAATGTCTTAATTACCAATTAAGTTTAAATGTGCAAATAGGTTTAATGAATCAGATTAGGGTTTAATTATGAAAATTAATTAACTTAGGGTTTCAAATGTATTTAATCGCATTAATGACCAAATTAGGGTTCTTATGCATTTAATATAGGTTTAGGGCTTGCAATTACCAATTTAGAAGGTTTTTAGGGTTTACAAATTAAGTGTAGTCAAACTAGGGTTTAATTAATTAGTTTAATTACAAATTAGGGTTTAGATGAATTAGCGCTAAGGCACACCACATAAACAATAAATGAATTTTCTAACACCCCCATTTTCGATAATCGCTGCTGAATATAAGTTGGGGTATTACTTCAAGTATCACAGTCATGAAAATAGAAAACGACTCGAAAAGAGACGTTTTAAATAAAATTGTTATCATTCATTTATTTAATATCAGAGTACATAATACAGGCACCAGAGGGAAGTTTTGAAATACGTTATTAAAGTTACATTATTCATTGAATGATAACAAAATGGACACTCTTTTTATTAGAAAAAGTCCACAGCCACTCCGTGCCAAACCAAGCTTCTAATTACCTGAGATAAAACATGCTAAAAAATCAACACAAAGGTTGAGTGAATCCATAGTGTTTAAAGTTATAATCAGTTTAAACACAAGCTAAATGGAAAGTAAATCAGTAATATTGCAGTTTGTTATATATTGCCCTAAGTCTCCTGACGCGCAAAACATTAACTGGGGATCATCAATAGTTATGAGCTATTGATGTATATTACTCCATAATTAAATGAAGTAATTTTGCCTCCGAGTAGGAGATTGCCGGTCTCTTTATTCTTCTCAAATAAAGTACTTTAGGTCACGTCACTGTAACACAAAAGGGGTCGTCACACCCAATAGATCTATTTACTATATTCGCGCTCACCCGAAAGTGATTAGAGGTTCATGATAGGAGGTCTTTTAGGCAACATGTAACTTAGGCAATATTAATCAGAAAAGCATACAGAAAAATACTCGTGTTCGGTTTTGTAGCATGTATCTCCGCACAAATTTGGAAAACGTATAAAAAGTGGGACTATGAACTCACCTTTGTAGTCTGGATGGAAAACAAAATTAAATAGATTTGATAAACGTCTCCGGCACGCAACCTGGGTTGTTATGTCAAGTTTCAGTAATCATATTCCAGTATATATAAGTTTTTAATATTCGTTTCGTAACGTTTTTGGTTGTCGAATAGATGTTTAATTGATACAACATGAAGTCTCTTCAAAAGTTGGATAAGGATTTTATCTTATTTCTCATTTTTATGTTTCCGTTGTTCGTTATCAAAATAAACGTATTTTATTTATTAGTTTTTTTTTTATTAAAAATATATTTAGAATATATTAATAATAATAATTATATAAAGTTACGCTTTTTAGCCCTATAGTTTCATATATTGACAGTTTATATCCTTGAACTTTCATAAAATGACAATTTTTACCCCTGAACTTTCGTAAAATAACAATTTTTACCCCTTGACTTTGGTAAAATGACAGTTTTTACCCCTGTAGTTTCGAAAATGACACTTTATACCCTCATCTTTAGATCATTGGCAAAAATGGTCCTTGGTTTAATATCTTTGATATATTTACATTTTTGGCCCAATTAAACTCCATCTTTCAAACTTAACACTTTTTACCCCTAAATTGCAAGTCAATTTCATTTTAGGTCCTTGTTAATAAAAACAGTTGGAGTTTTGACAGAAAATACCCTCCAAGCATTTTTGTTGTTTCACTCGTGGTCCTATTTTCATTTTAACGCAAATTTAGGCTTGGAAAAAGGGACGATTTGCTACGATTCTTTTATGAATGTTATATTAAATTAGTAAACAACTTATTCATGGCTTATTAGCTTATATTTCAAGCTCGTAAGGCTCGAAATAATTATTGATGGTGCGTTTAAATCAGTTCGCAAGGGACAGATTTTGGACTTGAATAAAAGCGAGGTGAGGCAATCATTTCACAACGTTCTTTTTCCTATAATTAGTTAGCTAGGTGGTCCTTATTGTGGCAAAAATCCGGAATTTATAGAGGTCATTTGGTGGTCGAATTTATGGTCCAAAGTTGGGCGACTGAAACAGTTTTGCGACAGAGAAGAAAATGAGAAAAGCAAGTGGGTTTTTGATTTTTAAAGATTCTAACTAGTTTTTAATACATTATATCATGATCATAAATATGTTTAAACTATCTCTATCATGTTTTAAAGTTTTCTTGATTTGTAATGCTAAAATAAAAATATATTAGGGTGCGTTTGGTTCTCGTACGACAAAAAGAAAAGAAAGGGAAAAACTTTGGTTTTTTGCTTTTAGGTTTACGCCATTATTTTTAGCACTTGTTAATATTATTAATAGTATATCTAACCTATCATGTTTTAGTGATTCTTAGATTAGTAACAATATATATATTATATATATATATATAATATATATATATATATATATATATATATATATATATAGGGAGCTTTATTTTCAGAACCCTGTTAAGTGCGGGAACTGCGAGAACTCCAAATTTGCATTAGAAAACGTGCATGTTCATATAAAACATGTATGTTTTCTTACATACACCTTAATACACATACCTGCGTATTAAGGTGTATGTAAGAAAATATACATGTTTTATATGAACATGCATGTTTTCTAATGCAAAATTGGAGTTCTCGCAGTTCCCGCACTTAACAAGGTTCTGAAAATAAAAACCATTTTGCATTGATCTGTTGCACTTAACACGTTTTATATGAACATGTGTGTTACTCAAGTATGTGTATTAAGGTGTATGTAAGAAAACATACATGTTTTATATGAACATGCATGTTTTCTAATGCAAAATTGGAGTTCTCGCAGTTCCCGCACTTAACAGGGTTCTCAAAATAAAGATACACTATATATATATATATATATATATATTAGTGGTGTTCTTGGTTGCTCGACATAAAGAAAAAGAAAAGAAACATAGGTTTTTGATCTTGCTTTCTTTTAGAGATTATTTTGTAAGGTTTTTAAGAGTACTTAGTGTATATAAAAGGAATGAAATAGAGCTAGGAATACTTACTTGTATATCTAGTCGATTAGGGTATAATTATGGCAAATAGTTTTGGAAACGAAGCACTAGTGATTCTCCTTCTTCTTAAGCCTCCTAAGTACTTTCTTTAACTCCTATATGGGCTGTTTGATCAGTAGAGAATGAAGGTATGGCTGGGTTTTAGTGTGCTCGAATGGTGGTGTAAGAAAAAGAAAATAAAGGGGTCGACATTTATAGACAAGAAGGAGTTAGGGTTTCTTGGGTTTCTAGGTATTTTGTGGAGTATTTAGGGAACCAAGTGATGTGGCTAGGTTGAGTTGGAGGATACTTGGAAGGAGGGGGAGGGAAAGGGTGATGTGGAAGTTCCCTCTCCATGTATGTTACCAACCTTTGAAGACATAATGATGTGTAAAAATCTTAAAGTTAAAAACAACTTATGGTGTATAAGGGACTTAGGAATTTGTAAGGTAATGGTGTGGTTTAATATTTGTTGGAATCGAACTAAGAAAGAAGAAAAGAAAAGATGCGGATCGAATGGCTTGAGGGAGTGGTACAATGAGCTATGGTGTGTTGTACACTAGGGTTTAGGGATGTAACTAGGTTAGTTTAGGGTTTTGTGTAAGTATTTGTGGAGTAGAAAAATAATTAGGGCTTGTTTTAATTATATATGTATCGAATTATGCATAAAAAGAAAAGAAATTATGTTGTGCTTTAAGGAGTTGTACTATAAGCTTAATAGGGTTTTACTAGGGTTTATGAAATAAGAAAAATATATTTTTAATGCTTGGTTATGTTATATTAATTATATGTTGATTTTAGTAGGTTTAAATATATATAAATGTAATTTTTAGTTTTTATGCATTAGGCACTTGTACATTAGGTTTAGAGGCTTGTACTTATAATTAGTGAGTTTAAGAAAATTTATTTTTAAAGCTTAAGTAAAATAGACTAGTAAAATGTGCTTTAAAATGAATATATTTAGGATTATAATAGGATTTTTATTAATATATAACTTTTATGCATAGATGACTTGTACATTGTCTTGAAAGACTTTTACACTTATATTTTGTAAAAATATTATATATATTATTTAGGGTTTGTGATTTTGTTACATAAAATCATGATTTAATGAAATTAGGGTTTGTATCGGAAGTTAAAGTGGAATTAGGGTTTCTGTGGTTTAGTAACTTGTACATTGGTTTAAATGAGTTGTAGTTTAGTGTTTTAAGGTTTAGTTATTCATAATTGTTATTATAATAATTTAGGGTTTCGTTAGAAACTCTAATAGATAAGAAATGTTTAGTTTGTACGTTTGTTAACAGAATTATCGTAAAATGGCAAATGATATATCGTAGGATTTTATATGGAAATGTTTATATAAAATAAACATTAAGTAAGTTATGGTTGGTCTGCGTGAGAGCACGTTTATCAAGGATGTGAGTTACGTCACAAAAAAAATTATACCTAGAAAAATGGATAAGTATTCTTTATTAGAATATATATAATATTTTATTACAAGGTGAAATTTTCGCAGTGGTTACAGTATTCCCCCGTTGAAGGGAATCTCGTCCCGAGATTCAGTCTGTGTTGGTCGAGGTATGGGGGAAAAGGTGTGGGTATTTCGCTCGGATTTGATCTTCTCGTTCCCGAGTAAATTCTGGTCCTCTTTTAGAGTTCCATCTAACCTTAACGATGGGAACACGGCTTCGCTTTAACTGTTTGATTTCTCTATCCATGATCTCCACTGGTTCTTCCACAAAATTGAGTTTGTCATTGAGACGAAGCTCTTTCATAGGAATAACAAGCGTTTCATCTGATAGACACTTCTTTAGATTAGAGACGTGAAAGATATGATGTATTTTACTAAGCTCTACAGGAAGTTCTAGTCTATAGGCTACTAGACCGATTCTCTCCAGAATCTTGAATGGTCCGATGTATCTGGGATTCAACTTTCCTCGCTTTCCAAATCTAACCATGCCTTTCCATGGTGATACCTTTAACATGACTTTGTCTCCAACTTCAAACTCCACAGGCTTCCGTCTTACATCTGCGTAGCTCTTTTTCCTATCTCGGGCAGCTTGCAAACGTTGTCGAATTTGTACGATTTTATCGGTGGTTTCCTGGATTATCTCCGGTCCGGTAAGTTGGAATTCTCCGACTTTCGCCCAGCAAACAGGTGATCGGAACTTTCGTCCATAAAGTGCTTCAAATGGTGCTGCCTTGATGCTGGCATGGTAACTATTGTTGTATGAGAATTCTGCCAAAGGCAGATGTTTATCCCATCCTTTACCAAAATCTATTACGCATGCCCTAAGCATATCTTCCAACATTTGAATAGTTCTTTCGCTTTGACCGTCAGTCTGTGGGTGATAAGCAGTACTCATATCCAACCGAGTACCCAAAGCTTTCTGAAGCTTTTCCCAAAATCGGGATGTGAAACGAGAATCACGATCCGAAATAATGGAAATTGGTACTCCATGTCGTGAGACTACTTCTTTCAGATATAATTGCGCAAGACTCTCTATCTCATCCGTCTCCTTGATTGGCAGAAAATGCGCTGATTTCGTAAGACGATCAACAATGACCTAAATAGTGTCATATCCGCTTGATGTCCTAGGTAACTTGGTGATGAAATCCATAGTTATCCTTTTCCATTTCCATTCAGGAATCTCGGGTTGAGTCAATAAGCCAGACGGCCTTTGATGTTCAGCCTTAACTCGTGCACATGTCAAACATTTACTGACATACTCAGCGATGTCAGCTTTCATGTTTGGCCACCAGTAAAGCTTTTTGAGATCCTGATACATCTTTTCTGAACCTGGGTGGACAAAATATTTGGACTTATGTGATTCATGCATAATCACATTCCTTAAGTCACCAAAGAGTGGTAACCAACTTCGGTTCTTTATGCATCGAGTTCCATCAGGACGAAGTTCAAACGCCTTATCCATACCCCTTAAATTCTCAGCCTGAATATTCTCTTCCTTTACTGCTTTAGCTTGTGCATTGAGAATTTGGGATGGCAGGTCCAAATTGATAGTCATGACTAAAGCTCTAACTCGAAGAGGCTTAATTCATTCCTTCCTACTTAAAGCATCTGCTACAACATTTGCTTTTCCAGGGTGGTAATGAATTTCACAGTCATAGTCACTTAGCAACTCTAACCATCGGCGTTGCCTCATGTTTAATTCTTTTTGGTCAAGGATATGTTGAAGGCTCTTGTGATCTGTGAATACAACACACTTCGTGCCGTACAGATAATGTCTCCAGATTTTAAGAGCAAATACAACTGCTCCTAGCTCGAGATCATGAGTCGTATAATTCTCCTCATGAGGCTTGAGCTGTCGGGAGGCATAAGCAATAAATTTATTCCTTTGCATCAAAACCACGCCTAACCCTTGGTGTGATGCGTCGCAATAAACAACAAAATCGTCATTTCCTTCGGGTAAAGCTAGAATTGGTGCTTCACAAAGCTTTTGCTTTAACAGCTAGAAAGCTTTTTCTTGATCTTCTCCCCAAACATACTTCTTGTTCTTTTGTGTCAATTCTGTTAAAGACTTGGCAATCTTCAAAAATCCCTCGATGAATCTCCGATAATAGCCAGCAAGCCCTAAAAATTGACGCACCTCAGTGGGGGTTGTAGGTGTCGGCCAATTTTTGATTGCTTCTATTTTGGAAGCATCCACGTGAATACCGTGGCGGTCAATCACGTGCCCAAGAAACTGTACAGTGTGAATCCAGAAATCACTCTTGGAAAATTTAGCGTACAGTTGTTCTCTCTTGAGTTGTTCCAAAATAATCCTTAAGTGCTCAGAATGTTCTTCTTCACTCCGAGAATAGATGAGAATATCATCAATGAACACAATCACGAATTTGTCTAAATAGGGTTTGCACACACGGTTCATGAGATCCATAAACACAGCTGGTGCATTGGTTAACCCAAATGGCATCACTTGAAATTCATAGTGACCGTATTTTGTTCTGAAAGCTGTTTTAGGAATATCCTCTTCCCTAACATGCAGCTGATGATAACCTGATCATAAATCAATTTTCGAGTAAACACTCGATCCTTGCAGTTGGTCAAACAGATCATCGATCCTTGGTAATGGATATCGATTCTTTACCGTAAGTTTATTCAACTCTCGGTAATCGATACACATCCTAAGAGAACCGTCATTCTTTTTGACAAATAGGACAGGAGCTCCCCAAGGCGAAGTGCTTGGTCGAATAAAACCTTTATCCAACAACTCTTGCAGTTGATTGGATAGTTCTTGCATCTCCGATGGTGCTAAACGGTAGGGTGCTCGTGCAACTGGTACCGCTCCCGGCACCAAGTCAATCTGAAACTCTACCTGATGAACAGGTGGTAGTCAAGGTAACTCTTCAGGAAAAACTTCCGGAAAATCTCGTACTACAGGCACATCTTCCAGTCGTTTCTCTTCCGTTTTCTTCTCAGTTACATGAGCTAAAAATGCTTGACATCCTCTGTTGATTTACTTCATGGTCTTGAGACAGGATATAATGCTTAGTCTGGTCTTACTTTGATGACCACGGATAATCAAAGTTTCACCCTCGAAAGGGACGTGAATCACTTTTTCGTCGCATATGATCCTTGCATGGTATTTGGATAGCCAATCCATACCAACGATTACGTCGAAGCTACCGAGTTCGATGGGCATGAGGTCGATGTCGAAAGGTTGATTTAATAAGGTTAAGTTGCAGTTTTGGATTATAGAGTTAGTGCCTACTAATTTCCCATTAGCTAATTCGATTTCGTATGTGTTGTTTAAGGCAGTGGGAGTAAGTTTAAGTAAGGAAGCAAAAGTAAGAGATATAAAGCTTTTATCGGCTCCAGTATCAAATAATACTTTAGCTAGATGTTGATTGAGAGGAAACGTACCCGTGACTACGTCCGGGTTTTGCTGCGCATTACCATCTCCTAGCACATAAGCTCGTCCACGGGCACCATTGGCATTTGGTTTCGGGCACTGGTTCTTGTAATGCCCCTTCTCATCGCATCCGTGGCAAGTTATGATTACCGGCTGTAGATTTGCTTCTATTGCTTTACAGTCCTTGGTCTGATGTCCAACCTTCTGACACTTTGTGCACTTAACAGCGCATGGACCATAGTGGTGCAATGAGCATCGATTGCAGAATGGCTTTTTTCCGACATAACCACTCCTCTAAGTAGGTGTGGCTGTATAGGCTCTGGCAGTTTCCTGCCGACGATTCTGTTGGTGGTGGTGGTTGTTACGGTTTTGATGGTAGTTGTTTTGATTGTTGCGGTTGTTGTTGTTATTGTGGTGGTAGTTGTGGTTGTTGGGATAGTTGTTGTGGTGATGGGTGGTTCTCCGATCATCAAGCTTTCGCTTGTTATCATTATTTCCTTGGGTGGAACTGCGCTTGATCTCACGATCCATTAGCTGTTGAGCTATGGAAATGGCCTCTTCCAAAGACTGAGGCTTAGACGCAGTAACATTTCCCTCGATACTTCGAGGCAATCCTTCAGTATATTTCTCCAACGTCTTCTCAAGATCAGGCACAATAATTGGACATAGGAGTACAAGTTCCTGAAACCTCCTATTATATGCCTTAATATTTGTTCCTTTTACAACCAGCTGGTGAAACTCATCTTCAAGCTTTTTGATTTCAGTACGGGGACAGTACTTCTTCAACATTTTCTTTTTGAGATCTTCCCATGTAAGTTGGTGAGCTGCTTCAACTCCCATAGTTTGGGCAGTAGAAGTCCACCAAGACAGGGCATCTTCCAAGAAAGTCCCGGTAGCAAAGGTAACCTTACAGTCATCGGTACACCCACTTCTCACAAAGACTATTTCCGTACGCTCAAACCAACGAGCTAACTCAGTTGCTCCCTCTGTTCCTTTGAAGAAAGTTGGTTTGCAATTTATGAAGTCTTTATAAGTGCACTTGCGAGCTATTGCTGTCTCGTTTTCTCCATTGGGTCTGCTAGTGCTTCCAGAACGGGCCAATACTGCTGCTTGATTCTCAAGTGCTGCAGCAACACTGTCTGCAACAAGCTTTCGGATAGCAGCTTGGGACATGACTGGTTCTGGGGAACTGCGAGGCATATTTCTACAAGAAGACACATGTTTAGAATTTGCATAGTGACCATTTTAAATTAACAAGGTAGAATCCATGATAATCATAAGGTCACAACATGTCCAAATACTATCACATATGTATGTAAAATGATCAACAGTGGTCCACATCAATCTATATCATACACAGCAAAATATCATAACCACATATAGTCATAAATAACTTGCTAATTTGTTATACATATAACAAAATTAATACAAGTGTCGTATTTATGCCACACATCCCGTGGCTAGTACAAAAGCTGTCAGATATAAACTACATACTAGTGTCATATCTATACTATAGATCTCAAAGCTGAGATATAGTACAAAAGATAACAGATAAAGATCTGATCTAATGACTACCAGAAGCTCCTTCTAGTCGTCTCTCGAGCTCGGCTATCATGCTGACAAGGATATGCATGTACTCCTGGTACCGAGTATGCATCTCTCCCACCATTGTCTCCAGAACAGTGATCCTATTTTGTGCTGTCATCAATTCTTCATTTCTCTTCATCATTTCATCTATCAGCTTTAATTCATTATTATAAATAAAAAGTATTTTCTGTCTGATCTGCTCATCGCGTTTCTCCGCCAGCTCACGATTCTCATCCAGCTTCTGCTGCATCGCCTCCTGACCGGTAACTAGATCCTCAATTCTATATTCAATACCCTCGATGCGTTCCAAAGGAAACTCATCTAGATGACCCAGAGCAGTCTCGATCTGCTCTTCTTGCCGTTCCAATCGCGTCAGCAGAGTGGAAATAGTCGGCGGTCGCTGCCTGCGAACTTTCTCCCACCTCAAAAACTCGCGGTGGTGTCGGAAAATCGGGAGTAGGTGATCGGGGTAGAGTGTGATACCGGGCAATGATGGCTCTAAGTTCAAATGGGACAGACGGGGGATGGAAACTTGTAGATGATGGTGGAGGTGGAGGTAAGGATGTTGGGACAGACGGTATATATGTAGGTAACATATATGGATGTGGATGTGGTAGGGGTGATGATGACGTAGGCACGGGGAGTGTTCTTATTCGTGCTGTTCTCCGGACTCTCTCTCTGGCTTGCACGTATGGATCGTCAGGAAACGGTGCGACATCAGGCATCGATGTATCCTCGGATGGCTCTTCGGAAGGATCCGACTCCGTATCATGCCCAATTACTGAAGAGACCTCAGGTACTATGGAAACATCTTCTGATGGATCTGTCTCCGTCGCCCTTCTGGGTACTGTCGTGATGTCCGGTATAGTCGCGATATTTTCAATATCCGAGTCCGACATAAGAGTAATAGAATAGATAGAGGAAGACAAGACTCTATAACCACCCGATAATTATAAATATTTTACTAAGTAACTAAATAATCAGCAATAAACATGTATAAGTAGTATTTCTGTGAAATTGTGGCACGGAGGACATTTTAGTTAAGTTTGTGAAAATTGGTTATAGTTTAGGTTTGAACCTTGTTCTCTATAACCATGAGCTCTGATACCAATCTGTAACACCCTCGTTTTCGATAATCGCAGCGGAATATAAGTTGGGGTATTACTTCAAGTATCACAGTCATGAAAATAGAAAACGACTCGAAAAGAGACGTTTTAAATAAAATTGTTATCATTCATTTATTTAATATCAGAGTACATAATACAGGCACCAGAGGGAAGTTTTCAAATACGTTATTAAAGTTACATTATTCATTGAATGATAACAAAATGGACACTCTTTTTATAAGAAAAAGTCCACAGCCACTCCGTGCCAAACCAAGCTTCTAATTACCTGAGATAAAACATGCTAAAAAGTCAACACAAAGGTTGAGTGAATCCATAGTGTTTAAAGTTATAATCAGTTTGAACACAAGCTAAATGGAAAATAAATCAGTAATATTGCAGTTCGTTATACATTGCCCTAAGTCTCATGACACGCAAAACATTAACTGGGAATCATCAATAGTTATGAGCTATTGATGTATATTACTCCATAATTAAATGAAGTAATTTTGCCTCCGAGTAGGAGATTGCTGGTCTCTTTATTCTTCTCAAATAAAGTACTTTAGGTCACGTCACTGTAACACAAAACGGGTCGTCACACCCAATAGATCTATTTACTATATTCGTGCTCACCCGAAAGTGATTAGAGGTTTATGATAGGAGGTCTTTTAGGCAACAGGTTACTTAGGCAATATTAATCAGGAAAGCATACAGAAAAATACTCGTGTTCGGTTTTGTAGCATGTATCTCCCCACAAATTTGGAAAACGTATAAAAAGTGGGACTATGAACTCACCTTTGCAGTCTGGATGGAAAACAAAATAAAATAGAGTTGATAAACGTCTCCGGCACGCAACCTGGGTTGTTATGTCAAGTTTCAGTAATCATATTCCAGTATATATAAGTTTTTAATATTCGTTTCGTAACGTTTTTGGTTGTCGAATAGATGTTTAATTGAGACAACATGAAGTCTCTTCAAAAGTTGAATAAGGATTTTATCTTATTTCTCATTTTTATGTTTTCTTTGTTCGTTATCAAATAAACATATTTTATTTATTAGTTTTTTTATTTATTATAAATATATTTAGAATATATTAATAATAATAATTATATAAAGTTACGCTTTTTACCCCTATAGTTTCATATATTGACAGTTTATACCCCTGAACTTTTATAAAATGACAATTTTTACCCCTGAACTTTCATAAAATGACAATTTTTACCCCTTGACTTTGGTGAAATGACAATTTTTACCCCTGTAGTTTCAAAAATGACACTTTATACCCTCATCTTTAGATTGTTGGCAAAAATGGTCCTTGGTTTAATATCTTTGATATATTTACATTTTTGGCCCAATAAAACTCCATCTTTCAAACTTGACACTTTTTACCCCTAAACTGCAAGTCGATTTCATTTTAGGTCCTTGTTAATAAAAACAGTTGGAGTTTTGACAGAAAATACCCTCCAAGCATTTTTGTTGTTTCACTCGTGGTCCTATTTTCATTTTTACGCAAATTTAGGCTTGGAAAAAGGGACGATTTGCTACGACTCTTTTATGAATGTTATATTAAGTTAGTAAACAACTTATTCATGGCTTATTAACTTATATTTCGAGCTTATAAGGCTCGAAATAATTATTGATGGTGCGTTAAAATCAGTTCGCGAGGGACAGATTTTAGACTCGAATAAAAGCAAGGCAAGGCAATCATTTCACAACGTTCTTTTTCCTATAATTAGTTAGCTAGGTGGTCCTTATTGTGGAAAAAATCCGGAATTTATAGAGGTCGTTTGGTGGTCGAATTTATGGTCTAAAGTTGGGCGACTGAAACAGTTTTGCGACAGAGAAGAAAAAGAGAAAAGCATGTGGGTTTTTGATTTTTAAAGATTCTAACTAGTTTTTAATACATTATATCATGATCATAAATATGTTTAAACTATCTCTATCATGTTTTAAAGTTTTCTTGATGTGTAATGCTAAAATAAAATATATTAGGGTGCGTTTGGTTCTCGTTCGACAAAAAGAAAAGAAAGGGAAAAACTTTGGTTTTTAGCTTTTAGGTTTACGCCATTGTTTTTAGCACTTGTTAATATTATTAATAGTATATCTAACCTATCATGTTTTAGTGATTCTTAGATTAGTAACAAAAAAAATGTATATATTAGTGGTGTTCTTGGTTGCTCGACATAAAGAAAAAGAAAAGAAACATAGGTTTTTGATCTTGCTTTCTTTTAGAGATTATTTTGTAAGGTTTTTAAGAGTACTTAATGTATATAAAAGGAATGAAATAGAGATAGGAATACTTACTTGTATATCTAGTCGATTAGGGTATAATTATAGCGAATAGTTTTGGAAACGAAGCACTAGTGATTCTCCTTCTTCTTAAGCCTCCTAAGTACTTTCTTTACCTCCTATATGGGCTGTTTGATCAGTAGAAAATGAAGGTATCGCTGGGTTTTAGTGTGTTCGAATGGTGGTGTAAGAAAAAGAAAATAAAGGGGTCGACATTTATAGACAAGAAGGAGTTAGGGTTTCTTGGGTTTCTAGGTATTTTGTGGAGTGTGTAGGGAACCAAGTGATGTGGTTAGGTTGAGTTGGAGGACACTTGGAAGGAGGGGGAGGGAAAGTGTGATGTGGAAGTTCCCTCTCCATGTATGTTACCAACCTTTGAAGACATGATGATGTGTAAAAATCTTAAAGTTAAAAACAACTTATGGTGTATAAGGGACTTAGGAATTTGTAAGGTAATGGTGTGGTTTAATATTTGTTGGAATCGAACTAAGAAAGAAGAAAAGAAAAGATGTGGATCGAATGGCTTGAGGGAGTGGTACAATGAGCTATGGTGTGTTGTACACTAGGGTTTAGGGATGTAACTAGGTTAGTTTAGGGTTTTGTGTAAGTATTTGTTGAGTAGAAAAATAATTAGGGCTTGTTTTAATTATATATGTATCAAATTATGCATAAAAAGAAAAGAAATTATGTTGTGCTTTAAGGAGTTGTACTATAAGCTTATAGGGTTGTACTAGGGTTTATGAAATAGAAAAAATATATTTTTAATGCTTGGTTATGTTATATTAACTATATGTTGATTTTAGTAGGTTTAAATATATATATAAATGTAATTTTTAATTTTTATGCATTAGGCACTTGTACATTAGGTTTAGAGGCTTGTACTTATAATTAGTGAGTTTAAGAAAATTTATTTTTAAAGCTTGTGTAAAATAGAATTGTAAAATGTGCTTTAAAATAAATATATTTAGGATTATAATAGGATTTTTATTAATATATAGCTTTTATGCATAGATGACTTGTACATTGTCTTGAAAGACTTGTACACTTATATTTTGTAAAAATCTTATATATATTATTTAGGGTTTGTGATTTTATTACATAAAATCATTATTTAATGAAATTAGGGTTTGTATCGGAAGTTAAAGTGGAATTAGGGTTTCTGTGCTTTAGTAACTTGTACATTCGTTTAAATGAGTTTTACTTTAGTGTTTTAGGGTTTAGTTATTCATAATTATTGTTATAATACTTTAGGGTTTCGTTAGAAACTCTAATAGATAAGAAATGTTTAGTTTGTATGTTTGTTAACGAATTATCGTAAAATGGCAAATGGTATATCGTAGGATTTTATATGGAAATGTTTATATAAAATAAACATTAAGTAAGTTATGGTTGGTCTGCGTGAGAGCACGTTTATCGAGGATGTGAGTTACGTCCCAAAAAAAATTATACCTAGAAAAATGGATAAGTATTCTTTATTTGAATATATATAATAGTTTATTACAAGGTGAAATTTTCGCAGTGGTTACAAATTTTGAGATAGTTAGGTAAACAAAACCCTAGACGTGAAACTATACCAAACCTTTCTCGATACACCCTTTTTACGAGACTAAATACTTTTAGAAATGATCAAGACTTAACCAATTCATGACCACGACTCGTAGACCTTAATAATTAGACCTTAAAGCATTTAAAAGAAATAACACAACTATTTTATGATTACCCATACAAATCCACATCGACAATAAAGACGTACGAGACAAAACCATACATATAACGAGATCAATTAACGCCTAGGTCTAACCCTTTTTAAATCTGAATATACTATATGTTTCATAGGTTAACTAGTCAAAATTATACACGTATAGTAGCCCTACAAGTCGACCCATAACTCACACACACAACCACAAAAACAATGACACACACAAATTAAACGAGCCAAAGTGTTCCACGAGACTAAACCCGCCCTATGTCTACTCCTTTTAAAGTCTGATTACAAGCATGTTTCATAGGTGTTATTAGTCTACCATACACACGCCTAACAGACCCAAGATTGACACACAAACATGCATACACTCACACGAATTTGTGACACCAGCAGCCACATACATGAACACAAAGTATGCACTAATTCGACCAATAAATTTCATATGCCTCAATTATTAATTATCTAGGGTTTTATCAGATTTCACAAGCATTAATTAAAGACTAGACTAGGTTTAGGTCAAGTCAAAAATAGTAGGGGTCGAACCAGCTTAGATCATAGGTCGGTTTAGAAAAAAGAAAGCATGGGTCGAACAGAAACATCAGGTCGAACAACATGTTTTAGATTGGTTTCATGTGGCCCTTAAACATGTTTTATAACAGATTCACGAGTAGCAATATTAACAGATTAGATAGCATACAAAAGTTTAGGTTTAGATGTTAAAGATATTCATATCATATGTATACATGTGATATGCATATCTTAAGCATGTTTAGAAAACAGAAAGCATAGGTCGAACAAGGTCGAACAACATGTTTTAGATTGGTTTCATGTGGCGCTTAAACATGTTTTATAACAGATTCACGAGTAGCAATATTAACATATTAGATAGCATATAAAAGTTTAGGTTTAGATGTTAAAGATATTCATATCATATGTATACATGTGTGTCGAATTGTAAGGAAAAACAAGAGTGTTCATGGTACCTTTGCTGAATCGAACAAGGAAAGAACAAGACTAAGAATTAACCCGCGAATCCAATACCCTAACTCACGAATCAAAACCTCAGCAACCACACAGCAACCACCTTACATATCACGATCACGACTTAGAACACCCTCGAACACTTGACCTTTTGAGAGAGAAAATTAGCAGACTTTTTGTATTTGTTTTGTTATTTGTGTTTTTCGTATGAATGGGAGGAGAGAAGAGAAAGGAAACGTGTTATAATCAAAGTTTGAAGAGGAGCGTGTCTCCATATATGGAAGGTTTTGATTGCAGATTAAATGGGTTTGATTTATTTTAAATGTGTCGGTTATATGTGTATTGATAGAGCCGAGATTGTGGGGATTGATTTGTATAATTTGGATGTTTCACATTGGCAAAACGTGTGATGGACTTAATGATGGATCGTGTTTAAAGTTGATTATGTGATTCGGGAGGTCGGGGATTATGGAAGTAAAGGTTAGCCATTTTAGAGAGAGAAAGGATAACTAGGTGTTTTATTGATAATAGAAAGAGTAAATTACACACTACTACATCACCCTCCTAGTGAAGTCTAGGAGGGTATATATAGGCCAGCATACACTTGACGTTACATAATTAACGGTTTCAGTCCATGTGTTTGTGCCTTACAATATAACTATTGTAATACCGAATATGCTGTCACATTTTCGTGTTAGGAGCATTCCTAACAATCTTCCCCCAATGTGGCAACATATGGGATTACTTACAACATTTCCTACAAGTACAAATACAAATAAAGAAAGGTCTTCATAGGCTCTTCAAATGCTGAGGATGTCTACAGTTGACGATCTTTTATCTTCATCTTGTACCTCGGCTTGAGAACTTTTCTTCACTTGTAGGCAAATGATGTAATATGTATGAATTGGATTAACTTCCCCCCAATTCATATTGCATGTCTTTTGCAGCTTCTCCATACACTTCTTTTTGGCAAAGTTTCTGAATCAGCTTCCCTTTAAACTGACAACCGTCTTCAGCAGATTCAAAACCTTGATGTAGTTAACATGTCTTCTAACTTTTGAAGTTTTAAGTACACAGCGGAATTTGTAGATAACACCGTAAACCACACCAAGCAAATCTGACTAGTCACTTAATCATAATTATACTCAATGCGGAAACTCCTTTCGGGGGTAACATGCAAGAAATCAACAAGATCTTCTCATGTATGTAGGCTACTTCACACTTCATAACCCGCGAAAGTTGAAACGATAACACCAAAATCACAAAATTGAACCACTGATCATTTTTGTGGACGTCTCTCCGGCAGTCATAACGTTTAAAGATCGACCACGTGAACCTGTTATGAGTCCCCGATGTGCACATTTCCTCCCCGTGATTGCAGATACTCATGGAGAAAGAGTGTTTTCGTAAAGAAGTCGAGAAAAGTACAAAGAACATCCACTCTCTTCCCCCACGATGTCTTCACGGAATAGGAAGCAGACACACTATCTTTATGATGGAAAACAGAGGCAGCGTAACCCCAAATGTCCAATTAACCAAACAAGTATGAAGTACCATAAATCTCTGTTAAGCTTAAAAACATTCCGTGAGAATCAACTGATAATAACATCTCTACTCTTTTATACTCCTCTCAGCTAACTCTTTACTGACCCCATTATCATTCTGAAGTCTCTTTGTAGTGACTACTGATGGAGAAAATCCAATATGACGAACTTGAGACTGAAGTAAAATAACCCGAACTTGTGACTTAAACTTGCACTATTGTCTGACTAAGAACCAATACTGAGAATTTCAATAAAGGTAGAATCATATACCCATCCAATCATCCTTAACTGTATATGAAATTCTCTCGAATTATCCACAGCTTTTTGTGACACTTGAGCACTACAACGTAACTCCTTTGAATCATAACCCGGTCCAAAATGCAACTCATACCCGATCCAATCATTAACCCGATCCATACCAACCAAATCACTGACTATATAATACACTAACCCTAATTTAGTGTCATTTGAAAACCCTAAACACACACCAAATCTTGTCCGCCCCCATTAATGTTTGCAGCTAAACACACAAACTCAACACCATCTTCATTTCTCTTTTCTTATATCTCCTTATCATCAAACGATCTCATCTCCATCATAACACCTACAATCCGAATCAAACACCAAACAAGGCACAACCATACCGTGACATTAGTTCTTCATTTCTTGCTCTTTTGGAATCAAGAAATCATGTTGAAGGTTCAAAGATCCTTTGAAGGGTCAAGGTAGGTTTTGACACGATTGTTTTTCCTTTTGTGTTGGTCTTGAACGAATTAAAGAAAGAATATAACACGATTGTTATGTTTCTTATCTTTTATATTCGGATAGTTAATGAAGCTTTGTCTTCAAAATAGATCTATGATGATTGTCTCTTTGGTTTTTGTCTTTGGACGAGTCTTGGAGTACCAAAAATAGAACTGAGATCTAAACCATTTAATTTTTCATGTTTGTAGTTTTCGTATCAATTTGTTTTCGGATCTGTGATGTGAGTTTCTTTTTGTGACATGATCTTTGAAGATCTTTGGTTTATTTTACCGCACGATAAGGTTTGACTGAGATCTTGTATTAATTATGAGTCGCTGTTTAGGAGATGTAACATGAGGAGGATGGGATTAGTTTAGATCTTGGAGTTGTTGATGTACGAGTGTGATGGGTTGTGGTATAGATGTGGATTTTGTTGTTGGTTTGATTTGGGTTATGTTGGGTTCTTGTACCTTCATCCTCTTCATCTTTTCTTTTTCGTGTTAACAGTTGTGGACCAAGGATGCTTGTAACTGATCTAAGGTCAAACGAGTCAAACCCGGACTGAGTCAACTCGGATTGACTCAAACTCATAGTCGGAATGACCCATAGTCGGAAAGATTAATATACTCGGAAACTTTGTAAAAACTCGGACAGAGTTTCTTTTCCAAAGTTAGTAATAAAAATTAATACTCGGAACTTTCCGCACTCGGAATCGGATACTCGGAACAATTACCAAATTGCAATACTCGAAAAAACTCAAATTCCATACTCGTAAAAACGCATATAAACCCATAGTCGGAAAAAGAGGGTTTTATCATACTCGGAAAACTTCAAAATATAAACATAGAAAATGCAGTTTTTCAAGTTTTTCCGACCAGTTTAAAAGCGAAGTTTTGACAAGAAACTGAGATCAATAAAAGAAACCAGATATGTTAAAAACCAGAAAGATAATAATAAACAGTGCGACACTTCTTATAACAGTTTAAAAGTTACGTTTTTGACAAGATTAAACCACAAAAATCAACCAATATGGTAACGGGGCTCTGATGCCACTTGATGGATAATGTTTAAGGTTGATTATGTGATTCGGGAGGTCGGGGATTATGGAAGTAAAGGTTAGCAATTTTAGAGATAGAAAGGATAACTAGGTGTTTTATTGATAATAGAAAGAGTAAATTACACACTATTGCATCACCCTCCTAGTGAAGTCTTGGAGGGTATATATAAGTCAACATACACATGAATTTACATAATTGACGGTTTCTATCCATATGTTTGTGCCTTACAATATAACTATTGTAATACCGAATATGTTGTCACATTTTCGTGTTAGGAGCATTCCTAACACTTAAGAACTTAGGAAAGTTTTAAATATGTGTAACAAATATTTATATTAGGTACAATACTTAGGTTAGTTTTCTTATTCATAATATTAATCCTAACATATAGTTTTGGGGTCAAAAGAATTATTACAAAACTTTAAGGAAAATTCAAATTAGTTACGAAAAATGGAATCCGAATTTTAAGGTTTTACATAATAACTCCTAAACCTGCTATTTTATGACACTTAGTGCCCAGTTTTATACATAGAGGCTAAGGGTTGATTTCTACTATATATAGGAGTGCTTAGGCTTGGTTTTCAATGTGAAATTCTACCCTCCACCATCAAGGACGAATCTTCACCAACTTATCTCTCCCAAAAGACTACAAACATCTGCTAAATTTGTGTAGTGTGCTCAAGGGCTATTGAAGGCGTTTGGATATAATTTTTCGGCTTGGTAGAACTATTGTAATCAATTGGAGGCTTAAGGGTTGCTATAAATCCTTCACCTTTGCCTATTGTAATTCATACTTTGGGTAAACCTTGTTACTTTTATATTTCAAGATGTTTGTTTTTGATATGATTGTTGAGATTTTGTATTTGATTGAAATAACCATGGAATAGTTTTGTTTACTTGTTTGGCTCATATGATAACTTGTGATAAAGGGATGTTTGGATATTTGTAGTGTTTGTTTGGAATATGATGATAACATCATATTCGGTTAAATTGGAACTTGTCTTGTTTATTGTCTTGATTAATCATTGTTGAGTCTATATGTCGAAAGGATTCTCAATAGTGGTTGATTTCAATTCATTAGTCGACGAATGTTTTGGTCTTGTACTTTGTGACGATTGTATGAGAAACTTAATAAACCTAACAAGTAAAGGTTTAATTGAGATTAAGGTCGAAAGGCATCTTTTGAGTATGTGTTCTAATCATCTTTCAAGTAAATGGGACTTCACGAATTAATAACATCAAAGTCTATAATTCGAAAGGATTCTTTTTTGTTGTTGGTTTAGGCATAAGGCTCATGACATGACCATTTGATTGAGGCTAATGCATATTTGATTTATAAAACACTAAACTATTATTCTTGGTTCTATAGGTCGTAAGGATTACCTTTGATAATATGTTTTCCAAACTAAATATCCTAATATCCATGTGATCATTTGTCCACACATGTATGTTCTTTGTGTGATTGTTCTTATATTGCTTTTCTTGTTGGTTTGATCCGTGACAATCATAACCATCAACTTGTTACTTGCTTAAATAAATAAACAACACTTGAGTGCAACCAAGTCTCTTGGGACGACCTTGACTTACCAACCCTTAACTACACATGATTAGGGTATACTTGCCCGAATGTGTTCCTAGTTAACCGGTAATTCATGTTTATAAATTTAAAGCTCGGTGGAAGCACATCAATACAAATACAATTTATCAAAAAATAATTATTCGCCGTTGAAATTTAATCGAAACCATACACCGCTGCCGCTAGGCGCGGCTACTCGGCTAGTTATTATAATATTCAAATTAGTGTTTAATCACATGTGAATTTTTCATGCAAATTTCAGTAACGAAAAAAAAAAAAAAAACTTGAAAAACACGAAAAAAAATTGTCGAAAGTATATCAAAGTGTCTATCTATAGAAAAAAAATGGTATACTTTTTTTGGCTTAACGATTAACCGTTTGAAAGATATTAATATTTGAAAAAAAGAAGAAGATGAAAGTGGTTTTTATAATTGTTAGGATTAATCTCATCCATTAGATTAAATAAAGATGAAGGGTGGAGATTGATCCTTGATATGTAAAAAAAGTTTGGTTTGTAAATGATCTTTAATATAAGTATTTTTTCTAAATTACTTTTCGATTAAAATGGTAACAATATTTATCATTAAATTAATAGTTTAAATATTGTTTCATATTTAAATTTTTATCATTTTTCGTTTCTAACTTATAAACTTTTTTTTTCTCTCGTAGTGACTAAAAATTAAACCCGTATATGTTGCATTAAGGGTCCCACTAAAACCACAAGTTCGAAAGTATAATTATTTGCCACTATACATCGTCACTTTGCGTGGATATTCGTCTAGTGTTTATGAAGAGTAAACCTTAAAAGTCATGTTTGTGGTTTGGTCAAATTGTAAATGCGGCCTAAAGTGCAGGCATCGTTCCTCGAGGAACTTTAAATTACAACCTTTGTCCTTACCTAATGTCGAATGACTAAACTACCTTGTCTTCTCTCTTTTCAATTTTCAAGGGAACTTTTTATTTCTTTTTAACCACAAACGCCGCTACTATCACATCTCGAAACACCACCACCATTAGATATGTTTTCAGCTAGAAAGGGAGGGGTTGTTCATGTGTGCGTGTGGATCTCGTGTTTTGAGTAACGATTGAGGTTCGTTTGTGGGTGTGAGCAAGATCAAGATGATATGAATTTGGGTTTTTTGCGGTTTTAATTTAATTAGATATAATTACGGTGATGGTGTGTTGTGAATATGTGATATGCTTTTGGAAAATGGTTTAGAAATAGGGTTCTACCTTGAAACCATGGATTTTTTAGTTTTCGCCATTGGTTACTAGTTGAGCCACTAGAATGGAATGAGATAAGAATCTCTGAAGATCTTTCCTCTCAAGAATTTGTTTAAAAAAATGGAAAATATCATGTTAAATATTGAAGGGGAAAAGCAAGCAACAAGGACGACTTTTGCAATTTGCTCTTTTATAAATGTGTTTTACGAATTAGTTATAGCTAAAAAGTATCATTGTAAAACTTCATACACATACTTTAAATTAAATCACAAATACTTAGGACCCGTTTGGTTTATAAGTGGGAATGAAATTGGATTCAGATTGGGAAAAGGTCTGAAAGATTTGGGTTTGATATAAGTGAAAATTGGAGAGAGAAAATATAGTATTATATATAAACAAATTTAATTTATAAATTTATATTGCTTTAAAAAATACATTTTAAAAGAAAATAAAAAGAAGAAGAATACAATGAAAGAGAAAAGTACATAATTGGATGACTAAGTATTTGATAATGTTGTTTCCCTTTACACGATTAGACTTAACTATAAAGTTAATCTAATCGTGTACCATGTTTAAGTGATGTATTGAAATACTTAAGAAGTAATAACGTAAAAGTAAATAGACAAAGTTTTGCAATGTATAAATCCTTATTAGAAGTAAATCAAAGAATCTATACCCAAATGTTTGCGGAATAACATTTGGGATTGAAATAAAAAGTATGGTAATCTCCTCTCTAAAATTAAGCTAAGCTTAAGTACATGTATGCAAACCAACTGAGCTACTCTCAGGGTTTGATAAACAGCGGTTTGGAATTTATCTATAACGGGAAACAAGACAAAACGTACGGAAAGTGACATTTTTGTCCTATTACTGCAGCGGTTTGAGGTATTTGTCAGGTAGCGGTTTGTTGTTTAGCTGTTGCGGTTGAGATTGTAGCGGTTCAGGATTCAGCGGTTTAATCTTCAGCGGGTTGAGTCTTAGCGGTTTTGGTCTCAGCGGTTTAACTCTCAGCGGTTTAATCTTCAGCGGTTTAGGTCTTAGCGGTTTTAGTTTCAGCGGTTTAGCTCTCAGCGGTTTAATCTTCAGCGGTTTAGGTCTTCGCGGTTCTTGTTTCAGCGGTTTGATCATAGCGGTTGGGTTATTTACTGCGGTTTGAGAATAGCGGTTTAGTATTCAGGACTTGCGGTTTTTTTTTAGCGGTTTGTTGTGTGTGTCAGCGGTTTAGATATAGCGGTTTAGTCTTCAGGTTTAGCGGTTAGAGATTAGCGGTTTGCCTAGGGTTTTAACGGTTTGATACTTACTGTTTGAATTGCACTTCAGTGGTTTTGGAATTGCGGTTTGTTCTTGAATTTTGTAAAATCCCGCGAAAGAACTCATTTCTCGGTTTAAATCTCAAGAATTGTAAAATCCCGTATACAGTATGGCAACCATACCAAGCACTGCATCTGATGACATTCAAGCAGCTGGGTCCGATACCCGTCCTCCTATGCTTGATAGGACGGACTATGAGTCGTGGGCACAACGAATACGGCTTTACTGCTTGGGCAAAGAAAATGGATTTAATATTCTCAAATCTATTGATGAAGGACCATTTCAGATGGGCACCACCAGAGATGTTGTTACTACTGGTGATGACGGTACTGTCACTTTGGGAATCGACAGGCCTCGAACTTACAATGATCTCAATGAGGAAGAAAAGAAGAGGTATGATGCAGATATTAGAGCCTCAAACATTGTCATTCAAGGTCTGCCCAAAGATGTTTACAAACTCATCAACTTCAACACTGAAGCAAAAGCAGTATGGGACAATGTAAAAATGCTGCTGGCTGGATCAGAACTCACAAAGGAAGATCGTGAGTCACAACTGTATGATGAGTTTGAGCATTTTAAGATGAACCCTGGTGAGAACATTACAGACTACTATGTGAGATTTCATAAGTTGGTAAATGACATGAGGATCATCAGAATGACTATGCCCAACATCCAACTTAACTCAAAGCTTGTAAACAACATGACTCCAGAATGGGACAGATTTGTTACTGCAGTAAAACTCAACAAAGGTCTGAGAGAAACAAACTATGAACAGTTGTATGCCTATCAACAACAACATGAGAAACATGCTGCTTATGATCGTCTGTTGAGAGAAAAACTCAATCCAACTGCATCAAATGATCCACTAGCATTTGTTGCAAGTGCTCAGCCAATCAACCAATTATCATCTGACCAAGCTTATCACCATCCCTATTCATCACCATCTGCTATGAGTCCACAACTAGATTCAGGTTACACTCACACCGACAAAATGATTGATAACCTTACCAACCAAGTGTCCTTACTTGTTCAACAATTTAAGGCTACACTCCCTCAGACTAACAATCAACTCAGAACCTCATCAAACCCACGCAATCTGGCAACGGTGGAGGATGGAAGAATTGTAGTTCAAAATGTTCAGGGGAGGCAAAACTTGAATCAAAGGAACATGGGTCGAGGTAATGTGCAGATCAGAGTAGGGAATGCAAATCAGGGGCAGGGGAAACAGCCTAAGTGTTATAACTGTGGTGGACTTGGACACATTGCCAGAAACTGCAATCAACCAAAACGTCCTCAGAACTCAGACTATTTCAAGGACAAGATGTTGTTGATGCAGGCTCAAGAGAGTGAAGCTGTGTTGGACGAAGAAGAAATGTTGTTTCTTGCTGGCGATGGGGGAAATACTTTTGATGCCGATGTGGACGAATAGCCAGTTCAGGACCTTGCACTTAATGATCCCAACATCTTCAAAGCTGATGATTGTGATGCTTTTGACTCTGATGTGGATGATGAACCAACTGCTCAAACAATCTTCATGGCTAATATGTCCTCTGTTGTCTCATCACCTCAAAAAGCTAGTTCCTCCACTGCATCTGTGATTTCTGAGGTACTAAAGCTTTATGACACATATGACGTGGTTGATAAACAAAAGATTCCTAACGAAGTACAACAGACAGATGGGGTTGATTCAGATACTGTTGACATGAGAAATAGTAATATTTTTCCATATGAACAATATGTGAATCACAACAACGTGTCTGATGTACAAAGTGGTGCATCTTT
This sequence comes from Artemisia tridentata subsp. tridentata, assembly GCA_021014915.2. Classification (NCBI taxonomy): domain Eukaryota; kingdom Viridiplantae; phylum Streptophyta; class Magnoliopsida; order Asterales; family Asteraceae; genus Artemisia; species Artemisia tridentata. The sequence continues at coordinate 56,115,609 of CP139501.1, read as the reverse complement.
TGTTGAAAATATTGCTTGTGTTGTAGATAATGCCTGTGTGGTAGATAATGCTTGTGAGTGGCATGAAAACACTGAGTTTGTCCCTGATGACCCCTTGACCACTAGACTAAACATATATAAAGATCAGGTGGCAATTTATGAACAACGTTCTAAATTTGAACTAACTAAACGTGAGCAGAAAATGGATAGTCAAATGCGTACACTTATAACTGAGCGTAACTTAAGGGAGGAAACATTAAAACAAGAGTTGAATTCTTTACAAAAACAGCTGGATCAGACTGTTAAACAAAAACAGGAGGCCCTAGAGCATGTAAATACACTAAAACAAGACTTCAAGGAAAAAGAAACACAACTCTTAAATGATTTCTCAAGACTTAAAAACTTAAATAATAAGCTTGAAAATAAGTTGTACACGCAAGACTAATCTAGACAAACGGTTCAAATGCTTCAAAAGCACAAAAAGTTGTGTGATAAGCACAGTGTAAGTAATGTAGGTGAACCTAAATTAGCTCTCCTTAGGAAAGCTAAAGTGACCCAACCTGCCTTATATGATGCCAATGTGATGATTATGCCTGGTCATGCCCCACCTGATGTTTCATCTTTAGAAGAAAGTGATGAGATAGATGTGAGAAATAGAGAAAGAATGAATGAGAAAATGAAGGATCCCATATGCATAGCCAAACGAATAATTGTCAAACCCCGTGATTATTATGAGGAGAATCGATTGACTGTGTTTGCACCTCAAAAGAAGTTAACGCCTGAACAAATATTTTGGTCTATAGATATGGAAAAGAGAAAGGCCGATGAGCTTGAAGCCAAAACTCCATCCCTTAGGAAAATTGCAGCTGCGACGGTGTATCCTCCCAATACACCTAGGAATTTGGTTCCTTTGACTCTTCCTACTAAATGTAAAACCTTAATTAGCATATATGTACTTTGTCAACTATTTGCTGATTTTGATAAAACATGTAAGAAGAGAATTACACCAACCGGAATTACTGAGGGGGAAAGGGGTTTTGAACAGACAAAAAGGTGTTACTTAACAGAGGTCATTCCATTCTTTAAATTACTCAAGGAACAGTTTGAAGGATTGCAAAACGCTCTTGAAACTGAAGTAAATGAAATGAAAGTAATGTTTAAAGATATGGAAAATGAGGTAGCTCAAAATGCGATAGAACTTAAGAGCCGTGAGATCGAGAGAAAGAATATTCTCATCACCAAGGAGAATTTGATTGCTAGATGTATTGCACAGGATATATTTTATATTGCCACTGATTCTGCTTTAAATGCCTGTCAATTTCACGAGTATTCTATTGCATTGAATGTTACCCAGAATCGTGTTGTTGAGCTTGAGGGGGAGAATTTGAAACTGCAAGAGAAAATTCAAAATGATAACCATTGATGCGTGCGGTGTCGTAGTATAGTTTTAGCAGTTTTAATGCCTACTCAAGTTTTAAATTTATATTTAGCCGACTTATCAATAACACACACACTTAACGAGCAGTGTACCCGGTCAGTATGAATATAATGGTAAGTAGAGTGTCGATCACTAGGAGTGGAACGTATTATCTCGTTATTCTAATTAGTATTTTAATATCCTAACGCAAGGGGGTTTCAGCCTGAGAGACTGGCACGATTTGTTTGCAATTAAATAATAAAATAAACCAATAGGCACGAATCAGCAAGTAGCACACACGTACACAGATAAATACTCGAGACAATAAGAGGGCTGTCCTTATGATTAAGTAGATTGTCACTTGTTTTATTGATAGCTTTATATGAAGTGTATGTAGTTAACCCTTTCTCGTTGGTCCTATTCTTATCGGCGAGTAAACCCTTAATGATTACTTATGTCTAAAAGTTATTCCTAAGTGATCAATTTAGTAATAACCGTGGGAGCCACATTATGTCCCGCAGTCAAATGCCCGCAAGCCACTAATAAACACAGAGGTTATCAATGCACTAATAAGTAGTAACCAAAGACATCAACATATAAACTTTAATTGATGGGAAAGCAAGTATTAAAGGGAGTGCAATCTTTCGTTGTCACATTACACAAGCCACCAATCCTGATGAATTAAAGTTTGCTAACACAATAAAACAAAACTACTTAATGAATTAAACACATGCAGCACCTTCTTACAGCTCTTGTATCTTTGATTTGGGTGTGTCTTGTGCTGCCTCCTTGACTGAATTCGTCCTAGGGTTCTGGTCTTCGGTCTTAGGTTAAAACTTTTTGGACTTCGAACTCGTTTGGTCTTTGGGGTATTTATAGTTTCTGTCTGAGGGAAGATGCGGCGCATCTACTAAGTAGATGCGGCGCATTGACTTAACTTCGCGTGGGGTCCAAGATTATAATATTCAGGAATATTCGTACACCGCCAGAAGATGCGGGGTAACTCCATGATTAGATGCGGCGCATGTCCTCTTGTATCTTGGATCGTATCTGGTGATATCTTGATAGAGATGCGGCGCATGTCATGAGTGAGATGCGGCGCATCTGGAGCAGATTTAACTTGATCTTGTCCATTTCAGTAGACTCTTCACTTTATGCATGTTTTGCTCCATTATTAGTCCAAAATCGCCAAGTTTCACCAAATGCTTGTTTTTACCTGAGAATTACAAAAGTAAACGATTAAGTATCAATCCTCATACATAATATAGTAAAACAAGTCAAATTAATAGGATAAATGATAGTAATAAAATGTACTTATTTGAGTTCATCAAATATCCCCCCACTTGAACTTTACTTGTCCCCAAGTAAACCTTAGAATTTCTTTTATGAAAATGTATCCTAAAAGATGTTAGGATTTATTTTTATATTTAAGCATGTATTCGTTTATTTCATAATCACACAACTAAACACTTAACGAATTAGAAGTAAAATAAAATAAGTCGATAAAAGCAAATCTAATCGTTTAACTGTCCAGTCGTGACGAATATTCTATCATAAGCTTGGCAAGTATACACATCTCCCCCACTAAAGCTAAGGAATAACAAGTCTAAAGCGGTAAAAAGGGTTTGTAGGCTTAAGGGTTAATTATTCTCTTTCACTATCGATCTCAAATTCCAGAAAAGGCGACAAAATCACAAATACATGATCGAATCCACGAACACGATACTTGCAATTGCTCAAATCCTTAACTCGAATAGGCTAAAGATAGGTCCAAACTTCACCAATAATAATATATCAAAAAGGGCGACAAAATCATAAATACATAGCCGAATCCACGACTACGATACTTAAGATTGCTCAAATCCCTAGTCTCAATAAATCAAAGGTTCGGTTAGATAAAGAATAATAAAGGGTATGGATAACATTTGGGATATAAATTGGTGTAAAATGAAAAATAAACAAAACAAATAAATTAAAATCCTAAGTGTGGTTAATCACTATCCCAATCATCCCATGAATAAGACTCATATCATCGAATAACTCACGCTTTAACACTTGAAACACACGCTTTAGGTAGACACGAATTATACTCAACAAGATCTTAATCAAAGAATAAACCTTAATTGGCGTTCCCATAACTGCCAATTCCCATTCAATCCATAAATATAGTACAACAAATAGTGGTGATATCGACCACTTACATAACTTTACATCGTTGGTTTAAAACTAACTTCCAACTTTTCTTTCTTTCTTTTTCTTTTCTTATTTTTTCGATTTTTTTTTTTTTTTTTTTTTTTTTTTTTTTTTTTTTTTTTTTTTTAAACTTTAATCATAAACATAGATGTGTAAAATTTCACCACATCACTATAATGATAATTCTGGATAATTTTTCCATACTTCTCATACTTCAGAAATAACGGTAATAGTGAAAGTAGTAAACACACGAAAAATAAACTCAAAGATATACAATATTTACTTTCACTCCAATTGCATTGTGCAATTTCCCGACCTAACCATAGATAATGAATTATGCACGCGAACACAGGTAATGTAAGGAAACACACTTTGCCTATAGCAATTAACCAACCACGGATTCTAATCTACAGGGTAGGCTAAGGTGTAAGGGTGTAACGAAACATTTTAAACATAGGTGTAAGAAACGAAAGGAATGGCTCTGAATGTTTTTCTAGGGGTATCTTACTCTAAAAATGAGAGTAACAAAGGGTTTATACGGGGGTTAACTAACCAGTGTAGTTAGTTAATAACACATAACATATAATAGGCTTTTTGGGTGTAATCCTAGAAATTTACCAATTTAGACAAGTCATTCCAATTATATAAATAATACTCATTATGGTGGTCTCGAATAGTATACAAGCCAAGTTCTAAAGTTTACAAGTCACCGGCACACTCATAGATTTGTGAATTTTGAAAAATCACAATTTTTGAAAATAACGTCATGTGTGCAGCTATGCAACTTAGATCTTAAACAAAAACATGCTAAATTTTTTTAAGTTTGATATATTAAGCACATTTTAAGCATAATTTTTGAAAAAGTTTAGGACAAGTAATTGTTAAGTGTTCTAATTCTCCAATCCCCCCACTTAAGTTAAACAACGTCCTCGTTGTTTGTATAAAAGGTTAAAAACTGGAAAATAAAAGAATTAGAACAGGAAAACTCCCCTGAGATTTGCTCGGTATGATCCTCCATTAGATAAGAGCAAAAATCATCTTTCTTGTGGATTAGAACGTTAAAGCTTCATACTTGATGTATCCACAGGAAATCCAGGAAACTGTAATACCACCAACACTTTAAAACACACCTAAGATAAGAAAGGTTCAAACTTGCATAATACATTAGTAGTTAGGAAAAATAAAACTTAAAAATTAAAACTGAAAATCATCAGGTCAGTCGATGCGCCGTATCTTATGGAAGAAGATACGCCGTATCGAGCCTGGAATTAATACGGATCAGAATAAAGATGCGCCGCATCCTTAACCAGGGATGCGCCGCATTAAAATAAACTGATAAAAAGTTTTAAAGTCGAAAATAAAAATGCAAAAAAATAAAATAAGATATGACCATTGCAGGAGATGCGTCGCATCTCAGAATTGAGATGCGCCGTATCCTCATGCGGCCTGAAACAAAAATAAAACAAAATAAAGGATAGGATGCGTCGCATCTGTTAACCAGATGCGGCGCATGTAGATACCAAACAGACTGTTAACAGTCTGTTGTAAAATGACTCGTTCCACGGTTTAATCTCTCACGTCCTCTCGTACTCTCATGCTGAACTTAATGCCAGTCTTCATCAGATATAACAAGAAACATAAACTGAAACATTAAATATATACATGAGAATGGTGATTAGTACAATCCAAAATAACAATAATATGTAGAACAATGTCTGTAAAATCAAGAGAGTAAGATCATGGGTGAGTGTGGTCGTCTGGATGGGTCCCGGAAGTGCTGGCTCCATCAGTCCTCTGGCGGACTCTGCGCTCGTATGCACGTGTCACTCCCGCAACCTCAGTACCATCTGGACGGGTGTGGGTAATACCCTGATGCTCCAAAAGTCTGCTCACACTCCTAACCACCCACTCAGAGTCCCTCCTCAGGGCTCTCAACTCTCCCTCGACTGCCTCAAGTCTCTGACCCATGGTGCGTGGGGGTACTGGTGCCTGTGGCACCTCCTCGTCGGCAGGAGCAGCAGCCGGAGGTCCCTGAGGTCCTCCCTGCTCCGCCTCTGGCCCTGCAGCTCTGGCGGGCCCTAATGCTGCCCAAAAGTGGCCTCCCGCAGCCACCTGGCAGATCCCGAGTCTAACCAAATAGTCCCTATCGATAACCGGGAGACGGGCCACCACAACCTCCAGCCCCGCTGGAATCTCTGCTCCAATCACTCCGAAATGGCGGGCCAACCGAGAAACAAAATGCCCGCCAGTCATGTGGCTCCTCCGATCTCTCCCAGCAGCTGATCGGTGGAGGTAGTGTGCCAAAAAGTGGGGGATGTTCACACACAACCCCTCATCCATGCTCCTCAAGAGGAAGAGGTCCAGAGTGGTCACCTTCTCAGGTGACTGACCCCTCCCAGCAATGGTGAGTGCAATCAAACGGTGGCATAGCCGCCTCATCGGCTCTCTGATCAATGTGTAGGATGGGGTGGAAGTAACGATGTCACCCATCGAAGAAATCCTAACCCAGTAATCACTGAATACCCCTCTGTCAGAGACAACCCGTAAACTCTCAGCCCAGTACCTGGCAAACCCAGCAGATCCAAGCTCCTCCTCAGTGTGTAGCCCCATGGCCAAAATAAACTGCCTCATCGACATCTGCCTATGCACACCTCCTAACCTGAATACCAGAGTGTCAGCTGTATCAATCTCCAAATCCGTCTCCCTGTAATGAATCGTGCTAAAGAACTCCAGCATGAGCTCCCTAATCAGAGGCTCGTCAATCCTAAATAGTCTCTCCCAAGCACTAGACCTAAACACCGCCTCCTCATCATCTCCAACAACTACCATCTCCATCCGATGCTGTAAACTCGCAGCTGCATGTCCACCACCGATCAATCCCACATCGTCAAAATTCAAAACCTGGACTCTGAATATTTTCTTGAAGTAAATCGAGTCAAGCCTATGCAAGTAATCCTCTAGAGCGGCAGGAGTAAGTCCCATGTTCTCAAATTGTAGCCACTGATGCCTTAGTGTGACCTCTGGTAATGCCATCTGAAATAGATATTCACAGTCAGTAAACAGTCTGCAAAATAGGTAGATACGGCGCATCTGATTTAATCAGTGCGGCGTATCTGTATAAAGTATAAGAGATGCGGTGCAAGACAATAGATACGGCGTATGGAGATGCGTCGTATCTAGATTAATCAATACGGCGTATCTAGAATTTTATCAATTTTGAAATAGGTCGTTACGCCGCATTAATCAACCTAGATGCGCCGCATCTAAAAGCATATCAGTATAAAATAAAGGGTCAGGCAAACTTTTCAAGAATCCGTATCCGTGACGTAAACTAAATATCACAGTATCATATACACTTTATATCAGTTCTAATATCTTATTCCACCACTACTAATTCGCCTTCCCGCTAAATATTCAAAATCGAACCCAAAACCTTAATTTTCGGTTAAATCAAATTAGGTTATAAGTTCAATTATTTATGCAAATTAAATACGGGGGAAATCATCTAGAGCAAGTTCTAATCATATCTCAACATCATTTAAGCACAAATCGATTCAATCATATAAACCCTAATTTTCGCATTGATCAAGATTAAATCGAAAATGGAATAATTACCTTAATTTGATGATTAGGTGATGAATTATAGACCGGATTAGAGGTGGGTTTAAGAAGAATGATCGGAATTAGAGTGTAACTTTTAGTGTGTGAAGGTTCTTAACTGTGTGTGTTTATGCGGTAAGAAGTTTAGATCCGGCGCATTCCCGTCGTATTTATAGGGCGAAGAGATGCGCCGTATTGTAAAATTGGGATGCGCCGTATCTATTTAATTTCGTTGACTAGTCAATATGTTCTAGTTGGCCAAAGATACGGCGCTTTGGATTTTTAGATCCGCCGTATCGCTATGTTAGTGAACGAAATTCAAATAAGGAACGTACCTTGGCCTCCGCAACACGATTCTCTATACATCCAATTGGGGTTAAACGGCATACCATATAAATAAATTCAAGATAAGAGCAATATGCATAAACGTTTTATTAATAACTGTAATCTTATTGTTTAGGGGATAAGGATTTATTCCGAGGTTAGGAACAAATATCGTTTTTAAGCATGCAAAATTAAGATTACGATTTGAATCAGATGTATAGTGTGGATAATAAAACTGAGGTTATAGTGGAGAGGACTTCCCTTAGGGCTGGTTGAATAATCGAAGAGGTTACGTTTTGATCACTCCAGCAATCTTCTCTCGGTTTAGTTCAGAATGTAATCTCGCTTGGTGATGCTTGAGTCATCATTTATCCTGAAAAATAAACAACTTGCACACGAGAGTAGCGGACCGATCAAAGTAAATATCAAAAATCAACTATATTTATCAAATTATATTTGTCGTATTAACGAAAGTTAATGCGCCGTATTTTCGTTACGTTTAAAAATAAATATCGATTTTTGATTCAGAAAGATGCGCCGTATCGATATAGATCGATGCGTCGTATCTGTTTAATAATTCGCAAACTGTTTTTAATTAAAATAATAAATACGCCGTATCTACGAAAGCAGATGCGTCGTATGGCGTTAACGTTTAGAAAAAATTTGTTATTAAAAACAGATACGCCGTATCTGCAAAAGCAGATGCGTCGTATTACTTTATCGCTTTTAAAAAAAATTTCGTATTAAAAACAGATACGCTGTATCTTGGGGAAAAGATGCGTCGTATCGAATTAATTAAACGCGTTGTATTTTTAAAAATTAAACGCAATACGCCGTATCTGAGAGATCAGATGCGCCGTATCGTTTGATTTAGCACAGTACAACGATAGCAGAACAGAAAAATACGAAAAATAAAAAAAAACAAATAAAAACACACAAACAAAAAAATAAACACACAAAAACAAAAATAAAAGCAAACAATTAACACACAATACAACAAATATGCAAAATAATACAATGATGCAATTAATCTAATAAAAGAAAATCCTAATTAAAATACAAATCAAATTAACAGATAATAACAATTCACTCCCCGGCAGCGGCGCCAAAAACTTGATGCGTGCGGTGTCGTAGTATAGTTTTAGCAGTTTTAATGCCTACTCAAGTTTTAAATTTATATTTAGCCGACTTATCAATAACACACACACTTAACGAGCAGTGTACCCGGTCAGTATGAATATAATGGTAAGTAGAGTGTCGATCACTAGGAGTGGAACGTATTATCTCGTTATTCTAATTAGTATTTTAATATCCTAACGCAAGGGGGTTTCAGCCTGAGAGACTGGCACGATTTGTTTGCAATTAAATAATAAAATAAACCAATAGGCACGAATCAGCAAGTAGCACACACGTACACAGATAAATACTCGAGACAATAAGAGGGCTGTCCTTATGATTAAGTAGATTGTCACTTGTTTTATTGATAGCTTTATATGAAGTGTATGTAGTTAACCCTTTCTCGTTGGTCCTATTCTTATCGGCGAGTAAACCCTTAATGATTACTTATGTCTAAAAGTTATTCCTAAGTGATCAATTTAGTAATAACCGTGGGAGCCACATTATGTCCCGCAGTCAAATGCCCGCAAGCCACTAATAAACACAGAGGTTATCAATGCACTAATAAGTAGTAACCAAAGACATCAACATATAAACTTTAATTGATGGGAAAGCAAGTATTAAAGGGAGTGCAATCTTTCGTTGTCACATTACACAAGCCACCAATCCTGATGAATTAAAGTTTGCTAACACAATAAAACAAAACTACTTAATGAATTAAACACATGCAGCACCTTCTTACAGCTCTTGTATCTTTGATTTGGGTGTGTCTTGTGCTGCCTCCTTGACTGAATTCGTCCTAGGGTTCTGGTCTTCGGTCTTAGGTTAAAACTTTTTGGACTTCGAACTCGTCTGGTCTTTGGGGTATTTATAGTTTCTGTCTGAGGGAAGATGCGGCGCATCTACTAAGTAGATGCGGCGCATTGACTTAACTTCGCGTGGGGTCCAAGATTATAATATTCAGGAATATTCGTACACCGCCAGAAGATGCGGCGTAACTCCATGATTAGATGCGGCGCATGTCCTCTTGTATCTTGGATCGTATCTGGTGATATCTTGATAGAGATGCGGCGCATGTCATGAGTAAGATGCGGCGCATCTGGAGCAGATTTAACTTGATCTTGTCCATTTCAGTAGACTCTTCACTTTATGCATGTTTTGCTCCATTATTAGTCCAAAATCGCCAAGTTTCACCAAATGCTTGTTTTTACCTGAGAATTACAAAAGTAAACGATTAAGTATCAATCCTCATACATAATATAGTAAAACAAGTCAAATTAATAGGATAAATGATAGTAATAAAATGTACTTATTTGAGTTCATCAACCATGATAACATGGTTAAGCATTTTTCAAAACTAGAAGTTGATTATCTTAATTTACAATTAAAATATCAACATTTAGAAGAAAAATATAAAATATCAAATGCCAAGACATCTCTGGATGCTCCTGAATTTGATACATATTTTGAATTGAGTAAACGTGATGAAAAAATTCAAGCTCACACTAACACGATTTGACAGTTGAGGGCTCAAATTGCCCAATTAAAGTCAAATAAGAGTGAAACAATTGGCACCAATAAACCATCGTCTTTGGATTCTCAGAATTTTCACTATCAGGACACTATCAATAAGTTACATGGTGAAAATGAGTGTTTTCGAGCTGAAAATTCAAAAATCAAACAGCATTACAAAGAGTTATATGACTCAATTAAAGTCACACGAAACAGTCATAATGAAAAGATAACTTCTTTGTTAAATGAAATTGAGAATCTTAAGACTCAGGTGAAAGGAAAAATGCCAATTGACACTTGTGATAAGGTTGCTCCAAAGGTTTCTGTTGTTAGAAAGTATGATGTTGATGTTGTGCCTATTCCAATTCCCCTTAGGAACAATAGGTCTGCCCATCAAATTTATCTTAATCACCTTAAGGATAGCCTGGATATACTTCGTTAGATTGTAGAGGAGGATAGGATAGAAAAACTACTTGATAAAGCAGTTGTGGATGCCTGCTTCCTCACTAAAAGGTCTCAGGAATTTTTAGAGTACGTCATTGGCACTGGCCCTAAGATTGATAACAAAAGAGATAGATTTGTTGCATCATCATCTACGACTAAAAACAAGCAATTAACCTTTGATCTACCACTGAGAACATCAGAACCCAGCACATCAAAGTCAGGAAAGCAAATGACAGTAAAACAAACTAATGTTCCCATCATTACTTCTACAGGAGTAAAATGTGTTGATCCCAGTTGAGCTTAATCGATCTTGTTAATTATCCTAGATGTAGATCTAAGACAATAGGTATAGAGACTATTCTTGAACAAGCTATTAATCACTACGCGGAATTTAGTAATTAATCTTAAGAAGAATTAACAATTGAACACTCAATAATTCTCTCAACTATCATCTCAATATATTAAATACGGTTACTCAAAATTAACAGGGTTACAATGAACCTTGAAGTGAATACAATACGTATGCTAACAATCGTGTACTAGCAACTCTAAACCCTAACCCTAGATCCTCCTTTTATAGACTTAAGGAGTCCTAGTCGGTTACAAAACTTTCTATACAAGATAATATCAAATCTTACCTTTACCGTAATTATCTTAACAAAACTGTACATATCTAATAAGCAGCAGAATCATTACTCTAGCAGCAGAATCATTTTAGGCTAGCAGTAGAATGACACTTAACTTATTTCACCATTCATCAGTTTTCTTCTAGCAGCAGAATGTATACACTAGCAGTAGGATGATTCAGCCTAGTAGCAGAATCATACTTAGTTTATTTTCCTTAAGTTCCATGAGCAGCAGTATAACATACAAAGCACCATTATCTTCAAAATAGCAGCAGCTTCTTTTAAACCCAACAACCCTCCCCTAAACTTGATATTTTCTTCCAAAATATACAAGTTTCTTCTAAGCATAGATACACAAAGAGGATGCTTCCAATCACTTTCTACTGCTTTGAAGACTTAGATTTCAACACCTTTTTATACTTTTCTACTAACTCATAAGCTTGATGATCTGAAAGAAATGCTCTCTATAACTTCAACTTACCAGGTTTTCGCATCTGAGTAAGAATAGTAGTATTGTTGTTCAAGGGGCAGTCTTTTTCCACAAACATGTATATACTCACACCTCGACCAACTAATTCATGTACTCCAGAAGATTGATACAGATACCACTTATGAACCTTGGTAGAGCTTAGCAAATCCTTCCATTCAATATCTCTCTCATCTGGCTCAAACATGTTCTTCAAAAAGTAATAGTGTAGCCTTTCAGAGATCACATCTGGTCTTTTATCACCATAGTTTTCCTTATAGAGCCTCAAAACTTGTACCACATCATCTCTATCCATATAACGTAACATCTGAGAGAATCTAACAAAACCATAACATAAGCCATTTGATCTCTTAAACTCCCAGCATGCTTCACTTCCATCCCTGATAGTGTGTGTATAAGAGATGATTGGATATTTAGTTGTTAAGGGAACTGCATTGGTTATCTCAGGTTCTTGTTGTGGTTTATGAATTGTAAACTCCATGATCCTTGTCATATCATTTGCAGTTACCTTCTCAGAACTACTCTCTGAATCACTAAACTTTATTAGGTTGGTCCTTTTCTTCTTTCTAGCCCTCATTTTCATCCTTTTTCCTATCCTTTTCACACCAATAGTAGATTCAGGCTTTACCTCTTCAACCTTCTGTTCCTCAACTTCTTCCTTCTCCTCTGCTACTTCCTTTTCTTTCTCCTTCTCTGACTCTACTACCTTCTCACTATCCAATTTTTCTTTTTCAGACTTACTGAGGCCTGTATCAATGATGAACTTTGGATCAACTGGTCTATGTATCCATGCATAAGCTTCAAAATATGCTTTTTCAATATCAGCATGAGTCATTCCTCTGAAAGAACTAGTTTTCCAATATGCTTGGTTCTTCAGATAGTTTTTCATGTAACTTATCAAATCATCTCTTGAAGGCTTCTTCTTTTTATGACTACTTTTCTTTTGATTCTGTCTCTTTCTAAACTCACCCAACAAATCATCAATGGCACATTGTTGTTCTTCAGGTGTATATCTTTCACTTTCATCCTTTTGAGCTTTCATAGCTATCTCTCTGTCAGCCTGTTCTTGCTTCAGCCTTGCCAGTTCCTCTTCATCCCATTTTGCTTTCAATTCTCTGGAAACTTCTTCATCCATCTATTTTTGAAGTTCCTTTTCTTCTAAGGATTGAAACTTGACTTTTTGCTTTGGCTCCTCAACAAGAATCCTTTTCCCTTTGTCTTGTGCAGATATTGTAGGTTGTGAAGGTTTTGGTATTAGTGCAGGCTCTCTTATGACAACACCCTTAGCCTTTGGTTTTGTTGGTGGTGAAGTCCTTGTTTGAGATTGTTCAGCAGCAGGTAGTGGTTGTTGTGGTGTTGATGTTTTCAGATTTAGCATAAACTGAGCTAAGCTTGTTATATCATCATCATCTGACTCAGCAGTAGGCTCTTTTTCCTCAGCAGCAGGATCAATTACCTTAGCAGCAGAATCACCCTTGACAACTTTTTCAACACTTTCAAGAACTACTTCATTCCCAGATCTATCTTTCACCACAAAATCTTGATTATCACAAGAATCCATATCCATATCCACATTCCCTTCACCATGAACAACCCTATCATCAGCTTCCTTTTCAACCTCCCCTTGACCCTTGTTCTATTTCCTTGAACCATGGTCTTCATTCCTCCCCTGTTTGGGAGCATCCTCCCCCAAACTTGGTTTGGAAATCTTTGGTTGTGAAGTCCTTGATCTCAGTAACCCCTCAAGATGCCTAACCCTTAGCTTGAGCCTTCTGATTTCAGCACCATGAGAAGATTTCACCATCTTTAGCTCCTTCCTCAGATCAAGTACTTGCTTTGACAATTTTGTACAATGAGCCGTCAATTCATTCAATTGTTTCAGAATATCCTTACAACTTCGGTCTGTGTTACCTGACCCGAGAGGTTGATCATTGGATTTGGCATTGTGTACATTTGTTTTACCCATCAATTCAATATTATCAGTTTCAAGACTAGCCTCAGCACTTCGACCTGTGTTACCTGGTCCGAGAGATGCATCATTGGCATTGGCATTTTGTACATCAGTATCCATCAATTCATGTGTATCATCTCTTTCCTCATCACTTCGGGATGTGTTACCTTCCCTGAGAGGTGAATCTTTGGACTGAAACTTAGTCTCAATCCTAGATTGAGCAGCTGAGCCCCCCTTTTTAGCCATGTGGCTGGGGTTACCATCATGTGCATCAGGTTCATGAGAACCCTCAGCAGTAGATGTTGCCAAGGTTGGGGTCTTAGCTATGTTGACACTGGCCTGCCCAGTTACTAAACTAGAAGCAGTATTGTCAGCCCCTTCCTTCATGCCACCTCCATCACCTATGGCAGCCTCATCTGCTTCCATACTAGCACTAGTCTGAGGTAACTCAGTGCTCTTTTCATGTAAAGACCTAGGTGATTGGGTATTTTGGGGTTCATATGGGGATGATTCACTTGTAGATTCAGAAGTGGGTGTGTGATGGGAAGCTGTTGGGTTTTTAGCTTCTTCACCCTGAGCAACAGCAGCAACAATGTTTAAAATATGTTGGGACAAAGGAGTTATTCTCCCAGAAAAGCCAGTCCCATTTTTCTTTAAATAAGTAAACATTTTGCTTGTCAGTTTTGGACTTGGTTCAGTCCCTCTATGTTCCAAAGGTTCTTTTAATTGATTATCTATAAGTAGTTGCAAAAACCTTGGATAAATATAAACTTTCCCAGAAATATTCTTTTTCAACCCTTCAAAAATCATAGCCGAAAAATTAAATGGTTGGCCTGTAGCCAGACAAATCAAGGCTGAAGCTTGAGTTTTACTGAACTCATTCCACCCAGTTGTTTTAGGGCTAAGACAATGTAGAAGAGTGTGAATAAGGAATTTCTAGTATGGGCATAGGAGGCGTTTGAAAATTTTTAAATTATTATTTGGCCTCTCATACCCAATGTTTTCAAGACCCTCAAAAATAGTAGAAGTAGGAAGACAAGTGGTTGCCTCATCATCTGCAAGATGAAGTATTCTTGTTACAGATGTCTCAGTAACAACTATTCTTTCTTCATCTACTATGGCAGTTAATCTTTCTTCCCCATGTTTAGTTTCGGCCTTGACAGTAGACAAAACTCTTTCATGATAAATGGGATTTATAGGGGGGAAGAGTTGTAAAACCCCAAAATTTAAAACATGCAAAATGACCAAAATGCCCTCTAAATTTGAATTTTTAAGAATTTATGAAATCATATGAGTAACATTATTTATAACCTAAGATAATTTATGTCCTAAGTTAACTAATGATTTAAGCTACAAATAAAACATTACGTTATAATTAAATTTCACCTTAAAATTATAACGATCTAAAATTTAAAAATATTTTTTTTTGTACAATATGACTTAATCTAATATCGAATGTGATACGTAATATTTAAATCTTTGAAAACGTGGGGAACGTAAACTAGAAAATGACACAACTTGATTATTATGGCATATCACACATTAAATTATGTACATAGGACCGATTAGAAATTTTAAACCCTCGTAAGCAAGCTCTAGTGAAATTATGGTAACTTTTGCTGTGATAAATGTCTCTCTCAATCACTCTTAATTTGGCCAATCCCAAAATCTCGCCTCAATCATCGCCCAAATAATCAAAGCAAACACACAATATCAAGATAACAACAACCGAACATTTGACTCCCTCACATGCTTTGAAAATTACACTAAATAGTCATATCCAAATTTTTCCTTCCACGCACGCATGCCCTCATATTTATTTATATAGTTGTCATTTTTCTTTCAGCACAAACCCTAAATAAAAACTTCACAATTGTCGGCTGCTATTATTTTTGTTCCTTCCTGTTCGAGTCAAAAGCATGCAACAAGGGGACGCTTTGGTGGCTGCTAATAGGTGTGCACAGGACGTAGAGTTAATGTTCTATTCGTGGCTTGACGCTCGCCCTATTCTTGTGTTCCCATTCGTTTTAAACCAACGCAAGGTATCACCATTTTGGTTTCTTTTTTTTCTCTCGATGTACACTCATAAACAGCTAATATTTCGAAACCTAAAACAAACGTTGGTTAATCTAAATGAACTCGAATGACAGTTAAAAGTCGCATGAAATAATTAAATACTTATGGTTCGACTCGTATACTTTTGGTCAGTTATGGATCTGTTTTGCTAGACAAATATATGAGCCCTTATGTCTTTGAATCTGGTCTTTTTAACCTGGTACTCGAGCACAAATAAACAAGTATAGAAATCAACAAAGAAACAATATGAATGAAGGATTTATGTCGCATGAAAGGAGGGACGTGGGTCTGTCAATATAAGAGCTTAACTGAACATCTTAAAAACCAGATTTTTGCATGAAGTTGGATATATTTAGACACGTAACAACCTAGATAAAATACGTATAAAATGATAGAGATTGTATGCATGTTCAGGTCTTATACATGGGTCGTTTAACATGGAGCAAGGACAAGTGAAAAACATGATTTTATGTGACTAAGTTTGTGTCGAGTGGGTGAGTTTGTGTGTGTGTCGAATAGGGTAGAAAGGCTATGATTTTATGTGGTCGTTATGGTGTTGTGTTGGTGTCATGTGTGTGCGTTAGCACAATATAGTTGGGTACGTCGGGCGAAGGGTTTTAAACATGTAAGTGGGTCGTATAGAATCTGTATCCTGTGTGTGTATCGGATCTGAATATGGCTTTGTATTAAGACTATTTTTTTGGTTCATATAAGCACCATAGTTGCGTCTTTAAATTGTGGTCATGTGTTGTGGGATGTGCGTGGTTTTTATGCGTCAAATTATTCGTGTCATATAGGATCGTGTAGAGTCTTGTGTGAAAGTTTCGTTGTCGAGGAAGTGAAGTGCACGGTTTCTCCTTTCTTTGTACTATCTTCAATTCGAAATAAATAATAAGAAAGAGTGACTTGGTTGTTGCTTTATACAGCCAAGATTTTAATAATAAAGAGTGCATGCATGGGTTGCTATCATTCATCGAGTCATCAAATCACAATAGGATCATAGGTGCAATTGCTTGACTTTTTGTTTTGGTAGACATGGTACAAGAAAGTATTTTTAACCTTATGTCCTAAATGTCATATTCACCTTACACTTTATTAATAATCACATTTAGACCCTAAATTGATATACATTATAATAATAAACCCAAATTCATGTATATTGACATTTTGACAAATTTAACGGGAAATTATTAAAGTTAGAAAGTTACTTAATTCAGAAAAGTTACTAAAAAAATGGAAAGCCGACTAAAACAGGTAATCTGATTTAAATTAAGTTATTAATTATAAGGCGACCATGTATTCGTGTAGATTCGCTGAAGATGGAGTTGCTTCCGACCTTTATATTTTTCTGTTGTGTTTGCACGTGCGGTTTAAGGTACAGATATTCTGACCTTCTCTGTAAGGTTTCCTATGATTCTTTTCTGATCTGTTAAATTCTCTGATTTGATACTCTGTTACGATCCCTTGCTATGACACCTTTGCTTCGACCTTTGATCTCTGATTTTGAACCTATGATATGAAGACCTTTTTTATATGAGATGGAAATGTTTTAAGTAAAGTATTTTGAAAGGGTTTTTCAAGCATGATATATTGACTTTAAGAAAACTATTTTGAAGTTCGTTTTATGAAAACTAATTGAAAGACCATTTATGAAAACTATTTTTGAATGATTGTTTTTAAATGAACCTTAAGAGAAAACCTTTTGAAAAGTACTTTTGATATTGAACCTTTTGAAGATTTGACCATCGGATACATTGCCCCTTTTTGGATATTAACCTGGGGTATTGACCTTCTGATATTTGAACTTCTGATACTTGACCTTCTGATACTTTGACTGGTCTGATTATGAACTTCTAATATTGAACCTTCTGATATGACACCCTGACTATGATATGAACCTTTGACCTTTGACCTTTGACTCTTAGTTTGATACCCGAGCCACTTTTCTGTTACCTAGCCAGGAAGGTAACCTGGCCGTGTCTGTGATGCACCACTGGCATGACTCATGTGTGGGTGAGTGATTCCTCACACCGTCCCCATTCTGATTATGATATGCGCATTACTTTGATTATGGATTATATATGTTTCTGGGGGGCGTATGGATTGCAATCCTAGATCTGATCTGTTTAGTGGATTTAATCTGATATGATATGATTTGTCTGGTGACTGGTGCTGTGTGCAATACACGCCTTTCACATATATCTGGGAGCTAGCTACTCCATTTGAAGAATGAGGACACCCCTCATATTATCTGATTATCTGAGAGGTCTCCCCTCTATATGATTTGAAGATTTATGGTTACGATATGATATGATCTGTTTCTGGGCTCGTGGTGGATGACTATCCTAAACCTTTACTCTTGTACCTTATTTATATCTTTTCATTATGCTATATCTGTTCAGATCCGTTTGCTTTCATTTCCGTTTGTTTCATTTCCGTTTATTATATATCTGTTCACTGGGCTTTTTAAGCTCAGCCGCACGTTTTCTTTTCGTGTGCGGCAGGTTTTAGTTGGAAGATGAGTACAAGTGAAGAGACTTTTGGACTTAGAAGACTTGATAGTTTTGGGCCTAGAGATGATTAGAAGTTATCTTATTGTTAGAAATTGTATTCGCCTTGTAACCTGGTTATTTCAGTATTTCCTTTGTAACCCTTGAGAATCTTTGTATTACCTTTGAATGTATGCTTTGTTATATCTGATATGAAACCATTTGCGTGACATCTTTACCCTTGTCGGGTTGGGGTGTTACATATATATAGTGGGATTCACTGTTAATGCATGCCTTAATTGTGATGCATTAATAAAGTCAATGAATTCAATAAAACCCTCAGCTTCAGGGACCTTTTGAAGAAATGCTATTTGATTGTAGTCGGTGGAGTATTCGCGTCTCGTCATCATGAATTAGGGTTTTGATTTTGGGGGTTTTTGATCGGATGATATAAAGATGTGTTAGGGTTTGAACGGGGTTTAATTTTGGGCGCACAAAGTTATTGGTGAGATCGAATTTGGTTTTTATACCGTTTAGACCCAAGTAGGGCTTTATTCGCGCCAATTTGCAAAATGGTCCCTACACTTTCAAACCAAGAAGTAGATTCCAATAGTTCCAACTTGAGCAGCATAACCTTCAGTAGCAGAATGGTATGCCTAGCAGCAGAAACTTTTGAACCAGCAGCAGAATGTTCTCTGAACATTCCAAACATCGTGTTCTCATCAACCAATCATTCCCTTGTGACTTATCCTGCAAAAGATTAGTCCAAAACCACGAAAACACAAGAAACAAAATACCACAATAATCACAAGCATTTATAATACTTAGCAACATAATAACCAACTAGCAGCAGACAACATACAAACAGAGAAAGCAAGAGAAACAACTTATTTGATCAATAACAACACAAATCCTTACACACTATTACAAAAACACACAGAGATAAGATTTTTGATTTTCAAAGATTGATCATTCCTATACTAGCAATTAAAAATTGAAATCTACCCACATCAAAACCTTTAGTGAGTAAATCTGCAACATTATTGTCAGTATGTATTTTAACTATTTGAATTTGCTTTTTCTCATAACAATCTCTTATAAAATGGTGTCTTATCTCTATATGCTTTGTTTTAGAGTGAAAAACAGGATTTTTGATGATACACATGGTACTGTTATTATCAATATAAATTTTGGTGTTCATAAAGTTGTACCCATAATCCAGCAATTGGTTTTAGATCCAGAGCACTTGTCCACAGCAACTAGAAGCAGCCACATACTCAGCTTCAGTTGTTGAATTGGCCACCATAGTCTGTTTCTTGCATTGCCAAGAGATCAACCTATGTCCAAGGTATTGACATCCTCCAGTGGTTGACTTTCTATCCATACTTGCTCTAGCATAGTCACTATCTGAGTATGGTGCCAAATCAAAAGGTGAATCCTTAGGATACCAAAGGCCCAACCTAGGTTGACTCCTCAAGTACCTAAAAATCCTCTTAACAGCATTCAAGTGTGAGACTTTTGGGGACACTTGAAATCTGGCACAAGCACACACAGCAAACATGATGTCTGGCCTTGAAGCAGTTAGATACATCAATGAACCAATCATTGATCTATACAGATGAACATCAACCTCTTCCCCATCTTCATCCTTGAGCAAAGGCTTGTTGGTCTCCATTGTTGTCTTAGCTGGTTCCCCATCAGTAAAGCTAAATTTCTTCAAAATTTCAGCCACATACTTGTCTTGGCTGATGAAAATCCCATCTTTCATCTGTTTAACTTGAAGCCCCAAAAAGAAAGTGAGTTCCCCCATAGACTCATCTCAAATTTACTATGCATGAGCTTCTCAAATTCTTCACATAACACCTTGTTTATAGACCCAAAAATGATATCATCTACATAAACTTGGACTAGTAGAATATCCTTTTTGTCTTTCTTAATGAACAATGTCTTATCAATGGTTCCCCTGTTGAATCCATTAGATAACAAATACTTGGACAAGGTGTCATACCAAGCTCTTGGAGCCTGATGTAAACCATATAGTGCTTTCTCCACCTTATAAACCCTATCTGGATAATCAGGGTCTTCAAAACTAGGTGGTTGCATCACATAAACTTCTTCATCAATCTTTCCATACAAGAAAGCACTTTTCACATCCATCTGATACACTGGAAAGTTCTTGAATGAAGCATAAGCCAAGAATAGTCTAATAGCCTCTATTCTTGCTACTGGAGCAAACACCTCATCATAATCAATGCCCTCTTCCTGAGTGTATCCCTGAGCCACCAATCTTGCCTTGTTTCTGATCACAATTCCTCTTTCATCTCTCTTGCATCTGAACACCCATTGTGTACCAATTGCCCTCTTCCCATTAGGCAAATCAACTAATGTCCAGACTTCTTGAAGCTTGAACTGCAACAACTCCTCTTGCATAGCTTCAACCCAACTTGAATCTTGCATAGCTTTATGAGCATTCTTGGGTTCCACTTGTGACAGAAAACAAGCAAACTTACAATTTTGTAGATCTTTGTGGCTATTCCTCTGATGTAGTGATTGAGCAAATAATCCTTGATGAAGCAAATCACTCAACCCCTTTGATTTACTTCTGGTCTGAACAGCAGATTGAACATCACCAATTATCTGCTCTTTTGGATGATTCTTATGTATCCTTGTTGTTGGAGTAGGGCTAATAGATATATGAGTCTCAATATTTGACAAATCAGCTCCATCTCCAAATACATCCACAACTTCATCATCAGTGTCTTCATACACTACCTCTAATTCAGGCAACTCATCAGAAGAATCATCAAAGAAATTTCCATCTTTGTCAGCAGTAGAAGACTTGGGTATAACAGCAGAACTACTATGCTTAGCAACAGAATGTTCTGTACTACTGCTGGGCATAGCAGCAGGATATTTTGGCTTAGCAGCAGAATGAGAAGTACTACTGCTAGCTTTAGTTCCTTGGCTTCCTTGATCTGCTGACCTTTCATTCCTTACATCATCATCATTCTTGCCATCAATTGAAGGTTTATCACCACCTTCTGCATCATCCTTTGGTACTTCTTCATAAACAGCATCATCCTTTGAACTCTTGCCCTCTTTTTCTTTTGGTGTGATAAGCTGATTAAGCTTCCATTTCTCAATCAAGACAAACTCCTGAGCAGATTCATCCTCCTTAGCTTGTGTACCTGCATTAGAGTTAGCTTGTGTACCTGCAGACATGTTAGTTGTACCTGCAATCACTGGTTGATAATTCATACTATTGGTTAGGGAATCAATATCAAACAACCATTCAGGTCCTTTTCCAGCAACACTAGGTGTGGTTTCACTAAACCTAACATGTAAGTTTTCTTCCACATGCCTAGTCCTTTGATTGAATACCCTAAAAGCCTTACTATTTGTAGAGTATCCAACAAAGTAACCTTTGTCTGCCTTCTCATCAAACTTGCCTAGTGAATCAATGGTATTTAAGATAGTAACAGGACACCCAAATGGTTTCAAGAAATCTATCATAGGTTTCCTACCATGAAATAATTCATAAGTGGTCTTGTTATGAGGCTTCACTACCTTACTTCTATTTTGCACAAAGCAAGCAGTGTTAACTGCTTCAGCCCAAAAAGTAGTGGGTAATTTTGACTCTGACAACATTGTCCTAGCAGCCTCAATTAATGTCCTATTCCTCCTCTCAGCCACACCATTTTGCTGAGGAGTTCTAGCCACACTAAACTGTATTAAGATACTTTTTTCAACACATAACTGATTCATCACATTATTCTTAAATTCAGTTCCATTGTCACATCTGATTATCTTAACTTTGTGATTAACTAGGTTTTCTACTCTTGTTATGAAAGCCTTAATAATGCTAGATGTCTCATCTTTGGTTCCTAAGAAGAAAACCCAAGTAAATCTGCTAAAATCATCAGTGACCACTAAGCAATACATTTTCTTATTCAAGCTTTTCACAAAAGTTGGACCAAACAGATCCATATGTAACATATGCAAGGGCTCAGAAATAGAGTTCATTACTTTGGACATACAAGAAGCTCTGTGTTGGTTTCCCATCTGACAAGCAACACAGGTTTCAGGATTTTCAAAAAATTTTGAAGGTAAACCTCTAACAAGGTTGCCCTTAACCAATTTATTTATTGTTTTGAAATTCAAATGGCCCAACCTTCTATGCCAAAGTTTGGATTCATCAATTGTGGCTTTGGCAAACAGACAAGTTAAATCTCTTTTGGGAAGAATGTTCTTTATGTCCACACTGTATATATTGTCTTTTCTAGGGACTCTAAGTTGCACTAATTTATCATCATGCAGCTTGTAGTCAGGAGATAAGATAAGACACTCAGTGTCTGTAAAAAGAACAAAATTCCTTTTGTCACACATTTGTGAGACACTAAAAAGATTGAACTTAAGTCCAATGACCAAATACACTTTTTCAAAATCCAAGGTGCCTGTTTTAATAGTACCTTTTCCAACAATTTTACCTCCTTTGGGGTCATTCCCAAAGGCAACATAGCAACCATCCAAAGCTTCAAAATTTTCCAAGTTGCTTTGGTCTCCAGTCATATGTGAAGAGCATCCACTATCAAAAATGCATTTATCCTTTAGCTCATCCTGTAGATTGCCTTGCACAAAAAGTAAGAGAATTAGTTTCTCTTTGGGACCCAAGCCATTACTGACTTGGATCTGCCTTGTGCATCAAAGTAATCAAATTTCTTGAAGTTCATTGATGCACTGCTGTGTCTGGTTTTAGGTTTCCAGACCCAGCAAGCTGAGGCCTTAACAGCATAGAAATGAGTGCCCACAACAGTATCAGTAACTACTTTTGGCTTAGCAGCAGAAACTGCTTTTGCCTTAGCAGTAGAAAACTCTGTTTTCTTTGGAATGGGCCTTGATGGTGCAACAACAGAAATAGTCCTAGAAACACCATCTCTTAACAAAATTTCCCTAGGAACCATGTTTCTTTTGGGATGTGGGTGAGTCTTCCTAGAAAAGTTCCTATGGTTCACCCTAGTATGTTGGTTCCAAACAGGTTTTTGAGCACTAGTTCTAACAGGTATTGAGTAATAACAATCTTCTTGCAAGTGCTCAAAACTACCACAGCTGTGACATGCCTTCTTAACCAATTCAAAGTCACTACCTAACTTGTGTGAAATCAGCTGGTGCAAGTTTCTCTGGTTTCCTCTAGGCAAGTCACTAGTCTTCCTAGGATAATCTCTAGGTTTATCATCATACTCAGCCACTTTCCTAGAGATTCTACTTCCTAGCACAAGTTTTATAAATTCAACATTTTTAGCTTTAGTTTCAGCTGTGTTAACCTGTGTGACTTTTGGTTCAACAGTCCTAAAAATTTCTCTCTTCTCAGTTTTGGGTGTTGAATCAGTCTCATCATCCTCACTATCTGACACCCAGTCTTCAATGATCACAGTATCAGACTTCTTTTCTACCTTAGGTGCATTTCTTCTATCAGGTTTTTCATTACTTGACTTACCTACAGGTTTTGCTTCTACCTGAGTTAAGAATGACAATTCCTTTTTGGGAGGTGCAAAAGCACTTTTGACTGGGGGTGGTACTTCAGCAAATCCTAAACCACTCCCTCTTCTAAGTATTTGACTTCCAATAGACTTGTTGATAAGGTCAGTTGCTAGCTGTTGTTTTTCAACCAAAATGACATGTTTTTCCTTTGCAGATAAGGCTGCATCTCTAGCCTTCTCAGCTTCTTCTACTCTTTTATTAAGAACACTAATTTCAGCATTTTTCTTAATAATTTCAACTTCTAGACCATTAATCTTATCAACATACTCTACTTCATTTTGTTTAAGAAAGTCAAGTTTTGCTTCTACTGATTTTAGGCCATATTCATAACCTAAATTGTCAAGTTTTAACTTATCTACTTCCATTCTTAAACTTTCATTCCTAGATTTTAATTCCTCAACAGTATCTAGGCATGATTTAAAAGAACAAGATGACTCATTGGATACCTCAGAGTCTGAACCAGAGGATGAAGAAGCATAGGCCATTAGAGCAAAATTGTGTCCCTTCTTTTCTTCTTCAGCCATGAAAGCAGTATTTGGTCGATCCTCTGCTTGATCACTCCAGTCATAGTCACCTAAGCCATCACATGAAACCAGAGCAACAGTAGTCTTGGTTTCTTCAATGGGAACTATCCTTGCAGGCTCTTTGTTCTTCTTTGGTGCTCTACACTCCCTAGCAAAGTGTCCCTTTCTATGACAATTATAGCACTCAATTTTTGACTTATCAAACCCCACATTGGTTTGTCTGTACTTGAGTGCTCTTCCAGTTTTCTTAAGAAATCTCCTTGCCCTCATAGTAAGCATGGCCATTTGCCATTTCAAGTCAATCTCTTCTAGATCATCAGGGTCTATCTGCTCCAGATCCTGATCAGTAACAGTTGTGCTTGTAGTGAGATCAGCCAAAAATGCACATATAGCTGCATCACTGATGTTATCAGTATTTGAACTAGCAGCAGAAACAGGTACCCCAACAGCAGAAACAACATGAGCAACAGCAGAATGGTTGTCATGAGAGCTTCCAGATCCCTTGTTGTTAGAAGACATAAAAGCAAGGTTGCTTGAACTAGAAGATGAGCTGGATGTACCTTTGACTTCATATTCATATACCTTTAAGTTGTTGTATAAATCATCCAAAGTCATTGTTTCAAAGTCTTCCTTGTTCCTCCAGACCATTGTGTGAGTATTCCATTCAGATGGTAAGCTCCTCAAAAACTTGAGATTGATGTCTTCTTGAAGAATTGAGACCTTCATAAGTTGTAATTGACTCACCAACCTCTGAAGTCTATCATAGGTAGCATCAATGTTTTCTGAACTTGAAGCAGTAAATGTTTCAAATTGATGCTTGAGCAGATTCTTCCTAGACTTTTTGGTGGCCTCATTCCCACCAAATCTGAGTTCAACAGCATCCATCAATTCTTTAGCAGACTGAGTGTTACCAAAACTCAATTGGTATTCATTGGGAATACCCATCAACAGCATATTGTGAGTTTTGATTTCCAGCTTCCTTTGTGCCTTCTCCTCATTAGTTTTAATAGGTACATCTTTCCCATCAGCAGTCTTAGCAGGAAGAGTGTCTCCATTCTGAATGACTTCCCACATGGAGAAATCAAGCATCTTCATGTATTGCTCAATCCTCAACTTCCAGAGTTCATACTCACCAGCCTTCAGCATTGGTACCTTTGAAGCAGTCACCATATGAGTAGTATCGGAATCCATTGCTTATGAAGATGACGAACAGATCTGATTATACGAAATTCTTCTTGATAGCAGTCTCTAGATCACAAGCTCTGATACCACTTGTTGATCCCAATTGAGCTTAATCGATCTTGTTAATTATCCTAGATGTAGATATAAGACAATAGGTTTAGAGACTGTTCTTGAACAAGCTATTAATCACTACGCGGAATTTAGTAATTAATCTTAAGAAGAATTAACAATCGAACACTCAATAATTCTCTCAACTATCACCTCAATATATTAAATACGGTTACTCAAAAGTAACAGGGTTACAATGAACCTTGAAGTGAATACAATACGTATGCTAACAATCGTGTACTAGCAACTCTAAACCCTAACCCTAGATCCTCCTTTTATAGACTTAAGGAGTCTTAGGCGGTTACAAAACTTTCTATACAAGATAATATCAAATCGTATCTTTACCATAATTATCTTAACAAAACTATACATAACTAATAAGCAGCAGAATCATTACTCTAGCAGCAGAATCATTTTAGGCTAGCAGTAGAATGACACTTAGCTTATTTCACCATTCATCAGTTTTCTTCTAGCAGCAGAATGTATACACTAGCAGTAGGATGATTCAGCCAAGCAGCAGAATCATACTTAGTGTATTTTCCTTAAGTTCCATGAGCAGCAGTATAACATACAAAGCAGCATTATCTTCAAAGTAGCAGCAGCTTCTTTTAAACCCAACAAAATGTGACACCAAAGCTAGCGGGTCAAAGCCTAGAGGCAATGCAAGGAGAGATAGGACTGCGCCGGCTAAGAGTGGTCACGAGAAGGAAGTAGAAGCCCAACTTAGGAACAATAAGTTTGCAATGAGTAGAATGAATCATGTTGATTCTAGTATCAAAAGTACTGTAATTAATTCAAATTCTAATGTTGTCTGTAAAACATGTAACAAATGTTTAATTTCTGCTAATCATGATGATTGTGTTGTGTCATTTTTTATGTCTCATGTACAACCCCATGTTAAGAATGTTAGGAATACTGAAACAAGTAAGAAAGTTTGGAAGGCAACAGGAAAAATGTTTGCAAATGTCGGGTATCAATGGAGACCCACTGGAAGGAAGCTCACTTTAGCAGATCAGTGCCCCTTAACTAAATTGAATAACCATAAAGTAGTGAAAGTTAAGGAATGGAGACCAACTGGTCGAATGTTGCCTTTAGTGACACAATGCCCTACTACTAGGTCAATTGCTTCCTCTAGTGTTATTTCCACTGTAAATACAGTTGCATCTATGAAACCTGTGGTTCCAGAATTTGTGTGTGCTAACCTAACGGACCCCAGCTATACGTGGGGATCCACATTTTTTAGTTATCCATCGTTTTCTATTTTCAAATGCAGGTCGTACAAATCGTCCTTTGGTATTTGGACTCAGGCTGCTCAAAACATATGACTGGGGATCGCTCACGGATCAAGAATTTCGTGAAAAAGTTTATCGGGACAGTTAGATTTAGGAACGACCATTTTGGGGCAATTATGGGTTACGGAGATTATGTGTTTGGTGACAGTGTAATTTCCCGAGTATACTATGTGGAAGGACTAGGACATAACTTGTTTTTTGTTGGTCAATTTTGTGACTCCGATCTTGAAGTTGCTTTCAGAAAACACACTTGTTTCGTCAGAGAGTTGGATGGTGTTGATCTTCTTAAAGGCAGTCGTGGTACCAATTTATACACCATCTCAATTGAAGAAATGATGAGGTCCTCTCCTATATGCTTGCTTTCAAAGGCCTCGAAGACTAAATCATGGCTTTGGCACCGTCGTTTGAATCACTTGAACTTCGGCACCAAAAATGAATTGTTTCGTAAGGATCTTGTACGAGGCATGCCCAGACTAAAATTTGAGAAAGATCATCTTTGTTCTGCATGTCAATTGGGAAAAAGCAAGAAACATACTCACAAACCCAAAACCATCAATACCATCATGGAAGTTCTTCACACCCTTCACATGGATCTGTGCGGACCAATGAGAATACAGAGTATCAATGGAAAGAAGTATGTTCTGGTGGTGGTCGACGACTACTCTCGGTTTACATGGGTAAAGTTTTTGAGAACCAAGGATGAAACTCCAGAGGTTATCATTAAACTAATCAAGCAGTTACAAGTGAGGCTGAACAAAACTGTCAGAATCATCCGGACGGACAATGGAACTGAGTTTGTTAACCAACAACTTAGTCAATTTTATGAAGATATTGGCATAACTCATCAGAAAAGTGTTGCACGCACTCCTCAGCAAAACGTTGTTGTTGAAAGACGGAACCGTACTCTAGTGGAAGCTGCAAGAACTATGCTAATATATTCTAAGGCTCCGATGTTTCTTTGGGCAGAAGCAATTGCTACTGTGTGTTACACCCAAAATCGTTCCTTGATACACACTCTTCACAACAAAACTCCTTATGAGCTATTACATGGGAAGAAACCAGATCTTTCCTTTCTTCGTGTGTTCGGTGCTTTGTGCTATCCGACAAATGATGGTCAAGATTTGGGAAAGCCAAAAGCTAAAGCAGACGTTGGTGTCTTCGTTGGGTATGCACCAGATCGCAAGGGATATAGAATCTACAACAAGAGAACCCGACAAATCATGGAAACTATTCACGTTACATTCGATGAGCTGACTGAGCAAACGGCTCCTAGACAAACCAGTTCTGGACCCACACTTAATCTATTGACACCTGGACCAATTAGTTCAGGTCTTGTACAGAATCCCACGCCTACAGTTCCTTATGTACCTGATATGTGTCGTTTTACACATATCTTTTCGTCCAATTTTCGAGTCAAAACAACCAAAAACACTTTAAAACGATCAAAAAATGTTAAAAATATCTTTGAGATGTGTTTTTGTATTCCATATGCAAAATGATTGAAAACGTTTGAAAAACAAATAAAATTTGCAAATGGCAAGTCTAGTCCCTCAAGTTTTTAAAAAATAAAAAAAAAAAATAGTAAAAAATAAATTTTTGGTCCTCGGAATAATAAGCTTGGCGATTTTGGTCCCCGGATTAACTTTGGAGAAATAGCAGATTTGGTCCCTGAACTTTGCATGATTTACACTCTTGGTCCCTAAATTAAATCCAACATTTATCCTAAACAATTAACACCCACAGCCCACAACTAAACACCCCAACATTATAAACCTATCGACCCAACACACTACTCTCCCAACCCCACAAGCCCACTTCCCTTAAGTTAAACAAACCCGGCCCACATCCAAATTAAACCCGACCACCCAACACCTCTAATAGATAAAACCGGTCAAACCCCCAATCCTATGGTCAAAATTCCCAAATTCGGTCAATCCCTAACCCTAATCTCCTCAGCCGCTACTTTGTCTCTTCCCCAAAGTGTAATCCGCCAAACTTCCACTCTTACCCAAACCTTGCTTTAGTACCATACTCACGGGTATCCCTCCACCTCAGCGATCCGTGGGGAGAGAACCAATCCAACGGCTCAGATTCTTGGTATGGAGAACAAGATTAATCCAATGGTGAAGATTGAAGAGCAGAAGAGAGAGGAGAAAGAAACCCTAGCTTTTTATTATTCTTTTTGTATAAATAGTTGAGGAATGTTTTAGGATTAAGTAGGTTTTAATTAGCTTTTCTTTTCGGTATGAATTTCTTTTTAGTGTAATTTATTTTTAGTTGTAATTTTTGCAATCGTAGGTTTAATTTCGCTTTTTCTTAAGGTATTTTTATTTAAGCATTGTAATTTATTTTTAACTTTAATTTTAATTCAGTTTTTATTTAAAGTGTTAATTTACTGCTTATGTTATTGCTGCCATTATTTAAAGTTTCTGCGTAAATTTACTTTATTGTCGAGTGCTTGATGTCGTTGATGCTTTTGTTTTATAAGTTGCTTGATTGTAGTTTCAGATGATTTAGAAGTATTAGTAGTTTGGAAGTATAAGCTTAAATTTTAATTCAGTTTTTGATTTATAAGTTGCTTGATGTTTTTGTTTGGAAGTATTAGTAGTTTGGAAGTATTTGTAAGTTTCGAGCTTAACTTTTTAGCTTAAATTGGCCTTGAAAAATAACCCAGCCTGCCCTGCTCCTTGTTAGGTCAGCAGACCCAAAGAACCCTTTGCCTTATCTTTTGCTTGTTGATTGCTTATCACTTTGTTTAAGTACTTGTATATGTTCATTTTTGCTCAGCTTAGTCCACTGTTAGCAGTATTAGTTTTTTTTAGTTCATGTGTTGTGATTTTGCTTTTAGTGTTTTCTTTCGTTACTGCTTATGTTATTGCTGCTTATTCTTGTTAGTATAGTGTTTAGGTTGCGATTGCTGTCATATGAGTATTTGCTAGTTTATCAGTTGAACCTGGTTATTCTGTTTTGAGTATGTTGTAAGTTGGATTTGGATCAGTTAATTTCATGTATTTTTCTTTTCAAAAATTTATTTTAAATCATGTTTAATTAGATTTTAATTAGAAAAATGTAATTCGTTTTCGTAAAATTTTCTGTTGTCGATTAGAATGTAGGAAATTTAATTTGGAATTCGTAGGTTTAGTTTTTCATCGTTTTCACGTTTATGCTCGGGTATTCCCCGGTTTAGTTCGTTTTCAACTTTCGTTTACGTATTTACTTTCGTGCACTTTAGGTTATCGTTTTTTCTTAGATGTTTAGTCGTTTTTAATTTATGTTTACTTATTTTAGCGTAAAAAACCCAAACTCTCATCTTTATTTAACCATTCAAAACACGTATTCACAAACCGAGATCACAAAACTCCATTCAGCCTTCGTTGGGGATAACGACCCGGGAATACAACTTCCGCTGTATTCTTTGGAAATAAATAACGACTTGATTTCAACCGATCAAATTTTGGCGCCGTTGCCGGGGAAGGCTGACGCGAATTTTTAAATCTCGTTTGTCGTTGCGTGTTTCGTAAATATTTTCTCATTAAAAATCCAAAAAGATTTTCATTTCAAAATTTATTTTCCTTTTTTGTTTTCAAAATGTTGTTAAAAATCCAAAAAGATTCTTCTTTGCCCTCTTATCCGTTTAATTCTTTTTCTCATCCTCTTAAATCGTTTGATTCTATCTTCTTAACCCTCATTTATGTTTAATTCTTATGTCGTCACTGGGCTCTCGCTGTTTTCATTGTAAAAGCCCGTTGATTGACACTCTTCGTTGTGCAAAGTGTAAGTGTGAGCGGTGTGGAAATCATGCACCAAAGGATCGTGGATCTTGTTATTGGTGTGAAGTAGCTCTCGAAGAAGAGCTTAATTCCGTCGATAATTCTCAAGATTCTTCCGACCACCCTCCACAACCCCAGCCATCTTCACCCAAATATTGCGTATATTGTGAAGATCCGTTGGGAGATGATTCACTTTGTGGACGATGTTTCTGCAAAGGATGTGGGAATGTCCCTGAACTTTGCGTGTGTTGCAATTCTGAAATCGAAAATACAAACACGTATCCAGATTTTCAAAAGGATTGCAACCTTCCTCAGAATTCATTTTGGCAAGAACCATGTTTCCAAAACTTAAATGTGCCAAATGATCCTAGTGCTGATTATGGAGGTCTTCACCAAAATTTTGATTGTCAAACGAGTGACATGCTTGTCTATGAGCAGGTTTCTTGTAACGAGCAAAATCTTGGTTATGACCAAAATCCATATCAGTCATTTCATCAATCACAACAATACTATTGTTGTGAGTACTGTGGAGGTCCGCATTATAGCTCTGATTGTCAAACAAGGTACCCGCTTGTCTATGAGCATGGCCCTTGTAACAATTATGATTATTCTATTCCTCCACAGTATCAAACCACTCAAAATCAGCCTCAGCTATCTCTTGAAGATATATTCCAAGAACTTCAAGAGATACGAATTGAACTTACAAATCTGGCTGTTAATACCAACCCAGAAAGTCGTCATGGTGAATCTATGGAAGATTTACTCGCCATAGAACGAGCAGCACACAACCGTTTCTTGTTTAATCAGGCGTGCATGCTCGATGACGAAGATGAGGAAGGGGAGAATATTATTCTTGTGAATAATTCTATCATTCAACCCCTTCAGACCACTGCATCCACACCCATATCATGTACTTTGGACTCCGATGACTCTCTCATTATGGGGGATGAGCTTCTTGACACTATTCCTGAAAAGGAATCGGACGAATTCATAAAGTCTAGTGTTGAGAACTCTATCCCAATCCCAAGTGAGTCTGAGGATATATCCTACAGTGAGTGTGATTGGTCTTATTGTGATCCTCATGACATTTCTGAGGATACTTCCGGGATCTTCTCTAACCCGCTCTTCAATTCAAATGATGATTTTTCCTCTAGTGATGACGAATCACTTTCTGATGAGGACGTTTCAAATGAAAGTCTCGAAGTCTATTCGAATTCTCTTTTTGAATTTGATGACGAGTACTTTTCAATCATTAATCCTCTCTTTGATGAAGAGTTAGAGAACGATGAGGTCAAAGATTCTATTATTCATAAACTTGATGATATGACCTCAGTTCTTAATCCCGATATTCTTCTTTCTCCGACATATGTGACACTTCCCTTTGAGGATCGCCATTATATTGACGTCACATATGTCGTTCGAGTTTTTCTACCTTTTTCTTCTTATAAGGTAGATTGTCCTTTTATTCACTCGTTTGGGAGTGAAGACAAAGTTTTTGACCCCGGCATCTTCATTCATCATTCTTTAGAGCCGGATATATCTCATCGGAGTGGAACTTTCATGTACTTCAATGTTTATCCAAACATTTTGAATGAAAGTCCGATGGAGATTGTCGTTTCCACTTGCTTCCCCATGGACAAATGAATTCGGGGTCGAGTCAAGCTAGTGACTCGGTGATCAAAAACTCAAGCACGCCATATGGGTTTTCACCCATATTTCTGACTTCTTTCTACTTTCTACCACCCTAGTGTGGGGGAGATGCCCCCGCTGTTGTATATAAATTTCAAAAAAAAAAAAAAAAAAAAAAAAAAAAAAAAAAAAAAAAAACCACAAAAATAAAATAAATGGCCCGTAATATTTCCCTTTTACGTTCTCAGTTTCGGCATAACAGCCGGTACTTTGAATATTGAGGACAATATTCATTTCTAGTGTGGGGGGAATTCTCACGAATTTAATCACGTATATATACCATCTAATTCCCCCGTTTTTGGCCAAAATTTTTTTTTGGTGTAAGTGTTTTGCACTTACACGACAAATGGTTATCAGTCCACCATGTCTAACACACAAAAGGATTGGCTAATCCAAGAGCAAACGGTTCTTGGTAAAGATATATCAAATCCGTTTACGGCTTACAATTTGCCAAAAATTGTATGGTATTCGACTCACCATATCCTAAAAAGATGAAGAGTTGGCTAGCCCGCAAGATTATGGCTTGTGGTAAAGGCAGTTGGAAAACCATAATTGGTCATCAGCTCACCAAAGATAATAAGTGGTTTTATCTAAGAGTTGGCTAGTCCAGAAGCAAACGGCTTCTGGTAAAGACAAATCAAATCCGTTGGCAGCTGATGATTTGCTCAAAATCATATGGTTATCAGTGTACCATAGTTCTTACTTGAACTGAAACATTTGGCTACTCCAGAGGTGATGGCTTCTGGTAAAGAGATACATCCATCAATTTTTGAAAAAAATTGCTAGGGACTAGCAATTGCTCAGTGTGGGGGATTTGATATGTGTCGTTTTACACATATCTTTTCGTCCAATTTTCGAGTCAAAACAACCAAAAACACTTTAAAACGATCAAAAAATGTTAAAAATATCTTTGAGATGTGTTTTTGTATTCCATATGCAAAATGATTGAAAACGTTTGAAAAACAAATAAAATTTGCAAATGGCAAGTCTAGTCCCTCAAGTTTTTAAAAAATAAAAAAAAAAATAGTAAAAAATAAATTTTTGGTCCTCGGAATAATAAGCTTGGCGATTTTGGTCCCCGGATTAACTTTGGAGAAATAGCAGATTTGGTCCCTGAACTTTGCATGATTTACACTCTTGGTCCCTAAATTAAATCCAACATTTATCCTAAACAATTAACACCCACAGCCCACAACTAAACACCCCAACATTATAAACCTATCGACCCAACACTACTCTCCCCAACCCCACAAGCCCACTTCCCTTAAGTTAAACAAACCCGGCCCACATCCAAATTAAACCCGACCACCCAACACCTCTAATAGATAAAACCGGTCAAACCCCCAATCCTATGGTCAAAATTCCCAAATTCGGTCAATCCCTAACCCTAATCTCCTCAGCCGCTACTTTGTCTCTTCCCCAAAGTGTAATCCGCCAAACTTCCACTCTTACCCAAACCTTGCTTTAGTACCATACTCACGGGTATCCCTCCACCTCAGCGATCCGTGGGGAGAGAACCAATCCAACGGCTCAGATTCTTGGTATGGAGAACAAGATTAATCCAATGGTGAAGATTGAAGAGCAGAAGAGAGAGGAGAAAGAAACCCTAGCTTTTTATTATTCTTTTTGTATAAATAGTTGAGGAATGTTTTAGGATTAAGTAGGTTTTAATTAGCTTTTCTTTTCGGTATGAATTTCTTTTTAGTGTAATTTATTTTTAGTTGTAATTTTTGCAATCGTAGGTTTAATTTCGCTTTTTCTTAAGGTATTTTTATTTAAGCATTGTAATTTATTTTTAACTTTAATTTTAATTCAGTTTTTATTTAAAGTGTTAATTTACTGCTTATGTTATTGCTGCCATTATTTAAAGTTTCTGCGTAAATTTACTTTATTGTCGAGTGCTTGATGTCGTTGATGCTTTTGTTTTATAAGTTGCTTGATTGTAGTTTCAGATGATTTAGAAGTATTAGTAGTTTGGAAGTATAAGCTTAAATTTTAATTCAGTTTTTGATTTATAAGTTGCTTGATGTTTTTGTTTGGAAGTATTAGTAGTTTGGAAGTATTTGTAAGTTTCGAGCTTAACTTTTTAGCTTAAATTGGCCTTGAAAAATAACCCAGCCTGCCCTGCTCCTTGTTAGGTCAGCAGACCCAAAGAACCCTTTGCCTTATCTTTTGCTTGTTGATTGCTTATCACTTTGTTTAAGTACTTGTATATGTTCATTTTTGCTCAGCTTAGTCCACTGTTAGCAGTATTAGTTTTTTTTAGTTCATGTGTTGTGATTTTGCTTTTAGTGTTTTCTTTCGTTACTGCTTATGTTATTGCTGCTTATTCTTGTTAGTATAGTGTTTAGGTTGCGATTGCTGTCATATGAGTATTTGCTAGTTTATCAGTTGAACCTGGTTATTCTGTTTTGAGTATGTTGTAAGTTGGATTTGGATCAGTTAATTTCATGTATTTTTCTTTTCAAAAATTTATTTTAAATCATGTTTAATTAGATTTTAATTAGAAAAATGTAATTCGTTTTCGTAAAATTTTCTGTTGTCGATTAGAATGTAGGAAATTTAATTTGGAATTCGTAGGTTTAGTTTTTCATCGTTTTCACGTTTATGCTCGGGTATTCCCCGGTTTAGTTCGTTTTCAACTTTCGTTTACGTATTTACTTTCGTGCACTTTAGGTTATCGTTTTTCTTAGATGTTTAGTCGTTTTTAATTTATGTTTACTTATTTTAGCGTAAAAAACCCAAACTCTCATCTTTATTTAACCATTCAAAACACGTATTCACAAACCGAGATCACAAAACTCCATTCAGCCTTCGTTGGGGATAACGACCCGGAATACAACTTCCGCTGTATTCTTTGGAAATAAATAACGACTTGATTTCAACCGATCAGTACCTCCCACCAGTGAAGAGTTGAAGAAGTTATTTGATTCGATGTTTGACGAATATTTTGAGCCACCAACAGTAAATACCACAACGGAAGTTCCACCTGTACCTCCTGTTGCAGATGCTCAAATTCCACAGTACTCAGAAGGTCCATCTGTGTCTGTATCAATCAGTCAAGATGCTCCACCCGTTAGTCAATCGCCCTCATCATCAAATATTCAATCTTCTTCGGTGCAGCAAGGATCTGCAGATGACAATTCTTTTGAAGTTAATCCTTTTGCTCCGGTTGATGATGTTCCGTTTGAAAAGATATTTGCTCCTGAGTCTTCATCTGATACATCTTCTTCAGGAGATCACAACACAGCTAAATCAGTTCAAAACCCTCAACCCCACGATCATCTCAAAAAATGGACCAATGATCATCCAATTGACAACATCATTGGTAATCCTTCGCGTCCGGTATCTACACGAAAACAACTTGCCACCGATGCACTGTGGTGTTTCTTCAATTCCGTACTATCCAAAGTCGAGCCAAAAGATGCAAAAGAAGAATGTCTAAAGACTGCTGGTTCAACGCTATGCAAGATGAAATTCATGAATTTGATCGGCTTGAAGTATGGGAATTAGTGCCTCCTTCAGAGTGTGCAATGATCATTGCACTAAAGTGGATCTTCAAGGTGAAACTCGATGAGCATGGTGATGTTCTGAAGAACAAGGCACGGCTAGTTGCAAAAGGGTATCGACAAGAAGAGGGCATAGACTTTGAAGAATCTTTTGCTCCGGTTGCACGAATTGAAGCCATTAGAATCTTTCTCGCAAATGCTGCTAGTCAAAATAAGATAGTCTACCAGATGGATGTTAAGACAGCTTTCTTAAATGGTGACTTAAAGGAGGAAGTCTATGTGAGTCAACCAGAAGGATTTGTGGACGCTGATCTGTTGATGCAAATAAT
The DNA here is from genome assembly GCA_021014915.2 of Artemisia tridentata subsp. tridentata. NCBI lineage: Eukaryota > Viridiplantae > Streptophyta > Magnoliopsida > Asterales > Asteraceae > Artemisia > Artemisia tridentata. The sequence continues at coordinate 56,079,454 of CP139501.1, read as the reverse complement.
ATTCTAAAAACGTTATTTATATCATTCGATTACTTCACGTTTTGAGGATGACAAAATGTGAAATCACATTACGTTAAAATTAACGTAAACAAGTTTTTAATCGGAAGATCCCGTTTCTAAGCAAATCACTCTAGAACAAATTTACAACTTGACAAATGATCAAAGAAGTGAATTTGTGTTTTAAGACTTCACATTTTAATGTAACAAAACATTTTTTTTTTAAATACACATGACAAATTATTTTTGAATTATTTAGAAATGTTTTATTGGAAAAATAAGTTTGAAAATCACAACAGCTATTTTCCCCCCAAAATCAGCTCCAAACTTCCCCAAATAAGTTTTCACCAGAAAAGACAAAATTTGGAGCGTCCATGTCTTGGACGGCTCCACGGTTCCACTAAATTTAGTGGAGCCATGGTGCATTTAGTGGAGCCGTCCGTACAAAATTTTCTGTAACGTTCAGATTTTTCTTGCCTATAAAAACCAACCCCATTCACAGTTTTTAGGCATCCTTACACACAAAAAACTTTCTGAGTTGAATACTCTCTTCACACTTTCTTTCTTTGATCATTTAGATTAGTTTTTTCTTTTGTTCAAGAGTGATCCAATCATCCTCCAAGTGATCCTTTTCATTCCTCTTCACTAGCAAGAGAAGAACATAAGTATCCAAGTTGATACAAGGTGTTATCATTCCTCTTCACTAGCAAGAGAAGAACACAAGTATCCAAGTTGATACAAGGTGTTATCATTCCTCTTCATTAGCAAGAGAAGAACTCAAAGTATTCAAGAAGATACAAGAGTTGTAGTTGTTAGGTTTTTGTAACACTTGTTACATCCTTGTTGTATCTTAGCATACATCAAGATTATCTTTCTTTTGTGAGAGTGTGAGTGAAGATCATTGTGATCTTAAGAGATAGTGAAGATCTCTTAAAGCCATTGGGCTTGTGTTTGAGTGATCAAAGGATCTAGAGTAGTTAGATTGAGTAGAGTGAAGTGAGAGTTGATCTTTGTGATCGTGTTGAGATCTTGGTGATCTCTTGTAGCCATTGGGCTTGAGTGATTGGTCACGTGGACCTTGGTAGATTGGTGCTAGCTAAGATTAGCACTCGACATCTAGCTTAGTGTCGGTAATAGGATTAGCGACGTGTACGGTTTTCTCCGCCTGAAGGGAGGTTGTTGACATAGTGCTTGAAACTCTCGAGTGTGGTACTCGAGGAGTGGAGTAGGGCAAAGAAGAGCTTCTTAGCCGAACCACTATAAATCCTTTGTCTCGGTTTGATCTTTCCAACTCTACTCTTTACTTTTAATATTTAGTATTAGTTAGTTTAGTGTGTGGTTCATATTGGTGTTGATTGATTACACATAGAGTTCGAATCAAAGTTTCCAATAGCTAACTTTTAAAACAAGATTTTTAAAAGAACTTAAAACCGGCAAACTATTCAACCCCCCCTTCTAGTTTCCCACAATTGGTATCAGGAGCCACGTCAGTCAAGATTTTAAAGTATATTGTATTTTAAAACTTGAATCGATCAATGGATTCAGACAAATATCTAGAAGGGAAATCTATGCAAAGACCACCACTTTTCGAAACCGATTGTTTTATTTATTGGAAAACAAGATTCAAAACGTATGTGAAATCAAAAGACAATGATCTTTGGCATGTTATTACCGAGGGTGACTTTCAACCTATTCAAAAGAATCCGGAAACTAAAAAGGATGAAATAGTTTCTTATGATAAACAAAGTGATGAACTTAAAAGGAAATTAGCCAAAAATAATGAGGCTAAAATGATGATTTATAATGCTTTGCCTAAAAAGGAATTTGAAAGAATTTTCATATGTAATACGGCAAAAGATATTTGGAAAACTTTGTTAGTCACTCACCAAGGTAATAACCAAGTCAAAGAGAACAAGATAGATCTTCTTGTTCAACAATATGAACAATTTTCCATTACGGAAGATGAGTCAATAGATAATGCTTTTGTTAGATTCAATACTATTATTACTAGTCTTAAAGCTCTTGATGAAGGTTACTCTAGTAAGAATTATGTTAGGAAGTTTCTTAGGGCTCTACATCCTAAATGGAGAGCAAAGGTTACCGCCATAGAAGAGTCAAAGGACTTGGCGACGTTGTCACTCGATGAACTCATAGGAAACTTGAAAGTTCACGAGATGATAATTAAGAAAGACTCCGATATAGTCAAAGGCAAAAGCGAGAGAGTTAGATATCTAACATTGAAAGCCAAGAAGGAGTCTAGTGATGAGGAATGTTCGAGTTCCGATAGTGAAGATAAGGAATATGGATTAGCGGTTAGGGACTTTAAAAAGTTTTTTAGGAGAAGAGGTAGGTTCGTTAGGTAACCTCGTGATGAGAAGAAGACATCACAAAAGAACCATGTTGAAAAGAAAGGGACAAGTGATAGGAAATGCTTTAGATGCGGAGATCCTAATCACCTCATAGGAGAGTTTCCCAAACCACCGAAATTCAACAACCGACGAGCTTTCATAGGAGGCTCCTGGAGTGATAGCGGTGACGATGAAGAAAAGAAGCCCAAGGACGAAACATGTCTAATGGTTAATGCTTCTAATGAGGTACGTTACGACTACCCTGATTTTATAGATGACAACTCGTCAATAGATGATAACATACTAAATGACGAACATAATAATCTATGCAAAATTGTTTCAAAAATGTTAAGTAGAAACAAATCACTAAAATCAAAATTGCATGAACTTGAAGTAGAAATTTTAGAACTAAAGGAACAAGTCAAAAGACTTAAAAGAAATAAAGAAATAGACATAGATTGTGAATCATGTATAAATCTTCGAGTAGAAAATGAAAAGCTCAAGGAAAATGCAATTAGGATCATTAGGTTTAAAAAGGAAACAGAAAATGCTTCGACAAATAAAACAAGTCAAGTAAAATCTGTCAAACCCACAAAATCTGTCAAATCCCCAGACGGCACCACTAAAGGTACCAACGGTACCATTAAATTTAACGGAACCGTGGTACCGTCTGGCACTGGAGACAGAACTGAGTCAAATTTCAAGAACAAATCAGGTCCTAAACCAACTCACGTAGTTGTAAATGGTACAAAGGTCTCTATTGCTAGTATAGAGGAAGTCAAAAGATTTTACAAACCTATGTCAAACCCCAGACCTGGATTTGTAAAACCCAACACTAGGTCTAAGACTCCTCCACCTAGAAAAACAAACACTCCCAAACCTTGGTCAAGAACTCCTCTACCGAGACGTAACTCTAGAAGACAAAGTTTTCCAAGTAACTATCCCGTAACTTGGAATGACCGTCAACTACAAAGTTACTTGCCATGGGAAATTTGCCCTCCGTTCCAACATCCTAACCACATGCAAGTAATGCATGGGATGTTTAATGCTAACCATTTTGGACCCATGAGATATTGGGGACCAAAGGTTTGAATGTTTGTCTTATGCAATAGATATGCTTGGGAATTGACTTGGAGCCTGACGAATGGGTCAAGGATAGTGGATGTACTAACCACATGACGGGCAACCGAAGCCTATTCTCATCATACAAGGCATACAACGGAGGTAATGTCACTTTCGGTAGCAAACTTAAAGGCAACATTATAGGCAAAGGTACGATTACTCAAGACTCTCTCACTAGTAGAAATGTTGAGCACGTATATAATTTAGGATTTAACTTACTTAGCATTAGTCAAATGGTAGATAATAAGTGTAGAGTTATATTCTCCAAAGAGGGTAGTGAGATTATTAAGAATGGAAAAACCATAGGCAAAGGAGTTAGGAAAAATGGCTTATTTGTCATGAAGTTAGGAAATAAGCCTCAAGATAAGATTTGTCTAGCAACCATAGATGATAATACCACTTTGTGGCATAGGAGACTAGGTCATGCCAATATGCGTTTAATACAATCATTGGCATCTAAGGAACTAGTTAGAAACTTACCTAAGATTAAGTTTGACAAACATTTTTGTGACGCTTGTAAAGTTGGAAAACAAGCTCATTCTAGTCACAAAGCTAAGAATATGGTCTCAACCTCTAGATGCCTAGAACTTCTTCACATGGACTTATTCGGTCCATCCGCCGTACGGAGCTACGGAGGAAATCACTACACCTTAGTAATAGTTGATGACTATTCTAGGTATACTTGGACTAGGTTTCTTAAGAATAAGACACAAGCTTTTGAGGAATTTGAAATCTTTAGTAAGAAAGTTCAAAATCAACTAGGATGCACAATAGTTTCTATTAGGACGGATCATGGTCGGGAATTTGATAATGATGTGCAATTCGGAGCATATTGTGATGCTAATGGTATTACTCACAATTTCTCAACTCCACGCACTCCTCAATCAAATGAGGTAGTTGAGCGGAAAAACATACTCTACAAGAAATGAGTAGAGCGATGTTGAATGAACAATCAATTCCGCAAAAGTTTTGGTGTAACACGGTGGACACCTCAACTTACATTCTTAATAGGATTCTAATTAGACCTATCTTAGGAAAAACCCCATATGAAAGCATGTTTAGTGTCTGCCTTTGTGCTCACTTCCAAGAGGATCCCAAAACCTCTCACCTTGAAGCGGTTAAGCGTATCTTCTGATACATTAAAGGCACTATACACTTGGGATTATTCTATCCCAAGGGGACCGGTGTAGAAACTGTTGTCTATGCTGACTCTGATCATGCGGGAGATTTTGTGGATCGAAAAAGTACGAGTGGCGTTTGTACCTTCATGCGTTGTTGCATAACTTCTTGGTTCTCCAAGAAACAAACGGCTCTTGCTATCTCCACGACCGAAGCCGAGTACGTAAGCGCCGGAAAGGCATGTCAACAAGCACTATGGATGAAACAAGCTCTTATAGACTATGACATCCATTTAGATGACGTCCCCATTATGTGTGATAATAAAGGTGCTATTGACTTGAGCAAAAACCCCGTTCAACACTCCCGTACTAAACACATTGAAATTCGCCACCACTTTCTTCACGATAATGTTCAGAAAGGAAATATTTCTATTGAGAAAGTTCCTTCTCAGGACAATATCATACTCCATACCTCCGTCTAGGTCTAGGAATGATGGACCATATTCCATAAATCTCATGACTCTTGAAGTCATCTCGCGAGTCTCGTTTATTCTAGTTTAGGTTTCCTTAGTCAAAAGAATTTGTTAGGTACAAATTCTTTCCTCGTGTCAATAGGTCTCACTAAAACAGCGAGACTTATTCGTCAAAAATCAAAATGGGACAGAAAACAGTCCCAGCAGATCACGGCTCCACTAAATGTGGCACGGCACCGTTAAATTTAACGGTACCGTGGAACCGTGCATCTGGTACATCACGTATTTTAGTCCCCTTTTCCCACATCACTTATTTGAAACATCATCAACCTCTGCAACTGTGCTTGTAACCTAACCTCACAATCCAAAACTCCACTGCACTTCTTCAAGATCATATTCAAGACATTGATTTTCAAGATTATCAATCACCTCTACCCTTTCGACATAAAGTTTAAGTTATCTTACTCTAATTTTCTTTAATTTTGAGTCTAGGGTTTGCTCATTGATGAAAAATGAATTGGGGCTTTTCAAATAAACTTTCAAATTAAATTCATCAACACTAAGACTTTTGAAAATCTTTGGTGTCAAAGGCATTGAAGTCACCAAACAACCCAATTCTAGTATTTTCAAAATTTCACGAAATTGGGACCATGAAATGTTTTTCATGCATTGTTGATGCAAACTAAAAACACATTTTCATGCATACATGATCTCACGAATACTAATCGAATTACATAATCAATATGTATTTTTCGACATATTTGTTTGAGAAAAAGTAAAATTAGGAGTGTTTGGGTAATCTCATTATTTTCTTTCGAGTCGAGATCACCGCACCTCCACATAGTTTGCATATAGGCACACACTAGGCATTTGTTTAAAGCAACTATTCTTTGCTCTAATTTTTCCTAAAAATTTCTTTTTATATAGGAAAAAAAATGTCTCATGAATATGATTTTGATAATCTCCTAACCAATACCTACACACCCGAAATCTCTCGTGAACCCACAACACCCGGTAACCACATTCGTGCCTATGTCAATCTTGAAACCCGTCGGTTTCATGAAGGCCGTGTCGTTGATCCATCCCTAGTTTACCATCGGGACATCAACACTTCCTTTAGAGCTATAGGATTCGATTTTTTACTCCACATCAACAAGCACATTTGTCCTCGTTTTGTGTTGGAATTCTTTCGACAAGTTGAACTCGTACGTAATGAGGATCAATCCTTGTCACTTTGGTTTTAGGTCCAAAATTTCAAATTCATCCTAACTCTTGAGCAATTTGCTTAAATCCTCCGAATACCCAATCATGGGCAATGTGCCTATACTGAAGATTGGTTTCTTGAGTCTCTCTTTCACTATCGTGAGGAGAATAGTCCGTACTGTTCATACATACCCTCTCCAACCGAACTAACCAAACTCATCCGTACTTATAAGTACCCCTCTTACCCTAATCCAACGAAAATTCGTTTGGAAGAGGTTCGTCATGAACTACTTTCTTGGGCAGTCATCCTGCGAGAAAATGTTCTAAGTCTCACAGGAAATCTTGAGCAACTCCTGGTGTGTTGTGCTCATATGATTTACTGTCTCCTAACCCAACAACCATACAATCTTGCTTACTTCTTCGCTAAGCGAATTGTTCATCTCAAGGGTAACAAGAATAAATTGATACCCTATGGGATGTTCCTAACCCGTCTCTATCACCATTTCATGAACCTACACCCTTACCTTAACGGCCCTCAATACTCACTTGTCAAACCCATCATAAAACCCATAAACGAGTCACATGTCTCATCAATCCTCATTTTCGAATCCTCCACCCATTATGCACCCTTTGATGACCCAAATCATGACAATGAGACACACGCTCAAGACAAGAGTATGCCAAGAATGGGGGAATGCTCAAGTCATAAGCAGTCTTGAAGAGATTTACATCTCTTAATAGGATTTATCTATGAATCAATGCTAATTGTTTTCTTGCATGCTTAACTATCTCTTTGCATAATTAATCTATGTGATATTTGGATGATAGCTTATTTTGTCAATTATAATTGCATGTTTATGATTATCTTAGGAAACTACATGATAATCTTTATATGCTAGTTGTAGCTTAATATGGGACATTTTAGGTAAATAAATACCTAGTGAGTTGAGGCACTATCATTTCCAGGAACTAGTTCCCCTAGAAAACATTCCCCTAGCTACCCAGAACTAGCCTGCACAGAAATTTTCGTGACAACGGTGTCACGGTACCACTAAATAGGGACGGTACCGTTAAATTTAACGGTACCGTAGGTCATTTAGAGGAACCGTGTCCCTGTTTGACGGATTTTTACTGTTCCTCCTAAAAACCTTGCAACCCTAACCTAAAACCTGAAAATTTTGCAACTTCACACACACCCTAAGATTCCCTTGCTACACCATAGGACACTCCCATCAACTTTAATTCAAATCTTACCCATCTTGCCTATATAAAGCCTCACCTTGCAAGCTTATCTTGCACTTCATGTTCAACCTCCCATCACACACATCCATGGCTTCCACCTAAGGATACACCTCTCACATTTCCAAGAAACCTAGAATCACCGTGAAACCACCTTCAAAACCACTCTTTGTAGATCTTACAAAAGATGATGAAGCAATGACACGACCTTCCCAAGCTACTCCATACTCACCATCACCACCTAATGCACCCTCTAAAACATCCTCTTCCTACACAACATCTTCATCATCCTTCCACACCACATCATCAATGGTGTACACACTATCCCCCATAACTCCATTGGACTATGCCATGCCAACTCCATCTCCAACAAACTCACCACAATCCCCCTCTCCTATCATGGCACAACCCATTCAACCTCATCCCTTTGATTTGCATAGTGCTAATTGCCTATGTTGTCTCCATAACCGTAATCTCATCTTCTTCTTAAGAGACGAGATTCATTTCATGTTCTCCTTTATTAGAACATCTCTTAACACCACCACCACCCCAAATGATGCCACAATCTCTACCACCTCCTAACCCAAACAACTAAACATGACTTTGTTTAGTGTTTCAACAATAACTCTTTAGGACCCTTCCGGGAAATGAAGCTTGCCTCTAGTCATTAGGGATTTATGCTTATCATTGTCTCTTTTATGTTGATCATGAAGTCATACCTATGTATGACATTTCTTTTCTTTTTATGAATGAATGGGCTTTTATGAGGGTTATCTCTTTTTATCTTTTATTTTTAGCTACTTAGCTATTTTTTTATGTTTGGATATTTGTCTTAAGTGCTACTTGTTAGATATTGTACATGTGTTATCTAACTTTGTTTTGTAGCATACACCATTGCTCGATTCCTTGGTGTTCTCCAAATGAGGGGGAGTATACATCAAGGGGGAGCCTTTGTCACCTTTTTGATTCGACAAAAAGGGGGAGAAATGGGAGTAAACGCATTAAAAACTTGTTAAAACTAATTTTAACTTAAAATGAGTTTATATTTTGCCATCATCAAAAAGGGGGAGATTGTTGATGCAAATAATGTTCTAAAAACGTTATTTATATCTTTCGATTACTTCACGTTTTGAGGATGACAAAATGTGAAATCACATTACGTTAAAATTAACGTAAACAAGTTTTTAATCGGAAGATCCCGTTTCTAAGCAAATCACTCTAGAACAAATTTACAACTTGACAAATGATCAAAGAAGTGAATTTGTGTTTTAAGACTTCACATTTTTATGCGACAAAACATTTTTTTTCAAAAATACACATGACAAATTATTTTTGAATTATTAAGAAATGTTTTAATGGAAAAATAAGTTTGAAAAACACAACAGCTATTTTTCCCCCCAAAATCAGCTCCAAACTTCCCCAAATAAGTTTTCACCAGAAAAGACAAAATTTGGAGCGTCCTTGTCTAGGATGGCTCCACAGTTCCACTAAATTTAGTGGAGCCGTGGTGCATTTAGTGGAGCCGTCCGTACAAAATTTTCTAAAACGTTCAGATTTTTCTTGCCTATAAAAACCAACCCCATTCACAGTTTTTAGGCATCCTTACACACACAAAACTTTCTGAGTTGAATAATCGCTTCACACTTTCTTTCTTTGATCATTTAGATTAGTTTTTTCTTTTGTTCAAGAGTGATCCAATCATCCTCCAAGTGATCCTCTTCATTCCTCTTCACTAGCAAGAGAAGAACACAAGTATCCAAGTTGATACAAGGTGTTATCATTCCTCTTGACTAGCTAGAGAAGAACACAAGTATCCAAGTTGATACAAGGTGTTATCATTCCTCTTCATTAGCAAGAGAAGAACTCAAAGTATTCATGAAGATACAAGAGTTGTAGTTGTTAGGTTTTTGTAACACTTGTTACATCCTTGTTGTATCTTAGCATACATCAAGATTATCTTTCTTTTGTGAGAGTGTGAGTGAAGATCATTGTGATCTTAAGAGATAGTGAAGATCTCTTAAAGCCATTGGGCTTGTGTGTGAGTGATCAAAGGATCTAGAGTAGTTAGATTGAGTAGAGTGAAGTGAGAGTTGATCTTTGTGATCATGTTGAGATCTTGGTGATCTCTTGTAGCCATTAGGCTTGAGTGATTGGTCACGTGGACCTTGGTAGATTGGTGCTAGCTAAGATTAGCACTCGACATCTAGCTTAGTGTCGGTAATAGGATAAGTGACGTGTACGGTTTTCTCCACCTGAAGGGAGGTTGTTGACATAGTGCTTGAAACTCTCGAGTGTGGTACTCGGGGAGTGGAGTAGGGCGAAGAAGAGCTTCGTAGCCGAACCTCTATAAATCCTTTGTCTCAGTTTGATCTTTCCAACTCTACTCTTTACTTTTATTATTTAGCATTAGTTAGTTTAGTGTGTGGTTCATATTGGTGTTGATTGATTACACATAGAGTTCGAATCAAAGTTTCCAATAGCTAACTTTTAAAACAAGATTTTTAAAAGAACTTAAAACCGGCAAACTATTTAACCCCTCCTTCTAGTTTCCCACATGATCATCCCACTCATGTCTATCGCTTGAAGAAGGCCCTCTATGGCTTGAAGCACGCACCTAGGGCGTGGTATGACACGCTGTCCAAGTTCCTTCATGCAAATGGATTTTCCAAGGGTGTTGTTGATCCCACACTATTCACCAGGAAGGCGGGCAAACATCTACTTCATGTTCAGATATATGTAGATGATATTATTTTTGCCTCTTCTGATCCTAGTGAATGTGATCGGTTTTCAAAGGAGATGAGTTCTATGTTCCAGATGTTGATGATGGGACAAATGTCGTTTTTCTTAGGTCTACAAATCTCTCAAAGTCCCGGAGGCATCTTCATTAATCAATCCAAATATGCATACGAAATTTTGAAGAAATTTGGATTTGATTCAAGTGATTCTGTTGACACTCCCATGGTTGAAAGATCAAAGCTAGATGAAGACGTCTCTGAGATCCCGGTTGATCAAACAAAGTATAGAAGTATGATTGGATCCTTGATGTATCTCACTGCTAGTAGACCTGATCTTCTATTCGCAGTATGTATGTGCGCTCGGTACCAATCCAAGCCTACCAAAAAGCATCTGGAAGCAGTGAAAAGAATCTTCAGATATCTTCAACGCACTGTTCATATGGGTCTCTGGTATCCTAAGGACACTGCAATGGAACTCATGGCTTATGCTGATGCTGATCATGCCGGGTGTTAAGATATTCGTCGAAGTACTTCGGGGGGAGCTCAGTTTTTGGGGGAAAATTTGGTTAGTTGGTCTTCTAAAAAGCATATGAGCACTTCTATATCTTCTACAGAGGCCGAGTACATTGCTATGTCTGCTTGCTGTGCCCAAATCCTATGGATGAGATCACAACTTTCGGACTATGGCTTTGCATACAACAAGATTCCTCTATATTGTGACAACAAAAGCGCTATTACTCTTTGTTGTAACAATGTCCAACACTCCCGGTCGAAGCACATCGATATCAGGCATCACTTCATAAGGGAACAGGTTGAAAAATGGGATTGTTGAACTATACTTCGTGAGGACGGAGTTTCAGTTGGCTGACATCTTCACCAAGGCACTTCTGAGAGAACGGTTTCAGTTTATTCTCCCTCGTCTTGGTATGAAGAGCTTGACACCTGAAACACTCAAATGTCTTCAAGAAGAAAAGGAGGAGTAAATGATTGGCTTCACATATCCTTGTATATACGGGTATATATCTTAAACCAAAAAGAAAAATAGAAAAATATAAAACCTATAAAAGCCCTAAAAATTAGAAAAACAGAAAATACCAAAAATAGTTCTTCTAGGCATGTCTTCTGTTTATCGATAACATTTACGGACCTAGAAATGTCATTCAATAATGACACGGGTCTTTAAATGAAGCTCGAGCAGAAGTTATACTAACTGGTTAAAACATGTCTAAATGGTTTGTAGTTACTTCATACTGCAACCCGCACTTTATAATGGGGAAAGCATGTCGCCAAAAAGACGGTTGTTCCTCCAACTGGGTGATGTTCACCTGGGCATGGATTACTTTATATCCATGTTTCTTCGATCTGATGTACGTTTCAGTGCATCATTTCTTGTATAAGAAGAGAAGTCTTCTTTACACCACAAACTCCTTCTGTTCTATGATTCTTCAGGAGAGTTTTGGTGTTTCACAAGGTGGTAACTGGACTTAAATTTTCACAAATACTTCACACTCAATTGAATGACTACAGCTCTTTAAATAGAAAACGGGTCATTAATTGAGGGGGAGAGTATTTTTTTCAAATTTATAGCATTGTGCAACATCAGCAGTGACACTCTCTCGTGGTTTAAGGGGGAGCATAGTATGCTCCATAATCAAAATACATTAAAACCTGACAACATTTTCTCCCAAATTTTCTAAACATATTTAAATCAATTGGGATCACAAATCTCAAATGGTTTGAAATTTTTGATCGGGGGAGAGAATGTGATTTAAATATGAAATTCTGATGAAAATGTGATTATTTGGTCTTAAATGTAAGCTCTCCCATATGTGCTAAACTCTTTCGTATATCGATGCACATATTGAGGGGGAGTAAATGGCACTACAGCAAAAAGGATGCGACATCTCATGTGACTCAGACCTTACCAATGAATTAACGAAACACAAACTGTCATTAATCGAAAGGACATATCTTGGCCGGGTAATAATTTCAAGCTGGTCTAACCAGTGATGTAAGCGTGTCTCGAAGAGGATATGTCTGAGTAGAGTGTACCATTTCGAGAAACTTTCTGTGAATTTGACCAGGCCGGGTAATAATTTCAAGCTAGTCTAACTAGTGATGTAAGCGTGTCTCGAATCGGTCATGTTCACTGAAAGTGGATCAATTCAAAAAGTGCAAGCTCTACCCAACATGTGCAAATTTTAAATTAAAACATATGAGCACATGTTAAGGGGGAGCATTTGAAAAATAAAAAAATCTCAAAGTGTTAGCAAAATGTGTTTCATAATCATGAACACTTTGAGAGATTTTTTCAAAGATTTGGTAAATGGCAACATAGGATAGTCATGAAGTTATAAAGTGGCTAAGGTTAGGAAAACCGTCCTATGATCCGCCAGAGCCGGAGGGATCTACCCAGGGACAATACCGAATAGTTAGTATTAGAAAGTCCTTAGGTATGATTATGAAAAAAGGAGTAATATGAGAAAGGAGAAAGAAGGGGTTGAAGAATTAAAAAGAAATGTAATGAGAAAGGGTGAAAAGAAATAGCCCTCCAATTATTCAACCTTAGGGCAGAAACCGGGTTCAATTCATATGCTACTGGTGGTTACTAAGGTAACACCGGTATTGAAGACAAGACGTCATGGACCCAGTGACGCACTGCACTAAACCTTCTAAGCCACTCAAGTTCTCTTAAAAGGACTTGTTTCATTCTCACGGGGAACCCTGCATAATCTATCGACCGCTCATTACGACTACCAAAAATGCACTTATCGAGTCTAGAGCCACGAGATGCATCATAAGATCTCATAGGAACACATGTTACTTCTACACTGGTTGTTCAACATTAAGGACACCAGTTGTAAACTTATGAGTCCTACGCAGATCTTAGCAATCTGCCAGAACATTTATGAGGGAATTTACAAATGTAATTCTCAGTGATTGAATGGAAATTCCTGCCAGGGTCAACATCAAACAGCCCTGAAAGCAGGTCACTTCGGTAATTCCTTGTGGATTACGCTTAGTGGTCGCGGCGGTTTCAAACGGTCTACAGTCGTGGAGTGAACTCCAGCGACTCACCTAATCGTTGATTTTCTACGGTAGATCTTGTAAGCCCTCTATGGGTTTTCGATTTAGGAGCGGCCTTGGTAAGGATTAGAGAGAGTTTTCACACTATGCTGTTGACAATCTCTAAGTCCGAACCTGTAAGTACCGGACGTTTTATTGCTAACTGTCGTATGCAGGAATATCTGGCGGTTGCTGCTGTTTACCGAAAAGATGCTGATCCATCACCCCATGCTCACACTTCACCATCATTGTATTCAAAGAAGTCATGATAAACTGAAAGACCTTCAACATTGCTTCTGCAACTCTGATGCTGAAACTCATGATTCAAGAAAGTGTAAGCATGTCGACTCAAAGATCACAACTTCACAAGGAGACGATGTTGCAAGATGACTTGAAGACAGTTGTTGGATGATAACTTCAAAGAACACTCGAAGATCATCCAAGTCAAAAGATCAGTCATCAAAAGCTCACTGCTGAAGGTACAAAGATTTATGATGTTGAAGAATCAAAGACTACGAGCTATGAAGTCAAGTTCAGAGAATAGAATGCTAGAATTCAAAATGTATTTTCTGGGGTGACCTCCCTTAGGGGGAGATTGTTAGGAATATAAATATTCATCTGAAGACTCGGTCACCCCGAGCACTCATTAGCATTTAATAGCTCGTAGTAATATTAGTACTATTAGTATTAGATTAGTTATTTTAGTATTTGTGGAGTGGGTCGGGTCTTTACCCACTGTCAGCTCGCTCCACAGCCCACACGGGGCACTTATTATTGTACCTATATATACCCCTATCCACCTAGCGAGAGTGGGTTATCTCCGCCTAGTCCTTAGAGCCACTTCCTAAAGTATGATCAGTGGGGTGATTGGTTCCGTATCAGTGGGTGGTTTTTGTCCTCCTAAGTCTTTGTCCCCAAGTGTCCCTTCAGATATCGGTAGGATTGTGCCAGCACCATCATGAAGAACGGAGGTGTGTGGTGGTTCCATATTAGCGAGGGGTATGTTTCCCTCTGAGTCTTTGTCCCCAGTTTTAAAGCCTAAGGAAACTGATTGGGTTTTGTCAGTCTCCTTCGTTGGCTCAGTGGGTGGTGTTACTTGTTACTTTTAGGGTGGCGTTTTGGACATGTCTTTTTTCCTCCTTTGATGTAGTGTTCTTGAAGCCTCATGGCCCTGTGACTTGGGTAAGGTTGAAGTCACAGTCAGAGACTTCCCTCTCTTCTTTTTTTTGGAAGCAAGAGATGGAGAAACTGAATCCCTATGGTTGTTTACAGCAATCATGTGGGCCGTCAATTCAATATTTCAGACTTTAGATGGGTCATTTGTAAAATTTGATTGACTCAGGATGCATGGTAGAAACCCCAAATTTTCATCCTGGGTATAGTCAGAACCCAGTAACGTTTCTAGGGCACATGAGATAAATCTAGGGTATGAAACGCATTTCCCCCTAGACTTACTCAGTAGCCTCATCACGAGATCACTGTAAATGACCTCTCTAATGTCGACCTCAGTCCCAATGATGATACAGTAGGCCATCATCAGTTAAACAGAATTAACCTGCTCAGTAGATGAGTAGTTCCTGTTGAGAACCTGAATCACAAACGTGAACAGTATTCTCCAAGAACGGGAAAGGAGTTTTTGGTAACAGGAGTTTTATCCAAGTAACTTGGATTCAACACAATTTTGGCTAGTTCATCCTTTACAACCTCAGTCTCAGGGTGAGCAGCATACTTACCCTTTTTATAGGCTAGGCCTGAGGATGAACAAAAGGTGGCAAATTCAAGGGTCAGTGGCCTTTGGCTGTTCATCACAGTGAATTTAATGAGGAATTCTCTGAGTGGGCGTTGCTCAGACTCATCAGTGGGTTGAGTTGGGTCAAAGGCTATTGCAGTGCTCCAGAACTCCCTGAGGAAGTTTTGGTAGAGCACTAATGGGCATCTTGTAAAGGTCGTTTTGAGAGGGCAGTTATACAAAAATTTCATTATTTCTTTGTAGGCTAAGACATCTTTTGGGTAGTTAAAATTGCCTACAATGTTGTTTGTTTGAAAGTTAACATGTTCAAGAGTCATGCCTGGCCATTGAAGTGCATACGCGATTCCTTTGTCTGTTGCCATTTTAGTTTTTTTAAATGAAAGAAGTTTTTATCGCAGAATATCACAACGCCAGATGGTCACAAGCTGATTCCAACTTGATTGTTGTCGTGAAATGTGTGATATGCTATCAAGGGGATTTATAGAAAGATTGATATCTTAATATGAATCAACTTGACCAAGAAAATAGATTTAGAAAAGTTTTAGATGCAAGTAAGTAACAAGAAGAATGAATCTTTTTACCAGAAAGAATGAAGAACACACAACTTTGCTTTGAGAGAAAATTTGAGCAGAGTTTGTTTGCTAATAATTTTATGTATGTGTATTGGGTTTTGAAAGGGGTGATCATAGAGTAGTGGTGAGGGATTGGTTTTGAAATTATCAAAATCTTAATTTGAAAATGGTTTTGGAGATAAACGTTTGAAGTCCGCATTTAATGACACCACTCCATTTACCTGCGTTTTTCGCGACTGTCAAGGTGAACAGTTGCGCAGTTCTACAAACGGCACTTTTGCTGGAATGATGTCACCACATAAAATATCAAAAGATATTATGTGTGAGAGAGGGCATTTAATGCCAAGTGGGTTTTTGAAGGATTATGTGGGTGACCAAGACATGGATGCCAGTTAGGCAGGAAGAACAAATATTCCTTTATTTAATATGTTCAATTACCAACCTACGACATTTAGTAACTAAATACTTACAACATTTAGTTTTTTCATAAAATGTCTTTTGTCAGTGTCGTGAGCCCCTGAATGAGATTTCATTCAGTGTGAGATGTTTTGGGTAGGTTATTCAGTAAGTTGAAATGAGGTGAATTACTCACTGACACGTTTTGTTGTTCAGGGACCATTATTTACTCAGTGGATTGAGATTATTTACACCATGTAGAACATGTTTAATCAGTGACCTGACTATCAATATCAAACATGCCTAATTATGCTTTCAGTCTTGTGAAAGTAGGTTCATCCAGGGTTTTTGTAAAGATATCAGCCAATTGATACTCAGTGGGGATGAAGTGTAACTCAATGTCCCCTTTCATGATATGATCCATGATGAAGTGATATCTAATATCAATGTGTTTGGTTCTTTGATGAAGTATAGGGTTGTTGGATATGGCAATTGCACTTGTGTTATCACAAAAGATGGGTACCATCTCGTAACGGATGTAATAGTCATTGAGTTAACTTTTTATCCAAAGTACATTTGCACAACAACCTGCAACAGCAACATAGTCAGCCTCAGCTGATGACATGGCAACTGATTGTTGCTTCTTGGAGCTTCAACAGACTAGTTTTCCTCCAAGGAATTGACAGGAGCCTGAGGTTCTCTTTTTATCTATGTTGCAGCCTACATAGTCAGAGTCTGAGTACCCTTTGATATCAAAGATTGAACATCTTGAATAGTACAAACCAAAGTTTGGAGTACCCTTCAGGTATCTGATGATTCTTTTGGTAGCAGTGAAATGTGACTCTCTTGGATCAGACTGATATCTTACACATAGGTACATAGCAAATTGTAAGCCAGGCCTTGAAGCTGTAAGGTACATCAGTGACCCTATCATGCCTCTGAATAAGGTTTGATTCACTGATTTCCCAACTAATTCGGGGCCTAGATTCTTTGGAGGACCCATTGGAGTTTTCACTGAACAAAAATCAGTGAGTTCATACTTTTTCAGTAAGTTTCTTGTGTATTTTTCTTGACAAATGGAAATTCCTATGTCAGTCTATTTGATTTGAAGTCCAATAAAGTATGTGAGTTCTCCCATCATGCTCATTTCAAATTTCTTTGTCATTAGTCTTTCAAATTGTTTGCAAAGTTTGTAATTTGTTGAGCCAAATATGATGTCATTAACATAAACTTGAATCAGTATGACATCTCCTTTTGTCCTATAGATAAACAGTGTGTTGTCTATCTTTCCTCTCACAAATTTGTTTTGGATAAGAAAGGTTGATAGAGTTTCATACCATTCCCTTGGAGCTTGTTTCAGTCCTTAAAGGGCTTTATCAAGCTTGCAAACATATTCAAGGAACTCGCTGCTTTCAAATCCAGGGGGTTGTTGTACATAAACTTCTTCCTTGATTTTTCCATTAAGGAATGCACTCTTGACATCCATTTGGTAAACTTTGAAGTTCATGTATGTTGAATAGGCAAGGAAGATGCTGATGGCTTTCATTCTAGCAACTAGGGCAAATGTTTCTTCATAGTCAATGCCTTCTTGTTGGTTATAACCTTTGGCAACAAGACTAGCTTTATTCTTAATGACTATGTCATTTTCATCAGTTTTGTTCCTGAAGACCCATTTCATGCTAATGATATAAACATCTTTAGGACATTCGACTAAGGTCATAACCTTATTTCTGTCAAATTGTTCTAGTTCGTCTTGCATGGCTTGAATCCAACTTGGGTGTTTCAGGGCTTCCTTTACATTTATAGGCTCAACATCAGAGAGAAAGTCCATAAATAGACATTCATTAGTTGATGCTGCCTTAAGTTTAGCAGTCATGCTTCTGGTAAGCATACCTTCAGTGGGCTAACCAATGATGTTTACAAGTTCTTTAGCTTTTGATCTTGTCTAACTATCCTGAGGTCTAGGATATGAGTTAGAACTTGTAGAAGCCTGATTGGGAGGTGGAGTAGGTTCTAGGACTGATGCTTGTAGCTCATCAAGGTTTTGGGTTTCAGTTGGTTCAATTTGAACACTGAGGTTTTCTGATTCATGAACACTTTGTTCAGTTTGAGTGTTCCTTGTTGAGCATCAATGAATTCACTGATGGTTGCTTGAGGAAGGTTATGAGGGATGATGTAGCATGAGAAATCAGCATCTGCTTGATACTGAGTGGAAGTATTACTGTAACACCCCCGTTTTTGATATTCGCAGCGAAAATATAAGTTTGGGGTGCTACTTCACAGTTCACAGTCATGATAATAGAAAACGACTCAAAAAGAGACGTTTTAAATAATTTGTTATCATTCATTTATTAAAATCAGAGTTTACATGTAGAGGTCCCAGCAGGAGGTTTCGAAATACGTTATAAATGATATATTATTCATTTGAATGATAACAAAATGGACACTCTTTTAAAAGAAAGTCCACCGCCACTCCGTGCCAAATCGTACTTCCAGTTACCTGAGATAAACATGCAAAAAAGTCAACACAAAGGTTGAGTGAATCCATAGCGTTTAACGTTAAATAATCGATTTGAACACAAGCTAAGTAAAACGTAAATCAGTTATATCGCAGTTTATTATATATTGCTCTAAGTCTCATGAATCGCAAGGCGTTAACACGATGGACACCATAGTTATAAGCTATGATGTAAATCACTACATAATTAAATGTAGCAATTATGCCCTCGAGTAGGAGTTTGCCTGAACTCTTTATTAAACGTTTTTAAATAAAATGCATTGGGTTACTTATCCAGCAACACAACGGGATTGTCAATCCAATAGATCTATTCATAATATTTGCGCTCACCCGGAAGTGATTAATGGTTCATGATAGAGGGTCTTTTAAATAGGCAACAGTTAAACTTATGCAATATAAATCAGGAAAGTATACGGAAAAGTACTTGTGTTCGGTTTAGTAGCATGTATCTCCCCACATATTTAGAAAAACGTAATTAAAAAGTGGGACTATGAACTCACCTGATCAGTCTGGATGGAAAACAAAATGACAGAAAGTTGATAAACGTCTCCGGACACGCTACCTGATTCGTTATGCCAATATTCAGTAATCATCTTCAGATGATTATACGTTCATTTGTTGGTTTCGTTTCGTTGTTTGGTTGTTGTTTAAATATTGGATCGAGACAACATGAAGTCTCTTCAAAAATAAGATTTTATCTTATTATTCTTTCTTATGTTTTCCGTTCGTTCGTTGAAATAAACGTATTTCGTTAATATTAGCTCGGAAAATAAAAATAGAAATGATAAAAATAATGGTTATGAAAAGTTATATTTTAATCCTTAAGGTTTGGTCAAATGACGGTTTATACCCTGGACTTTTGGAAAATGACAGTTTTTACCCTTTAGTTTCAAAAATGACATTTTCTACCCTGTTCATTTGTTATTTGCAAAAATGATCCTTGTTAATAAATGTTTACAAAAATCAGCCCATATAACTCTAATTAACTAAAAAATCAAACATATGGAATATGACATGGGTAGAGTTTTGAACGCAATTAACTTAGTGAAAACGGTATCATTTTACGAGCGCTTTGTTTCTAATAAAAGTTAGCTAGGTCGTCTTTAATTAGGCTAAGTTTCATTATTTCTAAAAATCATTTGCTACTCGAATTATTGGACCAAAGTCGACTAGGTGAACAAGATTTTACAAAAATCTGAAAAGTAGGTTTTAAAACTAGCGGTTGGACCAACTTTGGACGCGAATATCTTCTAAACCACTTGGTGGTTTTTCAGAATTTTTCCTTTTAATTTAAGTTCACTATATGAAATTTAGTATGCCAGAAACTTAGAATTTTTAAAGGACATCTAGTGTTCAAAACTTAGGTCTAAAGTTGGTCACCTGGTCGACTTTTATTTGGAAAATAATAACTGGTAAATACCTTCTATCTTTAGCGATAGAGGGTGATTTTCTAGACTCGATATCTCAATGAATACCTGACCATTTTCTACGATTCTTGTTTTTAATTAAAGCTTGTTGGGTGAACTATTCATACGCGAAAAATAAGAATTTAATAGGGTCGTTTGGGTGTCGGTTTCTGGGTCAAAAGTTGGGCCTGTGGGCTGTTTTGTGACTCGATAAAAGCACAGAAAATACTCGACAAGGGTTTTTGGGTTTTTAAACGTTTGTAACTGAGTTTTCATGTAGGTTATGATAATATAACATATATTTTAACATGTTTAACATGTCTTTGATTAGTTCTTGCAAAAATTCAAATACTTTGGATATGTCTACTTACTGATTCGATCAGATACAAAAAGAAGAACAAAAATTCTATAGTTGTTGTTTATGTTTTATTTTAGTTAATATTAGATGATGTTTTTAGTGATAAATAAGGTATATAAAACTGAAATTAAAATAAAGTTAAGGTAACTTACTTATGCTTTGGTCGAATAGGGTTTGTAATTGGAAATAGGTTCGACTCTTGTTAACAAAGGTTCCTCCTCTTCTGTGTTTACCAGAGTTTGTTGAGTAAATATTTGGGCTGTGATTTATATGAGAATGGAATGGGAATGGGGCTGTGTTTTGTGTGTGTCGAATGGAAGTGTGTAAGAGTGGAAAATATGATTTGTTATTTATAGTGAAATGGTTTAGGGTTTCTAGTAAGTGATAAGGGGACCATGGCTGACAGAATTTGGAGGGAATACGCCACTTGGATAGGAGGAGGGGGAAGAGATGAAGGAGATGATGTGTTCTTTCCCTTACCATAAACTTAGTTCATACCTTTTGATCTAATGTAAGGTTTTTGGAGACAAGAAGGTGTGTTGATTGAGGAAGAATGCCATGTGGGTACATTTAGGTTTTAGGAACATTTAAGGATGATAGGGATAGGTTTATGTTTGGTCGAATTCTAACTAGGAAATAACTAAGGTTCGAATGGTGCATGAGGGTGTGGTACTTCGTGCTTAGGTAGGTGTATCCTAGGGTTTTGGTGAGCAACTAGTTTAGTTCCTATGGCTTAGTTAATTTATGTGTTTAAAAATTATTCTTGAAATTATATATGTATATATCGAATTATATACAATTAGTAGAAATTCGATTTATGCATTAAGATGTTGTACTATGAGCTTAGGAAGGTTGTACTAAAGTTTAGAAATTAAGAAAAATATGGTTTTAATAATTTATTAAGTAATAATAATTATTTGTAAATTTTTATTGAGTTAAAAGGTAATTAAATGGAATTTATAGTTTTTGTGCATTAGGTACTTGTACTTTGGGTTGAAAGACTTGTAAAAATAATTAAGGAGTTTAGAAAACATAATTTGTAAAAATTATGCATGAATGGTTTGTACTTTATGCTTGAAAATAAATATAAATATGCTTTTAATAAAGATTTTGTAAATAAATGATTTTATGCATAGAAGACTTGTACTCTAGCTTAAATAACTTGTAAACTTAATATTTTGTAAAAATATTGTATAAATAAATTAGGGTTTATGAAATGAATACATAAAATCATGATTTTATGAAATTAGGGTTTACCGGGAACTAAAATAGAATTAGGGTTTCTGGTGCTTTGGTAACTTGTACATTAACTCAGATGAGTTATACTTTTATGTTCTAGGGTTTCGTTATGCTTATTTGGTGTTGTGATAAATTTTAGGGTTTCCTAGAAACTCTATATAATTAATGAATGTTTTATATGTTCGTTAAGGATTTATCGTAAAATGGTAAATGGTATTCTATAATATCATTATGTTTATGAAATAAACATCAGGTTCGTTATCCAGGTCTTGTGGGAGCACGTTTATCCATGATGTGAGCTATGTCACATAAGATAGGAGATACATTCAAATTAAAAAAAAATTATACGTGGAAAAAGGATAATTATTATGAGTGCTAGATTATTTTAACATGGGATTTTTCACAGTGGTTACAGTCACCCCCCGTTAAGGGAATCTCGTCCCGAGATTCAGTCTGTGTTGGTCGGAATGTGAGGGAAAAGTTTTGGGTATCTTGTCCGAACTTGATTTTCTTATCTTAGAGGTGATAGGTAGTAATTGTAGATATCTATTGTGGTTGCTCAAATGGGATTAATATGAACAATTTGTTTTGTCTTAAAATTTTACTTTTGAATGAACATTGTTATTAGGAAATCTGAAAAGTTAACTGTTCAACTTATGACATGATTCTTCCTAAATTATACATAGTTGGCCAGGCTATGCATAACTAAGGACTGAATGATGTGATATTTGGTCCAGTTATGGTGATACTTACATTTCTTCAAAAGTTTTAGACGGTGTTCAACGTTTTGTTTTTGTAAAATGATCACATAATTGCTTTTCTCAAAATTTCTGTTCATACTATGATGATAGGTCAGGGATTTCTAGAGTGGAAATGGGTTATCCTTAAAACAAATATTAGGGTTCGAGTAGAATTCTTACGGGATGGTCAAAACGTATACTAACCAAATTTCAGGTGAGACGACTGTGTAGTGACTACGAATAGGTCAGATGGAATAGAAACGTGGATTGTAAAGATTTCATACGGTAAAAAGATAGTTGATACACTTAGGTTACGTTCGTCGTAACTAAGGTAGAGTACAATAGGAAATATGATTAGGAAGTTCTACGATAAGATTTATTTAGCTATAACAGGAATTTCTCTTTTGTTGAAATAGGGATGCCATTCCTTGACATTGTCGGGATCTTTAACGAGTTTTCATTCTCCTGCACTAGTCTTGGTTTGGTTGTGCATTCCCATCTCCTAACACATACGCTCTTCCGCGGGCACCGTTGTTTTGGTCGTCTTTTGATTTCGGGCACCGGCTCTTATAATGCCCTTTCTCACCGCATCCGAAGCAAGTTACGGTTACCGGCTGTAGGTTGGCTCCTGTTGCTCTACAGTCTTGGGTCTGATGTCCAATTCTCTGACACCTTGCGCACTTAACAGTGCACGGACCATAGTGGTGCAACAGACATTGATTACATGACGGTTTTCTTCCAACATAACCACTCCTCTCAGCAGGTGTGGCGGTATAGGCTTTAGCAGTCTCCTATCGGTGATTCTGTTGATGGTGGTTACGGTTGTGCTGGTAGTTTTTGTGGTGATGGGTAGTCCTTCTATCATCAAGCTTTCGCTTGTGATCATCTTTTCCTTGAATGGAACTTCGCTTAATTTCGCGATCCATTAACTGTTGAGCTATAGTAATCGCCTCTTCCAACGACTGAGGCTTTGACGCAATCACATTTCCCTCAATGTTTCGAGGTAGTCCTTCCGTATATTTCTCCAACATCTTCTCCAGATTAGGCACAATAGTTGAACATAGGAGAGCAAGCTCAAGAAACCTCCTGTTGTAGGCCTTAAGATCCGTTCCTTTCACAACCAGTTGGTGGAACTCATCCTCCAGCTTCTTAATTTCAGTACGGGGGCAGTACTTCTTCAACATCTTCTTCTTGAGATCTTCCCAAGTCAGTTGGTGAGCTGCTTCAACACCCATAGTCTGGGTAGTCGAAGTCCACCAAGACAGAGCATCATCCAATAAAGTCCCCGTAGCAAAAGCAACTTTGCAGTCATTGGTACACCCACATCTCACAAATACGATTTCTGTACGTTCAAACCAACGAGCTAATTCAGTAGCTCCTTCTGTTCCCTTAAAGAAAGTTGGTTTACAGTTCATGAAGTCTTTGTAGGTGCACTTGCGAGCATTTGCTGGCTCGCTTTCTCCATTGGGTCGGCTAGTGCTTCCAGTACGAGCAAATTCTGCTGCTTGACTCTCTAAGGCTGCAGCAACACTGTCTGCAACAAGCTTTCGGATAGCAGCTTGGGACATGGGTGGTTCGGGGGAAGTGCGAGGCATATTTCTATTAAAACCATAATAAAACATACGTTTATATTTTGTACATGTTAGATTATCAAGATGAAACTTATGATAATCATGAGGTCACAACATGTCCAAATACTATCATACGCGTAGGTAAGATGATCATCACTGGTCCACGTCAACCGATACCGTACACAGCAAAATACAACAAAATCAAAACCACATATAGTCATAAATAACTTGCTAATTTGTTATATATAACAAAATTAGTACAAGCGTCATATTTATGCTACATATCCCATGGCCAAGATATTGTACAAAAGCTGGTAGATATAAATCTGATTTTAGTGGCTACCAGAAACTCTTCCAAGTCAACTTTTCAGTTTGACGATCATGTTGACGAGGATATATATTTATTTTGCATGTCTCCCACTATTTTCTCCAAAATAGTGATCTTCGTCTAAGTTGTCGTCAGTTCTTCCTTTCTTCTTCATTTCTTCTCTTCTAACATCTTCAATTCGTCATAGGTATTTCTTGTCTCAGCTGCTCATGACGGTTCTCTGCCTTCTCACGATTCTCGCCCGTCTTCTGCTTCATGGTCTCTGAATCTTCAACTCTATATTTTATACCCTTGATGCATTCTAGAGGCAGCTTTTCGGGATGACCTAAGCAGTCTCAATCTGTTCTTCTTGCCGTTCTAATTACGTCAGCAGGGTGAAAATAGTCGGTTGTCGTTCCTGTGTCGGTTGCGAGCTTTTACTCATCTCAAAAACTCGCGGTGGAATTAGGAAAGTCGGGAATAGGTAATCGGGGTAAAGTATGATATCGGACGATAATGGTCCTAATTTCTTCTCTAAGTTCGAATGGGACAGATGGGGGATAGAAGCTTATAGATGATAGTGGAGGCGGAGGTAAAGATGTAGGAATCTGACGATATATATGTAGGAAAGTGGACGTGGTAGAGGTGACGGGGATGTAGGTAATATCATGATGTCCGGTACTGTCGTGATATTTTTCAATATTCGAGTCCGACATAAGAGGAATAGAATGGGTAAGGAAAGGCAGGGTTCTGTAACCACCCGGTAATTATAAACATCTTACTATGCAGCTAAATAATTAGAACTAAACATATAATAGTAACGTTTCAGTGGCGTTGTGGCACGGAGGACTTTTGGGTTAAGTTTTTGCGAAAAGCGGTTATAGTCCAATGTTTGAAAACATTTGGTTCTCTATAACCATAAGCTCTGATACCACTCTGTAACACCCCCGTTTTCGATATTCGCAGCGGAAATATAAGTTTGGGGTGCTACTTCATAGTTCACAGTCACGATAATAGAAAACGACTCAAAAAGAGACGTTTTAAATAATTTGTTATCATTCATTTATTAAAATCAGAGTTTACATGTAGAGGTCCCAGCAGGAGGTTTCGAAATACGTTATAAATGATATATTATTCATTTGAATGATAACAAAATGGACACTCTTTTAAAAGAAAGTCCACCGCCACTCCGTGCCAAATCGTACTTCCAGTTACCTGAGATAAACATGCTAAAAAGTCAACACAAAGGTTGAGTGAATCCATAGCGTTTAACGTTAAATAATCGATTTGAACACAAGCTAAGTAAAACGTAAATCAGTTATATCGCAGTTTATTATATATTGCTCTAAGTCTCATGAATCGCAAGGCGTTAATACAATGGACACCATAGTTATAAGCTATGATGTAAATCACTACATAATTAAATGTAGCAATTATGCCCTCGAGTAGGAGTTTGCCTAAACTCTTTATTAAACGTTTTCAAATAAAATGCATTGGGTTCCTTATCCAGCAACACAACGGGATTGTCAATCCAATAGATCTATTCATAATATTTGCGCTCACCCGGAAGTGATTAATGGTTCATGATAGAGGGTCTTTTAAATAGGCAACAGTTAAACTTATGCAATATAAATCAGGAAAGTATACGGAAAAGTACTTGTGTTCGGTTTAGTAGCATGTATCTCCCCACATATTTAGAAAAACGTAATTAAAAAGTGGGACTATGAACTCACCTGATCAGTCTGGATGGAAAACAAAATGACAGAAAGTTGATAAACGTCTCCGGACACGCTACCTAATTCGTTATGCCAATATTCAGTAATCATCTTCAGATGATTATACGTTCATTTGCTGGTTTCGTTTCGTTGTTTGGTTGTTGTTTAAATATTGGATCGAGACAACATGAAGTCTCTTCAAAAATAAGATTTTAGCTTATTATTCTTTCTTATGTTTTCCGTTCGTTCATTGAAATAAACGTATTTCGTTAATATTAACTCGGAAAATAAAAATAGAAATGATAAAAATAATGGTTATGAAAAGTTATATTTTAATCCTTAAGGTTTGGTCAAATGACGGTTTATACCCTGGACTTTTGGAAAATGACAGTTGATGAACTCAAATAAGTACATTTTATTATCATCATTTATCCTATTTATTTGACTTGTTTTATTATATTATATATGAGAATTGATACGTTAATGTTTACTTTTGTAATTCTCAGGTAAAAACAAGTATTATGTGAAACTTGGCGATTTTGGACTAATTATGGAGCAAAACAAGCAAGATGTTAAGAGTCTACTGAAATGCACAAGATCAAGATCATTCTGCTCCAGATACGCCGCAACATACTTCTTACATACGGCGTATCACTATCAAGATTTCACAAGCTACAATTCAAGACAGCAAAGGACATGCGCCGCATAGAGAAATGGAGTTACGCCGCATCTTAAGGCGGTGTACGAATATTCCTGAATATATTAATCTTGGACCCCACGCGAAGTTAAGTCAATGCGCCGCATCTACTTATCCTATGCGCCGCATCTAACCCTCAGACAGAAACTATAAATACCCCAAGGCCAGACGAATTTCGAGACACCTAGCTAAACTCAGAAGAGAGAGACAGAAACCCTAAAGCCGAATTCAGACGTATTAGCAGCACAAGACACACCCTAAACGAAGATACAAGAGCTGTAAGAAGGTCCTGCATGTATTCAATTCATTAAAATTGCTTTCCCATTAATTAAAGTTTATATGTTGATGTCTTTGGTGACTTTTATTAGTGCATTGATAACCTCTGTGTCTAGCTGAGCATTGCTTGGGTCGCCATGCCCCTTCCTCGCCTGTCTATTCTAGCGTATACGAAACGTGGGCATCACAAATGCTCAATATTCTAGGATAGTGGGATAGACATAAGTGATCATTAAGGGTTTACTCGCCGATAAGATTAGAGCCAACGAGAAAGGGTTAATTATATACACTTCATATAAAACTAGCAATAAAACAAGTGACAAGCTACTTAATTATCAGGACAGGTCTTCTTATTGTCTCGAGTATCTATCTGTGTACGTGTGTGCTAATCGCTGATTCGTGCTCATTAGTTTAGTTTTCTATTTAATCATAACCAAACCGTGCCAGTCTGTCAGGCTGAACCCCCTTGCGTTAGATTAGGTTGTACAGCTAACTTAAGATATTAAAATACTGATTAGAATAATTAGATAATACGTTCCACTCTTAGTGATCGACACTCTACTTACCATTATATTCATACTGACCGGGTACACTGCTCGTTAAGTGTGTGTGTTATTGATAAGTCGGCTAAATATAAATTTAAAACTTGAGTAGGCATTAATACTGCTAAACCGCAACGACACGCGACACGCATCAAGTTTTTGGCGCCGTTGCCGGGGAGTGAATTGTTATTATCTGTTAATTTGATTAGTATTTTAATTAGGTTTTTCTTTTCTTTTTAATTTTTAGATTCTAACTACTAACTCTGTTGTATATTAGATAAATTGCATTCATTGTATAGTTTGCATATTTTCTGTTTTGTGTGTTTTTATTTTCTTTAATTTTTGTTTCTTTTTGTTTGTTTTTAGTTTTTGATTTTCTTTTCTGTATTTTTCTGCATTCTGCTATCGTTGTACTGAGCTGATACAAACGATACGGCGCATCTGTTTTCACAGATACGGCGTATTGCGTTTAATTTTTATAAAATACAACGCGTTTAATAAATTCGAGTACGACGCATCTTTCCCCAAGATACGGCGTATTCTGTTTTTAATAAGAAATTTTTCTAAACGATAACGCCATACGACGCATCTGTTTTAACAGATACGGCGTATTGTCTATTTAAATTAAAAACAGTTTTCAAATTATTAAACAGATACGACGCATCGATTTCAATCGATACGGCGCATCTTCTGAATAAAAAATCTTGTATTTTGAAACGTAACGAAAATACGGCACATTAGCTTTTGTTAATACGACGCATTTAATTTCAATAAATATAATCGATTTTTGATAAATTAAACTGATACGGCGCATTCTAATTCATAAACGGCGTATCTGCTTTCTGAATAAAAGTCTGATTAAATTTTACCGAAATAAGATACGGCGTATCCAACTTTTTGGATACGGCGCATCGTCTACTGATATCAGCAACTTTTATTTTACTTTGATTGTTTCACTCTTCTTTTGCTCGAGTAAGTTTTATTTCAGGAAGATGAACGATCCGAATATTACAATGGAAGAATATGTCAAGTTTATAGAGGAAAGAGCCTTGAGCAATAATCAGGTGTATGATTGGAAAAGAGCAAGATATGGTGCACAAGTCATTGAGACGAAAGAAATCACTATGGAAGAATACTTGATTTTAGGACATGAAAAGTCAAGGAAAGAAAGAAACAAATTGCCATTTCAACATACTTGGTGTATGTCAAATGATGATAAAGAAGATTCATATACCGTGAAACCAATTCCGGCAATTGTTATTGATAGTACTTTTTCTCCGGAGATTGCACAAGATGATGTGTATACGGAACCTTACGTTGAAGAATATTCTGCAATCGTATTACCACCATTAGACAATCCAACGGATGAAGATGAAAAGTATTCTAATTTTGATTTCGAACCATTTGACGCCATAGTTTATGATGACATACCTCAACCAGATTTTGACCCAACGAGGGATTTTGAAGAAATCTGGGATTACTTATTTAAGGATGAAATTCGGGACGATTATGAAATTGCAAGACCACTAGTTGAAGATGGAGATTCACAAGATGAATTGGAGTCACTTACAACACAAAGTGGTACAAATTTATTTAATATTATTAATCCCGTTACTAATAATCTTGCTAGTTTTCCTAAACAGGTTGCAAAACAAAAAAATGATGAGGTAAAATTTATTATATTACCTATTGAAGCACATGAAGCACCTGTGATCAACCCATTTTTAGTGGAGCTCGAGGAAGAGTTTGGTGATGAGCTCTTAAACATTTCTATGATTGATGAAGATGATGATTTCGACCCTATGAAGGATATAGAGGAACTCGAACTTTTACTTGCTAAAGACCCTTTCTCATCTTCTACGGAAGTCAAGGGACGCCTTACTACCAAAGAGACTAACCAAGAAGAAAGGAGACTCATTTTTCCTCAACACACTACTCTTTCAGATGGAATGGTCAAGTCATCCAATTTATCAACCAAACCGGGTAACAATAGGGAAGATGTACATATATTGCCAAGGTATGATCTTTATGCATTTCTTCCATCTTTAATAGCAAATTTACACTCTTTTCGTGTTTATTGCTACTATCACCCGCACTTGATTCCAAGTGGGGGGAACAACACCCTATTACACAGTAAATAAGGGTGGAGTCAGGCTCGTGACTCGAACAAAAACAAGCGCTTCGTGGGAGGCAACCCATGCTTATCTTTTGTGTTATTTTCTGATTTTGTATCGAGTCTGTCAGACCTGCAGAAGATATGGCGCATCTCAATCCTAAGATGCGACGCATCGCCTGCAATGGTCATATCTTATTTAATTTTTTGCATTTTTATTTTTGACTTTAAAACTTTCTGTCGGTATTTTAATGTGGCGCATCCCTGGTTAAGGATGCGACGCATCTTTTATTCTGATTCGTATTTATTCCAGGCTCGATACGGCGTATCTTCTTCCATAAGATACGGCGTATCGACTGACCTGATGATTTTCAGTTTTAATTTTTTATGTTTTATTTTTACTAACTACTAATGTATTATGCAAGTTTGAACCTTCTTAATTCAGGTGTGTTAAAGTCTTAATGGTATTATAGATTCCTGCATTCTTGTGGATACATCATTTTTGAAGCTTAAACGTTCTCATCCACAAGAAAGTTGATTTTTGCTCTTATACGAATAATGGAGGATCATACCGAGCAAATCTCAAGGGAGTTTTTCTGTTCTAATTCTTTTATTTTCCAGTTTTTAACCTTTAACACAAACAACGAGGACGTTGTTTAACTTAAGTGGGGGGATTGGAGAATTAGAACACTTACTTGTCCTTATTTTTCAAAATATGCTTAATATGTACTTAATATGCTTAAATTTAATTTTTTTTTAGCATGTTTTTGTTTAAAGTCTAATTACATAGCTGCACACATAACATTATTTCCAAAAATTGCGAACTTTTCAAAATTCACAAATCTATGAGTGTTCCGGTGACTTGTAAACTTTAGAACTTGGCTTGTATACTATTCGAGACCACCATAATAAGTATTATCTATATAATTGGAATGACTTGTCTAAATTGGTAAATTTCTAGGATTACACCCAAATAGCCTTTATATGTTATGTGATATTAACTAACTACATTGGTTAGTTAACCCCCGTATAAACCTTTTGTTACTCTCACTTTTAGAGTAAGATACCCCTAGAAAAAACCCTCAGAGCCATTCCTTTCGTTTCTTACACCTTTGTTATAATGTTTCGTTACACCCTTACACCTTAGCCTACCCTGTAGATTAAAATCCGTGGTTAATTGCTTTAGGCAAAGTGTGTTTCCTTACATTACCTGTGTTCACGTGCGTAATTCATTATCTTTGGTTGAGTCAGGAAATTGCACAATGCAATTGGTATGAAAGTAAATATTGTATAACTTTGAGTTTATTTTTCGTGTGTTTACTACTTTCGCTATTACAGTTATTTCTGAAAGTATGAAGAGTATGAAAAAAATTATCCGGAAAAATAGTGATAGAAAAGTTGTGAAATTTTACACATATATGTTGATGTCAAAAAAAAAAAAAAAAAAAAAAAAAAAATCTAAAAAATAGAAAAGAAAAAGAAAAAGGAAAAGGAAAAGTTGGAAGTTTGTTTTAACCAACTTATGTAAAGTTTTGTATTAAGTGGTCGATATCACCACTAGTTGTTGTATATTATATTTATGGATTGAATGGGAGTTGGCCGTTATGGGAACGCCAACTAAGGTTATTCTTTGATTGAGATTTTGTTGAGCATAATTTGTTTCTACCTAAAGCGTGTGTTTCTAGTGTTAAAGCGTGAGTTATTCAATGATATGAGTCTTATTCATGGGATGGTTGGGAAAGTAATTTACCACACTTAGGATTTTAATTTATCTGTTTTGTTTATTTTTCATTTTACACCAATTTGTATCCCAAATATTATCTATACCCTATATCATTCTTCATCCAAACCTTTGATTTATTGAGATTAGGGATTTGAGCAATCTTAAGTATCGTAGTCATGGATTCGGCTATGTATTTATGATTTTGTCGCCCTTTTTGATATAATATTATTGGTGAAGATTACTTGGTCCTATCTTTAGCCTATTCGAGTTAAGGATTTGAGCAATTGCAAGTATCGTGGTCGTGGATTCGATCATGTATTTGTGATTTTGTCGCCTTTTCTGGAATTTGAGATCGATAGAGATTAAAAAGGATGATCAACCCTTAACCAACAAACCCTTTTTACCGCTTTAGACTTGTTATTCCTTGGCTTTAGTGGGGGAGATGCGTATACTTGCCAAGCTTATGATAGAATATTCGTCACGACTAGACAGTTAAACG
The DNA here is from genome assembly GCA_021014915.2 of Artemisia tridentata subsp. tridentata. Lineage (NCBI taxonomy): Eukaryota > Viridiplantae > Streptophyta > Magnoliopsida > Asterales > Asteraceae > Artemisia > Artemisia tridentata. The sequence goes on along the minus strand of CP139501.1, from coordinate 56,047,731 downwards.
ATTAGATTTTCTTTTATCAAAATATTTTATTTTATTTCTAATTCGTTAAGTGTTTGGTTGTGCAATTATGACAAAACGAATACATGCTTAAATATAAAAATAAATCCTAATATCTTTTAGGATACATTTTCATAAAATTCATTCTAAGGTTTACTTGGGGACAAGTAAAGTTCAAGTGGGGGATATTTGATGAACTCAAATAAGTACATTTTATTATCATCATTTATCCTATTTATTTGACTTGTTTTATTATATTATATATGAGAATTGATACGTTAATGTTTACTTTTGTAATTCTCAGGTAAAAACAAGTATTATGTGAAACTTGGCGATTTTGGACTAATTATGGAGCAAAACAAGCAAGATGTTAAGAGTCTACTGAAATGTACAAGATCAAGATCATTCTGCTCCAGATACGCCGCAACATACTTCTTACATACGGCGTATCACTATCAAGATTTCACAAGCTACAATCCAAGATAGCAAAGGACATGCGCCGCATATAGAAATGGAGTTACGCCGCATCTTAAGGCGGCGTACGAATATTCCTGAATATATTAATCTTGGAGCCCACGCGAAGTTAAGTCAATGCGCCGCATCTACTTATCCTATGCGCCGCATCTAACCCTCAGACAGAAACTATAAATACCCCAAGGCCAGACGAATTTCGAGACACCTAGCTAAACTCACAGAGAGAGACAGAAACCCTAAAGCCGAATTCAGACGTATTAGCAGCACAAGACACACCCTAAACGAAGATACAAGAGCTGTAAGAAGGTCCTGCATGTATTCAATTCATTAAGTAGTTTTGTTTTATTGTATTAGTACACTTTAATTCATCAGGATTGATTGGCCGATTCCATGTGACTACGAAATATCATGGGCACCCCTTAAAATTGCTTTCCCATTAATTAAAGTTTATATGTTGATGTCTTTGGTAACTTTTATTAGTGCATTGATTACCTCTGTGTCTAGCTGAGCATTGCTTGGGTAGCCATGCCCCTTCCTCGCCTATCTGTTCTAGCGTATACGAAACGTGGACATCACAAATGCTCAATATTCTAGGATAGTGGGATAGACATAAGTGATCATTAAGGGTTTACTCGCCGATAAGATTAGAGCCAACGAGAAAGGGTTAATTATATACACTTCATATAAAACTAGCAATAAAACAAGTGACAAGCTACTTAATTATCAGGACAGGTCTTCTTATTGTCTCGAGTATCTATCTGTGTACGTGTGTGCTAATCGCTGATTCGTGCTCATTATTTTGGTTTTCTATTTAATCATAACCAAACCGTGCCAGTCTGTCAGGCAGAACCCCCTAGCGTTAGATTAGGTTGTACAGCTAACTTAAGATATTAAAATACTGATTAGAATAATTAGATAATACGTTCCACTCTTAGTGATCGACACTCTACTTACCATTATATTCATACTGACCGGGTACACTGCTCGTTAAGTGTGTGTGTTATTGATAAGTCGGCTAAATATAAATTTAAAACTTGAGTAGGCATTAATACTGCTAAACCGCAACGACACGCGACACGCATCAAAAGTTTTTACCCTTTAGTTTCAAAAATGACATTTTCTACCCAGTTCATTTATTATTTGCAAAAATGATCCTTGTTAATAAATGTTTACAAAAATCAGCCCATATAACTCTAATTAACTCAAAAATCAAACATATGGAATATGACATGGGTAGAGTTTTGAACGCAATTAACTTAGCGAAAACGGAATCAATTTACGAGCGCTTTGTTTCTAATAAAAGTTAGCTAGGTCGTCTTTAATTAGGCTAAGTTTCATTATTTCTAAAAATCATTTGCTACTCGAATTATTGGACCAAAGTCGACTAGGTGAACAAGTTTTTACAAAAATCTGAAAAGTAGGTTTTAAAACTAGCGGTTGGACCAACTTTGGACGCGAATATCTTCTAAACCACTTAGTGGTTTTTCAGAATTTTTCCTTTTAATTTAAGTTCACTATATGAAATTTAGTATGCCAGAAACTTAGAATTTTTAAAGGACATCTAGTGTTCAAAACTTAGGTCTAAAGTTGGTCACCTGGTCGACTTTTATTTGGAAAATAATAACTGGTAAATACCTTCTATCTTTAGCGATAGAGGGTGATTTTCTAGACTCGATATCTCAATGAATACCTGACCATTTTCTACGATTCTTGTTTCTAATTAAAGCTTGCTGGGTGAACTATTCATACGCGAAAAATAAGAATTTAATAGGGTCGTTTGGGTGTCGGTTTCTGGGTCAAAAGTTGGGCCTGTGGGCTGTTTTGTGACTCGATAAAAGCACATAAAATACTCAACAAGGGTTTTTGGGTTTTTAAACGTTTGTAACTGAGTTTTCATGTAGTTTATGATAATATAACATATATTTTAACATGTTTAACATGTCTTTGATTAGTTCTTGCAAAAATTCAAATACTTTGGATATGTCTACTTACTGATTCGATCAAATACAAAAAGAAGAACAAAAATTCTATAGTTGTTGTTTATGTTTTATTTTAGTTAATATTAGATGATGTTTTTAGTGATAAATAAGGTATAAAAAACTGAAATTAAAATAAAGTTAAGGTAACTTACTTATGCTTTGGTCGAATAGGGTTTGTAATTGGAAATAGGTTCGACTCTTGTTAACAAAGGTTCCTCCTCTTCTGTGTTTACCAGAGTTTGTTGAGTAAATATTTGGGCTGTGATTTATATGAGAATGGAATGGGAATGGGGCTGTGTTTTGTGTGTGTCGAATGGAAGTGTGTAAGAGTGGAAAATTTGATTTGTTATTTATAGTTAAATGATTTAGGGTTTCTAGTAAGTGATAAGGGGACCATGGCTGACAGAATTTGGAGGGAATACACCACTTGGATAGGAGGAGGGGGAAGAGATGAAGGAGATGATGTGTTCTTTCCCTTACCATAAACTTAGTTCATACCTTTTGATCTAATGTAAGGTTTTTGGAGACAAGAAGGTGTGTTGATTGAGGAAGAATGCCATGTGGGTACATTTAGGTTTTAGGAACATTTAAGGATGATAGGGATAGGTTTATGTTTGGTCGAATTCTAACTAGGAAATAACTAAGGTTCGAATGGTGCATGAGGGTGTGGTACTTCGTGCTTAGGTAGGTGTATCCTAGGGTTTTGGTGAGCAACTAGTTTAGTTCCTATGGCTTAGTTAATTTATATGTTTAAAAATTATTCTTGAAATTATATATGTATATATCGAATTATATACAATTAGTAGAAATTCGATTTATGCATTAAGATGTTGTACTATGAACTTAGGAAGGTTGTACTAAAGTTTAGAAATTAAGAAAAATATGGTTTTAATAATTTATTAAGTAATAATAATTATTTGTAAATTTTTATTGAGTTAAAAGGTAATTAAATGGAATTTATAGTTTTTGTGCATTAGGTACTTGTACTTTGGGTTGAAAGACTTGTAAAAATAATTAAGGAGTTTAGAAAACATAATTTGTAAAAATTATGCATGAATGGTTTGTACTTTATGCTTGAAAATAAATATAAATATGCTTTTAATAAAGATTTTGTAAATAAATGATTTTATGCATAGAAGACTTGTACTCTAGCTTAAATAACTTGTAAACTTAATATTTTGTAAAAATATTGTATAAATAAATTAGGGTTTATGAAATGAATACATAAAATCATGATTTTATGAAATTAGGGTTTACCGGGAACTAAAATAGAATTAGGGTTTCTGGTGCTTTGGTAACTTGTACATTAACTCAGATGAGTTATACTTTTATGTTCTAGGGTTTCGTTTTGCTTATTTGGTATTGTGATAAATTTTAGGGTTTCCTAGAAACTCTATATAATTAATGAATGTTTTATATGTTCGTTAAGGATTTATCATAAAATGGTAAATGGTATTCTATAATATCGTTTTGTTTATGAAATAAACATCAGGTTTGTTATCCAGGTCTTGTGGGAGCACGTTTATCCATGATGTGAGCTACGTCACATAAGATAGGAGATACATTCAAATTAAAAAAAATTTATACGTGAAAAAAGGATAACTATTCTGAGTGCTAGCTTATCTTAAAGTGGGATTTTTCACAGTGGTTACAATTACTTTCAGGATGATATTCATCAGGAGGATATCTTGATGATTCATCAATTCCAATCTCTTCTACGGAGGTGTTTAAGAACCTGATGGCTTCAGTGCTCTCATCAAAGGTTACATGAAAAGTTTCTTCAGTTTGTTGTCTCCTTGTGTTAAATACCCTGAAGTATTTTGAGATAAGAAAGTGTCCCAAGAAGTATCCATCATCAGCCTTAGCATCAAATTTGCCTAAGTGATCCTTGTAGTTATGAATAAACACAGGACACACAAACACATGAAAATAGCTAATGTCAGGGATTCTTCCCTTGAATATCTCATAGGGATTTTTGTTATGTCTTTTGAGAATGATGGACCTATTTTGTATGTAACAGGCAGTCTTTACCACTTCTGTAACACCCCAACCCGGCAAGGGTAGAAGTATCACATTAATGGTTTCATATCAGATCAAAACAAAGCATACATTCAATAGTAATACAAGGATTTTCAAAGGTTACAAATGAATTGCTGAATAAACAAGGTTACAAATGAAAATTTTCAATAACTACTAATTCTAAATACAATAACTTCTAGTCATCTATACTCCAGAGTAGCTAACAAGGTCTTCTAAGTCCAAGGTTCTCTTCACCCATACCCAGCTTCCAAACTAAAACCTGCCGCGGGAAAGAAACGCGGCTGAGCTTAAAAAGCCCAGTGAACAGATATATAATAAACGGAAACGAAAGTAAACGGAAATGAAAAGAAGTAGCATAATGAATAAGATATAAGTAAAGGTATAAAGAGTAAAGGTTTAGGACAGTCATCCACCACGAGCCCAGAATCAAATCATATCATATCATATCATATCGTATCTTCATAATCATATAGAGGGGAGACCTCTCAGATAATCAGATAATATGAGGGGTGTCCTCATTCTTCAAATCAAATAATATGAGGGGTGTCCTCATTCTTCAAATGGAGTAGCTAGCTCCCAAATTTTGTGAAAGACGTGGATTGCACCCATCATCAGTCACCAAATCAAATCATATCATATCATATACAAAGCAAATCTAGGATGCATCCATTCGCCCCCCAAACAAATCATATTGGCCATAACAAATCATAAAGCGCGCATATCATATCATAATGGGGACGGTGTAACCAAATCACTAGGGCTACACACTAGTCATGTCATTGGTGCATCAATGACACGGCCATGTTACCTTCATGGCTAGGGAACATATTTTGGCTCGTAGTATCGAACTGGGGTCAAAGGTCAAAGGTTCATATCAAAGCAAAGGTTCATATGGTCATAATCATAGTCCAAATCTCAAGGTTCATATCAAAGGTTCATATGTCAAAGTTCAAATGCCAAAGGTTCATATAAGAGGTTCGGAAATCAAAGGTTCATATCAAAGTGTAGGGAACATAGCAATGGCTTAGGAAACCCTAATACGAATCAAAATGAGAGACCGAAGGCTCCTTATTAAAGAGCAGAATATCTGTACCTTATATCGCCAGTGAAACACACAACTAGAACATAAGGATCGGAAATAAACTCCTTCTTCAGCGAATCTACACGAATTAATGATCGATTAATTATTAATAACTTGTTTTAAATCAGATTACTCGTTTTTGTCGGCTTTCTATTTTTAGTAACTTCCCATTTATAGCAGCTTTCCAAAAATAGTTACTTTCTGAAAATAGTAAGCTTCATTTATAGTAACTTAGTAATTTTAAGTAATATTCTATTTTTAGCAGGTTTCCCAAATTAGTAAGTTTCCATATCTAGTAAGTTTCCCAAATTAGTAACTTTAGGGTTAATATCCGTAGTTAGTCAAATTAGGGTTAAATGTGACAACTTATCATAATTTAGGGTTTATATAATTATTGCAAAGTATAGGGTCTAAAGTGTAAATTATGAAAAATAAAAGTCAACTAAAATTATTTTAAAGTTTATTTTGATAAATTAAAGTTACGATAATAACTTTGGACCCCGTCATCAAAATTTATATAAATTAGTGACATACCAACGATATTAATATTATGCCATGACGACCCAAGATTTTATTAAATCATGATAGGCTCGTTTATACCCCGATGTCGTTTCACTTCATTCTTATACATGTTTTACTCTTGTTTAATTGATCAAATGTAGACACGTATAACAGTTGGCCCCAAAAAGGCCAAATGGAAATCAAAGTTGAGGCCACGAGACCATGAAATCACATATAGATCTTGTATATATTAATGCATGTTCCTTCCTTATTACTTGAGTTAATAATCAGATTTGCATGTATACATGCATTCACCTTATACCACAAAACCATTATTTATTTCATGTGATTTGAGTACCCTCTTTTGACCCCCAACAAAAGAAATACGACACACATGCACATAGCCTTTATAGCTTAAATCTTCATATTTAGTAACATGATTAAAGTCTCATAATAACTAATCCCATTAAAATCGATTCTTCATTAGGATATTCTAATATTTATATGTCATATTACCCCATTAAAATAGTTCATTCGCATGGTCTCTAATTAAGATAAAAATCTCAAGGCATATAGGCTGAACAATGGTCGACCAAATAGAAAGAAACCATGCATGCAGAACAACTCATTAACTAGAATTCTCAAAGAGGTTTGTGTATCACATTTCCTTATATTATCCATATATGATGACAACATGCAACAACAGTAGCACAATTCTGGTTATTAGATGTATTTAGGTCGAGGTTTAGGGTCGACATGAAGGTTGTTAACCGACACACAAGCAGCCACAAAACATGACTCGACACAGTTTAGGATTTAGAGAACGTTAACTTGTACTCATTTCATGTGACAAGGTTCATGATTTTATGTGAGACTTTTATTCTTATAACTTGTACTTATTTAGCCGATTCATATGGAAACCAAAACCATGAAAATCATCTGTGAAGAAGAGATTAAATGGATGAGAAAATAGGATGAGATAATAGGTGATACCCTTGATGATTTGTGGAAAATCAACGAATCGCCAATGACACCAAAACCAAGCCTTCACGAACAAAACCAAAACCCCACAATCACAACCAATGACACACCACAGCCGGTCACCACACCACGATCTCACCGAAACTATCGCGATACCATGATGCTTGTACACTAAAAGAACCACCGATGTTTACCCACCTTAGCTACCACAATCGCCATAGCTTGAACGCCACCTTTGTACCTCCTTTGTACCACTCGAATCTCAAGGAAAATAAAGCTGCCGTCACCTAGGTTGTTTAGGGTTTTTAGGTGTGTTTTAATTTGGAGATTTGGTCAATTTAAAATGAAAGAGATATGGAGAGATAGGGGTGATATTGGCCGTGTAAATGGGGGTCAAAGGGAAGGTTTTAAATTTTCAAATCACAAATATATCTTGCCTTATTTTGGATCACAAGTTGTGTACAACTTTTTATTCATTTTGGTCCTTATAATGACTTGTAAACGTGTGAGATTTTTAGCTAGGAACAACATTTGTGTCAAATTTTAATCATACTTAACTTAGATATCATATACTTGTAGCTTTCAGATTATAAGGTTCTAATTACTTAGATATATTCACCATTCTTAGAAAAATTCAAATTGTATGGGAAATTTAGGAAAGACAAATTTTCGGGTTTTACAATTCTTCCCCTCTAAAAAGAAAATTTTCGTCCTCGAAAATTGAAGTCGCAAAAGTTAGACGGAGACGTAGCAAATCTCAAAAGAATGTCACAATTAACCTCACGCTCGGGGAGGTTCTTCCAAAAGAATCTTCACACATTGAATACTTTCTCATGACTTGATCTCGACAAGTTTGGATAGCCCCAGGCTCTCCACAGAACACAATCATAACAAATCTGATCAAACGAATGCGAAAGAATTGCGTAGCAGATGACAGATGATAGATGATAGATGAAATCCTACAAGGAGATACACTAAAGACATATACCTACGAGACAAACATAGTGATAGTACTAAGTGATAAATCTTCATCAACTCCTACCGGATTCTAAACGAAAAAAAAAAAAAAAAAAGGAACTTGCCAAAGTCATAGAAGCACAAGTCGAATCATCAAACATACCAAGAATCTCATAAGGAGATCGGATAACATATTCATACCGACGTTCCAAATCACAGATAGAGTATCAAAACGTATCAGAATGTATAACAGAATAGGTAGAATAAACCTAAAGCCTTAGTAACACAGACAATCAACGGGGATCAAATTCTAAACTTCTTAGGTACTCCCCCAGATATCCTATGCCCACAACAAGTGCACGTTATATGATGTAAGTATTATCACGTTGGCCAGACGTCATAATAATGGCATCATATAAATATGCCCTCATGATGGTCATACTTTATCTCAAGTCGTAATCAAAACCACCTATCTTAATCCACCTAGTACTTCTACAGTCTCAAGGTCAACAAAACGAATGCCATAGTCAAGGGGAAAAACAAAACTATTCACAAGAGTATCAAAATCCCAGATTGCCTATCCGAAGTGAGGTACGCCGTCACAAGCATCATATCTTCTACAACTCGCAAAATCTCTCAAAACAAAGCCATCATCGAACATATGAAAATGAGCATGGAACTGAACTACTTCTAGGGAAGTTGAAACATTAAAGGATCTTATTACTATATAACGAAACTTAAAAGAGTCAACGGAATGAAGGTTAGTTTCCAAGAGCTTCGGCCTTCGTAAAATCAGTTCTTCCAAACCTAAAGGGTCTGTTTTAGAAATCCACTCATTCAACACATCCAATCTCTTCAAGTCTGGTTAATCTGTCTTCGTCTGTCCATCAATTCGGAAGTGAAACCAAAATTGGGACCTTGTTTCTGGTTTGTCGAGCCTCCTGCAGTTCTTCTTGGAATGTGATGGAGGAATGTGAATTCATGTCATGCTCTTCATCATTCAGTCTGCTTCCGCTCTCAATTCATCTTAGTACAACCAAGATGAATAGGGAAGTGAGACTGCGCGTCTTCATCAGCTCCGGATTCGCCTTCTTGACTAGATCTTCAGCATCGCCAACACTTCTACCTTGTAAGTAATGTCTTCACTCTCCAGGTAGCCACCGTTGTTGTCAACTCCAGGTCAGACAATGAAGTAACTCTTCTGACGTGCTTCTAGTTGTCCTGCTGCATACAAAAAGCCTTATGTGCTGTAAGGGAGTATAACGATTCTCCTTCCGATTTATCCCAAAATTTGCTCCGCCCGAGGGTGTGGAAGCTAATCCTTCTTCAAATTTTCTAAAACTCCATTCTAAATGAAACTAAGTTGTTTCTCTCTGTTCACGAAATTTCTCAATGGTATCATAAGTTGCAAACATCTTCCAGCATTCTTCTGCAAGGTTCAAAAGGTTTCAGTTCTCCATTCTGTTATTAGTCTTGACCACATGGCGATAGCTTTCAAAACTTGCGGGATTTAAAGAGATATCCTCGATTAAGAACATCGTTGCCTCTACAAATATCAATCTCTCAGAAAGCACCAATGACCGACGAATTTTCTAACGAAGTGCAAAGATGATTTTCATGCTCTTTCTCGTCTCCAAACGTACTATTTAGTCATACAATGACCATTTGTCCAAGTACTCACGAGAAAACATCATTCATCAAATTCGCAAGAACAATCAGAGCTTTAGCTAATACTATTAGCGTCACTAATCGTCATAGCAGTCTTTTACGAATACTGAAGGCGATTCCAAGAATAAAATCTATTCATCAGAAGGAAACTTCGCGCTCTGAAATTAAACAAACACATAGTCGTTTCAGGTGGAGGAATATTGGCTCCTAACGGTATTACGGTTCAGCTTCCTGTAATCAATACATATCTCCAGTCACCATCCTCCTTTATCGCGAACGAAACTAAATACGCCCAGAAAATACACTTAGGTAAACTCACTTCCTGGTCTTCGGTTGTTGCTCTTCCCGGTTGCTCAAATTAATTTATATGATCCCGGACACATCTGAAAGACACCTTCGCTCGGTGACTAGACAATCTCTCGGTATCAAGTCAAATCCTACTTCACACTCCGATGGAAATTTTTGGTGGTTCGATCAGGAATCATATTCAAGATTCAGGGTGCCAAATAACGTTCAAGATAAGGTTCATGTTCAGAAGACTCAAGGTACCAAAGAGCTCTCAAGATGAGGTTCATTCATTGGTGTACAAAATGGGTTCTAGCAAAACTTCATAACCGCGAAAGTAACACACGAGTCTCTATAGTGATACTGATAGCAAAGGGTTTAACAATCGGTAATCATGGTAGGGAGTTCAAAATTGTTGCAAACGCCAAAGGTGAGACCTAGAAAGGTAGTTGTCAGTATTTGAGTGATCGATCAATCAATTCTTATCAGAATAAAACCGAAGTTAACTATCCAAAGAAAGACGGATCACAAATCAAATCTTTATCATTCAAAAGTGAGGGGGAAACATTCTTATACTCGTGGTTACACACCACAAGACTTCTAATAGGGACAGAGATGGGTGAAACGAAATCAAATAGTGTCGGAAGATTCATAGATACTTATCAAAAGCAAGAGATAAATAACAAAATATATCAAATACGTCATCGCCATGGAGGTTCTCAGAATGCCCGAAGAGGTATCAAAATGATTAACGAAAGGATCAAAGATCAGAGTCAAAATCTGAAGATGAGGATCAAATAGTGTCAGGCAATTATTATGAAATTCTCAATGCCTTCAAGATTTAATCAGGTTCAAATCTTAGGTGGTGCAAAACATAAGCTTTCGCTTTCCAAAAGTGATATCAACAGGATCTAACCAAAAGCAAGGCACGAATCAGAGTGATGCGGAAGCAAAGATACTTAAACGAATGCCTTATAGTCTACCCATTCCTCACTGGTCAAAACTTATGTTCCTATAAGGAAATCTTAAAGCAATTTTCAAAGGTTGTCTTACGAGCGCCTACAGGGAAAACTTAGTGGTCCTAACTTACACAGGTCAAGGGTAAATGTATTACGAATCGCAGCCTGGCTCTGATACCATAATTGTAACACCCCAACCCGGCAAGGGTAGAAGTATCACATTAATGGTTTCATATCAGATCAAAACAAAGCATACATTCAATAGTAATACAAGGATTTTCAAAGGTTACAAATGAATTGCTGAATAAACAAGGTTACAAATGAAAAATTTCAATAACTACTAATTCTAAATACAATAACTTCTAGTCATCTATACTCCAGAGTAGCTATCAAGGTCTTCTAAGTCCAAGGTTCTCTTCACCCATACCCAGCTTCCAAACTAAAACCTGCCGTGGGAAAGAAACGCGGCTGAGCTTAAAAAGCCCAGTAAACAGATATATAATAAACGGAAACGAAAGTAAACGGAAATGAACAGAAGTAGCATAATGAATAAGATATAAGTAAAGGTATAAAGAGTAAAGGTTTAGGACAGTCATCCACCACGAGCCAGAATCAAATCATATCATATCATATCGTATCTTCATAATCATATAGAGGGGAGACCTCTCAGATAATCAGATAATATGAGGGGTGTCCACATTCTTCAAATCAAATAATATGAGGGGTGTCCTCATTCTTCAAATGGAGTAGCTAGCTCCCAAATTTTGTGAAAGACGTGGATTGCACCCATCATCAGTCACCAAATCAAATCATATCATATCATATACAAAGCAAATCTAGGATGCATCCATTCGCCCCCCAAACAAATCATATTGGCCATAACAAATCATAAAGCGAGCATATCATATCATAATGGGGACGGTGTAACCAAATCACTAGGGCTACACACTAGTCATGTCATTTGTGCATCAATGACACGGCCATGTTACCTTCATGGCTAGGGAACATATTTTGGCTCGTAGTATCGAACTGGGGTCAAAGGTCAAAGGTTCATATCAAAGCAAAGGTTCATATGGTCATAATCATAGTCCAAATCTCAAGGTTCATATCAAAGGTTCATATGTCAAAGTTCAAATGCCAAAGGTTCATATAAGAGGTTCGGAAATCAAAGGTTCATATCAAAGTGTAGGGAACATAGCAATGGCTTAGGAAACCCTAATACGAATCAAAATGAGAGACCGAAGGCTCCTTATTAAAGAGCAGAATATCTGTACCTTATATCGCCAGTGAAACACACAACTAGAACATAAGGATCGGAAATAAACTCCTTCTTCAGCGAATCTACACGAATTAATGATCGATTAATTATTAATAACTTGTTTTAAATCAGATTACTCGTTTTTGTCGGCTTTCTATTTTTAGTAACTTCCCATTTATAGCAGCTTTTCAAAAATAGTTACTTTCCGAAAATAGTAAGCTTCATTTATAGTAACTTAGTAATTTTAAGTAATATTCTATTTTTAGCAGGTTTCCCAAATTAGTAAGTTTCCATATCTAGTAAGTTTCCCAAATTAGTAACTTTAGGGTTAATATCCGTAGTTAGTCAAATTAGGGTTAAATGTGACAACTTATCATAATTTAGGGTTTATATAATTATTGCAAAGTATAGGGTCTAAAGTGTAAATTATGAAAAATAAAAGTCAACTAAAATTATTTTAAAGTTTATTTTGATAAATTAAAGTTACGATAATAACTTTGGACCCCGTCATCAAAATTTATATAAATTAGTGACATACCAACGATATTAATATTATGCCATGACGACCCAAGATTTTATTAAATCATGATAGGCTCGTTTATACCCCGATGTCGTTTCACTTCATTCTTATACATGTTTTACTCTTGTTTAATTGATCAAATGTAGACACGTATAACAGTTGGCCCCAAAAAGGCCAAATGGAAATCAAAGTTGAGGCCACGAGACCATGAAATCACATATAGATCTTGTATATATTAATGCATGTTCCTTCCTTATTACTTGAGTTAATAATCAGATTTGCATGTATACATGCATTCACCTTATACCACAAAACCATTATTTATTTCATGTGATTTGAGTACCCTCTTTTGACCCCCAACAAAAGAAATACGACACACATGCACATAGCCTTTATAGCTTAAATCTTCATATTTAGTAACATGATTAAAGTCTCATAATAACTAATCCCATTAAAATCGATTCTTCATTAGGATATTCTAATATTTATATGTCATATTACCCCATTAAAATAGTTCATTCGCATGGTCTCTAATTAAGATAAAAATCTCAAGGCATATAGGCTGAACAATGGTCGACCAAATAGAAAGAAACCATGCATGCACAACAACTCATTAACTAGAATTCTCAAAGAGGTTTGTGTATCACATTTCCTTATATTATCCATATATGATGACAACATGCAACAACAGTAGCACAATTCTGGTTATTAGATGTATTTAGGTCGAGGTTTAGGGTCGACATGAAGGTTGTTAACCGACACACAAGCAGCCACAAAACATGACTCGACACAGTTTAGGATTTAGAGAACGTTAACTTGTACTCATTTCATGTGACAAGGTTCATGATTTTATGTGAGACTTTTATTCTTATAACTTGTACTCATTTAGCCGATTCATATGGAAACCAAAACCATGAAAATCATCTGTGAAGAAGAGATTAAATGGATGAGAAAATAGGATGAGATAATAGGTGATACCCTTGATGATTTGTGGAAAATCAACGAATCGCCAATGACACCAAAACCAAGCCTTCACGAACAAAACCAAAACCCCACAATCACAACCAATGACACACCACAGCCGGTCACCACACCACGATCTCACCGAAACTATCGCGATACCACGATGCTTGTACACTAAAAGAACCACCGATGTTTACCCACCTTAGCTACCATGATCGCCATATCTTGAACGCCACCTTTGTACCTCCTTTGTACCACTCGAATCTCAAGGAAAATAAAGCTGCCGTCACCTAGGTTATTTAGGGTTTTTAGGTGTGTTTTAATTTGGAGATTTGGTCAATTTAAAATGAAAGAGATATGGAGAGATAGGGGTGATATTGGCCGTGTAAATGGGGGTCAAAGGGAAGGTTTTAAATTTTCAAATCACAAATATATCTTGCCTTATTTTGGATCACAAGTTGTGTACAACATTTTATTCATTTTGGTCCTTATAATGACTTGTAAACGTGTGAGATTTTTAGCTAGGAACAACATTTGTGTCAAATTTTAATCATACTTAACTTAGATATCATATACTTGTAACTTTCAGATTATAAGGTTCTAATTACTTAGATATATTCACCAATCTTAGAAAAATTCAAATTGTATGGGAAATTTAGGAAAGACAAATTTTCGGGTTTTACCGCTTCAGTCCAGAAGTTCTTAGAAAGTAATGAACCATTCAGCATTGTCCTAGCAGCCTCAATGAGTGTTCTATTCTTCCTTTCAGCTACTCCATTTTGTTCAGGAGTGTAGGGAGAAGTGAAGTTTTGAGAAATTCCTTTCTCATTACAAAACCACTCAAGGTCCTGATTTTTGAATTCTGTTACATTGTCAGTCATAGTTTGTTTGAGTTTGATGTCATTTTGGTTTTCAATGTTTCTGACAAAGGATATGATTGTTTCAGCAGCCTGACTCTTCTTAATGAGAAAGTAAACTCAAGTGTATCTAGAGTATTCATTTACTATGACAAGGGTATACTTCTCATGATGGATAGACATTGGACTGATGGGTCCAAAGAGATCCATATGAAGAAGGTGAAGGCAATTTTTGATTGAGAAATTATGTTTTGTTTTAAAGGATGCACTGTGATGATTTCCTTTTTCACAGACTGACCAAGTTTTATCCTTTGAAAATACAAGAGATGGTTAGCCAAGAACTTTGTTTTGTTTTGCAAGGTTGTTTATGCTTTTGAAGTTCTAATGGGAGAGTCTTTTGTGCCAAAGCCAATTTATAGTGTCGGTGGCCTTAGCAAATAGACACGGCCCATTTTGAGTAAGTGTTGACATGTCTAATACATAAACTTCCTCTCTTCTAGGGGCTAGAAGAACAACTTGTTTTTTAGCATTGAAGATGGTGCCTTGTTTATCATCAAACTGAACTATGTACTTAGCACCACATAGTTGACTGACACTTATAAAATTATACTTAAGACCATTAACATAAGCTATTATGGTAAAACCTATACCACTACAGTTTACCGAACCATAACCTTCAGTGATACATGATGAGTTATCAGCAAAATACAACCTCGGGTCCTAGTTCTTCCACATATTTGTGCAGATATTCCTTCACACCAGTCATACTCCTTGAGCATCATCTGTCTAGATGCCAAACAGGCCCCCTGGTGTGTCTCTGCACAAATAATAAACTGAATTAGTTTTTCTTCTTAACCTACTTTTTTGTGGGTTTGGCTTTGTTGTTCCTTTTAAACCATTCAATGAATTCAATGTTAGTGGTTGAGTGGACAGTGCTTCCACATGCTTTGAATTTGGAAGTGGAAGAGGATTCAGTGGAATGAGATGGATCAGTAGTGATTCCTCTTCTAGCATCCATTACTATATCATGTCCTGAGGTCTCATGTGAGGGGTCTCCACAGATATCACAGCAGTGATACATGAGACAGTCATCAGGAAGATGGTCATTAACTCTACAATGTGGACAGGGTGGAAAAGGCTTTGCCTTTGGTCTTGGTGTTTCCTGGATGTTGAAGCATACTTAAAAGCCTGAGCTTGGTAGTTTACAAATGCATTCAGGGAGGCTGTGTGTTGTTTGTGATCAGAGGTCTTGTGATCTTCCTTTTTGTATATCATGCAAAAGAGGATCCTATAGTAATCATCAGTATAGTGATTTGTATAATTTCATAGTTCACATCTCTGTCTTGGTTTTGTTTTTGGTTTGGATGTACCTGAGGAAGCGTGTTTAGACTCCTTAATCGTAGATTGAGGAGGCTTTTCAGATGAATTTATCTTATCACCTAGCTTCATGACAATTTCAGCCAACTGGTCAAATTTTGAATCAGTTTCATTGGTCTTTTGTTCAATAGGGACTGAAGGTGTGGAAGATTCAGTAGGGACTGAGTCTTCTTTGTTCAGGTCAGTTGTGGGTCTTTTCAGGATTGTTCTACCAAATCCTGACTTCTCTTTTGGAGAGTTTTGGGAGTGGACTAAGGGTGTGAGGTCTAAACTGGGTGATGCTCCCTAAAGTACTTTCAGGGATGGTAATGGTGTTTTTGATTCTTGTAAGCTTTCGTAATTTCAAGGCCAATATCTAATTCATATTCTATTTCTATTTCCACTTGAGTAAAAATTTCATTTTTACTTTTTACCCGATATAGCGATTTTCACGTTTCTAGCTATTCAGGAGCCGTGTTTAGGATTTCTATCCGTTTTCATGTCATTAGTGGTTTAATATTCCATCATTTTCTTCTAGTATTCAAAAATTTATATGTTTCACATTTTCTGTTTTGTTTCACGATTTCGTCAAATTTTGGTAACAACTCACGTTTTCAGTCTGCGTTTTTTATTTTTAATTTCGTTTTAACACTCGGCAAACCCAAGGCTCCCATGAAATATAAAAATTAGCCATTTTAATACATCATAACAATATCATAATATTTTTATAAATTTTTAAAATTCACGTTTTCTAAATTCAGTTTTCAGGTAACCCGGTACTGCGTAATTCGTGTTTTTAAGACCGTACGCTTGATTTAAAACCCCACAAACACACTAATACACCAAATATTAATCAATTATTAATAAAATAAGATTTTTGGCTTGCCTTGAGACCTCAAAACCATCCACCCCCTTTTAATACCCCAACATATCACACTTTTTCATTTTCAAGGTAAAAAAATCAATCATTTCATCTCCTACATGCAAATCTCATAACCACCCAACTTCATCACCTCTCCTCTCCTCCTTGTCTTCCACAAATCACCATCACCACACCCTAATCTCTGTGACTTTTCATCAACAAAATAATCACCATAACATTCTCTTGAAGGTGCTCACAAAAGATGGTGATTTGAATCGAAGATTTGAAGAGTTTCTTGGTGTCTTATAGAAGTTTTCATGAAGTCTTCCTCAAGAATAATTTAGAGCCATCTCCACAGCTCTCAAGATCTATTTGAAGAGTAGAAGAGGAGGTCTTAACTTGTGGTGGTCTCTCTTGGTCATTTTTAATCAAACCCTAGAAAGGTTGTTAGTGATTTATTCACTTCTTGTAAGTAAAGTCCATCATCTCCTTTTGATTCTTGCTCATGCAAATGAGTTTTTGTTATTCATTTATTTATGGTTTTACTTCAGTAAGTAAACCCTCATGATGTTAAACATGTTATACTTGGTTCATTAGGGATATTGGTTGAAGGTTATTGGGATTATAATAGATTATGTTAGGGTTAGATTAATTTGTTGATGCAGAAATTAGTACATCTGCATTGTTGGAATGAAACGACCTTGATACAGCAGGTTATAAATTTTGGAAAAAGTATACAGACCAAGGTATATGTCTTAGGGTCATTTATCAAAAAGGCTCACCATTATAAGTGTTAGTATGGTCAAAATTTTATTTTTATTGTAAAAATGGTCAGATTTTGTATACTGTTGGTAGACGGGGGTTAAGTCAAGTTTTATTCTACATCTTTTTGATAACCAAATATGCTACCTGTACTAGACAAATAGAGATATCACCTCCAATTGGCCTCACCTTTATAGGGCCGGTTGATTGCAAATGAAGACCGATACGGTAAGCCGTAAAATTCTGTCACACTTTTCTTTATGACAGGTCTGTAATGAAAATTTATAAAAAGTTGTTAGACCTGCAAATATTTGGGTAAACTTATTTTTCCAGTACACTAAGCACTTAAAGGAAACTAGGGATATAAAGAACTTAAAATTGGACTTACGGTTTGAAGGCACTGATTTTTGGAAATCGGGGAAAGTTTACAGCCACTAATAAAACTAGGGTAATGAGATAGGAAAACAACCCGAAAACTTACTATTTTTGGAAACCATAACCTTTAACTTGCATAAAAACCCTTTGTACAATACCCTAGCGGTATGAATCAAGTATAATAATGTGCATCCATTCTCTTATTCAATTAGCATACTCTTAGACATGTTTCTTGTTATAGGTCTTTTCTAGTTTCGCTTTGGTCCTTCGGTTATTTTTATTCTTGCTCATTCACTCCATTGCTTAAGGTGAGTTTATAGCATCGCCTTACTAATTTAAATGTTTTATAAACCCCGCGAGGGAGATACATGCTAGTTTTTAAAAACTGAATACAAGTGGTTTTTGGTATGCTTAACCCGACTACGTGATTTATAGACATTAAGTACTTCTTGCCTTGAAAGTTTCTAATTTAATGAAGCGTTAATTACGTGCTGAGTAAACGCTAATATTATGAATATGCATATTGGGTTTAACAAACATGTCCGGGTGAGTAGCGCTCACTTGATACCGGTAGATCAAACGGGCACATAATATTGAGAATCTAAGGTAAATGGCAAAGATTACCTTCATGAGCATTTTTACAGCTTCGTTAAGGTTCGGTGTCATGAGATTGATGTTATAAATCTGATTTCCTGACTTGTATATGCATTACATGTCATTTGGTGAATAATACTTGTATTCAACTTATTACTTATTAAACTCTATGAATTCACTCAACATTGTTGGTGACTTTTAGCATGTTTTATCTCAGGTCAGTAAGTGACAAATGCTTGGATTGGCGGTGCAAGGATATGGATATGGACAAGAACGGACTATGTTTTAAAACTTCACATTCGATGAAAACTTAAAAACTTATGTTATGTTTAAAATTATGTATCTTTTGGACTCTTGTTTTGGTTCAAAACTTTTGGTACCCTGTTTTGCTAGACTCTGATATTATCGAATATGAAAACTTATTATAAACGTCTCTATTTCGGAGTTTGTTTACTATGGCTTGTAATACGTGGCTAATAAATAGCACCCCATGTTGTATTCCGCTGCGATCCGAAAATGGGGGTGTTATAGATTGGTATCAGAGCACAGGTTATAGTGAACTAGGTCATTTTGTTTTAAAAACCTAGACTATAACCATTTATTTTTAAAAAATCATGAGTTTCCATCATCTTATCCGATATCCATGCGCGCCAATTCCTGAATTTCATGTAACTCCCTAGAGTATATTTTTATTGTATTATATTAAGGATAATTATTGGAGCACTATAACTACTTCTTAACTCATCTGATAATCTGCGTAAGTATCACTTCTTATATATGTAACCTTTTGTTCGCTAAACCTCCTTGTTGTATTTCATGCTATTTGTGAGTCTTATGAATTTCCATCTGGAAATTTATACACAACTTTGAGTGCACCGTTGCTATACGTATACGTATAGTGAATATTACTATATGTACTTAAGATATTTTTTTCAACTATCCTGCTTGTTCCTGAAGCATCGCTATATTTTTTTTATATGAAGTTTCTCCATGTGAATACTAAACTCTTCTAAACATTGTGAGTTACACGATGGTCTCTCTTAGACATTATATGTGATTACAATGGTCTCTCTTATTTCTCAAACATTGTATGTAATTACAATGGTCCTTAAACTCTTTCATAACCGTATGTAATATCATTTCATATAATAGCGAAACCTGTCACAGTTTATCAATTTCAATTGGTTGTCTTTCTCCCCGTGAACTCTTGTTTTCTAAGCATTTCTACTTACTTTCTGAAGCACCACTATTGATACTACATATATAACTACTATTTATATGTACTTGGTTTACTCTCGACTACTTATCTTTATAAATGTTTTACCGATTCTTATCCTTTATATACTCAGTCTCCAAGGCATCATGTCAAACACTACTTCTCCTAATTATGTATCTATTTCACCAAAATTACTAAACAGTTATACATACATATTTATTTTTATGATCCCCTAAAACTTTCTCAGGCATTGTGGGTGGCACAACAGTCTCATTTATTTTCAAAACATCGTGAGTGATACTATGATCTTTAAAAACTTTCATGACCTTACACAGCATTGTTTTACATAAAACCTGTCTCAGTCTATCGATTCCCCTTGATTATCTCACTATCCACCTCCGAAAATGAATTTGAACATTGTCCTAAACTTTTGGAACACTACATCACCTCGTAACCCATCACCTAGAAACACGTCAGTTAAATTGAACCAAACTTACTATCAACTTATAAACTATTTTGTAAACACCTTACAAACAGCTTTGCCATTACCTTGTGAAACTATTTTACTATCACTTTATAAACCATTTCGCTAAAATTTTATACATTATTTGTCACTATCCTATCAAACATTTCGTCACTCTTTTACAAACTACTTTACCACCATCTTATAAACTAAATCACTGATATACTACTGCTACATAAACTGTTTTGGACTAGTTCCGAATAAATTATTTTGTTATCACCTTGCAAATCGTTCTGTCAATTACCTTATACCCAATTTGTCACCATACTATAAACCATTATGTTACTTTCTTGCGAATTACTCTACCACGGTCTTATTAACTAAAAACACTTATTTACTATTATATCATAAACTGTTTTGTTATCATTTTTTTAAGTCGGTTTACATTCTCTTATGAATCTTATAAACTGCGTCGCTACTATATATAAACTACTTTGACTACTATCTTACAAACAATGTGGTTAAGTCGATATAACACTGAAAACCATAAAACATCAGAGCTAGAGGTTGTATAAAATACCAGTTTTCCCAAATAAAAATCGCGACTATAACTAAAAGAAAGTTTTCATAAAACACTGAACATCCTACGAGTTGACTAGTCCGAGCAGTGCATCGTTACTCCTCGATTATACATAGCCTGATCACCTATGTCTAATTCAGGAAGAATCATGCAATGATGGGAGTAGTAGTCTCGGATCATGTATAGTTGGGTCTTAAAAAGGCAGCCACCTAGAATTTCATTCGTAATTTTGCATTGAACCTTGTAGCCAAACACCTATCTTTAGCATCGAGCATACCTCATTTCTGTCCTTCTTGTATTGTTTTGTTACGCTACATTTTTGACTATGCTTGATAGTCACTGAGTAGTCTTGTCATGTCATGTTTTGATCAATTTTGATACGATGAGTCTTTTCAGTTCCGGTTACGTTAGTTACAGTTTAACATTGATCTAACTTATATAAACACATGCAACATCCTTTTGTGAATCTTCTACTATAACCTTCGAATTGAACCAACAAACACATGAACCTAACTCCATTGTCCTGCTAAATCTTCGGGTGTTGCAAATTTTGTGTGAATACATAAGCATTTCATATCAACAACTTTCGCATCTTTTCACAATACAATTTCTTCTCGGCTTTAACACGTCACAACCGCCTTTACCCAACCCCTTTCACTCAATTGATAAATCGGGACTCATCACTAGCCGTTCGAGGAACGACCTTCCATTGCTCACTAGACAAAACCTTCAAGGTGAATCAAGCACCTCTATCCGAGGCTATAGATAACAACATCACCATCAATTTTCACCATCTATCTCCATCAAGATTCAAGCTAGAGTCCTTCGTAACCCCGTGTTTAATTTCAATCGAATCAAGAGTGTGTTATTGAACGAATTTTGTGGGTTAAATTACATCTCCAAGTAGGTTTTTGGCTAACTTTCAATCCTATCTTTTTAGTTTTTCAATTGGATGGTTAGTTTGTATGTTATCAAATTTTGAAGTTTTTAAATCAAATTGAATGACCATTTGGGGCTGTAGAAATAGAATTGAATTATGGGTTCTTTTGTAAAAATTAATAGGTAAATCATGGTGGTTAATTTGGTCAAATAAAAAGCTATTTGCTAAAGTGCTTATTTTGGCTTATTGCCTATTTCGAGCGCTTATTAAAGTTTTCTGCATTTTATTGTGCTTATTTGTTCGTAGTTGTAACACCACAGAATTTCGGGTGTTTGATTTTGGCTTATTTTCATTTTTGGTTTATGTAACTTACTGTCATAATTTAAACCAGAGGATTTGGGTGACTTAAAAATGTTTTGGCAGGCTAAAAGATTGAATTTTGGATTGCTTACTTGAATTACTTGTTTTAAAATCCATAAAGGAGCGTTTGGTTTGGTGTAGTTTTAGCACACGAGACTAGTCCAAAGGATAGCTTGTTGTGGCTTAACGAACCGGATTAATATTTTTGAACTTGTATTTATAATTGGAATTAATTGTGGCTTTCGGTTATGATGAGCCGAGCCGTAGGCTAACGGCTTCGAACTTATTGTTTTGCAAATGTAATCGTTTATTTCTTTCGTAACCAGTGGAATTAATATGCCGTAGTTATGACGAGCCGCGCTCTTTGTTGCCAATGGCTCCGAGCTAGATAAAATGCTTATTTTTCCGGAATTTTTTTTAGTTTTTTATTTTCCGGAAAAGGTTCAAAGTTGCTTATTTTCTGAAAAATAGTATATATCGTTTAAGTGTCATTTTTTCGGAAATTCTATTATTGCTTATTCATGAGCATGCATTGTTTTATAAACCATATTATTTGTTATCCTTAGATTTCGGATTAACCATATTTGATTTTAGTGCACTTTTGAATGTGATGATCCAAAAGGGATGTCTCGGGTCCGTTATTGTTTTATTTTGTCATATCGGATTATAGTAGTTTTGTCGAATCATTTTATATTGTTTAATAGAGGTTTTGTAAAATATGGAAACGTCCGAGAAATGATCGGGTCATGCCAAAATTTCCAAAAAATTTCTATACTTAGTAAAAATTTTACTAAATCTATATTATCTTAAATTACGACCCAAGGAGGAAAATTACTAAAATTTATAAAAAATTTAGAATTTCTTTTAAATAATTTAGAATGCTTTTATAATATGTTTTCTTTTATCGGAAACTCTCTTTTGCTCTATTTTGAGGTTTTCGGATTCGTGTCAAATTCTATTCTTTTATTATTTATTTATTTTCTTGATTTTCTTAGGTGATGTATTATATACTTTTATTTCTTTTATTTGCTCATTCTTTTCGCTTATTCCTCATAGGTAATATATAAGGCGTATATATTACATACTTGGTATTATTTTCTTGATTTACTTTAAATTGACCAACCACCAAACTAAAACTAGAAATCTAAATCTTTTATCAACGTGCTACGTTGATGTGACCATCCTTAGGAAAACTAAACTTGCATTTATATATTTCACGTGTCAGACTTTTAAGATAAACTTTGTCTTCAACGGCGATTCGTCTGGTTACCGTTGTGTTGTACCTATTATTTCTGTATTTCTGTTAATTGATCATCTGCTTCGAGGACTTTAGTTCGCATGGGATAATGAAGACCAATTTCGAAACAAGTATCCTAACCTTTTCCCGATCATCCCGCTAGGTGTCAGCGTTAACTGAATTCCGGGACGGAATTCTTTTAAGGGGTAGGTACTGTGCTGTTTCGTAATTTCAAGGCCAATATCTAATTCATATTCTATTTCTATTTCCACTTGAGTAAAAGTTTCATTTTTATTTTTTACCCGATTTAGCGATTTTCGCGTTTCTAGCTATTCATGAGCCCTGTTTAGGATTTCTATCCGTCTTCATGTCATTAGTGGTTTAATATTCCATCATATGCTTCTAGTATTCAAAAATTTCTATGTTTCACATTTTCTGTTTCGTGTCATGATTTCGTCAAATTTTGGTAACAACTCACGTTTTCAGTATGCGTTTTTTATTTTTAATTTCATTTTAACACTCGGCAAACCCAAGGCTCCCATGAAGTATTAAAATTAGCCATTTTAACACTTCATAACAATTTCATAATACCTTTATAACACATTTCTAAAATTCACGTTTTCAGGTCACCCAGTACTGCGTAATTCACGTTTTTAAGACCGTATGCTTGATTTAAACCCCACAAACACACTAATATACCAAATATTAACCCATTATTAATAAAATATGATTTTTTGCATGCCTTGGGACATTAAAACCATCCACCCCCTTTTAATACACCAACATATCACACTTTTTCTTTTTCAAGGTAAAAAAATCAATCATTTCATCTCCTACATGCCAATCTCATAACCACCCAAATTCATCACTTCTCCTCTCCTACTTAGCTGCCACAAATTACCATCAACACACCCTCATCTCTGTGACTTTTTATCACCAAAATAATCTCCATAACATTCCCTTGAAGGTGCTCACAAAAGATGGTGATTTGAATCAAAGATTTGAAGAGTTTCTTGGTGTCTTATTGAAGTTTTCTTGAAGTCTTCCTCAAGAATAATTTAGAGCCATCTCCATAGCCCTAAAGCTCTATTTAAAGAGTTGAAGAGGAGGTCCAAACTTGTGGTGGTCTCTCTTGGTCATTTTTAATCAAACCCTAGAAAGGTTGTTAGTGATTTATTCACTTCTTGTATGTAAAGTCCATCATCTCCTTTTGATTCTTGCTCATGCAAATGAGTTTTTGTTATTCATTTATTTATGGTTTTACTTCAGTAAGTAAACCCTCATGATGTTAAACATGTTATACTTGGTTCATTAGGGTTATTGGTTGAAGGTTATTGTGATTGGAATAGGTTATGTTAGGGTTAGATTGATTTGTTGATGCAGAAATTATTAGATCTGCATTGTTGGAATGAAACAACCTTGATACAGCGGCTTATAAAATTTGGAAATAATGTACAGACCTAGGTATATATGTCAGGTTCATTTTTCAAAATGGCTCACCATTAGAAGTGTTAGGATGATTAAAATGTGATTTTTATGGTAAAAATTATCAGATTTTGTATATTGTTGGTAGACAGGGGTTAAGTAGAGTTTTATTCCGTAACTTTTTGAAAACCATATATGCTACCTGTACTAGACAAATAGAGTTATCACCTCCAATTGGCCTCACCTTTATACGACCTGTATATTTCAAATGACGGCCGATACGGTAAGCTGTAAAATTCAGTCACACTTTTCTTTATGACAGGTCTGTAATGAAAATTTATAAAAACTGGTTTGACCTGCAAATTTTTGGGTAAACTTATTTTTTCAGTACACTAGGGACTTAAAGGAAACTAGGGATATAAAGAACTTAAAAATTGGACTTACGGTTTGGAAGTAGTGATTTTTGGAATTCGGGGAAAGTTTTCAGCCACTAATAAAACTAGGGTAATGAGATGGGCAAACAACCCAGAAACTTACTATTTTTGGAAACCATGACCTTTAACTTACATAAAAACCCTTTGTACAATACCCTAGCTGTATGAATCAAGTATAATAATGTGCATCCACTCTCTTATTCAATTAGCAAACTCTTAGACACGTTTCTTTTTATAGGTCTTTTCTAGTTTCGTTTTGATCCTTCGGTTGTTTTTATTCGTGCTCATTCACTCCATTGCTTAAGGTGAGTTTATAGCCTCGCCTTACTTATTTAAATGTTTTATAAACCCCGCAAGGGAGATACATGCTAGTTTTTACAAACTGAATACAAGTGGTTTTTTGTATGCTTAACCCGACTACGTGATTTATATACATTGAGTACATCTTGCCTTAAAAGTCCCTAATTTCATGAATTGTTAATTACGTGCTAAGTAAACACTAATATTATGAATATGCATATTGGGTTTTACAAACATGTCCGGGTGATTAGCGCTCACTTGATACCGGTAGATCAAACGGGCACATAATATTGAGAATCTAAGGTAAATGGAAAAGATTACCTTCATGGGCATTTTTACAACTTCGTTAAGGTTCGGTGTAATGAGCTTGATGTTATAAATCTGATTTCCTGACTTATATATGCATTACATGTCATTTGATGAATAATATTTGTATTCAACTTATTACTTATTAAACTCTATGAGTTCACTCAACATTGTTGTTGACTTTTAGTATGTTTTATCTCAGGTCCGTAAGTGACAAATGCTTTGATGGGCGGTGCAAGGATATGGATATGGAAAAGAACGGACCATGTTTTAACAATTCACATTCGATGAAAACTTAAAAACTTATGTTATGTTTTGCTAGACTCTGATATTATCGAATGTGAAAACTTATTATAAACGTCTATATTTCTAAGTTCGTTTACTATGACTTGTACCATGTGGCTAATAAATAGCACCCCATGTTGTATTCATTTGCTATCTGAAAATAGAGGTGTTATAATTCTGATTCAGACTCATTGATAGACTCAGTGTTACTGGGTTCATCAGTGAGTCCAAGCATATCTTTGATAGCCTGACTTTCAGGTTCCTAGATTTTCCCAGTGTTAAAGTTAGGTAACTTACTGTCTGGGTTGACTCTCTCAACCCTGTCATTAGGCTTTGGTTTTATTTCTTGTTTAAAGCTTATGCCATTAGATTTGAAAGCAATCTTACCTTGATCCTTTTGTGAGGATTCAGTGACATGATCACCTCCTAGTCCTTTTTATTAGTACTAGGAACTAAATCATGAATTCATTCATAGACCTTAAGATTTTTATTTGTCCATTTTTGATTAATGAGTTTCTCTTTTTTAAGTTGTTGTTGAAGAGCATGATTTTGTTTCACAAGTTCAGTGTTTTGAATTTGAAGTGTGAGGGCTTCAAGTTTGGCTTGTTTTAAAGCAAGAAGTTCATCTCTACACTTATTTAATTCTAGAGTAAGTTTATTGTATTTTGAAAATAGATTTAATCTTTGCTCTTCAACAAACTTAAGGTCCACATTAATATAACACAAATAAGATTGCCAATAAGAATCATCATCCATATACAGTAGAATGTTTACCTTTCTCTTGGTGATGTTGACCTATTCTCCATTCCTTGCATGACTTTTTCCAACAGTCA
The DNA here is from genome assembly GCA_021014915.2 of Artemisia tridentata subsp. tridentata. NCBI lineage: Eukaryota > Viridiplantae > Streptophyta > Magnoliopsida > Asterales > Asteraceae > Artemisia > Artemisia tridentata. The sequence continues at coordinate 56,020,943 of CP139501.1, read as the reverse complement.
GCTTTTCTCCTTCTGAAAGTGCCATCAATTCCCTGACTTTTACTTCATCATCATCTGAGGAGATATCTTCATTATCCCAGTTGATGTGTCTCGAAAGTTTTAAATTTATATATAACTAGTTCTACCGATTTCTCTTAATTCAAAACACATGGGTAAAAGTATAACCCTCGTTTATAGCAAAGAGTTTTGCTAAGACCAGGTCGTTCCACAGGGACTGAGATTATTCTATATATCGATTAACTATTTAGGATGATTTAGAAAACGTTAAACAATTATGCAAGAACTAAATGAGATTCAAATATGGGACAAATATAATTACTTGGATAGTTACTAAAACTCAGTGAATGACTAATGATAATGATCTCAATGATGAAGCAGCTTCAACCAACGATTAGTTATTTTCATCAAAATAACGTGTTCATAGATTAACAATTTTGATTCAAAATCTTTTTGCTCAGTTTTTTTTATATCTTTTTGCTCAGTGCAAGTTTAGCTTTAGCTTTTCTATACTTAGTTTCAAAATCTTTTTGCTCAGTGTATTTTTTTTTAGGGGACTGAAGCATTTTTTGTTGTAATTTGCTAATTCCTGAAGAAGAGCTATTTCCTGAAAATTTGTATTAGGATTCTGAGGTTGTTTTTTAGAAACAATATTCTGTAAAATGACGCTTTTTACCACATTTGAAACATTCAGTGCTATCATTTGCTTTGGCACCATGAAAATTAGACTTGTTTCTTTTGATAAAACGTTTTGAGTTAGCAAGGAGTGCCTTTTATTGAAATTCAATTTGTAAATCATTTAGGTACTCCTTACTGCTTCTTTTATCAGCCTCATCATTAGAATTTTCTTGAAAGTCCTAAACAACACCATTAGAAAAGAATGCAGTTGATATGGGTGCAACAGTCAGGGTCTTTTTTATCTCTTGAGCCCTTTTTGAATCAGGTTATCTCTTAGAGATTAAGTTGTCTTTATAGACAAACTTCTCATAGATTTCAGAGAGCTCAAGGTTTTGTATGTGGTTAGCATTTCTAAGACCCTGAGAGAAGCATAACCACTTCTCAGTGAGACTGTTAACAAAGCTAACATTTATCTCATGCTTAGTCAGGGTGACACCATCATTTGTCAGTTCATTGAGCAGGGTTTTATAACGGGTATAGGTCTGAGATAGACTTTCAGAGTCTTTCGCCCTGAATGTGTTATACTCAAGTTTCAGTTCCATGGTCCTTTTTTCCTTGGTATCTGAGGGACCTTCAAAGTTATGAACCAAGTCAATCCAAGTTTGTTTGGCTGTTTCATAGTTAATGACTGATTCCAATATATTGTCAGGGAGACATGATATAATGATACTTTTAAGGTGTTGGTCTTGATTGACCACCCTTCTCTCATCAGGAGTCCATTGAACTTCAGACTTGGGTAAACCTTCATCAGTCTTAGGGACAAATGGACCTTCATTAATACACTTAATGTAGTAAGGTTCCATTCCTGTTAAGTAGCAAAGCATGCGCTTTTTCCACTTATTAAATTTTCCAACTTCAAGTTGGGGAGCAACAACTGAAATAGCTTCCTCCTTTTTTGTTGACTATTTGGGGTACATCACTTTCAACGATGGTAGGATCTTGATTTTAATAACTTTTTTGAACGGTTTATGAAACTTGTTTTATAAATCAAATGGCTCTGATACCACAGTTGTTCCCCTTTACACGATTAGACTTAACTATAAAGTTAATCTAATCGTGTACCATGTTTAAGTGATGTATTTCATTACATTACTTAACCATGGAACATAGTTAGTTTAACTTCATAGTTAATGCTAACAGTGTAAAGGGAACAACAAGTGGTATCGGAGCGGTTTAATTTATAAAACAAGTTTTATAAACCGTTCAAAACATTTTTAAAAGCAAGATCCTACCATCGCTGAAAGTGATGTACCCCAACTAGTCGACAAAAAGGGAGGAAAGCTATTCAGCTGTTGTTCCTCAACCTGAAGTTGGAAAATTCAATAAGTGGAAAAAGCGCATGCTTTGCTACTTAACAGGAATGGAAACTTACTACATTAAGTGCATTAATGAAGGTCCATTTGTTCCTAAGACTGTTGAAGGCTTACCCAAGCCTGAAGGTCAATGGACTTCTGATAAGAGAAGGGTGTTCAATCACGACCAACGCCTTAAAAGCATCATTATATCATGTCTCCCTGACGATATAATGGAATCAGTCATTAATTGTGAAACAACCAAACAAACTTGGATTGAATTGGTTCATATCTTTGAAGGTCCCTCAGATACCAAGGAAAACAGGATCATGGACCTGAAACTTGAGTATAACACTTTTAGGGCCAATGATTCTGAAAGTCTCTCTCAGACCTATACCCGTTATAAAACCCTTCTCAATGAACTGACCAATGATGGTGTCACCCTGACTAAGCATGAGATAAATGTTGGCTTTGTCCACACTCTCCCTGAGAAGTGGTTAAGCTTCTCTCAAGGTTTTAGAAATGCTAAGCACATACAAAACCTTGAGCTCCCTGAAATCTATGGGAAGTTTGTCTATGAAGACAACTTAATCTCAAGGAGATACCCTGAGTAAAAAAGGGCTCAAGAAACCAAAAATACCCTGACTGTTGCACCCATATCAACTGCATTCTTTTATAATGGTGTTGTTTAGGACTTTGAAGAAAATTCTAATGATGAGGTTGATGAAAGAAGAAGTGAGGAGTACCTAAATGACTTGCCAATTGAATTTTAAGAAAGAGCACTTCTTGCTAACTCAAAACGCTTTATCAAAAGAAACAAGTCAAAATTTTCTTATGCCAAAGCAAATGATAGCACTGAATGTTTTAAATGTGGTAAAAAGGGTCAATTTGCAAAAGTCTGTTCTTCAAAAACAACCTCAGAACCCTCATACAAATTCTCTGAAAATAGTCCCTCTTCAGGAACAACCAAGTTTCAACTTAAAATACTTCAGCCCTCACAATATTTTCAAAACAAGACTGAACAAAAGGGTCAAAAGGATTTGAAGCTTAGTATAGAAAAGCAAAAGCTAAACTTGCACTTTTTGAGGCAGCACCCTTTACTCCTCGGGCTACACAAACCTCTAAACCTTTTCAAGCTAAAAACAAAGGTCTTGTAGCTGATAATTTTGATTGGGATGAGGAAGATGTCTCCTCAGATAATGATGAAGTAAAAGTTAGTGCACTGATGACACTTTCAGAGGGTGAGAAGTTAAGTATTGGAAAAAGTCATGCAAGGAATGGAGAATGTGTCAACATCACCATGAGGAAGATAAATATTTTTCTATCTATGGATGATGATTCTGATTGGCAGTCTTATTTGAGTTATATAAATGTGAATCTTAAGTTTGTTGAAGAGCAAAGATTAAATCTGCTTTCAGAATACAATAAACTTGCTTTAGAATTAAATAAGTGCTGAAATGAACTTCTTGCTTTAAAACAAGTAAAACTTGAAGCTCTAACACTTCAAATTCAACACACTGAACTTGAAAAACAAAATCATGCTCTTCAAGAAGTACTTAAGAAAGAAAAACTCATGATTGAAAAGTGGACAACCAAAAATCATAGAGTCTATGAGTCTGTTCGCAATCTTGTTCCCAGTACCAAAAAGAGAGTACTAGGAGAATATCAACACACTGAGCCTTCAAATGAGAATCAAAGTGAAAAATCTTTCACTCCTGCTGGCATAACCTTTGAACAAGAATTAAAACCAAAGCCCAGTGACTGTTTTGAAAGGGTTAACCCAGACAGTAAGTTGCCTAACTTCAACACTAGAAAAATCTTGGAACCTAAAAGTCAGGTTATCAAAGAAATGCTTGGACTCGTTGATGAACCCAGTCACACTGAGTCTATCAATGAGTCTTCAGGGAGCTTTACCCAGTTCAGACCTTACACCCTTAGTGTATTCCCACCATTCTCCTAAAAAGAAATCAGGATTAGGTAGAACAATCCTGAAATGACCTGACACTAACCCAAGAAAAGGCGACTCAGTGCCAACTAAATCTCCTACACCTTCATTCCCTACTAAAGAAAAGACCAATGTCACTGATGCTAAATATGACCAGTTGGCTGAACTTGTAAGGAAACTAAGTGACAAGATAGAATCATCTGGAAAGCCCCCTCAATCTAAGATTAAGGAGTCTAAATCAGCTTCCTCAAGTACATCCAAACCCAAAACAATACCAAGACCAAAATAGAGGTGTGAACTATGCAATTACTCAAACCATTCCACTGATGATGGCTATAAAATCCTCTTTTGCATGATATGCAAAAAGGAAGATCACAAGACCTCTGAACACAAATCCCACACAACCTCCCTGAATGCACTAGCTAACTACAAAGCTCAGGCTTTCAAGTATGATTCACCATCCAAGAAAAATCCAAAGCAAAAGGAAAAACCTTTTCCACCCGGTCCACATTGTGGATTTAATGACCATCTTCCTGATGACTGTCTCGTGTTTCACGGTTGTGATATTTGTGGAGATCCCTCTCATGAGACCTCAGGACATGACATGGTCATCCATGCAAGAAGATGAATCATTACTGACTCATCTCAGTCCGCTGAGTCATCCTCTACTTCCAAATGAAAATTATGTGGAAGCACTGTCCACTCAATCACTGACCATGAATCAATTGAATGGTTCAAAAAGACCAACAAAGCCAAAACATAAAAAAAAATGGGTTCATAAGAAAAACTAACTCAGTTTGTTATTTGTGCAGAGACACACCAGGGAACCTGTTTGGCATCTAGACAGTGGATGCTCAAGGAGTATGACTGGTGTGAAGGAATATCTACACAAATATGTGAAAGAACCAGGACCTAAGGTTGTATTTGCTAATAACTCATCATGTATCACTGAAGGGTATGGTTCAGTAAACTGTAGTGGTATAGTTTTTACTAGAATAGCTTATGTTAATAGTCTTAAGTATAACTTGAGTAGTGTTAGCCAACTATGTGATGCCAAATACATAGTTCAGTTTGATGATAAGCAAGGCACCATCTTCAATGCTAACAAAGAAGTAGTTCTTATAGCCCCTAGAAAAGAGGATGTTTATGTTTTAGACATGTCAACACTCACTCAAAATGGGACTTGTCTATTTGCTAAGGCCACTGAGACTATGAATTGGCTCTGGCACAAAAGACTTTCATATTTGAACTTCAAAAACATAAACAACCTTGCAAACCAAAAAAAAAGTCCTTGGCTTACCATCTCTTGTGTTTTCAAAGGATAAACCTTGCTCAGCCTATGAAAAAAGAAAGCATCATAGAGCATCCTTCAAAACAAAACAAAACTTCTCAAACAAAAGATGCCTTCATCTTCTTCACATGTATCTCTTTGGACCTATCAGTCCAATGTCTATCCATCATGAGAAGTATACCCTTGTCATAATTGATGAATACTCAAGATACACTTGGGTTTACTTTCTCACTAAGAAGAGTCAGGCTGCTGAAACAATCATGTCCTTTGTTAGGAACATAGAAAACCAAAATGACATCAAAGTCAAACAAATCAGGACTGACAATGGAACTGAATTCAAAAATCAGGACCTTGAGTGTTTTTGTGATGAGAAAGGAATTTCTCAAAACTTTACTTCTCCCTACACTCCTGAACAAAATGGAGTATCTGAAAGGAAGAATAGAACACTCATTGAGGCTAATAGGACAATGCTGAATGGTTTAGTACTCTCTAAGCACTTCTGGACTGAAGCAGCTAAGACATAATAAAACACCCTATGAGAATTCAAGGGAAGAATCGCTGATATCAGCTATTTTCATGTGCTTGGGTGTCCTGTGTTTATTCATAATCGTAAGGATCACTTAGGCAAATCTGATGCTAAAGCAGATGTTGGATACTTCTTAGGATACTCCCTTGTCTCCAAAGCCTTCAGGGTATTCAACACCAGGAGACAACAAACTGAAGAAACCTTCCATATAACCTTTGATGAGAGCACTGAAGCTATCAGGTTCTCAAACACCTTAGTGGAAGAGATTAGGATTGATGACTCATCATGATATCCTCCTGATGAATATCATCTTGAAACTCATCCTTCCACTCAGTATCAAGCAGATGTTGATTTCTCATACTTACATTGTCCTTCACAACCTCCCTCAACTAACCATCAATGAATTCATTGATGCTCAACAAGCCCCAAATGGGATTACTTACACTAAACCAGTTGTTTAGGAATCAGAAAACCTTAGTGTTCAAATAGAAAAAACTGATACCCAAAACCCTAATGTACCACAAGTATTAATCCTTGAGAGGATCTAAACACCTTTAGAATGTGTTAAGGATACTTTGAGGTTATATTACCAAGTATGCGGAATCTACTTGATAACACTTAGAAGGTTTACTTTGATGTAACAGTAACACTTAATGAACAATAAACAAAGAAAGTAACTTCAAACAATTCAATATTATTAAGCAATAATACGAGTGATCTCAATATCACTAGGGTTACAATTACCTTGAATCTTAACAAAAACTATATATATCTGATCTAACCTAGGACCTCCTTTTATAACACAAGGAGTCCTTTACAAGATAAGTATTTACCCGTATAATTCTAACTAATTTTGATATACGTACAATCTATTCCATACTTATATTCTACACCTCTTCTAAAGCCTTATCATGCAGCAATACCTTCATTTATACTAGCAGTACTAACTTGACAGTTTGTACTGTTAGTTGTCTTCAGTAGTCTTCAGTTATACACTAGCAGTTTGTACTGTTAGTGTAATCTTCCAGCAGTACTAAGTCTTGAGTCATTTAATTATGAACAATCCTCCCCTAAACTTGTGATTTACCCTATATCATCAAGTTTTCCGAATTAAATGAGTACCTTATGAGGATTGTGAGGACTCTTCCTAAATACTAACTTCTGATCTTCATGTCTTCTGCTTGCTGGATAATCTTGCTCACCAATTCTCTTTCCATTTTCAGATTCTTCATCAACTTGAAGCTTTGATGATAACATGACAAGTAATACTCTTGCACTTAGTGGGTAATCCTTTTCCACTAACATGTATACTTCCACTCCTACTTTAGTAGAAACTCTATGAACTCCATAGTTGTCAAATAATCTCCATGTGGTAGCCAGATTATGAGCATGAAACCTCCATAGTGCATCATCTGCATTAGGCTCATATAGCCTTTTCAGCTCAACCCATAACTCTTTGTCTTTATCATCTGTAGGATCAGCAGACTTGAACCTTTCTTGAACTAAGCTCCAAAGCTTATCCAAGTCTTCTCTGTCAAATGCTTTGATTAAGTCTTCAAAGAATTTGTATACTTCAAATTTTCCTCCTACTCTGATAATTTTCCATCCTTTAATCATTCAATCTGAATAAACCTCCCAATCAATGATGGGATGTTTGGCTTGAATAGGATCTATATTCAGAGCTTCTGGAACTACCACCATCATACCATGGATCTATTCATCAGTCAATATTTCTTCTTCTTCTTCCTCAGCTTCTTCTTTTTCAGCTGTTTCTTCTTGAATTGTTTCTTCTTCAGTTCTTTGTTTCTTGGACTCCTCTGATTCCAATTGCTCTGCTGCTCTTTTCTCTCCCCTGCTAGTTTTAGTCTCAACTGTTTCTGTTTCACCTCTTAGGAATATCTGAAGTCTTCTATGAGTATTGATGTATATCTTTTCTATTTCTTCATAAGTTCTTCCCTTGAAGTGTTGTTCCTTCCAGTTGTCTTGATGTTTCAAATAAGCCTTCATGTAGATTAACTGCTCCTTTCTTGTAGGAGGTTTCTTCATTGCAGCCTTCTTCTTGCTTTGACTTCTTCTGATTTGCTCCAAAAGGTCATAGATTGCCTGTTCTTGTTCTTCTTGTGTGAACTGTGACCTTTCCTCCTCTTGTAGCTTAGCAGCTAATTCCCTATCAGCAGCTTCTTGAGCAGCTAATTCTTGCACTTCAGTCAATAGCTTTTGCTCAGTCAAATATTGAGCAATCTTCTCTTCTTCAGCTGCTATGGCTAATTCTTCTTCATGGAGTCTTTGAGCTAATTCTTCATCTAAAGCAATTTGAGCTTGGCTTTTCTTTGTTGTCTTCTGAGATGATTCTTCTTCTACCATTATGGCTTTACCCTTATCTATTCTTGGTCTTTTTGGTCTTCTTGTATACACTGCACCAACAGTACTTTGAGAAACACCACCAGTACCTTGCAATGCACTAGCATTACCTTCTTGTTCTGGAGTAGTACCTTCTTCCATTTACTCATCTATCCTCCCCTGAGTACCAGATTCCTCTTGGACCAAAGAAACATTAGGGTCTTCATCTAATTGAGCAATCTTCCTCCCCTGTTTGGAAGATTCCTCACATTTGCCTTCACTCTAACCATCATCTGAACTGGATGACGAAGATGATTCAGATGATTCTACCAGTTGGGCTGATCTTTTCCTTTAAAGAGTCTTGACTGTCTTCTCCAATTTCTTCACCTTCAAAACTAGCTTGGTGTAGACTCTTCCAAATACCTGTTTATGAGTTTTGAGTTCAGCTTCCAAGGTAGAAACCTTATCAAACAATGTTGTACAGAGTTCCATCAATTCACTAAGTGTCTTACTGCCCTTAGCACTTCCTGATGTGTGACCTTCAGGGAGAGGTGCATCATAGGGCATAGACTCAGACTCCACCACATGGTGAGGATCTGAGCTACCCAATAAATCAGGTTGGCTTGGGATTCCACAACTAGTACTATGTCACAACTCGTAATTTCAGGTCCTTTTTCAAGCTTTAAATTTCACTATTCATCTCAGAAATCACTATTCACCGAACACTATTCATCATTTCACTATTCATCATTTTTGAAGTCAGTTTGAGACTTTGAGAATTCGTCAAAAAATTTACTATTCACATGACACTATACATTCCCGGAGGGAAATCACTATTCATGGGCATCATTCATCATGTCGTAAACTTGGTTTATGGGTATTCAAATGCGCGTAACCAGTTAGGTTTAGCTGCGTATTCATGCATCATCAGTAAAGGCACATCAAACAGACTAGGGTAGTCTGCATATCATCAGTAACATCAGTACCATATCAGTTCATGCATGGGTTTGTGTGATTTTCATTAACGTATGCTTAATTGTTTAATTAACGTTACCACTCAGTCATTTCTACTAACATTATACCCAATACTCTCGACAATGATCCTAACACATTTTCAAGCTAATTATAATGATATAGAGATTATATTATTACTTTACCCGGTGTTTTTTTAAACCAATCGCTATACTTTTCGTTTGACGCTTATAACTCCGTCGGTTTACGAAATTTCAATCCGATAATCATTCTAACACCCGATTCTTGCAAGGAACATGGTTTTACAATTTTTACAACTTCTTCGTATCCCATTTCACCTCATCACGGGTTATTTCTAGTTAACTCGGTACCCGATAACACTCAAGGTATACACTAAACTAGCTAACTTAATTAAATGGGAGACAAGTCTTGCATTAAACATCAAATCTCTTCTAAACTACCCATGTGTGCCGCCCCCTACCCCCCCCCCCCCCCTCCCCATTTAGCTTAATACTTCCAAATATCATTAATGAATTTCACTTGATTTATTTCCAATCCCACTAACACAAACACATAACACATAAACCATTAGCTAAGAAAAAGATCCAAACCCTCCCATCTCATCTACCCCATTCAGCCAAGATCAAGAACACACCCATAATCCATAAATTTTTCAAGTTCAAGTCATAATCATACTCCATTTACCTTTCTAGTTATGGATTTGTGATCAAACCTCAAGTTTATTACTCATTTCTTATCAAAACTCATCAAGTCATCAAGTAAGTTTCAAGAACATGTTTTGATCATCTATTACTTTCATTTGATTCATATGTTCATGTATTTTCAAGTTATATTAATTATCCATGCAAGTTATTTATGTTTTACATACCACTTTTGAACATAAACTCTCTAAATCACTAGATCTATAAGTTTCACTAATGATCTCATGAAATCCACCAAGGTTGGTGATGTTTAGGACCCCATAACACCCTAAGAAGGTGTATGGTAGGATTTGCGAACTTGTGGAGTTGATTTGAGTTAGTATGATCAAGTTTAGAACCAAGGAAGTGAGTTTTTAACAATCTAAAATAGGTTCTGTCCAAAAACGTGTAAACTGGAAAACTCAGTAAATTTTGGTATATTTTGGCCTTCATATTCAGAAAATTTTTTCAAAAACGAAACCGTGGCCGCAAGAATCACTAAAAACCGACTTATAACGAAGGAGATATGATTTTTCAAAGTTAGACGACGAAAACTAATTTTCTGAAAATTTAGTTGCTGATCGCCGAGATTCAAAGGACAAAACGAGGCGTTAGACGTGATCTAGACGACCCGACCTACTGAGATTATGTTAGTTAATGTTTATACGAAGCCGTGGATGTAAAGAACGTAGGAAACGAGCTTGTAACGGCCGAGTTATTCACGTTTGAAGCCCGACGTACCATGTTTATTTCGACAGCCACTATTAGAAAGTGTTTTAAGTATAAAAACTAGTGTTTTTTGCGAAACATAACATTGTTAGCCGATTTTCTAATTGATCGAGGCGTGTTCAATCAAAAGTTAAACAAAACGACATTAATACATTGTTACAAGGTTTTCAAAAACGTCGAGTTTGATAAACTAACACTTAACGTGCAATATTTCGCGACTAGTTTCACGAAGCCATTTTGGGCATATTTTCCCAAGTTAAAATATTAAATTGCGATGAAAACACTACATTTTTGCCGATAGAACACCAAACGATGATCGTGGAGTACCGTTTCAACATATTTACACGAAAAGTAGTTTATAACTTAACGAGACGTCAAAAATGTATTTTTCGACGATAAACGTTATTTTCAAAATTAACAAGTGGTATCGTTAACATACGTATTTGCATGTGTTGCGTTAATTCATTGCTTACATTAGATCATATCATCATAATAGGTTGCGGTTAGAGACCGAGCCTCATTTCATCATATCCATTGTTATCATTGTTGCTATCATAGCAGGTGAGTTTTCATAACCCCGTTTTAAATTGTTTATTGATTTCTAAACTCTCGGGGGAGAATACATTGCACCATTTTTATATGCGGACCAAAGTATACAAACCCATTTACATTGCTTAAGTTACATCATTGCCAATTTAAAGTCCCCTTTTATTTATCATGGACCATTAATTGTGAGCAAGCGAAGGTGAGTGGATAGATCTATTGAGGGTGACGCCTCCGTTCGGGTTGGTAGCACCAACTTGTCAAACGAACGCATTTCATTTCATACATTCAGAGTGTTTGGCAAAGCACTCCCTTTTGGGGCATTTATATCAGTCTAGCTTCGGGGTCATGAGCTTAAGAGCTAATGTATCATTTTTATGTGGCATTGCTTTGTCATACACTTTATACTTGTGGTATCCATACAATATTTCATTTACATAAATCTATGATCTCACCAACATTTTTGTTGACCATTTTTAGCAATGTATTTTCAGGTAATTAAGGTATCGCATGTTGGCTTGCATATGGACATCATGGAGTCGCGGAGTCGACGCGTCTCACTTTATATTTTATGCACTTATCCATCGTTTGAATTGTATGAACTTGTTTTATGAAAACTTGTTTCACCTTTTGGGACCTAGCTTTGAAACTCTGAATGTTTTTAAATAATCAAACGATGTATTTTCTAAACGACACTTTAGGTCGTTCAATATAACTGCAACTTTGGTGCTATGACCAGTCGTGCCCCTGAATGACTTATTCCGCTGCAAGTCACGAAATTTGGGGGTGTGATAGATTGGTACCAGAGCAAAGGTTATAGCGAACTAGGTTGTATCATTGACCCTAGACTATAACTACATCATCACAGCATCACATCAATTCATCATAAGTGCATATTCACCATACATGCGGTTTCATACATACATCATTTCATCATAACTCGCATAATGTAAGGTGTTATTCACTTTCATTTTACGTCGATTGTCACAGAGATGTCTTCACCCAACCACCCTATTATCATTTCAGCAGACTCGGATATCGAGGATGCTTTTTCACTCACTAATACACCGACATCACCACTCCCACCTTCTGACACCTCGACATTTCCATATCACTCACCATTGTTGGATGATAATTTCCACCTATTTGAGGTAGTAGCACTACCTGATCCGGATTTAGTAGAGACTACCAGGCATGACATTAGGACTTTCGAGATTAAGGGGATTGCCCCTTCCTTCCCACCACCACCAATGTCATTTCCCTTTCCCATTCCCACATATCAGGAATTAGATGACACCTTGTGGATAATACCAAGATCACAGATTCAATAGGAACATCAGCAGGTTCCTCAAGAATGGTTTGGAATCTACACTATCTCGGACATGATCGATGCACTACTCCAGACCCCACATCAGGACTTATCCCGACCCCAAGATGCCACAACCCTGGATTCACTCAGAGGAGCACTAGGGAATCCCTAGACTAGACTTATATCTTTACTAGCTTTTACTATTATCCTAGCCACGAGATGTGTGGTATGGTTCAAAGAAACTTGTAGTATTTTGATTGTTGTACAATGAAATCACCAAGTATTGACTTACTATATGGATATGGTTGTGCTATCTATGATATCAGTCCATGTAAGACCGAAATTTTCATTTTAGATATCCACGGGTGTTATGGTTACAAATATGTCATTTCACGATTTCATCTTGTCGCCATTTCACCCCACTTATACATGTCATGGTTGCGTATATGTGAGTATGATGATCTTTATCACCTATAAATTCTCATGGTCTCTTATGATGTTGAAGCAGTTAGGTTAAAGCAAGCCACTTCAGACATGACACAAGCCAAATCCTTCGCCAAAAATCTTACCCATGAGGAATTTATGGATTGCAACCCCCACACCTTTAGCGGAACTGAAGGAGCGAAGGAAGTTTACAAATGGTTCAAAGAAGTAGAAACGATATTTCGGTGTGGCGAATGCCGCAAGGAAGACAAGGTCAAGTTCGCCACTTGCACTTTTCGGGATCATGCCCAGGAATGGTGGACTAAACATGTTCAGATAGTAGGGGTTGACGCTGCTTCCTCAATCTCTTGGGAGAAATTAAGAAGGATGATGACTTTAGAATATTGTTCAAGAAGCGAACTACAAGCACTAAAACAGGAAATCCTTAACTTTACCATGGTAGGAGATGATGTTGTCAAGTAAAATACTCAGTTTTACGAATTAGCACGATTAGGCCCAACAATGGACGAACCGGAAAGCAAGAAATTTGAGAGGTATATCGGGGGACTCTCCCCTGAAATTCGCATGTTGGTTGCCTCATTAGAACCCGATACCATGCTTAAAGCTATCCATATGGCGATCGAGGCAAAGGAACACATAGCTCACACCCCGGCCGTAGGAAACAATATGGACAACAGACAAAAATGGAACAACAACAACAAGAGAAAGTGGGACAACAATCAGGGCGGTAATGCTACACAACAACCACCAAAGCGACAAGAAGTTGCTGAGGGCTATGCTGCAGGCCCGAATGACAAGAAAGGTTACAAAGGTACCCTACCCAAATGCAACAAGTGTCAAAGTCATCATAAACCTGGGCCTTGTCTTAATCCTTGTGGTAACTGTAAGAGAATTGGACATTCGACTAGAGAATGCAAGTTCCCAATCATTGCCGGAAATCAGAAACCTCCAGTGACATGTTTTGGCTGTGGAGAGATAGGATACTACAGGAAGGAATGTCCAAGACAAGAGAATCAAAGGAATGGGAACCAAGGTGGAATAGCTCGTGGAAGAGCCTAGGTCCTCAGAGGAGGAGATGGCCAGCACATCAACAACATTGAGGACGACAACCATGTTTAAGCACAAAGAACTTCTGCCTTAGTAATAAACCATGGATGGAGCCCACTAGGGTTGTATTTCTTTAAGTAGTCTATCTTAAGTACTTTCTTGTAACCTCGTTGTATCATGTACTCTTCTATCTAATGTAATCCCTATCTTTTAGCATCGCCACCATGATCACAATCTTCGTTTATTTCATTTCCTATTTTGATTATGCGATTTTCAACCATTTCACAACAACACACCACTATCCTAGAAGGGGGTTAAGTAAGGATTCATCTCCAACTATAGGCTATTACCATTCCGTAAGGTGTTCCACACGTCCCATAACCCGTTCAACAGATTTTGGTTGCAAGATATTTTAATACCGCTTATTAAAAACTGTCTCACCTAACCCTACTTTAAGCTATTTTACTAGCATCTCAGGGAGTTATTTCACAACATTTCCAACACAAGTTATGTTACTATAGCCATATAAATTGGCTTTATGCCATCCTACCAACTATTTACTACCATTTTACCAAACATCACGTTGAGCACCATCTAAAACTTTTGAGAAAAACAAGGCTATTTTGACCAAACCAAGCATCGCATTATTTGCCCTCAATTATACATAGCCTGATCACCTATGTCTAATTCTGGAAAGATTATGCCATGAAGGTAACAATTATCTTTTCAAGATTTCTAACAACAATTTTCATTCAAAACATCCCAAGAAAGAAAAGCTTTGTAAACAAGTAAACTCTTCATAAACATCCTTATCGACCAACTCTCTCTGAGTACCTACACCACATATCACTCACTTATCAGTTAAGTTGGAATTTGCCATTGACTTTTATAGGAAAGATTTTCTATTTTCATGGTGAATTTCACGACATAAGAAACCAACGAAAGGGGTTTTGGAACCACAAACAAGGACTAGAAGTATACAGCCAGTTGACTCGTATCGCAACGGAAAACATATGATCTCATGAGGCAATCCAAATCACTATCTCTGGCATAGTCACCAAATTCTATCAATTCAGAAGTACTAGTTAGACCAAGTAGGACAACGGACCTAAGTCATGATTCAGTTTAGAAAGGATCAAGTAAGTTGGATATGCATACCCACAAGTCTTACCCAAGATTAACCTATAGGCATTATTCAACCCCAGAAATGAAATGCTAGACATTTAAACATTCAGGCAGACATACCTACCCGACTACTTTATCATGTTTGATGTTTCCATTTCAAAGGAATTTTCTTTAAAGAGCGTTTATACAACTCATATACCTTGTAGGAAAGTAATTATCTGATATGTCTGTCTTGACAAATAAATCCTTTATGGTCAGCCTTTAACAAAACTACTGAGCACTAAGAAAAGTGTAACACCAAACTTTGCTAAAACATCCCTACCCACATCATGTCAAAAACCTATCCATAAAATCTTGGGTCGTATTTGAAAACCAACCACCATACTACGACACTTCATGCAATTAGGATCTTGTGATTGACAAACAATAGCATGGGAAATTTTTGACAAAGGAGATCTAGGGAAAAACTATTAAACAGCACAAATTTTGGCAATAAAGACCAAGCATCTTAGGTGAAGAGAGGCTCATATCTTGACATCAGTTATAGCAAGACACAAGGAATCAGAAACCGTTACCATAGATTTGTTCTTCGATAACCCATTTCTGACAAACCTACCGTTGTAGGAGTAGTCACGAGACACGTTGTACAAATTTCAAAGGCTCCTGATAAAGGATAGACTATGCACCTCAAACTTCTGAAAATCCCCTTAAGATATTTCTTTCCAATCAGATATACACACTCTCTACCATCTTCAGACCAATGGGCAATTAAGAAAGCTAATGTTGGGGCAGATGCCTTTAGCCGGAAGGAAAGACTCAAGCCTTTGAGAGTCAGACCATTGAGAATGACAATCATATCACCTTTACCATCACGAATCCTCGAGGCTCAAGTTGAGGCACTCAAGGAGGAAAACCGACAAAATGAAAAACCCCATGGTATGCCGAAGGATGCAAATGATTTAGTAAAGAGGTCAGACGGAGTATTGTGCTTCGAGGATAGAAGCGGGATACCTCTTGATGGCAGAATAAGAGAGTTGATCATGCACGAATTGCACAAGTCGAAGTACTCCATTCACCCAGGTTCTGATAAGATATATCAGGATCTCAATAGACTTCATTGGTGGCCGAATATGAAAGCAGAAATAGCTACGTATGTTAGCAAGTGTCTTACTGGTGCTAAAGTAAAAGCCGGATACCAGAAACCATCAGGATTGTTTCAACAACCAGAAATCCCCTAGTGAAAGTGGGGACGCATTACAATGGACTTTGTCACCAAACTACCCAAAACATCAGGAGGTTTCAGTGCTACTTGGGTAATCGTTGATTGACTCCCTAAATCAGCCTATTTCATCCCAATCAGAGAAACTTATTCTATGGACCAACTAATCAGACTTTATGTCAAGGAAATAGCCTCAAAGCACGGTGCATAAATTTCTATCATTCCGACCGAGATAGTCGCTTTACTTCAAACTTTTGGCAGTCATTACAAGATTCATTTGGAAGCAAATTAGACATGAGTACTGCCTATCATCCTCGGACCGATGGTCAGAGCGAGAGAACGATTCAGACATTGGAAGACATGCTCAGAGCATGTGTGATTGACTTTGGAAATGGTTGGGCTAACCATTTGCCACTAATCGAGTTCTCTTACCACAATAGTTATCACGCGAACACTTAGACTGCACCTTTTAAGGCATCCTATGGTCAAAGTACCAATTATATAGTGACAGACCAAAATCGGAAGGTCAAGTTCACTGGTCGAGAACGCAATTGTGAAACAACAAAGGAAATGGTACAAGTCAAGAATCAGTTACAAGTAACAAGAGAACAATAGAAAAGTTAGGTCAGTTCAGGATGCAAAATCATGGGGACTAGGTATCCCTAAGTAGTAAACCATTGGGATACGAGTTGTAGAACTAGCTATGTTGAAAGCCTTGCCTTGGAAAAGCATGATACAATTTTGGAAACGCGGGGAACCGAACCCTAGGTATATTGGACCATTTAAGATTCTAGCTAGAATCGGCTGACTGGCATACAAACTTGAGCTTCCATCAGAGCTCAGCAACATACACCACCCATTTCATATTTCAAACCTTAGGAAGTGCCTTCCAAACGAATCACTCGTAGCATATTTCATTTCATTCCATTAGAAGAAATTCAGATCGACGATAAGCTTAACTTTGTGGAAGAACCAGCAGAAATTATGGACCGAGAGGTCAAACAGTTGAAGCAAAGTCGAATTCCTATCGTCAAAAGTTCGCTGGAATTCTCGCAGAGGTCCTGAGTTTACTTGGGAACGGGAAGACCAGATGCGACTCAAATACCCACATCTTTTCCCGAGACCACTCCAGAGACCAACATCAACTGAATTCAGGGACTGAATTCCTTTTAGGGTGGAAGACTGTCACAACTCGTAATTTCAGGTCCTTTTTCAAGCTTCAAATTTCACTATTCATCTCGGAAATTACTATTCACTGATCACTATTCATCATTTCACTATTCATCATTTTTGAAGTCAGTTTGAGACTTTGAGAAGTCGTCAAAAATTTTACTATTCACGTGACACTATTCATTCCCGGAGGGAAATCACTATTCATGGGCATCATTCATCATGTCGTAAACTTGGTTTACGGGTATTCAAATGCGCGTAACGAGTTAGGTTTAGCTGCGTATTCATGCATCATCAGTAAAGGCACATCATACAGACTAGGGTAGTCTGCATATCATCAGTACCATATAAGTTCATGCATGGGTTTGTGTGATTTTTATTAACGTATGCTTAATTGTTTAATTAACGTTACCACTCAGTCGTTCCTACTAAAATTATACCCAATACTCTCGACAATGATCCTAACACATTTTCAAGCTAATTATAATGATATAGAGATTATATTATTACTTTACCCGGTGTTTTTTTAAACCAATCGCTATACTTTTTGTTTGACGCTTATAACTCCGTCGGTTTACAAAATTTCAATCCGATAATCATTCTAACACCCGATTCTTGCAAGGAACATGATTTTACAATTTTTAAAACTTTGTCGTATCCCATTTCATCTCATCACGGGTTATTTCTAGTTAACTCGGTACCCGATAACACTCAAGGTATACACTAAATTAGCTAACTTAATTAAATGGGAGACTATTCTTGCATTAAACATCAAATCTCTTCTAAACTACCCATGTGTGCCGCCCCCTACCCCCCCCCCCCCCCCCATTTAGCTTAATACTTCGAAATATCATTAATGAATTTCAGTTGATGTATTTCCAATCCCACTAACACAAACACATAACACATAAAACCATTAGCTAAGAAAAAGATCCAAACCCTCCCATCTCATCTACCCCATTCAGCCAAGATCAAGAACACACCCATAATCCATAAATTTTTCAAGTTCAAGTCATAATCATACTCCATTTACCTTCCTAGTTATGGATTTGTGATCAAACCTCAAGTTTATTACTCATTTCTTATCAAAACTCATTAAGTCATCAAGTAAGTTTCAAGAACATGTTTTGATCATCTATTACTTTCATTTGATTCATATGTTCATGTATTTTCAAGTTATATTAATTATCCATGCAAGTTATTTATGTTTTACATACCACTTTTGAACATAAACTCTCTAAATCACTAGATCTATAAGTTTCACTAATGATCTCATGAAATCCACCAAGGTTGGTGATGTTTAGGACCCCATGACACCCTAATAAGGTGTATGGTAGGATTTGCGAACTTGTGGAGTTGATTTGAGTTAGTATGATCAAGTTTAGAACCAAGGAAGTGAGTTTTTAACAATCTAAAATAGGTTCTGTCCAAAAACGTGTAAACTGGAAAACTCAGTAACTTTTGGTATATTTTGGCCTTAATATTCAGAAAGTTCTTTCAAAAACGAAACCGTGGCCGCAAGAATCACTAAAAAACTGACTTATAACGAAGGAGATATGATTTTTCAAAGTTAGACGACGAAAACTAATTTTCTGAAAATTTAGTTGCTGATCGCCGAGATTCAAAGGACAAAACGAGGCGTTAGACGTGATCTAGACGACCCGACCTACTGAGATTATATTAGCTCATGTTTATACGAAGCCATGGATGTAAAGAACGTAGGAAACGAGCTTGTAACGGCCGAGTTATTCACGTTTGAAGCCCGACGTACCATGTTTATTTTGACAGCCACTATTAGAAAGTGTTTTAAGTATAAAAACTAGTGTTTTTGCGAAACATAACATTGTTAGCCGATTTTCTAATTGATCTAGGCGTGTTCAATCAAAAGTTAAACGAAACGACATTAATACATTGTTAACACGAAAAGTATTAAATTTCACAAGTGGTATCGTTAACATATTAACACGAAAAGTAGTTTATAACAAGTGGTATCGTTAAACGAAACGACATTAATACATTTTTGACGTCGAAAAGTTAAACGAAACGACATTAATACATTTTTGTCGTTTCGTTTAACACCAAACGAGGATCATGGAGTACCGTTTCAACATATTAACACGAAAAGTAGTTTATAACTTAACGAGACGTCAAAAATGTATTTTTCGACGATAAACTTTATTTTCAAAATTAACAAGTGGTATCGTTAACATACGTATTTGCAAGTGTTGCTTTAATTCATTGCTTACATTAGATCATATCATCATAATAGGTCGCGGTTAGAGACCGAGCCTCATTTCATCATATCCATTGTTATCATTGTTGCTATCATAGCAGGTGAGTTTTTATAGCCCCGTTTTAAATTGTTTATTGATTTCTAAACTCTCGGGGGAGAATACATTGCACCATTTTTATATGCGGACCAAAGTATACAAACCCATTTACATTGCTTAAGTTACATCATTGCCAATTTAAAGTCCCCTTTTATTTATCATGGACCGTTAATTGTGAGCAAACGAAGGTGAGTGGATAGATCTATTGAGGGTGACGCCTCCGTTCGGGTTGGTAGCACCAACTGGTCAAACGAACGCATTTCATTTCATACATTCAGAGTGTTTGGCAAAGCACTCCCTTTTGGGGCATTAATATCAGTCTAGCTTCGGGGTCATGAGCTTAAGAGCTAATGTATCATTTTTATGTGGCATTGTTTTGTCATACACTTTATACTTGTGGTATCCGTACAATATTTCATTTACATAAACCTATGATCTCACCAACATTTTTGTTGACCATTTTTAGCAATGTATTTTCAGGTAATTAAGGTATCGCATGTTGGCTTGCATATGGACATCATGGAGTCGCGGAGTCGACGCGTCTCACTTTATATTTTATGCACTTATCCATCATTTGAATTGTATGAACTTGTTTTATGAAAACTTGTTTCACCTTTTGGGACCTAGCTTTGAAACTCTGAATGTTTTTAAATAATCAAACGATGTATTTTCTAAACGACACTTTAGGTCGTTCAATATAACTGCAACTTTGGTGCTATGACCAGTCGTGCCCCTGAATGACTTATTCCGCTGCAAGTCACGAAATTTGGGTGGGTGTGACATACTAGGTTCAAAAGAACTTGGTACTATAGGTGTTGCCATAGGTTGGGCCTTATGGATGTTACCCCTTTCCTGCCCAGCTTCTAAGCTTGTGGCAGATGGGGCAGCCCTTCCTATACTGACAATGTTAGCCTCATCTGCAACATGAGGAGAGGTAGGAACTCTGTGCTAAGGTACAATAAAGCCCTCTATGGATGAATACCTATCAAGTGATGAGGTAGGTTGTGAGGCAGATTGTTCTGAGCTTGTGGGTGTGTGTTGGGAGTCAAGTGGGGTTGTTGACCCTTCACCATGTACCTGTAACATTGATTCAAATAAAGGAACTTCTACCCCACTGTACCCTTTTGAGGCCATCCTCATATTGCTAAAATGTTTTTGGGTTAGTTTGGGTGATTGATAAACATTTTTATGAGGTAGAAGCTGATGTTTCCTCATGTTCAAAATAGTTTGAATGAACCTGGGATACATCAAAAACTTTGATTTTCTATCAACATTTTTCACCATTCCTTTAAAGATAAGGTTTGAAAAGTTGAAAGTCCTATTGGTTGATAAGCATATGAGAGCAGTTGCAATATTGCTACTGAACTGTTCCCATGAAGTTTTCTTGGGACTGAGACAATAAAGGATGGTGTGTATCAAAAACCTCCATTGTGGGGCAAAACAACCTTTTTGAAAAGTTAAAGATTGTGATTGGATGTTGTACCCCATTCTGGTTAAAGTTTCAAAAATTTCAGTATTTGGCATAGCACTAATACCATTGTCATCATTCAGGTGGAGATGCCTCCTAAGTGATGATTCAGTAATAGTGATGGATTTGCCATCTACTTTTGCATTTAATTCTCTGTCTCCATTGTCAACTGTTCTGACAGTAACAGTCTGCCAAAACTCTTTTATTTAGGAGACATAGATAGTGGGATTAAGAGTTAAAGAATACCTAATGTGGGAAGCATTCAGAAAGTCCACTATCTGATGGAATTGAGTATCCTCCTCTGGTTTTTCCAAATAAGCTACCATGTTGTGTTTATCGACAAAGGTTAAAGTAGCCATTATTGTCAGTAAATTATTGATTTGACTGCTGGGATTAGAGTAATTTAGGTTAGAAAGTAGGTTGAAGAAAGTGAATTGAGATATTTTAGAAGACTTATGAAGGTTTTTATTGGACCGACTTCAAGTAAAAGATAACTTTTGATTGAAGAAAAGTGAATATAATAAATTAAAAGTTAAAATATCCTAAAAGGAAACCCTTAAGATAAGATTTTGATCAGTAAAAATCTCAACAACTTTTCAACGGCTATTTTCAAAAAGCTGTTATTTCGCACCAGTACTAACGACTATCCAGCAGTACAAACTTAAGCCTACCAGTACTAACTTTTTGCCTGGCAGTACTAAATTTTTGGAAAAATTTTGACTTAGCAGTATGAACTCAATTTTGATTAAAAACAATACTGCTTACAACCATTTTGAAGGGATTAAGTGTAAGGATAGACACTTTATCAGAATATTGGTTTAATGCAACCTCTGGTTATGTGAGAACCAATGCTTTTAGTCATAAATAACTGCCTGTGATCAGATAAGCTCATTCAAAGAGCTTTCTTGACAGGATTTCCAGCTCGTGGCAGTTGTTGCCTCTAACACAAATGTGTTAGATTCATGTTTGATCGTTGTTCTCTCTACTAGATGTCCTTGGACTAACACATTATACTAAAAGTATAAAATGGTAGGGAGTGAGTTAGTTCAGTTACTATCTGACTAACTATGCCATCAATTCAAATGCAAAAACATAATAATAAGATTTCAAGAAAGAAATTTTAAGGAACCTCTCAACTTAGGTATAAAACCTTTGTTAAGGGACCCCCAAATTCTGTCCATCATCAATCTATTATGTCAACAACCATTCCACCATTTGCTGCTCACACAATGCACTAGTAATTCCTTTGTGCATAAAATCCATACCTGCAATTGTTAGTCCAAAACCAAGAAAACAAATGGCAAAGCATTTGCTTCATAGCAGTATAAACATATGACTAACAGTCCTAATTTGTACTAGCAGTACAAACTATACATAGCAGTACCTATTGACAAACCTAGTAGTACAAATCCAATTTAATGTACAAAAACACATAGATTAAAAACTTTAAGGGTTAAGCATTCCAATACTTGCTACCAAGTATTGAAACCTTCCAACATCAAAAGCTTTAGTGAGAAGATCTGCAAAGTTTTGATCAGTATCAATTTTAACAACTTGAACTAACTTTTTCTCATTGCAGTCTCTTATAAAATGATACCTAATTTCTATGTGTTTTGTTTTAGAATGTTGCACTGGATTTTTAATAATGCATATTGTACTGCTATTGTCAATATATATCATGGTATTCATAAAATTATACCCATAGTCAAGCAGTTAATTTTGAATCCAAAGAACTTGACCACAATAACTTGCCGCAGCTACATACTCAGCTTCAGTTGTAGAAGTTGCCACAATTGTTTGCTTCTTGCATTGCCATGATATAAGTCTGCAACCAAGGAACTGACAACTACCTGTTGTTGATTTTCTATCCAAACTTGCACCAGCATGATCACTGTCTGAGTATGCCACCAAATCAAATGGTGATTCCCTAGGATACCACAGACCCAACTTACGTTGACCTTTACGGTACCTAAATATCCTCTTTACAGTAGTTAAATGGGAATCCTTAGGATTGACTTGAAACCTTGCACAGGCACACACAGCAAACATGATATCTGGTCTTGATGAAGTAAGATACATCAAGGACCCTATCATTGATCTGTAGGTGTGTACATCAACACTTTCTCCATCAGCATCTTTAATCAAAGGTTTCTCTGGATCAACAGGTGTGCTTGCCACTTTAGCATCAGTAAATTGAAATTTCCTTAGTATCTCAGTCACATATTTATCTTGACTGATAAATATGCCTTCAGTTGATTGCTTCACTTGCAACCCCAAAAATAAGGTAAGTTCCCCCATGGAACTCATCTGAAACTTATCACCCTAAAAAGAACGTAAGTTCCACCTTGTTTTTCTTGATAAAAAGAGTCTGATCAATCTTGCCCCTTTGGAATCCATTCTCTAACAAATAAGAAGCCAATGTTTCATACCAGGCCCTTGGAGCTTGATGTAGTCCATAAAGAGCTTTCACCACCTTGTACACCTTGTCAGGATGTTCTGGATCTACAAAACCTGGAGGTTGAGAAACATATACCTCCTCTTCAATAGTACCATAAAGAAAGGCACTCTTGACATCCATCTGGTAAACAGTAAAGCCCATGAAAGAAGCATAAGCTAATAACAATCTTATGGCTTCAATCCTAGCTACAGGTGAAAAAACCTCTTCATAGTCTATCCCCTCTTCTTGTGTATATCCCTGAGCTACAAGTCTTGCCTTGTTTCTGATCACAATCCTCCTTTCATCTCTCTTGTTTTTAAAAACCCATTTGGTTCCAATGACCCTCATACCCTTGGGTAAATCAACCAATACCCAAACCTTCTGAATCTTGAATTGAAGAAGCTCCTCTTGCATAGCTTCTAGCCAGCTTGAGTCTTCTAAGGCTTTAAGTATGTTTTTGGGTTTTGATTGAGAAAGAAAACATACAAATAGACATGTGTTGGCAGCTTCATGTTGCTTTTCTTCATAAACAATACTAAGAAAACCTTGTTGATCTGAAGTCATGGTCTGCCTTCTTATCTTCACACCAGACTGTATGTCTCCAATCACATTGTCTAAGGAGTGATCTTTGTGTATTCTTGTGTGTGGAGTTGTGGGAACTTGATAGGTGAGTGGCAAATTGTTGATATCCAATTCATCATCTGAGAAATCATTAGTAGTAGGACCTGATGGGCCAGCAGTATGATTATGTTGCCCAGCAGTACCAACTTGAGGCTCAGCAGTACAATCTTCATTTGTACTATTTTCTTGATTCTCATGTTCTTCAGCTCCATCCTCATTGTTTCCATCTTCAAAACCTTCTTTGTCTTCATCAGTAGAAGGCTCACCATTCTTTGAAGATGAATCCATACTGTTCCATATTGGCATCAGTATATGATCTTGATCTTTCTCTTTTCCCAAGCTTACTTCATTTGTTGCAACATCCTCTTCTGAACCTGCAAAATCATTAGAAAAAGTTCCTGCAACAACTGGCACATAGTTCATAGACTGGGTTAGAGTATCAAGATCAAATAGCCATTTTGAACCTTCACTTGCAACATTAGATTTATTTTCTAGAACCTGAACATGCAGGTTTTCCTCTACCTTCCTTGTTCTTGTGTTGTATACCCTAAAGGCTTTGCTATTTAGTGAGTACCCAACCAAGAAACTCTCATCAGATTTGCCATCAAATTTACCTAGATGGTCTAAGGTATTGAGAATAGTAACATGACACCCAAATGGTCTTAGAAAACCTAAAGCAGGTGTTCTACCCCTAAACAGTTCATATGCTGTCTTGTTGTGAGGTTTAACTACTAAAACCCTGTTCTGCACATAACAAGCATTATTAACTGCTTCAACCCAAAAAGTGATGGGCAGCTTAGAGTCAGCTAACATGGTTCTAGCAGCTTCTATTAGTATCCTATTCCTCCTTTCAGTAACCCCATTCTACTGAGGAGTTCTAGCTACACTAAACTCTCTCTTAATACCTTTTTCCCTATAGAAATCATCCATAACTCTATTCTTAAAACTCTGCCCCATTGTCACACCTGATGACTTTCACTTTCTTATCCACTAAGTTTTCTATTTCAGTTATAAATGTCTTAAGAATGCCAGGTGTCTCATCCTTAGATCCTAAAAAGAAAACCCATATGAATCAACTATAGTCATCAGTAGCTACAAGACAGTACTTCTTATGCATAATACTACTCACAGATGTAGGACCAAACAAGTCCATATGCAGCATAAACAAAGGTTGAGTGATAGAGTTTTGGGTCTTGGGCTTACAAGAAGTCTTGTGTTGTTTGCCTTTGAGACAGGCAACACAAGTCTGGTCATTTTCAAAACGTTTTTGAGGCAAGCCTTTTACCAAACCATCTTTAACAATTTTATTTATGGTTTTAAATTTGACATGACCAAGGCTGTGTTTGGTAACGCAGATTATGAGTGATTATGGGGGCTACAGCTTTTTTTTCACAAAATAATCTTTTGTCTAAAAAGTAGCATAGTTTGGCTGAACAACTTATGAAAGATTATAGTAAAAATAATCTCCAAAAATAAAAGCTCTTTGAACCAACTTATGAAAGATTATGGGGGCTACAACTTTTTTTTTTTTCATAAAATAATCTCCAATTATGTCATTTTACACTTTTAATTTACAATTTCAGCTAGTTTGCCAAACATCACTACAAAAAAAAATCTATAATTTTAATCTTTTTCAGCATCAGCATCAACATCAGCATCAGCACCAGCACCAGCACCAGCATCAGCATTAGCATCGGCACCAGCACCAGCACCAGCAACAGCTATTGTTGCCAAACATACCCCAAGTCTTCTACGCCATAACATGGACTCATCCAATGTGGCTTTTGCAACACGACAAGTAAGAGCCTCTTTAGGAACAATCTTCTTCATATCAACACTGTACATGTTGCCCTTTCTTGGAACTTTAAGTAGCACCTGACTTTCATCAGGTAACTTAAAGTCTGGGGAAAGCACAAGACATTCAGTGTTAGTAAAAAGAACCTTGTTCTTCTTGTCACACATTTGTGAGACACTAAAAAGGTTATACTTAAGTTCCTGAACAAAATTCACATCTTCAAAGTCTAATTTACCGGTTTTCAATGTGCCTTTACCAGTAATCCTTCCACCTATTCCTCCCCCAAAGGTAACATATCCTCCATCCATTGGTTGAAATTCTGAAAGATAGGACATGTTGCCTGCCATGTGCCTGGAACATCCACAATCTACATAACCTTGATCTTCCTCATCATCTTGTGAATGTCCCTGAACATAAAAGAAAGAAATTAGTTTCCTTGGGGTACCCAAGCCATCACTGACTTGGGTTTTCCTTATGCATCAATATAGTCAAATCTCTTTAATACAATTGATGCACCATTGGGTTGGATTGGTCTCCATACCTGATGAAGCGAAAAGTGTACCGCTTTTAAGGGGTCATTTAAGCCCTAAATCGTATTTATTTGATCAAATATCGCCCTAAATCGTTCCTTTTGTCATTTTAGGTACTTTTGAGGAGAAATCTGGAAAAGGAGGCATTTTGGACGTTTTTGGAGCATAAAAGTGAAGAAAACGGCAAAGTCTCAAAAATCGGCTGAAAGTTACCTTTGACGGCGTCATATTTAACCCTGGACGGCGTCATGGCTTGGCAAAAGTGGTGGATGTGAAATTTACTCATGATAAGCCAGTGAAAATTGCATGTGAATTCTGACGGCGTCACGCTTTAACCTGATCAAGGGCGTCACGGCTTAATTCAAAGAGGGACGGCGTCACGTTCAAGGTCTGACGGCGTCAAGCCTTGATAAGCCAGAACGGATTTTGGAGAGCTAAAGAGGGACGGCGTCAAAAAGGTCATCCGAGAACCCTAAAAGCGGCGAGGTGACGGCGTCACACTCCATAACGTGACACCGTCAGATGTAAAAATCTATATATAGTTTTGGAATTCTTTGTCATTAGTGTGGAACTTAGTGTGGAATTTTTGGGAGAAAACCCTAAGACAATTTTAGCATCTTTTTCAAGGCTTTTTGCCTTGAGATCTTCCATGTTACATTGAAGATAAGTTATCAATTAATCATTCAATATGTCTATGTGTTGTTTGATTCTATCTTGTTCTTGTCTTTTGGTTAATATGTTAGGCTAGATTTATCTTGTGTTTGCTTAGATCTAATGAAACCTAGCTATTGATTATTGGTTATTAGTGTGTTATTAGTTGTATTGGATGATTGTTTATCTATGTTAGGCTTAAGAAAACTGGCTAACTTCCTATTCGGTAACTTGCTTAAACGTCTTAAGAAACATGAACCAAATGCGTAATAAAGGTTTTTATGGTTGTATTTAATGCACAAGCGAATTCTAGTGATCCCATGTTAGGAGCTTCCTAGCCGGCTCGACATAGGAGTGAAGTAGGAGCTTGTAGAGTTGGGGAAGTACGTACGCCACCCCACGAATGGTATTAAGGAATACACCCGTCATCCACGCAACTAATACACACTAATCAACCGGTAAAAGATAGTTAGGGAGTAAGGAAATCTAAGTAAACACATTTCCCTCCACATAAGTTTTCACCAACTTTTTATTTTCAGTTATTTATTTTATTTGCATTCGTAGTAATTTGGGTTAGTTGACTAGCAACTAATTCCGCCCACTCTTTCAAACCCGAGATTTTACTTGCTTTCATAAAAAATATAAAAACATAAAAAAGAATCTTCCTCAACCCTTAGACCTATTAGAGTAGTCTTTCATACCTAACGAACACTATTCCCTGTGGAGAACGATCAATCCCCCGTACTTACCACTACACTATACTACATCGGTCAGGTACACTGCCTGGTGGGGTTGTAAGCCTCTTGAGATCCCTCGAGAGGTAAAACCTGTTGTAAGGTTGCAAAACCACGCATCAAGTTTTTGGCGCCGTTGCCGGGGAATAGTTATTGTTTAGGTTGAATTGTTATTTCTATTAGGTCTACTCACTAGATTCCTTTCTAGTGAGATTTTTATTTTATTTTTCTAGGTTTTCTTTAGTCTATCTATTTTCTTCGTGTCTTTGTTCGTAACCATTACCATTCGACATCATGGAAGATGGTAATATCCTTAATCCCAACAAACCACCACCACCTCCTAGAGCCCGTACTTTAGGAGAGTACTCCCGTCCTAGCCACCATGGCTATCGAAACACCATTGAGCTCACTCAAGGAGCCAATATCACACCCTTGCGATCCGACACCATCCGGTTGGTGCAAAGCGGATGCGCATTCCATGGACTTCGTTCTGAAGATCCTAATCAACATCTCAAGGACTTTCTCAA
This sequence comes from Artemisia tridentata subsp. tridentata, assembly GCA_021014915.2. Classification (NCBI taxonomy): domain Eukaryota; kingdom Viridiplantae; phylum Streptophyta; class Magnoliopsida; order Asterales; family Asteraceae; genus Artemisia; species Artemisia tridentata. The sequence goes on along the minus strand of CP139501.1, from coordinate 55,992,522 downwards.
AATCGTTGATTCTATAGACCTTGATGTTGCCACTCGAGAGACGACCCGATTGCGTCTCTTCCAATTCTCTCTGCGGGACCAAGCTAGTCAGTGGCTAGAGTGTCAACCCGCAGGATCCATCACCTCTTGGGATGATCTCACCACTCGTTTCCTTGCTCAGTTTTTCCCACCGGGAAGAACTACCAAGCTAAGGAATGATATCTTGATGTTCCAACAACGTCAAGGCGAAACTCTCTATGAGGCATGGACTCGATTTAAGGACTTACTCCAAAAAGTCCCTCACCATGGCATAGAACTTTGGCTCCAAGTCCAAATCTTCTATGACCATATCAATCTCTACACAAGGCAAACCATTGACCAATCGGCCGGTGGTAAGCTACGTGATCTAAGTGCGGAACAATCATGGGCTCTCCTAGAGGATCTTGCTCTTTATGACAACGAAAGTTGGAGTGATCCCCGTGATTTGAATAAAACGGTCAAGGCAATATCTTTGCCTTTGAACAATTTAAGCACTTCCGACCGTAGGATCATAAAACTTGAGGACCAAGTCAAGTTTCTTATGAAATCCTACGAGGCTCCTAAACCTTCAAACCAAGTGAACAAAATCACTTCTTCATGTGAATTATGTAGTGGTCCCCACGACACCCGTGATTGCATGGAACTCCCCGAACAAGCTTTTGTGGACTACGCATCCTCGCGTACCGACGGAGCGGGAGACAAGTGGTACACTTTCAAACCCGAGCCAAACCCCTATGGTGATTCATACAACCCCTCATGGAGAAATCACCCGAACCTTAGGTGGAAACAAAACCAAAACACACAACAAACCAATTCTTCCAACCCACCTAGTCGTTTCCAATCAAGCGGTTCCAACTCGAACCGTACTTTCAACAACAATCCTTCCGGCAATGGTAGTACCAATAACTTTGAAGGATTGATGTCCCAATTTATGGCATCTCAAGAAGCTCGTTTAGCCAAGTTTGAAGCCGATTTCAAACAAAAACAAAGCGAGATGACCAATAAGATTGACACCTTGTTGAAAGCCCTCAATGACCGAGAAATGGGAGCACTCCCTAGTAACACGGTCAAGAACCCGAAACTAAACGTCAACGCTATTTCATCGGTTTCGTCCCCTAGTTCTTGTCCACAATATTATTCGGTCAATTCCATGAGCACGTGTTTCAAACAAACCCAAGTCGTTCCAAATGACCAAGAAGTTATGACATCCAAATTGGTCAACAACATAGTTGAAACACCTCCCACTCAAAACCTTGACGAAGAATTCAAGGAGCTCCACCTTGAAAGTCCGGTTGTTGATGAGTTGGATGAAAAGAAGCTCAAGTTAGGCGAAAAAGGGACCGCCTTCGTTCAAAATAAGCTACCTAAGAAATTAGATGATCCGGGCCTATTTGTTCTACCTTGCAAGATCGGTAATTCGGAGGCTTATGACACATTAGCCGATCTTGGATCAAGCCTTAACTTACTTCCGTTACCTCTCTACACCTCTCTAAAACTAGGAAAACTTGAAGAAACCGAGGTGATAATAGGTTTAGCGGATGGAAGTGTTGCTTACCCGGTTGGAGTAGTTAAGGACGTGTTAGTACACATTGGAAAACTAACCATTTTAGCCGATTTCCACGTCCTTGATATGGTTAGCGACCCTACATGCCCCTTGTTGATAGGTAGAGGATTTTTGGCGACCGCTAGTGCTATGATTGATTGTAAGGAATCTAAGATAGCGGTAGGAGAAAGAGATACTTGGTCAGTCTATGATGTTAAGAAACACGCCTATGATACTAGTGAGGAACCGACACCCCATTGGTTGGAATTAAATAGGAGACCATCTAGATATGGACCTTGGATAGATAGAGGCTTCATAGGACCCCAACGCCCATTTTACCTAGAAGAGGACTTTGTGAACCGAACACATACGGTAGAACAACTCTTGGCTAGGGACACCGAATTGGATCCATTTGAAGACCCTCTAGTTTTTAGAAGGATGATTGATTTCCTAGGAGTTTTGCCAATTAACATAGGAATGAATAAGTGGATTTGTGAGGAAGATGATCATAAGTGGAATTGGGATAAACCACCCAAAGATGGAGATGGGTCATGGCATATTAAGATGACATTGTATGACCCGGATGGAGAGAAGTTTGAAAAGATATATCGTACTAAGCGAACCAATAGGAAACTTCAATCCAAGCTTAACCCTAAAGACGTCCTCGATGACGAGCTCACTTACATAGGGTAGAAGGACTTTGAGTCTAGCTACAAGACTCGTTAATAAAGAAAAGCGCTTCTTGGGAGGCAACCCGAGCTTTATTTATTTGCTTTTTGTGTTTATTTATTTGTTTGTTTGATTTTATTTGCTTCCGTATGTGTGTTTAATTTTTATTTTTATTGATTCATGTTCAAAAGTAATTGTGAAAATGCTTTATGTTGTTTTTAACTTCGTCTTAACTACATATAAAGGTATTTTGCAAAAGATAAGTGTAAGGGAAATCTAAATCGGTTTATTAGAACACAAATTAACATGAATCATAATAATATTAAATTAGCATGCATATTAGTATTTGTTTGAGTCAAATGCTTGTATCGAGTCATAATGATGTTTTGCAGGATTCACAGGAAGTAAGGTAAAGGTTTTTCCAGAAATTTTCTGGAAACTTAAAATGAGAATTTTTGTCAGATCATTTCTGACGGCGTCAGGAGTTACAACCTGACGGCGTCAGATTTAATTTTCAGAAATTTTTGAAAGTTTTGTTTTCATAAAAAGTTTTTATTAAAATCTCCAACTTATAATCTCCAGGAATCTGCAAAATTATCATTCCACAAGCATTATATCCTTATATATATAGATTTATCTCGCCGATGTTATGCAGGTTTTCGTGTTTGTTTTCTCAGGTTTAACAGGTTATTTTGGACAAGGAAATGTTTTGAATCAAGCTTATGGCGATGCATTAGTCATGGAGCTTCTACATTACTTTGGAAGAAGATCTAACCGTGTTACTTCATTATCTACCAAGCGAATCAGGGGAGTATTTGATTTCATTCTTTTACTTTATGCTTTTACATTTGTTATTTGAACATTGGGGACAATGTTCATTTTAAGTGTAAGGGGAGGGTAAAAGTACGATTTTAGAGAATGCAATTGCGCTTGATTTTTGTTTGTTTGATAGTTGATGTGTAATAAAACTGAGAGAAATACCTGTTAGGGCAATTTTAGTGCCAAATTTAAAATTTTTTACAACATATAGGAGTGAAACTTTGATCTTAATGAGCGTCTCACGGATAGGAGTTATATGACTAGCACAAAAACCGTACCACTAAAAAACTTTCCACCCCCAAATATATGAGGTTCGCCCCTAGAATTGGTAGGAAAAGCATTTATGCTATGATGTGTGTACCGGTAGCACTTAGATTCTAGAACTTGCGTTAGGACCATTCCGAGGCCACAAGTGAGACTACATTCGTGTAGTTAGATTTACTACATGATAAGAGGCATTAGGATTAACCCATTGTTTTACACCTGTGTTTTTGTTATAATTACTTTGGCTACATTGGTCAAGTAATTCTCCCACACCCTTTGCGTTGTACTCATTTTTAGTACACGATACCCCTAGTACACCCCTCAGAGCCTATCTTTTCGTTTCGACCTTTAAGCATTTTACTTAAAGGAAGAATTTGTTACACCCCACTAAAATGTACACCCAAATCGCCTTAGCCTACCTTGTATGCACTCATTTTTAGTGCATTATTGTGACAACATTTGTTTAAACCCAAGTTAATTATCTAATTGATTACATGGTTGCTAAGTCGAGTCATATCCTTGTACATATTGTTTTGGGATGATTGGGACTCATGGGTAAAGTACTAGTATAATGGAGTAATGGGGAAGAACATCATTTATTACCCCCATATGTGCTAAATATTTTAAAAGTACTCCAAGTTTTTCGATTATCTTAATTCGAGTCATTAAAATAGTTATTTGTAAAGTTATGTAAAAGTTCAAGTGGAAGGGGATGCAATGCCCCTATGATGTATTATTTTGGATGGTAGGGCAAGAGTGTATGTCAAAAAAAAAAAAAAAAAAAAAAAAAAATCGAAAAAATCAAGAAAAATACAAAAAAAAATGAGAAAAAGAAAAAAGAGAAAAAACATACGGACTACCATCCCGTTTCATTTTATGTTTATGTTTTTGTTATTTTCTTTCATTAGCTTAAATCGAGTCGAGTCTTGGCTTAGCAACATTGTATAGTACATGTAATTGATCAAGATCTTTAACTCGCCACCAGTAAAATATCCCTTATCCAACAAAACCGTGTTTTCCTTTTCCCTACACCTAACGTTATAACCCATTTAAAAGCCCTCTTTGATAGTTTATCTTAGGTGCTTACGCCTAGTGGAGGAGGTTTTCGATCCTTTCCCAAGCCTATGGTAATCTATTTGCTATGACAGGTAGTGAGAGATATTATCCGTTTCCATTTATGAGATTTATTTTGATGACACTTGAGAGATGTGAGTATCTAAACACTACTTGTGAGGTGCTAGTTTATAATCTCCGTGCTTATTATGATTGAAGTGGAACGATTATTTGTTGTAATTACTTTTATGTTAGCATTAAATGACCCCTAACTTGTATTTTGATTAGAATAAAAGCGCATTTGCTTGAGGACAAGCAAATCTCAAGTTTAAGGGTATTTGATGAAGCGAAAAGTGTACCGCTTTTAAGGGGTCATTTAAGCCCTAAATCGTATTTATTTGATCAAATATCGCCCTAAATCGTTCCTTTTGTCATTTTAGGTACTTTTGAGGAGAAATCTGGAAAAGGAGGTATTTTGGACGTTTTTGGAGCATAAAAGTGAAGAAAACGGCAAAGTCTCAAAAATCGGCTGAAAGTTACCTTTGACGGCGTCATATTTAACCCTGGACGGCGTCATGGCTTGGCAAAAGTGGTGGATGTGAAATTTACTCATGATAAGCCAGTGAAAATTGCATGTGAATTCTGACGGCGTCACGCTTTAACCTGATCAAGGGCGTCACGGCTTAATTCAAAGAGGGACGGCGTCACGTTCAAGGTCTGACGGCGTCAAGCCTTGATAAGCCAGAACGGATTTTGGAGAGCTAAAGAGGGACGGCGTCAAGAAGGTCATCCGAGAACCCTAAAAGCGGCGAGGTGACGTCGTCACACTCTAAAACGTGACGCCGTCAGATGTAAAAATCTATATATAGTTTTGCAATTCTTTGTCATTAGTGTGGAACTTAGTGTGGAATTTTTGGGAGAAAACCCTAAGACGATTTTAGCATCTTTTTCAAGGCTTTTTGCCTTGAGATCTTCCATGTTACATTGAAGATAAGTTATCAATTAATCATTCAATATGTCTATGTGTTGTTTGATTCTATCTTGTTCTTGTCTTTTGGTTAATATGTTAGGCTAGATTTATCTTGTGTTTGCTTAGATCTAATGAAACCTAGCTATTGATTATTGGTTATTAGTGTGTTATTAGTTGTATTGGATGATTGTTTATCTATGTTAGGCTTAAGAAAACTGGCTAACTTCCTATTCGGTAACTTGCTTGAACGTCTTAAGAAACATGAACCAAATGCGTACTAAAGGTTTTTATGGTTGTATTTAATGCACAAGCGAATTCTAGTGATCCCATGTTAGGAGCTTCCTAGCCGGCTCGACATAGGAGTGAAGTAGGAGCTTGTAGAGTTGGGGAAGTACGTACGCCACCCCACGAATGGTATTAAGGAATACACCCGTCATCCACACAACTAATACACACTAATCAACTGGTAAAAGATAGTTAGGGAGTAAGGAAATCTAAGTAAACACATTTCCCTCCACATAAGTTTTCACCAACCTTTTATTTTCAGTTATTTATTTTATTTGCATTCGTAGTAATTTGGGTTAGTTGACTAGCAACTAATTCCGCCCACTCTTTCAAACCCGAGATTTTACTTGCTTTCATAAAAAATATAAAAACATAAAAAAGAATCTTCCTCAACCCTTAGACCTATTAGAGTAGTCTTTCATACCTAACGAACACTATTCCCTGTGGAGAACGATCAATCCCCCGTACTTACCACTACACTATACTACATCGGTCAGGTACACTGCCTGGTGGGGTTGTAAGCCTCTTGAGATCCCTCGAGAGGTAAAACCTGTTGTAAGGTTGCAAAACCACGCATCAATACCCAACATGCTGAGGCCTTAACAGCATTTGCCCTTTTACCCCTAGAAGTGTTTTTAGGCTTACCAGTACTAACTGTTGGTCTAGCAGTATGAACTGCTGGCCTGGTAGTTTTAACTTTTGAGTTCCAATATTTATTTTGAGACACTGCTTTCTTGTGAAAAGGTCTTTTAACAGTTTGTTGTGCATATTTAAAAGTTGGTTTTGCACTTGAAACTGCTGGTTTAGTAAATAGTTTTAAATGGTCTGGCAGTACTAATTGTTGATCGAGCAGTACTAATTAGTTTGAGTCTAGACTTCAATAAAAGTGCCTTGGGAGTCATTCTATTAGCATTAGGGTGAGTTTGAGACCTGTTTAAGTACACCCTATAACTTGTGTTCCCAATTTCCCAGTTACTCCCTGTAACCATCTTTTTCCCTTGATGGTTATGACAAACAACCTGAAGGTGGTCAAAACTACCTCAAGAGAAACAAGCCTTGTTGTACACGACAAAGTCACTTCCTAGTTGATGGGACTTGAGGTCATTCCAGTTCCTCTAGTTACCTCTAGGCTTGCTTGTGGACCTATATATCTCAGAATATCTAACTGTTTTCCTAGCTGGTTTGTCATTTGTTCTAGGTTTAACAGTTTCATCACTAACCACCTTAGGAATATTAGTTCCTTCTAACTTTACTTCATTAGGTTTAGTTACAACCTGATCTTCATCATCAAATTCCTAATCTTCAATGATAGGAGCATCTGAGTTCCTATCAGTTGACACCTTGTCCACAGCAAGAGAGGTGTCACTTGCACTCTTAAAAGGCTTATTCAACACATCAGGTTTGTTAACTTTACAATTTTCTTTAGCTTTACAACCATATTCTAGTTTTGGTTCTTGAAACTCAGCTAGACCTGTGTGTTCTAAGTCTATCCCTGGGGGTGCAGGCAGTCCTCTGTGAGGAGGTGGACATGTGTTATAGCCTAACCGAGATTTAGCCTTATTAATCAATTGACACTCTATGATTTTATTTACTCCCTTAGAAGCAAACTCTAATGTGTCTACACTCAATTGAATATTATCTTTTGCCTTTTTGATTTTATCTAACTCATCTTTTAGCAAACTAATCTCATCATTTTTAAGTGTCAAGTCTCTCTTAAGAACAACTATATCTTATGTAAAGACTGACTCATTCTTCTTATAATGCACAATTTGCTCCTCTAGAACTGCTAAACCTCTTTTATGATTAGACAAATTATAGTTTGTTCGGTTTAGCTCAATTCTCTGCTCATCATAATGTTTCTTTAGAGTTTCATATTCTTTAAGAGCAGAACAAGTTTTAGAAAAAAATTTAGCTGAAAGTACCTCTCAGTCAGATAAGGCCATAAGTGCCATCTCAGCTGGTGCTTCCTCTTCATCTGCCATGAAGCTCCAGTCATAGCCTAGACCATCAATTGCCACCATAGCCTTTGAAGATGTCTCTGCCTCTTCCACTGCCTTTGGCTTGCTTCCATACCCCTTATTCTTGCTATCCTGTTGCCTGGGTCTTCTACACTCTCTGGCAAAATGCCCCAACTTGTGACAGTTAAAGCATTCCACCTTAGACTTGTCAAAACCAGCAGTATCATTACTACTGATGTTGATCTTCTTGCCAGTCCTTTGATAGAACTTCTTCACTTCTTGTTCAACAATCTTAAAGTTGTTGTATAGATCATTGAGGCTCATAGTGTCAATATCTGGTTTATTCTTCCAAACCACCACATGCATAGCCCATTCAGCAGGTAAACTCCTTAAGAACTTAGAGTTTAGGTCTTCCTGAGGGATTTCAACTCCAAGCACAGCCAGTTGGCTGACAATCTTCTGCAATCTGTTAAACATATGATCTAAAGACTCATTACTGGTAGCACTAAAATTTTCAAAGTTCTGCTTTAGTAAGGTCTTTTGGGTCTTTTTGGTGGCTTCATTACCACCATACCGAGTAGTGATTGCTTCAAACAAGGATTTTGCAACCTTGTATTTGCTGAAGTTTAAGAGCTGATCATTGGGGATGGTCATCATAAGCAAGCTCCTAGCTTTGACATCATTCTTCTTTTGCAGCTTCTCTTCTGCAGTCACTGGAGAGGTATTCACAACAGTCTTTTCTTCACCATTAACTGTTGTTACAGATGTTGAAGGTTTAAAAGAGTTTCCTTCTTCAATGATCTCCCAGAGTGCATAGTCCTGCACTTGGAAGTACTGTTCGATTCAAAGTCTCCACATCTCAAAATCGTTTTGCTTCCGCATAGGCAACTTAGCAGCCATATTGGTCTGTGTAGTTTCCATGTCCATTATCTTTTTCTTCTAAATCAAAGTATCAACCTGGCTCTGATACCACTTGAGAGGATCTAAACACCTTTAGAATGTGTTAAGGATACTTTGAGGTTATATTACCAAGTATGCGGAATCTACTTGATAACACTTAGAAGGTTTACTTTGATGTAACAGTAACACTTAATGAACAATGAACACAGAAAGTAACTTCAAACGATTCAATATTATTAAGCAATAATACGAGTGATCTCAATATCACTAGGGTTACAATTACCTTGAATCTTAACAAAAACGTATATATATCTGATCTAACCTAGGACCTCCTTTTATAGTACAAGGAGTCCTTTACAAGATAAGTATCTACACGTATAATTCTAACTAATTGTGATATACATACAATCTATTCCATACTTATCAAAGCCTTATCATGCAGCAGTATCTTCATTTATACTAGCAGTACTAACTTGACAGTTTGTACTGTTAGTTGTCTTCAACAGTCTTCAGTTATACACTAGCAGTTTGTACTGTTAGTGTAATCTTCCAGCAGTACTAAGTCTTGAGTCATTTAATTCCTAACAGTCCTTGAACCCACTCCACCTCCCAATCAGGCTTCCACAAGTTCTAACTCCTATCCTAGACCTCAGGATAGTCAGACAAGATCATTGGTGAACCCATTGAAGGTATGCTTACCAGAAGCATGGCAGTCTAAACTTAAGGAAGCCTCAGCCAATGAATGTCTGTTTGTGGATTTTATCTCTCATGTTGAGCCTAAAATGTAAAGGAAGCCCTGAAACACCCAAGTTGGGTTCAGGCCATGCAAAATAAACTTGAACAATTTGACAGAAACAAATTAATAACTTTGGTCAAATGTCCTCAGGGTGTTTATGTCATTTGCATGAAATGGGTTTTCCGAAAAAAAACAGATGAAAATGGCACTGTCATAAAGCATATGGCTAGACTTGATGCCAAAGGGTACAATCAACAAGAAGGCATTGACTATGATGAAACATTTGCCCCTGTTGCTAGAATGGAAGCCATCAGGATCTTCTTTGCCTATGTAACATACATGAACTTCAAAGTCTACCAAATGGATGTCAAAAGTGCATTCCTTAATGGAAAACTAAAGAAAGAAGTTTATGTACAACAACCTCCTGGTTTTGAAAGCAGTGAGTTCCCTGACTATGTTTGCAGGCTTGACAAAGCCCTTTAGGGACTGAAACATGCTCCTAGAGCATGGTATGAAACTCTTTCAGCCTTTCTCATCCAAAACAAATTTGTTAGAGGAAAGATGAACAACACCTTGTTTATCTATAGGACAAAAAGAGGTGTGATATTGGTTCAAGTATATATTAATGACATCATATTTGGCTCAACAAATTACAAACTTTGCAAACAGTTTGAAATACTGATAACAAAGAAATTTGAAATGAGCATGATGGGAGAACTCACATACTTCCTTGGACTTCAAATCAAACAGACTAATAGAGGAATTTCTATCAGTCAAGAAAAATACATAAGGAACTTACTGAAAAAGTATGAGCTTACTGATTGCTCTTCAGTGAAAACCCCAATGGTTCCTCCAAACAATTTAGGCCCTGACTTAGCTGGGAAATCAATAAATCAAACTCTATTCAGAGGAATGATATGATCACTGATGTACCTTACTGCCTCAAGGCCAGATATACAATTTGCAGTATGTCTTTGTGCAAGATATCAGTCTGATCCAAGAGAGTCACATCTCACTTCTGCCAAGAGAATCATCAGATACCTGAAGGGTACTCAAACCTTGGTTTGTATTACCCAAAATGCTCAGGCTTTGATCTCAAAGGATACTCAGACTCGGACTATGCAGGCTGCAACATGGACAGAAAAAGCACCTCAGGCTCCTGTCAATTCCTTGGAGGAAAACTAGTATGTTGGATCACCAAGAAACCACAATCAGTGGCCATGTCCTCAGCTGAGGCTGAATATGTAGCTGCTGGTAGTTGTTGTGAAAATGTGCTTTGGATGAAAAGTCAACTCGGTAACTATGACATCTATTACAAGATGGTACCCATCTTTTGTGATAACACAAGTGAAATTGCTATCTCCAACAACCCAGTACTCCTTGAAAGAACCAAACATATTGATATTAGATATCATTTCATCAGGGACCACATCATAAAGGGTGACATTGAATTACACTTCATCCCCACTGAATATCAGTTAGCTGACATATTCACCAAAGCACTGGATGAACCTACTTTCACCAAACTGAAAGCAAAATTAGGTATGTTGGACATTGACAGTCAGGCCACTGATTGAACACTTTCAATGCAGTGTAAATAAAATCTAACCTATTGAATGAATAATGGTCCCTGGACAACATATCTCAGTGAATAACATACCCAAATCTCTCACTGAATAACCAACCCAAAACAAAACCCACTGAATGAAATCTCATTCAGGGGCTCATGACACTGACTAAAGACATTCAATGCAATACTAAATGCTCTAAGTATTTAGTTACTAAATGTCCTAGGTTGGTAACTGAACATATTAAATAAAGGGAATATATGTTCTTTTGCTTAACTGTCATCCATGTATTGGGCCCCCACATATCCCTTCTAAAACCCACTAGGCATTTAATGTGCATACTCACAAACAATATCTCATGATATTTGTGTGAACACGTCATGCCTGCAAAAGTTTCTTTTGCAGTAGTGCGCAACTGTTCACCTTGACAGTCACGAAAAACGCGGGGAATGGAGCGGTGGCATTAAATGCGGACTTCAAATGTTTCTCCAAAATTGTTTTCAAAATTAGTTATTGGAAATTGCAAAACTAACCCCTCTCCACCACTCTATAAATGCCCCCTTCAAAACCCTAAAACATACACACAAGTTTTTAGCAAATAAACTCTGCTCAAATTTTCTCTCAAGCAAAGTTGTGTGTTTTCCTTTATTTTCTGGTAAAAAGTTTCCACCTTTTTTGCTAATTACTTGCAAAAACACTTTTTCAAAAAAATTTCTTGATCAAATTCTGATTTATACCAAGATATCCATCTGAGTATATACATCTGTTTGATAACATATCATTCATTTCACGACAGCGATCAAAGTTGGATTCAACTTGTGACCATCTGGTGTTTGATATACTGCCAATAAAACTTTAAAACTTCTTTCCATAGACCTAAAATGGCAGCTGACCAAGAAATTGTGTATGCACCTCAATGGGCAGGCATGACTCTTGAAAATGTCACTTTTCAAACAAACAATGTTGTAGGCAATTTTAACTACCCACCATCTGTCCCAGCCTACAAAGACATAACAAAATTTTTGTTTAACTGTCCTCTAAAAACAGCTCTTACAAAATGCCCTTCAGTGCTCTACCAAAACTTCTCGAGGGATTTCTGGAGCACTTCTATAGCCTTTGACCCAAATCCTCATCAAATTCACTGTGATGAATAGCCAAAGGCCACTGACCCTTGACTTTGCCACCTTTTGTTCATCAACAAGTCTTTCCTACAAAAAAGGTGAGTGTGCTGCTCACCCTGAGCCTGAGGCTGTAAAGATTGAGCAAGCCAAAATAGCTCTAAACCAAAGTTACTTGGATAAAACTCCAATGATTAAAATCTCCTTTCCTGTGGCTTGGAGAATCCTTTTCACTTTTGTGATTCAGGTTCTCGGACGGGAACTACTCATCAACTGAGCAGGTTAATTTTGTTCAACTGATGATGGCCTACTGTCTCATCACTGGGACTGAGGTCGACATAGGCGAGATCATTTACAGTGATCTCGTAATCAGGCTCTTGAGTAAATCTAGGGTACCTGATGAACTCAAATAAGTACATTTTATTATCATCATTTATCCTATTTATTTGACTTGTTTTATTATATTATATATGAGAATCGATACATTAATGTTTACTTTAGTAATTCTCAGGTAAAAACAAGCATTATGTGAAACTTGGCGATTTTGGACTAATTATGGAGCAAAACAAGCGAGATGTCAAAAGTCTACTGAAATCCAGAAGATGCGCCGTATCTCACTCAACAGATACGACGCAATATCATACTTAGATGAATTCGAAGACCATTGCCTGACTTTGAAGAATGCGCCGCATGCAATTCTGTCATGCGCCGCATATGAAACTTTGGTCAAAGAAGAAGATCAAGCTCGTTCTACTCCAAATACGCCGCAATATACTTCTAACATACGGCGTATCACTATCAAGATTTCACCAGTTACAATCCAAGACAGCTAAAGTACATGCTCCGCATACAAAGATCAAGTTACGCCACATCTGAAGACGGTGGACGAATATTCCAGAATATATTAATCTTGGTCCCCACGCGAAGTTAAGTCAATGCGCCGCATCTATCAACTCAATGCGCCGCATCGATCCCTCAGACAGAAACTATAAATACCCCAAGGTCAGACGAATTTAAGAGACCTTTTGTATAACCCTAGAGCCGAATTCAGACGACCAAGCAGCACAAGACACACCTCAAACAAAGATACAAGAGCTGTAAGAAGGTCCTGCATGTATTCAATTCATTAAGTAGTTTTGTTTTATTGTTTTAGTATGCTTTAATTCATCAGGATTGATGGGCTTGTGTCATGTGACTACGGAAGATCATGCACTCCCCTTAATATTGCTTTCCCATTAATTAAAGTTTATATGTTGATGTCTTTGGTGACTTTTATTAGTGCATTGATAACCTCTTTGTCTAGCTGAGTCTTGCTTGGGTCGCCATACCCCTTCCTCGCCTATTTATTCTAGCGTCTCTAGAAAAGTAGGATAGACATAAGTAATCATTAAGGGTTTACTCGCCGATAAGATTAGAGCCAACGAGAAAGGTTTAATTATATACACTTCATATAAAACTAGCAATAAAACAAGTGACAAGCTATTTAATTATCAGGACAGGTCTTCTTATTGTCTCGAGTATCTATCTATGTACGTGTGTGCTAATCGCTGATTCGTGCTCATTAGTTTAGTTTTCTATTTAATTATAACCAAACTGTGCCTGTCTCTCAGGCTGAACCCCCTTGCGTTAGATTAGGTTGTATTACTTACTTAGGATATTAAAATACTGATTAGAATAACTAGATAATACGTTCCACTCTTAGTGATCGACACTCTGCTTACCATTATATTCATACTGACCGGGTACACTGCTCGTTAAGTGTGTGTGTTATTGATAAGTCGGCTAAATATAAATTTAAAACTTGAGTAGGCATTAATACTGCTAAACCGCAATGACACATCACGCGCATCAAGTTTTTGGCGCCGCTGCCGGGGAGTGAATTGTTATTATCTGTTAATTTGATTAAGTATTTTAATTAGGTTTTTCTTTTTAGTTTTTTTTTAGATTCTAACCACTAACCCTGTTGTATATTATATAGATTCATTATATAATTTGCATATTTACTGTTTTTGTGTGTTTTTGTTTTCTGTAATATTTGTTTCTTTTTGTTTGTTTTTATTTTTGTTTTTCTTTTTTCTGTATTTTTCTGCATTCTGCTGTCGTTGTATTGTGCTGATACAAACGATACGGCGGATCTGTTTTCACAGATACGGCGTATTGCGTTTAATTTTTATAAAATACAACGCGTTTAATAAATTCGAGTACGACGCATCTTTCCCCAAGATACGGCGTATTCTGTTTTTAATAAGAAATTTTTCTAAACGCTAACGCCATACGACGCATCTGTTTTAACAGATACGGCGTATTTTCTATTTAAATTAAAAACAGTTTTTCGAATTATTAAACAGAAGCGACGCATCGATCTTTATCGATACGGCGCATCTACTAAATCAAAAATCTTGTATTTTGAAACGTAACGAAAATATGGCGCATTAGCTTTTGTTAATACGACGCATTTAATTTTAATAAATATAATCGATTTTTGATAATTTAAACTTGATACGGCGCATTCTAATTCATAAGCGGTGTATCTGTTTTCTGAATAAAAGTCTGATTAAATTTTAACGTAATAAGATACGGCGTATCCAACTTTCTGGATACGGTGCATCGTCTACAGATATCAGCAACTTTTATTTTTCTTATTCCCGAACGGAAAATATTCTAACTTACCCTTTCACTAGGAAGTTTTTACTTTGAAATCTACCTGTCTTTAATTTTCAGGAACAATGTTCGATATTTTCCCCAACTGGTTCGGAAGACCCCAAAGAAACCTTACCATGGAAGAGACTACTAATCGCTCAAGCAAATGAAAAAGAACATCATGAAGCAAGAAACTTTATTAATGAATTCAAAGGCAGTCATGAGCTGTTACTAAAGGAACAAAACAACATGATTAATGGATTGGCAATTGAAGTGCACCAATTGTCAACGGTGCTTAACAAGGTTCTTTTGGTAAAACACGATTTGAAAGGGATTACAACTAGAGGCGGAAAGTCAACCTTTCAAATCGAAGAGACACCCGAGGATAACAACACAAACAAGATTTCCCCTGAATCTATATCATCTGAGCAAGAGCAACCAAAAGAGACTAATCCAGAACCTGTGATTAGAGAAGAACCTTCTGTTGAACTTAAACAATCAACACTACCTTTTCCACATAGGGTAAGGAAGGAGAAAGAAGATGCCTATCAAAGGAAGTTCCTGGAAAATCTCAAGCAGCTGCAGCTAAGCATACCATTTATGGAAGCCCTAGTGCAAATGCCAAAATATGCTAAATATCTTAAGAGCTTGCTTACAAACAAGTCCAAACTTGAAGAGGCTTACACTGTAACAATGGGGGAAAGAAGCTCAGCAGCATTGCTCAACAAACTTCCATCTAAGGAAAAAGATCCAGGGAGTTTCACTATTCCTTGTCAAATTAAAAATTTACATATTGGAAATGCTTTAGCCGACCTAGGAGCTAGTATAAGTCTTATGCCCTCAACATTATCTAAATCCAATGCAGGAGATAATATTGTTCTATCAAGGATTGGACGTGCCTACTAGACAAATATTGGATGCTAAGGGAGCTGTGCCTCAAATGAGTGCAGCCGATGCTAGAAAAGCTATCCAAGAAGCTGCTGATCACTCTCAAAAATGGCACGACTTAACCTCTACTAGATCTAAGAGCAGCACTAATTTTGACGGGTTTGCTGCAATTCAAGCTCAATTGGATAAAATTAGTAGAGAGATGAAGAAGCGTGATGAGAAAGTTTATGCTGCCCAAGTTGGATGTGAAAAATGCGAAGGACCTCACTACACTAAAGATTGCCCTATAAAGAATGAAAGTGAGACTTTTGAAGAAGCATACTACACACAATTTGGACAACCATTCCAACCTTCAGGAAGATTTAGGGAAGCTTCTCCGGGATACTATCAAAAGAACAACTATAATCCCACTTATCAAGAAAGGAGGCGGACTTTGGATGACACTCTAAAGCAAATTACGGCCGATGCTGCTAAAAGACATGAAGAGAACACCGCTATGACCAAAGAAATCCGAGCCTCAACGGATACTATAACAAGAAATCAAGGAGCTTCGATCAAAGCATTGGAACAATAAATCGGAAAAATGAGCAAGGTTCTTCAAGAAAGGGGATACGGAAGTTTACCTAGCTCAACTGAAACTAACCCAAGAGATCATGTCAAGGCCATATGCACTACTGAAGAAGTCACGCCTAACATACCTTTTCCTAGAAGATTGATGAATGGTAATGATGCTGCAAAGCCTGAATTTTTCTTTAATTCTTCAATCAGTTTAAGGAGGTTACTCAACGAGAAGGCAAAGATTGAAGAGGAGATCAAGGCTACAATGAAAGAAGAGAGCTCTGCAACCAACTTACGTGCCTTGCCTCATAAAGAAAAGGACGCAGGAAGTTTTACTTTACCTTGTTCAATTAATGACATATCTTTCAATAATGCATTAGCTGACTTAGGAGCTAGCGTTAGTGTTATGCCCCTTAAGACATTTACTACCCTAGGACTAGGAAAATTAGCACCAACTAAGCTGCTTATTGAATTGGCTGATAAAACGGTAAAACGACCTGAAGGGGTTGCTGAAAATGTGCTAGTTAAGATTGAGAAGTTTGTTTTCCCCGTAGACTTTGTTATATTAGATATGCCCGAGGATGTTAAGATTCCTTTAATCCTTGGAAGACCTTTCTTGTCTACCGCCCATGCTAAGATTAATGTGTTTAAAAGAAAAATCTCATTAAAGGTAGGGAACAATAAACTAGTCTATAAGTGCCAAAATCCTGCTAAGAGCATAATTAGAAGCGTCTATGTGCTAGGATTAAGAGAACGTATGGACCTCGATCTAGAAGCTAGGCTTATGGGAGAAACATTGGTTCAAAACAACTCAACTAATCCTAAACATAAGAACCTCGAGGAATTTATTGACCTTAATGTAACTACCGAACTTAGGCACGATATTGTTAATGATTCTGATGATGAGTGGTATGATTGCGAAGTGATTAACAAACGTAGGAGAATAGTTGAGAATACAAATTTGAATAATGATATGTTTATTGAACTACCACCCCACCTTGCATATTTTTGCCTATATAATAATAAGAATTTCCCGTCTATCATTTTGTCATCTATGCCCGAAAGGGACAGAACTTTGTTTATACAGATATTAAAGAAGAATGACGTGGATATTAAGGACGAGCAAGGAGTGTGCAATATTACTGGACTGGCGATGAGGGAGCGCGATGCTTCCGACTCTTTCAGTGATCGGTATTAAGGAGCTGAACGTGAGTCTAACTTGAAGACTCTGGAATAAAGACAAGTGCTGACCGGGAGACAACCCGAAGGAAAATTTTTTACTTTTCAGTTCTGTGTCGAGTCTGTCAGACCTGCAGAAGATGCGGCGCATCTCCATCATAAGATGCGACGCATCACCTGCACTGGTCATATCTTATTTCATTTTCTGCATTTTTATTTTTGACTTTAAAACTTTCTGTCAGTTTATTTAATGTGGCGCATCCCTGGTTAAGGATGCGACGCATCTTTTATTCTAATTCTTATTTATTCCAGGCTCGATACGGCGTATCTTCTTCCATAAGATACGGCGTATCGATTGACCTGATGATTTAAAGTTTAATTTTTTTAGGTTTTATTTTTACTAACTACTAATGTATTATGCAAGTTTGAACCTTCTTAACTCAGGTGTGTTAAACTCTAAATGGTATTATAGATTCCTGCATTTTTGTGGATATATCATTTATGAAGCTTAAACGTTCTCATCCACAAGAAAGTTGATTTTTGCTCTTATACGAATAATGGAGGATCATACCGAGCAAATCTCAGGGGAGTTTTTCTGTTCTAATTCTTTTATTTTACAGTTTTTAACCTTTGACACAAACAACGAGGACGTTGTTTAACTTAAGTGGGGGGATGGAGAATTAGAACACTTACTTGTCCTAAACTTTTTCAAAATATGCTTAAAATGCGCTTAATATATCAAAATTTAATTTTTTTTTAGCATGTTTTTGTTTAAAGTCTAAATTACATAACCGCACACATAACTCTATTCTTTCAAAAATATTAAAACTTTAGTGTGCCGGTGACTTGTAAACTTTAGAACTTGGCTTGTATACTATTCGAGACCACCATAATGAGTATTATCTATATAATTAGAGTGACTTGTCTAAATTGGTAAATTTCTAGGATTACACCCAAATAGCCTTTATATATTATGTGATATTAACTAACTACGCTGGTTAGTTAACCCCCGTATAAACCCTTTGTTTACTCTCACTTTTAGAGTAAGATACCCCTAGAAAAACCCTCAGAGCCATTCCTTTCGTTTCTTACACCTTTGTTATAATGTTTCGATACACCCTTACACCTTAGCCTACCTTGTAGATTAAAATCCGGGGTTAATTGCTTTAGGCAAAGTGTGTTTCCTTACATTACCTGTGTTCGCGTACGTAATTCATTATCTTTGGTTAGGTCGGGAAATTGCACAATGCAATTGGTATGAAAGTAAATATTGTATAACTTTTAGTTTATTTTTCGTGTGTTTGCTACTTTCACTATTACAGTTATTTCTAAAAGTATGAAGAGTATGGAAAAATTATCCGGAAAAATAGTGATAGAAAAGTTGTGAAATTTTACACATATATGTTGATGTCAAAAAAAAAATCGAAAAAAAATGTAGAAAAGAAAAAGAAAAAGGAAAAGTTGGAAGTTTGTTTTAACCAACTTATGTAAAGTTTTGTATTAAGTGGGAGATATCACCACTATTTGTTGTTGTATATTATATTTATGGATTGAATGGGAGTTGGCCGTTATGGGAACACCAACTAAGGTTATTCTTTGATTGAGATTTTGTTGAGTATAATTCGTGTCTACCTAAAGCGTGTGTTTCAAGTGTTAAAGCATGAGTTATTCAATGATATAAGTCTTATTCATGGGATGGTTGGGAAAGTGATTAACCACACTTAGGATTTTAATTTATCTGTTTGCTTTATTTTTCATTTTACACCAATTTGTATCCCAAATATTATCCATACCCTATATCATTCTTCATCCAAACCTTTGATTTATTGAGATTAGGGATTTGAGCAATCTTAAGTATCGTAGTCATGGATTCAGCTATGTATTTATGATTTTGTCTCCCTTTTTGATATAATATTATTGGTGAAGATTACTTGGTCCTATCTTTAGCCCATTCGAGTTAAGGAATTGAGCAATTGCAAGTATCGTGGTCGTGGATTCGATCATGTATTTGTAATTTTGTCGCCTTTTCTGGAATATGAGATCGATAGAGATTAAAAAGGATGATCAACCCTTAACCAACAAACCCTTTTTACTGCTTTAGACTTGTTACTCCTTGGCTTTAGTGGGGGAGATGCGTATACTTGCCAAGCCTATGATAGAATATTCGTCACGACTAAGCAACTAAACGATTTAGAATTGTTTTACATTAAAAATTATTTTCGTTTGTACTTCATTAAGTGTTTGGTTGTGTGATTATGACAAAACGAATACGTGCTTAAATATAAAAATAAATCCTAATATCTTTTAGGATACATTTTCATATGATTAATTCTAAGGTTTACTTGGGGACAAGTAAAGTTCAAGTGGGGGGATATTTGATGAACTCAAATAAGTACATTTTATTATCATCATTTATCCTATTTATTTGACTTGTTTTATTATATTATATATGAGAATCGATACATTAATGTTTACTTTAGTAATTCTCAGGTAAAAACAAGCATTATGTGAAACTTGGCGATTTTGGACTAATTATGGAGCAAAACAAGCGAGATGTCAAAAGTCTACTGAAATCCAGAAGATGCGCCGTATCTCACTCAACAGATACGACGCAATATCATACTTAGATGAATTCGAAGACCATTGCCTGACTTTGAAGAATGCGCCGCATGCAATTCTGTCATGCGCCGCATATGAAACTTTGTTCAAAGAAGAAGATCAAGCTCGTTCTACTCCAGATACGCCGCAATATACTTCTAACATACGGCGTATCACTATCAAGATTTCACCAGTTACAATCCAAGACAGCTAAAGTACATGCGCCGCATACAAAGATCAAGTTACGCCGCATCTGAAGACGGTGTACGAATATTCCAGAATATATTAATCTTGGACCCCACGCGAAGTTAAGTCAATGCGCCGCATCTATCAACTCAATGCGCCGCATCGATCCCTCAGACAGAAACTATAAATACCCCAAGGTCAGACGAATTTAAGAGACCTTTTGTATAACCCTAGAGCCGAATTCAGACGACCAAGCAGCACAAGACACACCTCAAACAAAGATACAAGAGCTGTAAGAAGGTCCTGCATGTATTCAATTCATTAAGTAGTTTTGTTTTATTGTTTTAGTACGCTTTAATTCATCAGGATTGATGGGCTTGTGTCATGTGACTACGGAAGATCATGCACTCCCCTTAATATTGCTTTCCCATTAATTAAAGTTTATATGTTGATGTCTTTGGTGACTTTTATTAGTGCATTGATAACCTCTGTGTCTAGCTGAGTCTTGCTTGGGTCGCCATGCCCCTTCCTCGCCTATTTATTCTAGCGTCTCTAGAAAAGTAAGATAGACATAAGTAATCATTAAGGGTTTACTCGCCGATAAGATTAGAGCCAATGAGAAAGGTTTAATTATATACACTTCATATAAAACTAGCAATAAAATAAGTGACAAGCTATTTAATTATCAGGACAGGTCTTCTTATTGTCTCGAGTATCTATCTGTGTACGTGTGTGCTAATCGCTGATTCGTGCTCATTAGTTTAGTTTTCTATTTAATTATAACCAAACTGTGCCAGTCTCTCAGGCTGAACCCCCTTGCGTTAGATTAGGTTGTATTACTAACTTAGGATATTAAAATACTGATTAGAATAACTAGATAATACGTTCCACTCTTAGTGATCGACACTCTGCTTACCATTATATTCATACTGACCGGGTACATTACTCGTTAAGTGTGTGTGTTATTGATAAGTTGGCTAAATATAAATTTAAAACTTGAGTAGGCATTAATACTGCTAAACCACAACGACACATCACGCGCATCAGCTGGGATTTACAATTAATGGAGAAAAAGAGTTAGGGTTTATGTTCGAAAGAGTTTTGATTGGATAAAGACACTTTTGGGAATGTGTGAAGGATATAAACCCTTAATCGCTCACATTTATAAAACAGTACCCTGTTCTTTCAAACCTAGCAGCACTAATTTAGGTATAGCCGCATTAACTTATGCCTAGCAGCATAAAGTTAGTTTCCACTCCAAACAGCTTTTTAATCAGCACTCCATCACTTTTCTCAGCTTATCTTGCAAAAGATTAGTCCCAAAAACACAAAACCACAAACATAACACAATTTACAATAATCACATTATCAATTATACTTAGCAATACTAAGTATAACTGGCAACATTAACACAACAATACTAAGTAAACTAGCAATACTAATTATAACTTAGCAACATTAACATAGCAATACTAATTAAACTAGCAATACTAATTATGAATTAGCAACAGAAACAATTTATTGACCTAATAACAGTACTAATCCTTATAAAACTTTACAAAGACACAGAGAGATAAGCATTTTTCAAAGATTTATCATTCCAATACTAACAACCAAAAATTGAAATCTACCCATATCAAAAGCTTTTGTGAGCAAATCTGCAACATTATTATCAGTATAAATTTTAACTATTTGAATTAACTTCTTTTCATAACAATCTCTTATAAAATGATGTCTTATCTCAATATGTTTTGTTTTTGAGTGAGAAACAGGATTTTTAATAATGCACATAGTACTGCTATTATCAATATATATTTTGGTATGCATAAAATTATACCCATAATCCAGCAACTGATTCTGAATCCAGAGCACTTGTCCACAGCAACTTGAAGTAGCAACATACTCAGCTTTAGTTATGGAATTTGCAACCACTGTTTGTTTCTTGCACTGCCATGAAATCAACCTGCTCCCCAAAAACTGACAACCTCCTGTTGTTGATTTTCTATCCAAGATAGCTCCAGCATAGTCACTATCAGAGTATGCAAGCAAGTCAAAAGGTGAATCTTTTGGATACCAAAGGCCTAATTTGGGTTGACCTTTCAAATATCTAAAAATCCTTTTCACAACTTTAAGATGTGAAACTTTTGGTGTGACTTAATATCTTGCACAGGCACAGATAGCAAACATTATGTCATCTTGAAGCTGTAAGATACATCAATGATCCAATCATTGATTTATACAAATAAACATCAACTTCTTCACCATCTTCATCTTTGAGCAAAGGCTTGTGTTAGTGCAAGCAGTCTCGTTGGGGAGATTGCTAGTGCAAGCAATCTAGTTTGTTTTGATTGATGACAAACATGTAACTTGATACATAGCGTAAAATGTACAAGTTACTTGTAATCATATCTTGTCTCAACATACATTCAACACCTCTCAAGTCCTCGTATGATACAACACAGGTTCGTACATGTTTGTTATGTGGCATTATGATCAAACCCTTAACAAACCATTTAGAATGTTTAAAATACGGTTAGGTAATTAAGTATTTTAAAAAGGCTAATCATTCTACTTAGAACCTCATTTTACATATGGTAAGATATGGTTAGATATGGAAAGATATTTGGAGATTTTATTTTCTGACATCCACGGATCCAAATTTAGGGATCCGCCAGATCCGTGGGGTGATTTTCTTGTTGGCTATAAACAGCAACACATGGTTTTACACACATGGTTTACACACATGGTTTTACACATAGTTTTACACATGTTTTCCTATAAATAGTAGTCCATGGTTTTGCACTTCTTCAAGCCCTTAGAACACACATTCCCTCACTCATTTCACACACTTAGATCAGTAGCAAAACATGTAGATTCATACATTAATCACCCTTTACATAATGATCATAATGTTACTAACTTTCATTATGTTGTAAGCATACATTGTTAATGATCCTGTGAAGCAAGCTCAAGATCATGAGACATCATCCATAGCATTCCAACATATGAAGATTCAAGAGTACTTGACATCCTCAATGATTGAAGACTTCTTATTCAAGAAGTTCATATAGATTAGTCATTTATATCCATTGAACATTTATGTCATGGATCATTGTAAACATCATTTGTATCAGTGAGTGTGGTTAGTGTTTTAGTCCTCAAAACACAAAGAGTGTCGGGAGTGGTTGTACCCGTGTAAAGAACTCGGTATCTAGCTTAGTACCGGAAAAAGGTTAAGCAACGTAGGGAGTGGTTGTACCCTTGTAAAGAACTCGACATCAAGCTTAGTGTCGGTAATTGTATAAGCGACGTTGGGTTGGTTCTGCCCTGAAGTAGAACTCGGTGTTTAGCTTAGTACCGGAAAAGGAAGTAAGCGACGTGTAAAGGTTTTCTCCGCCTAAGAAAGGGAGCTTGTTGATCTAGTGAAGTAACTCTCGAGTTGGGTACTCGGGGAGTGGAGTAGGGCGGAGAGGAGCTCCGTAGCCGAACCACTATAAATCATCGTGTTCGGTTTGCGCTTTCTTTTACTTATCTCTTTACTTTTATGTTTGCATTATGTGATTGCTTGTGTTGTGATTAGTTGATAATACTTATGTGACAACTTGGTAGACATAAACTACAACAGACAGTTTTCGTATTAGAACTAGCCAAATTGGAAATTTGATACAACAAGTTTTAAGTTTCAAAACGGTAAACGTATTCACCCCCCCCCCCTCTACGTTTCCATAGCTTGGATGTTTCCATAGTTGTCTTTGCAGGCTTCACATCAGGAAATCCAAACTTCTTCAAAATTTCAGCCACATATTTATCTTGACTGATAAATATGCCATCTTCTTTCTGTCTAACTTGAAGTCCCAAAAAGAATGTAAGCTCACCCATTGAGCTCATCTGAAATCTTTCATGCATTATCTTCTCAAATTCAACACATAAAGCGTTGTGTGTTGATCCAAAGATGATATCATCAACATAAACTTGAACTAACAAGATATCATCTTTGTGCCTTTTGATAAACAAAGTTTTATCAATCTTCCCTCTACTAAAACCATTGTCTAACAGGTATGCTGACAATGTATCATACCAAGATCTGGGAGCTTGATGTAAGCGATATAGTGCCTTTTCCACCTTGTAAACCTTGTCAGGGAAATTAGGATCTTCAAAACCAGGTGGTTGTGAGACATAAACTTCTTCTTCAATAGTCCCATACAGAAAAGCACTTTTAATATCCATTTGATACACTACAAAGTCTTTGTATGAAGCATATGCCAAGAATAATCTGATAGCCTCAATTCTTGCAACTGGAGCAAATACTTCATCATAATCAATACCTTCTTCTTGTGTGTATCCTTGAGCTACTAACCTTGCCTTGTTTCTGATCACAATGCCTCTTTCATCCTTTTTGCATCTAAAAACCCACTTAGTACCAATTTCCCTCTTCCCATTAGGCAAATCTACTAGTGTCCAAACTTCTTGAAGCTTGAATTGTAGAAGTTCTTCTTGCATAGCTTCCACCCAGCTTGGATCTTGTAATGCTTTGTGAGAATTCTTGGGTTCTCTTTGTGATAGAAAACATGCAAACAAACAAATTTGAAGGTCTTTGTGACTGTTTCTTTGATGAAGGGATCTTGCATAGAAATCTTGTTCCTTCAAATCTTTAACCATTTTCCTTGTTTGAACAGCAGACTTTGGCTCTCCCATGATCTGTTCCTTTGGATTATTCTTGTGACTCTTGTAGTTGGAATAGGACTGACAGGTAATTCTTCATTCAAATTGGTTGAGTCAGCCTCTGCACCAAGTACATCTTCATCAGTATCAGGATAAATAGCTTCCAATTCAGGCATGTCTGGATCATCTAGGGAGACATCAGCATCAAAAGATATGCCTTGATTGTTAGCAACATTAACACTTGGCTCAGCAGTATTAACTGTGTTAGAACTGCCAGTGTTAATTTCTTCTGATACATCATACTTTGCTTGATCATCAGACTTCTTTTCTCCATGCAACTCTTGATCATCTGATACATCATCCTTAGGAGCTTCATCAAAGTCATCTGCTTGTGAACTCTTTGACTCTTGGGTTGAGAAGGGTGGATCAGCAGTCCAAATAGGTATCAAAATGTAATCTTTGTCTTGTTCTAGCTCCTTTTTAGCTTGACCTGCATCATCACTTGCTTTTGTACCTGCACAATTGTTAGACTCTATTCCTGCAACAACTGGCTCATAATTCATGGTCTTGGTTAGAGAATCAATATCAAACATCCAGTTTGGTCCACTCCCTGCAACATTAGGTGTACTTTCACTAAACCTAACATGCAAGTTCTCTTCCACTTTCCTAGTCCTACTATTAAATACTCTAAAAGCTTTGCTATTTAATGAGTATCCAACAAAGAATCCTTCATCAGCCTTTCCATCAAACTTGCCTAAGTGATCTATGGTATTCAAGATAGTAACAGGACACCCAAGTGGTCTTAAGAAATCAAGCAATGTTTTTCTACCTTGAAAAAGTTCATAAGGGGTCTTGTTATGAGGCTTAACTACCTTACTTCTATTATGTACATAACAAGCAGTAGTAACTGCTTAAGCCCAAAAAGTAGTAGGTAATTTAGAATCAGCTAACATTATTCTAGCAGCCTCAATAAGTGTCCTATTCTTTCTCTCAGCAACTTCATTTTGTTGAGGGGTTCTAGCTATACTATACTATCTCTCAATACCTTTCATCTCACAAAACTGGTTCATTTCCCTATTCTTGAACTCAGTTCCATTGTCACATCTTATCACTTTAACCTTATGATTAACTAGGTTTTCTACCTTGGTTATGAAAGCCTTAAGAATGCTACAGGTTTCATCCTTAGTTGCTAAAAAGAACACCCAAGTAAACCTACTAAAATCATCTGTGACAACTAGGCAATACATCTTTTTCATTAAACTCTTTACAAATGTTGGTCCAAATAAATCAATGTGTAGCACATGTAATGGCTGACTAATAGAGTTCACTACTTTGGCCTTACAAGAAGCTCTATGTTGTTTTCCCTTCTGACAAGCAACACAGATTTCAGAATTTTCAAAAACTTTTGAAGGTAAACCTCTCTCAAGGTTTCCCTTAACCAATTTATTCATTGTTTTGAAATTTAAATGACTAAGTCTTCTATGCCAAAGTTTAGATTCATCTAATGTGGCCTTTGCAAAGAGACAAGTTAAACCTCTTTTGGGAACCATATTCTTTAAATCAACACTGTATATGTTGTCTGTTCTAGGAACTTTAAGTAGAACATGACTTTCATCAGTCAACTTAAAGTCAGGAGATAAGACAATATATTCAGTGTCAGTAAAAAGAACACTATTCTTTTTGTCACACATTTGTGAGACACTAAAGAGATTAAACTTAAGCTCTTTGACAAAGTACACATTATCAAAATCTAATTTTCCAGTTTTTATTGTACCTTTACCAGTGATTTTCCCTCCTTTGGGATTACTCCCAAAAGCAACATATCCTCCATCAATAGCTTCAAAATCTTCAAGATAGGACATGTTTCCAGTCATGTGCCTTGAGCATCCACTGTCAAATACTCCTTTATCTTCCAATTCCACCTGTGGATTGCCCTTCACATAAAGTAAGAAAATCAGTTCATTTTGGGGACCCAAGCCAATACTGACTTGGATCTGCCTTGTGCATCTACATAATCATATCTCTTTAAAACTATAGATGCACTGCTGTTTCTGGAAACATGATCTAAAATTTTAACTTTTGGTTTCCAGACCCAACAAGCTGAGGACTTCACAGCATAAAAATGATTTCCCAAAACAGTATCAGTTATTGCTTTTGGCTCAGCAGTAGAAACTATTGTTTTTGCCTTAGCAGCACTAATAGTTGTTGGCTTTTGAATGGGTTGTTTTTCAGTGGAATGTGCTTTGTTTGAAAACTTTGACAATTTATTTGCACCATTCACTGTCCTTTTGGTGTTAGTAGTACTAACTGATCTAGCAGTATTAGTTACTACTACTTGTTTAGAAACATTTTGATCAGCAGTTGTAACTGATACTACACCAGATCTCATTTGTACTGCTCTTGGAAACATGTTTCTTTTAGCATGTGGGTGAGTATTCTTAGAAAAAACTTTTATGATTCACCCTCCTAGCATAGTTCCACACTGGTTTTTGATAGTAAAAATAATTATCTTGTAAGTTTTCAAAACTACCACAATGATAACAAGCCTTATTGATCATCTCAAAGTCACTTCCTAACCTTTGAGATATCATACCATTCCAACTTCTCTGGTTACCTCTACGCCTGTTTGTGATCTGCCTAGGTTGCTCAGTGCACTTAACAAATTTCTTAGTCACCTTCTTACCAAAACTAGGTTTGACAAATTTAATTTGCTCAACTCTAGGTTTGACTGGTACACTCTCAACCTTAGGTTTATCCTTTTCTTGTTCCTCATCATCATCAGACACCCAATCCTCAATAATAGGTGCATCAGAATACTTTCTTTCAGTCTTAGGTTTTTCCTTATTAGATTCACTACTTTCTCCTAAAGACTTAACATTTGACTCACTTAAACAAGACAATTCTGGAATAGGAGGCACATACTTTCCTGTTATTGAGGGAGGAACGTCATTAAAACCTATGCCACTACCTCTCCTCATTAACTGACACTCAATTATCTTATTAACACTTTCAGATGCAAACTCAAGCTTATTAACCTTAACCTGATGATTTTCTAATTCCTTATAAGCTGCATCTTTTTCTTTTTCATCCTTTTCTAATCTTTTAGAAAGTACATTAACTTCATGTTCTTTTACAAAAAGCTTACCTTCAAGAACATTTACTTTTTCTACATATTCTAACTCATTTTCTTTGAAAAAGTCAAGTCTTTCCTCAACAGATTTTAGACCTACCTTATAGCCTAAATTGTCTAATTTTAACATTTTTACCTCTTCCATTAGCTTTTCATTCCTAGCCTTAAGTTCTTCAATAGTATCTAAACAAGACTTAAATGAACAACTAGAACTGTTAGATACCTCAGAATCAGAACTTGATGCAGAAGAGTAGGCCATAAGAGCAAAATTAGGTCCTTCAGCTGCTTGATCACTCCAGTCATATCCTCCAAGACCATCACATTGAGATACCAAAGCTGTAGAGGTTGTTATTTCTAGAGCTTTCTCTAGTCTTGTAATCTTGGCTTCTTGGAGCTCTGCATTCTCTTGCAAAGTGACCCTTCCTATGACAGTTGTAGCATTCAATCTTGGATTTATCAAAACCCAAGTTATCCTTCCCAATAATCTTGAGATTTCTTCCAGTCCTGTTCAAAAATCTTCTTGCCCTCACAGTCAACATTGCCATCTGCCACTTCAAGTCCATCTCTTCAAGATCATCTGGATGGATCTGCTCCAAATCTTCATGCATCATTTGAGAACTAGTAGATGCACCAGCCAAGAAAGCATAGATAACAGCATCACTCAAGTTATCAAGGGTTGTAGACCCTGCAGCATTAACTTGTGTGCCAGCAGTACTAACTCCATGAGCAATATTAACTACTTCATTAGGACTGCTAGAACTGTTGTTGGAGGAGGACACAAAAGCTAAGTTTTGTGTGCTTGTTGATGAGCTAGATGACCCTTTAACTTCAGGTTCATAAACTTTAAGATTGTTGTACAGATCATCTAAACTCATAGTATCAAGACTTCTACAAGTGCCAATTGACTGATGAGTTTCTGAAGCCTGTCAAAAGTTTGATCAAGATTTTCAGAACTTGAAGCAGCAAAATTTTCATATTGTTGCTTCAAGAGGTTCTTCCTTGTCTTCTTGGTTGCAGCATTCCCTCCAAATCTTGTCTCAATTGCTTTTAGCAACTGTTTAGCATCCTTGATGTGATTGAAGGTTAGCTGATGATCATTAGGAATTCCCATCATAAGAGTACTTCTGGCCTTTACTTCAAGCCTTCTTTGTGCCTTGTCTTCAGCAGTCTTGATAGGCATAATAGTGATAACACCTTCAGCAGAAGTTTCAGTCTTAGGTAGTTGATTACCATTCTCTATAACCTCCCACATAGAGTAATCAACCATCTGAATCTATTGTTCTATCCTCATTCTCCATAGCTCATATTCTCCAGGCTTGAGCATGGGGACCTTTGATGCAGTAATCATGTGAGTAGATTCTGAGTCCATGTCTTCCTTCTTCAGTAAGATGAGTTGCAACAGGTTCTTCTTGATTTACAGTCTCTAGATCACAAGCTATGATACCACTTGTTGATCCCAGTTGAACACTTAATCGAATCCCTTAGCTTGTAAAGGTTTAGCTATGTTAGATAAATCCAACACAACTAGGTATAGAAACTGCCTTGTAACTTATCAAACACAATGCGGAATTTTGTATTTGATCTTAAGAAGAACTTTATAATGAACAATGAATATCAAACTAAACACTTCAATATTATTAATAATACGAACACTCTCTGAGTATTAGGGTTTACAACCTTGAAGTTTTCTATCTTAAAGCCGTAAAAACTATATGTTCATCTATGCCCTAGGTCCTCCTTTTTTATACTAAGGAGTCCTAGTCGGCTTACAATAACTTTCTACACAAGATAAATCTTTATAGAATCTTTTCTATATTTATCTAAACATACTATACATAATAACCGACTTTAATATTCTAGCAACACTAATAACATATTAGCAATACTAACTAAATGTTCTGGCAGTATTAATCTTGTAGCAACATTAATCTTCCATCAGTAGCTTTAACTCCATAACCAGCACATTAATGACTTGTCGTATTTCCTTTGTAGTACTTGAGCAGTCTTAACAATGTAAGCAGCAGTAACTTCAGGAATCCTTTAAAACCCAACACATCTTACTGACCAAGAAACAACTGCCAATTGAGGGCACTGAGAAATCACACTCAGTGTCCTCAGGCAACCCTTAGGCTCCACTCACTCAGCTGACATAAACAAGTCAGTTGAGTCAGGACCACCTCAACCTTCACATCCCGTTCCCTACCCTGGTCAATCACAATCAGAGTCTCAGGGAGAAAAGGGTCCTATAGCCTCAGTGGAGCAGCCCCACTCCACCGAGAAGGGGACCCACACCCTCTCACATCCTGATGAAGACATTCGCAAATCACAGCTTTTGTCTGAGGGAACCAACATTGATCTCAAAGACTCAGGGGGAAACAAACAACCCACTGATACGGAATTACCTTCCATGGTTCTCAATGATGGTACTGGCAAAATCCCACCAGTACTTGAGGGGCCACTTGGGGACAAAGACTCAGGGGGACAAAAACCACCCGCTGATATGGAACCAATCACTAGGGCTGTAAACGAACCGGACAAACACGAATGGAGCCTTGTTCATGTTCGTTCGTTTAATTTTAACCGGACAAATAAACGGACACGAACGCTTAAACGGACGGATTTTCTTGTTCATGTTCGTTTATTAAGAAAATGAGTTGTTCATGTTCGTTTATGTTCGTTCATTAAGATACTAAACGAACATAAACGATCGAACATGAATGAACATAGACAAACAAATATAAACTTTATTAAATCATGCACAATATATTGTTTTATTAGTGTTGTTTTGTTTAAACAAACCAATTTTAAAATTATACAATTAAAAGATATGATATACGGACATAAATAAATAAATGAACATAAATGAACGCATAATTGGACGTTTACGAACATAAATGAACGGACGCGACTTTTGTTCATGTTCGTTCATTTAACTAAACGAACGTAAAATATTGTTCATGTTCGTTCATTTAATAAATAAACGAACTTTTTACCGAACGGTTCATGAAATGTTCACTGAACGTTCAGTTCGTTTACAGCCCTATCAATCACCATTCCTGTTACTGACCCAATTTTGCAGTTGAGTACCTTAGCTAGAGTTCAGGCTTATCTTCTCTCTGAGGATGAGCTTGAAAAGAGTGAAGAAGAAGAGATCTATGCTGCTGGTAAAGATCTGGACACTGATGCACAAACCACTGAACAAGAGCATCAGTCTTCACTACCCCAACCTAAAAGGCCTGAAGACTCCCCTTTTCATGGGAGTGATTCTTTTAACTCCGCAGCTTCTTCTTGTCCAGAAATTTTGGAAAAGTATGACAACATCCTCCACCTCACTGAAAGGAAGCTGGTTAAGTTCCTTCGCAAAGCAAACTCTACCCTCTTTAGTGAAATCACCAGTGAACAGTGGGATCAACACACTGAAGCAGCTGTAAACTATGTTGATCCCAGGGCCTCTATGGAGAAATACTACAACGAAAATGTTGATCACAGGGAGAAGCCTGACACACTCTTTGGCAACTCCCTGACTACTCTTGATCAACATCTAAATGGGTTTCTCAACTCCTTCAAAAGACTCCACAAAGGCGTTGAAACTATTCAAGAAGCTGTTAAAGATGATCCTGTGCTCAACAAGAAAGTTCTTGAGGCTTCTGAAACTTACATCAAGAACTCAGCCAGTCTCACTGAGCTCATCAAGCTGATCAACAGCCTTGATCTTCATGGTCTTATCTCCTCTTTCACTGACATCAAGTCCACCATCAGTTCTCAAGAAAAGCATCTGGCAGCCTGGGCAAAATCTACAAATTCTTTGGCCTGGAATCTTGGGCCAAGAATGATTACCCTTGAAAGTTCTCAGGCTTCTATCAGCTCAGAGTTCTCAATTCTAAGGAATGACACTTTAGATATCAAATCCATGATGTCTGAAATCTATCAAGCCCTTAATGGCCAGTCCAACCCCTCAGCTTTAGTGCTGGAGCCAACTCTTGCTCTCACTGAATGTCCAGCAACAGTTGGGGGGAGAACGACACTGAAGCTTCAGTGCTAGAACCAACTTCCTCTCACACTGAGGGGGAGCACCAAGATGCTCAAGAAGAACCAACTGATGCAGTTCCAATCTCAACTTATCAACCACCTATTCCTGAATAGTCCATCCCTGAAGAACAACCTGCTTCATCTTCAATCTCCACCAAGAAAGGCAAGGAAATTGTCACCACTCCAGTTCCTGAACAAGCCAAACTTGTGCCTGCCTCATCTATCGTTCATTAAGACCTTGATGAGCCTGTCAGGGTCCCCTATATGATCAATGGAGAACTCTACCACTAGAAGAATGATCAAATTAATGCTCACAAGGAAAAAGAGGAGGCATTGAAGAAGGCTGCTGAGGAAGAGAAGAGGTTGGCAGTAACAAAGCCTATTATAACTGAGATCATTCAGGAAGAGGCTAAAAAACTTGGGATCAACCCCAAGAAGATCACAAGGGATAAGGTAGGGGTTGTGTTCAAGAAAGCTCAGGATGCTGAGATGGATGCTCTTAAAAGGCAACACACTGAAAAGGCTAAGAGAATGGCTGAGCTGAAAAAGAAGAAGATTGAGCAGTACATGTGGAGCATGACACAGAGACTAAGGCCTGAACCCATCACTGATGTAAAGATTCAACCTAAGTCCAAGCCTGCAGTTCTCTATGTCTAGAGGAGAAATAACAAAAAGGACTTTGAGGTGCATGATCCCTTCAAGTTCTCCGACTTCGGGATCACTAAGCTAGATGAATTGGGTCCAATCATTGAGAAGAAAAAGAACATCATCGTTAAGGACCTGATGACATCACTGGGAAAATGTATGAAAGACTGAAAAGAATGCCTGAAGAACTTAAGATTCAGTCTGCTCTCCCAGCTCCAGGTCCTCAACAGGCCCCAGCTAAATCCTTAGGAAGAAAGAGGAAAAACATTGAACTTGAACCTGAGATCAATATCCCTGGGTTAGAGTGCAAAAGAAATCTTTCCGAGAACGTACCTTTTGTCAACAACATGATGTTTGAAGAGCATGAGCTTGGTCTCTTCTTTATTGATGCCTTTGGTAATCAAGACTTCCAAAGGTGGAGTGATATAGACAGGGTGGAGCTGAACACAATTGTGGGATATCTGGTGATGGCCTCTGCTATCAAGACCCCTGAGAATGCCAGGTTCTGCATGAGATTGAGAAAGCCGATAGATGATCACCCTGATCAAGACAAGCTAAAATCAAAGACGGTGAAGCTTGAAGCTTTGGGCTATTACATGAACTGAGGATGTTGTACTTACCTGTAGCAATGTTTAGGACTTGATGTAACTTATGAATAAAGGACGTTTTTATGTTAAATCAGTGTTCCTTACTTGCTTTCTAGAATTTTTAGTGTAAGAAGAAGACCTTTGCTAACTTACACTGAACAAAAACACTTAGGCTATATTTATATCCAAATAGGGGGAGACTGTTAGGTCCATTCATTACCCAAGTAAGTCTTAATCTAGGATTTGAACAAAATATAACCTAAGTGTCATAATAACCTTAAACAAGGTTCAAGTCACTGAGTGAACAGTCACTCAGTGAGTCATCTTCGAGAAACTCAGGACAAGCCTAAGAAGAAAGGCTTTCCATTCAGTGAGGCAGGACTCAGTGAATGATACTTGAGCCAAAGAAGAAGGTGATGGGTTCAGTGAGTGATGACAATAACTCACTGAACCCCAAGTCTCCTCAACAACTTTGAAGACTGAAGACTTAAGACTGAAGGAATGGCGGGACAAGGCGGGACAAGTTTGAAACGTATAAGGAAGAGTCCTTATCAAGCAAAGGTCAAACTTACCTTGAATGGCTAAAGATCAAAGCAGTGTCATCATTTCTACTCAGAAAGTAACATTGTCCTATACCCAAAGTAGAAAACTGTAACAGAGACAAAATTGACAAGTATTTTGTCCAAACTAGCTTAGGTCATCTTTTTCTTCTTCAATAACGGATGTAAATTACTTATGTATAAATAGGATCATAAGTAGGAGTAAAAGGTTGACAAGTTTGTGCACTAAATGCTCAGACATTCACAAACACCTTTTACTCCTCCAAACACAACTAAGTCCCTGAGATTAGCTCAGTTGGTTAAGCATAGTTGTACTTAAGCTGAGCTTAAGTTTAGTGAGGAGATTACCTTACTTGTCATTCAATCCCAAGTGTTGTTTCGCAAACACTTGGGTATAATTCCTTGTTAATTGCAAATAGAATTAAACGTTGAAAAACCTTGTGTCTTTTACTTTACGGTTTTATCTTTTAACAAAGTACTTTCATTACATTACTTAACCATGGAACACAGTTATTTTAACTTCGTAGTTAATGCTAACAGTGTAAAGGGAACAACAAAAACAATTATTTTTATGTTTTATTTTAGTCCAATAGTGCAAACACCTCATACAAAACACATACTTAAAGCTTTTGTATATAACTTTCATTAGTTAGATCTTATGGGAACTTATTATCTCTTATATTATAAGCAAGGTTATAAATAACGTGAGGCATGGCGTGGCGACATGGCCAAGCCTTAAGCCTTAAAAGCTATAGCAAAGCCACGACGTTTTTTTATGTGTGACTTAAAGCTACACAAAATATCATATTTCATATATATTGAGTTTACAAAAATTGTTATACATAAAAAAAATATAGTTAAAAAACTATCACTCCATGTCATCTTCTTCATTTCTTAAAAAAAAAAACCTTCTTAATCAGTGTTGAATTCATAAAAAGTGGCATGCCACGCACCTTATCATGATTTTTCACGCCTCATCTCACGTCACCCTAGAGCCGGTGCCTTGGTCTATTTCGTAACATGGAGGTCATGCCTCACGCTTTTGCGATTCCTTAGTGGCACCATGGCGCACCTTTTAGATACCCGATTATAAGAGAACATACAAAATGTGAAATCAAATCTTTCAAGAGATTTCAATTGAACTAATTGGAGAGCTTAATTTTTCCAATTAAGGAACATGGGGCTATCAAGTCAAAATTGAAACAAATTTGGTCAAACTCATATAAGTTTCATCTAGAAAAAAAATATGTGAAAAACTACAAGGGGGTCGAATATTACCGTTTTTAGCGTCTAAAAATTATACTTTCAAAACTTTAGATACGAGTTTATGTGAGATCAACCAATCATGATATGTAACAATATATAGGGTATGTTTGGCACGGAGCGGTGTGGAGATTTTTGGAGCGATGAGCATTTTGGTTTTTAGTAGTTGTTTGGCAAAGGAGCGGTGAACTTTGCTATTTTTTAGGAATGCTCATTTTTTCAATGCTTCTTTAAGAAGAGGTGAGTGGTGAGCAGTGAGCTGTGTCTACTACTCACAGCTACTGCTCCTAGCTCACTACTTACAGCACACTGCTACTGCTCATTGCTACATTTAACAAACACACCCATAGTGGAATACAATAATAGAGGGTTAGAAAGATCAAACCACAACACGAAGATTTATAGTGGTTTGGTAACGAAGCTCTTCTTCTCCCTACTCCACTTCCCGAGCACCCAACTCGAGAGTTCACTTCACTATGTCAACAAGCTCCTTTCTGGAGGAGAAAACCGTACAACATCGCTTACACCAATTTTTGACACTAAGATAAATGTCGATTTATAATCAAGCTAGAACCAATCTTTTAGAGACGCGTCTTTTCAGGACTAAAATACTAACCGGATCACTCACATATTTTCAGGACTAAAGTACTAACCCGATCTATCTACTAAACAAGTTTGGAGGTTATGAACTTGATGTACAACAATATACAACAAAGATGTAACAAATGTTATAGCCGGAATGCCTAATTACGACAAGTTTCTTAAAGAACTCGTTAGTAACAAAAACAAATTGGAAGAAATTTCCGCGACATTTCTTAGCGATGAAACTGTAGCAAACATTCAAAATAAAGTTCCACCAAAACTTAGGACTCTAGAAGTTTTTAATTCCATGTACTTTCAGCAAGACGTTCTCTTGCAACGCCTTGGCCGATCTTGGCTCTATTATTAATCTCATGCCATATTCTCTATATGCGAAATTATCTCTCAAAACTCTCAAACTTACCCAAATGAGTGTGCTATTAGCAGACCGATCTTTCCAATACCCAGTAGGAATAGCTGAAAATATGCTAGTCAAAGTTGGCAAATTTACCTTCCTGGTAGATTTTTTTATCCTCGAAATGGAGGAAGACAACAAGGTTCCTCTCATTGTGGGAATACCATTCTTACACATAGCAGATGCAGTGATCCGTGTTAAACAAAAATAACTCAATCTTGGAGTTGGAGAAGAACGAACGACCTTTTCTATCGATTCAACAATGAAGCACTGTTACTCCAGCGATGACACATGTTTTCGAATTGATGTTATCGACGAAATTTTGGAAGAAGATTTTGATGCTTTACTCGATGAAGGAAGTAAAATTCTCTATTCAATCGAAGGAACTCCCCTCGAAAACATTCGTCAAATTCATGGCTGCGAATATCGAAGAAGATACTAAAACATAAGAAGAAGACGAAGAAATAACCTTCTAAAAATTCACATTCAACACTGATTTAAAAATTAAGAAATCTCTTGAAGAACTTCCTACATGTCTAGAACTTAAACCTCTTTCCAATCACTTTGAATACGCATTTGTAGAAGGAACATCCTTACTTCCCATGATCATTTCATCTCAACTCTGATAGAAAAACAAAACATATCTAATTACTATTCTTAAAAATCACAGACAAGCATTCGTTTGGAAAACCACATACATATCTGGCATTTGTTCATCTTTTTGCAAGCACAAAATCAAATTGCTTGATGACAAGAAACTAGTTGTTCAAAAACAAAAGAGATTAAATCCCAACATGAAAGAAGTTGTTAAAAAAGAAATAGTTAAACTCCTTGACTCATGAATAATTTACCCGATTGCAAATAGCCCCTGGGTCAGTCCCATCCATTGTGTACCAAAGAAAGGCGATATAACAGTGGTAACAAATGAGAAAAATGAATTAGTCCTAACTAGAACCGTTACTGGTTGGCGTGTTTGTATTGACTATCTGAAACTAAATGATGCAACTGTAAAAGATCATTTTCCATTACCATTCATGGATCAAATGTTAGAAAGAATTGCAGGAAACGAGTACTTTTGTTTCCTCGATGGTTTTTCTTGATATTTTCAAATTCCAATAGATCCTATGGATCAAGGAAAAACAATTTTCACATGTCCTTTCGGAACATACGCTTACAGGCGAATGCCTTTTTGTTGGGAACACGTTTTGTATTATTCAAGTATTGATCATATTGTATTAAGGTTGCTCAGGCCTTTAGGTTTGTTATTAGGCCCAGCCCGTGTAGAAGGCCCATGGGCTGTGTCGTTTATTTAGTTTATCATGTTTAATTAGAGTAATTAGGGCTACAAGCCCAAGTGCATGTAAAACTATAAATACCCCCTCCCACCTTAGGGAGAGGGATTGGTTGATCGAACGAGCAAACTTGATCGAACCATCATATTTGATCGAACAATCAAATCTGATCGAACGAACAACTTTGATCGAACCATCAAAACTGATCGAACGAGAAACTTTGATCGAAGGACTCATTCTGATCGAAGGACACATACTGATCGAAGGAACTAGCTTATCGAAGGACCTACCTGATCGAAGGACCATTGTCTGTCGAAGGAACCAGTTTATCGAAGGACCATTGTCTGTCGAAGGAACCAGTTTATCGAAGGAACAAGTCTGTCGAAGGAAGTTACCTAATCGAACTAGGATATTTTTCTTGGATTTCTTACGTGACTAATCGAGTTTCTAATCTTTCAACAACAACCGTCTTTATCCTTTAAAGATCCTTAACCGTCACAAGCTACTACACGATGTCTCAACCACCACACTTTAATTACTACTACCAGCTACAGCAATATCCTCAACAACAACAATACTCTCAACAACAACAACAACAATTTCCTCAACAATATCAACAACATCATGCATTTGTGCAACAACATCAATTCATTCCTCCACCACAACTATCTCCATAACAAATAATGCAACAAAATTACCTTCAGAACAATCCTTCAGTGTCCAGGGAACCTCACTGGTTTCATAAGATGTGTGAAGCTATAAGCAGTCAGCAATCTCGTCATGAGGCTGGAAATCAAGATACTCCACCCATGTTAACACCTGGAAACTATGTGCAGTGGGCAAGTAGGTTTCTCCGATTCATTGAACTCCACAAACCCCATGGACCGTATTTGAAGCATGTCATCACTGTGGGGCCCTTTCCCGAACCAGTAATTGTTGTTCCAGCAACTCCTGAAAGAGAAGAAACATCCACTCCCGTTGCTGTTTCTAGCTATACAACCGAACAAGCCTTACAACAAGAAGCAAATGGAATGGCAATGGCATTCATCCTTCAGGGAATTCCAAATCCCATCTATCAAAGTGTTGATGCTCAGAAGACTGCAAAGGACATGTGGGAGGATGTGCATCTTCTGATGGAAGGAGCAGAGCTCAATCAGGAAGACCTTGAATCTAAATTGTACATGGAATTCAACAATTTTGTTATGGAACCAGGAGAAACAATCGAATCATACTACCACTGCTTCACAAATGTTGTTAATGACCTTGACTGTCATGACATGAAGTTTCCAAGGATTGCAATCAACTCCAAATTTCTGGGATGCCTAGGTCCAGAATGGCAGAAATATGCAACATTTGTTAGGCAATCAAAGAAGATTGGTGAGATCAAATATGGATTGATTTATGATTTTCTCAAACAACATCAATCAGAGGTGGACAAAGAAGTGGCAGCAAGAGGAGGTTTCATACCAGGACCACAACCTAACTCGCTTGCACTAATGGCTCAACCAACATTCTCTCTACCTTCTCAGGAATTTGGAAACTCATCTTATCAACCAAGCTTTCAACCTCAAAACCAACTTGTCCCATATGAAGCACCATCTCAACAATCAGGTAACCAAATGGTAACCTATAACAACACTGACTCCAACTTTTACACAAACAGTGAATATGATGAAGAAGAAGATGCTTTCAATTCCCTCAATGAAGCATTTGGGTTGATTGCTAAAGCATTTGGAAAATTCACAAACAAATCAAACAACCGCCTTCGCTCATCTTCAAACACAGGGAATCAGGCAGTTGTTAATGATGGTCGGGTAGAAATTCAGAACAGATCATCAGGAAGGTTTGGTTCAGGGAATAGAGGAGGATATGGGTTACAAAGGTTTCAAGCTGGAGAACAAAGGTTTCAGTCTGGGGGTAATAGGAATTATATGGGGGCAGATCAGAACAGGAATCAATTGAATGGAAAGGAATCAAAAGGCATTGCAAATACTTCAATCACATGCTACAACTGTGGAGGGAATGGTCATATGGCTACTGCATGTCCAAAGCCTCGTACTATGGGCAGTGCATATCACAAAGAAGCTCTCTTGATGGCACTTAAGGATGAGAAAGCAAGCTTAATGAATGTGAAAGAAAAAAGCTTCATGGCAAATGCAGAGTCAGATGATCATATGGAAGATCTTGAGGCAAACGCAGCGGTAATGCTCATGGCAAATATGTAGGAAATGAATATGTCCGAGACAGGCCCGGTCTACGATACTGACGGTCTTTCTCAGGTACATGATCCACAATGTTTACTACATGAGATTGCTTCACCTTCCGCATCTTCATCCTCAAGTGAAAATTCTGTTCAAAATGATTCACCATTCTCATCTTCTTTAGATAATCAAATCAACACTGATATATCATTTGATGATGATAGAACAGTTGTCTCATTTGATGATCTAATAGAAGATGACAATCATGATCAGATTGAACAAAATGAGCATTTGACTAATCAAGATTCGGAGCTTCAGGCCTTGGTAATGTCCACCCAATCACGAATAGAGAAGTGCAATGAACTTAATCAGACCTTAAAAGCCAAAATTGCAGTACTATCTCGGGACAATGAGTGCTATAAACAACAACTTTCTGGATACCAAAAACAAGAAAAACGTGAACAAAGTTTTGAAATCGCTTTCCAAAAATAATATGTCAAAGTTCAAGATTTGCAAAACCAAGTACGTGAATTAACCGATTCTAAGGCTGAACTTCTCTCTCAAAAAGAAAAGGATCAATTTGAATTCAAAAAACAAATTGATTCCTTAAATTCTGAGCTGTTAAAAACTCAATCTGAGCTTTCAACTTCTCAAAATCAACTTCTTGAGGAAAAGCAAGCCAGCAGCAAACGTGTTGATTCATATCTTCAGTAAATCGTCACCTTGGAAGCACAAGTTAAAGAATTTCAAAAAATTGTGTATAAAAATGGTGAATCCATCACTCAAATCCAACAACTAACGGTAAAACCAAATCCGAAAGGACACAGATTTGCCCTTGGTAGTGATTACCCACGTGGTCTCTCAAAAGCACTCAGTAAAAATCCCAAGATATACAATGCAGAATTATTGTTTGATGACACTTTTGAGCAAGATGATATATATGGTAATGATGAGGAAATTGATGATCTTGAACGTCCAAACAAGTTTGAGAGTCGATCAAAAAGAAATCTTTCAAACAAAGATCCTTTAAAAGCAAAAGATTTTTCAAAACATGAATATGATTACAACGCAAGACCTCATATAAGCAAATCATTTGTGCCACCAAAAGATAAACCAGAACAAACGTTGTTAAAAACCTACATGAATACCTCTTCTTCAGTAAATTATGTGTCCCAAACAGATGCACAAATCACAGATTCTTTGACAGAGGAAGATGTTAATCCAGAAATGCTTACAGCTTTTAAAATTCTTAAATATTTTGAGACATTTATGAAGGTGATGAAGCGAAAAGTGTACCGCTTTTAAGGGGTCATTTAAGCCCTAAATCGTATTTATTTGATCAAATATCGCCCTAAATCGTTCCTTTTGTCATTTTAGGTACTTTTGAGGAGAAATCTGGAAAAGGAAGCATTTTGGACGTTTTTGAAGCATAAAAGTGAAGAAAACGACAAAGTCTCAAAAATCGGCTAAAAGTTAATCTTGACGGCGTCAACATTTACTCTGGACGGCGTCATGCTTTGGCAAGAAAAGTTGGACGTGAAATTTACTCATGATAAGCCAGTGAAAATAGCATGTGAATTCTGACGGCGTCACGCTTTAACTTGATCGAGGGCGTCACGGCTTAAATCATAAGGGGACGGCGTCACGTTCATGGTTAGACGGCGTCAAGCCTTGATAAGCCAGAATGGATTTTTGAAGAGCTAAAGAGGGACGGCGTCAAGAAGGTCATCCGGGAACCCTAAAAGCGGCGAGGTGACGGCGTCACACTCCATAAGGTGACGCCGTCAGATCCAAAAATCTATATATAGTTTTCTAATTTTTTGTCATGAAGAGAGAGCTTAGTGTGTGGAGTTTTGGGATAAAACCCTAAGACGATTTTAGCTACTTTTTCAGGGCTTTTTGCCTTGAGATCTTCCATGTTTCATTGAAAGATAAGTTATCAATTAATCATTCAATATGTCTATGTGTTGTTTGATTCTATCTTATTCTTGTCTTTTGTTTAACATGTTAGGCTAAATTTATCTTGTGTTTGCTTAGATCTAATGAAACCTAGCTATTTATTATTGGTTGTTAGTGTGTTATTAGTTGTATTGGATGATTGTTTATCTATGTTAGGCTTAAGAAAACTGGCTAACTTCCTATTCGGTAACTTGCTTGAACGTCTTAAGAAACATGAACCAAACGCGTACTAAAGGTTTTTATGGTTGTATTTAATGCACAAGCGAATTCTAGTGATCCCATGTTAGGAGCTTCCTAGCC
This sequence comes from Artemisia tridentata subsp. tridentata, assembly GCA_021014915.2. Taxonomy (NCBI): domain Eukaryota; kingdom Viridiplantae; phylum Streptophyta; class Magnoliopsida; order Asterales; family Asteraceae; genus Artemisia; species Artemisia tridentata. The sequence continues at coordinate 55,950,950 of CP139501.1, read as the reverse complement.
GGCTCGACATAGGAGTGAAGTAGGAGCTTGTAGAGTTGGGGAAGTAAGTACGCCACCCCACGAATGGTATTAAGGAATACACCCGTCATCCACGCAACTAATACACACTAATTAACCGGTAAAAGATAGTTAGGGAGTAAGGAAATCTAAGTAAACACATTTCTCTACACATAAGTTTCTCACCACATTTCATTTTTGTTATTTTATTTTATTTGCATCCGTAGTAATTTTGGGTTAGTTGACTAGCAACTAATTCCGCCCACTCCTTCAAACCCGAGATTTTACTTGCTTTCATAAAATTATAAAAACATAAAAAAAGAATCTTCCTCAACCCTTAGACCTAATTAGAGTAGCCTTTCATACCTAACGAACACTATTCCCTGTGGAGAACGATCAATCCCCCGTACTTACCACTACACTATACTACATCGGTCAGGTACACTGCCTGGTGGGGTTGTAAGCCTCTTGAGATCCCTCGAGAGGTAAAACCTGTTGTAAGGTTACAAAACCACGCAATCAAGTTTTTGGCGCAGTTGCCGGGGAATAGTTATTGTTTAGGTTGAATTTTTATTTTATAGGTCTACTCACTAGATTCCTTTCTAGTGAGATTTTTATTTTCTTTTTCTAGGTTTTCTTTAGTCTATCTTTTTCTTTGTGTGTTTGTTCGTAATTTCCATTGACTCTTCCGTTCACCATTATGGAGTACGCGAATCCACCATACCACCAACCACAAAGGCCATTCTACCCTATTGACATCTCGAATTTCAAACAATATCGAGATGAACCCATATATGATGCATGGACTCGTTTTAGAAATTTACTCCGAAAATTCCCTCATCATAGTTTTGCTTTAGCATCCCTAACCCGAACCTTTTACTATCGTGTTGGCCAATATGACCAAATGCGCATTGAGGATTTTGCCAATGGGGACTTTAGGGAATTAAGTGCTGAAGAAGCATGGGATGCCATAGAAGATTGTGCCCAATATTATTATAGGGTAGACAACCCAACAAACGTTAGTACAAGTCAATTGAATATAAATTTCCTGGATCATGAAACAAGTTTGTTTGGGGATGAATACATTAGTGTTGAGATACCTAAGTGGTTGTCATGTAATGCCATAGTACAAAACAAACACATAGGTGACCTTGATGTGATGGAGGATTTAGCCGAACATGATCACATTAATCAAAAAGACCTAGGTTTTATGATTGATGACGTTGAATCTCAAGAAACACATGATGAATCTTTTAGGCAATTTGAATATAGCAGTCAGAATATTAAGGATGATCCTTATGATTCGGACATAGAAGTTGAGATGCCTAGAGAAGCACTTGAGATACTTGGGAAAATGTTAGGGTTAGATCCTACTAAAACACATGATGAGGATATAGGTGATCTAGACACAAGGAATGATGAGGTTAGTAACATAAGCCCGCTAAGTACCTCACAAGTCCTACCATCATTTGAGGCACCCCACACCGCCCGTGACTTACCCGGAAGAAGTAGAAGAGACTATAGGAACCCCAATAGAAGTAGAGCCCTTGGACCAAACAAAACTAGAAGAAATAGGTTTGAATACTTGTAGTCATAACCTTTCTTTTAGTTCTATGGAAGTTCCTAGTTTTGATGAACCGAAGCCTAAACCAAAACCGTTACCTAATCTTCCATCCTTAGATGTGAACTTAGGAATTGAATTAGGTCCCGACCCACCCATCAAACCATATAGTCCGGGTAGTTTTACGTTGAAGGTAGTAGACTCTAAGACTTGTAAAGAGGAAGTTGACATAGGAGTGAACCATGACCTTACATACTTACATCACCCATTTATGATTGATCACAAGAAACATTATGGGTTTAAACCGGGTTTATTAGGTCAAAGTGGATTCTTAACTTGGAGTCTCTCGAAGTTGATAGAAGATGATCCCTTTCTAGGAGAAAACTTCAATTCACCCATTGACCCAATTGAACTAAGTAAGGTTATGATGATTGGATCCCACATCTTTGAGCATATAATTCATCCACCACTCTTTCCTCACGCGGCATACTTCCACCGAGATGGTGTGTATCGCTACTATCACCCGCACTTAACCCTAAGTGTAGGGAAAACCTCCCCTATTTTCGTTAAATAAGGGTAGAGTCAGGCTCATGACTCGAACAAAAACAAGCGCTTCTTGGGAGGCAACCCAAGCTTTATTTGTTTTATTTGCTTTGTGTGTTTATTTATTTGCTTGTTTGATTTTATTTTTCGTATGTGTGTTTAATTTTTATTAGTATTGATTCATGTTCAAAAGTAATTTGTGAAAATGCTTTATTTTGTTTTTAACTTCGTCTTAACTACATATAAAGGTATTTTGCAAAAGTTAAGTGTAAGGGAAATCTAAATCGGTTTAATAGAACACAAATGAACATGAATCATAATAATAATAAATTAGCATACATATTAGTATTTGTTTGAGTCAAATGCTTGTATCGAGTCATAATGATGTTTTGCAGGATTTCCAGGAAGTAAGGTAAAGGTTTTTCCAGAAATTTTCCTGAAACTTAAAATGAAAATTTTTGTCAGGTCATTTCTGACGGCGTCAGGTTTTATAACCTGACGGCGTCAGATTTAATTTTCAGAAATTTTTGAAAGTTTTGTTTTCATAAAAAGTTTTTATTAAAATCTCCAACTTATAATCGCCAGGAATCTGCAAAATTATCATTCCACAAGCATTATATCCTTATATATAGATTTTTCCCGCCGATGTTATGCAGGTTTTCGTGTTTGTTTTCTCAGGTTTAACAGGTTATTTTGGACAAGGAAATGTTTTGAATCAAGCTTATGGCGATGCATTAGTCATGGAGCTTCAACATTCTCTTTGGAGGAAGATTTAACCGTGTAATTTCATTATCCACCGAGCGAATCAGGGGAGTATTTGATTTCATTCTTTTACTTTTTGCTTTTACATCTTATTATTTGAACATTGGGGACAATGTTCATCTTAAGTGTAAGGGGAGGGTAAAAGTACGATTTTAGAGAATGCTATTACGTTTGATTTTTGTTTGTTTAATAATAGATGTGTAATAAAACTGAGAGAAATACTTGTTAAGGTAATTTTAGTGCCAAATTTAAAATTTTTTACAACATATAGGAGTGAAACTTTGATCTTAATGAGCGTCTCACGGATAGGAGTTATATGATTAGCACAAAAACCGTACCACTAAAAAAATTTTCCACCCCCAAATATGTGAGGTTCGCCCCTAGAATTGGTAGGAAAAGCATTTATGCTATGATGTGTGTACCGGTAGCACTTAGATTCTAGAACTTGCGTTAGGACCATTCCGAGGCCACAAGTGAGACTACATTCGTGTAGTTAGATTTACTACATGATAAGAGGCATTAGGATTAACCCATTGTTTTACACCTGTGTTTTTGTTATAATTACTTTGGCTACATTGGTCAAGTAATTCTCCCACACCCTTTGCGTTGTACTCATTTTTAGTACACGATACCCCTAGTACACCCCTCAGAGCCTATCTTTTCGTTTCGACCTTTAAGCATTTTACTTAAAGGAAGAATTTGCTACACCCCACTTAAATGTACACCCAAATCGCCTTAGCCTACCTTATATGCACTCATTTTTAGTGCATTATTGTTACAACATTTGTTTAAACCCAAGTTAATTATCTAGTTGATTACATGGTTGCTAAGTCGAGTCATATCCTTGTACATATTGTTTTGGGACGATTGGGACTCATGGGTAAAGTACTAGTGTAATAGAGTAATGGGGAAGAACATCATTTATTACCCCCATATGTGCTAAATATTTTAAAAGTACTCCAAGTTTTTCGATTATCTTAATTCGAGTCATTAGATTAGTATTTGTAAAGTTATGTAAAAATTCAAGTGTAAGGGGAATGCAATGCCCCTATGATGTATTATTTTGGATGGTAGGGCAAAAGTGTATGCAAAAAAAAAAAAAAAAAAAAAAAAAAAAAAAAAAAAAATCGAAAAAATCAAGAAAAATACAAAAAAAATGAGAAAAAGAAAAATAGAAAAAACATACGGACTACCATCCCATTTTATTTTATGTTTGTTTTATATTTTTGTTATTTTGTTATTTTGTTTCTAGCTTAAGATCGAGTCTAGTCTTGGCTTAGCAACATTGTATAGTACATGTAATTGATCAAGATCTTTAACTCGCCACCAGTAAAATATCCTTTATCCAACAAAACCGTGTTTTCCTTTTCCCTACACCTAACGTTATAACCCATGTAAAAGCCCTCTTTGATACTTTATCTTTGGTGCTTACGCCTAGTGGAGGAGGTTTTCGATCCTTTCCCAAGCCTATGGTAATCTATTTGCTATGACAGGTAGTGAGAGATATTATCCGTTTTCATTTATGAGATTTATTTTGATGACACTTGAGAGATGTGAGTATCTAAACACTACTTGTGAGGTGCTAGTATGTAATCTCCGTGCTTATTATGATTGAAGTGGAACGATTATTTGTTGTAATTACTTTTATGTTAGCATTAAATGACCCATAGCTTGTATTTTGATTAGAATAAAAGCGCATTTGCTTGAGGACAAGCAAATCTCAAGTGTAAGGGTATTTGATGAGGCGAAAAGTGTACCGCTTTTAAGGGGTCATTTAAGCCTTAAATCGTATTTATTTGATCAAATATTGCCCTAAATCGTTCCTTTTGTCATTTTAGGTACTTTTGAGGAGAAATCTGGAAAAGGAGGCATTTTGGACGTTTTTGGAGCATTAAAGTGAAGAAAACGCAAAGTCTCAAAAATCGGCTAAAAGTTACTCTTGACGGCGTCAACATTTACTCTGGACGGCGTCATGCTTTGGCAAGAAAAGTTGGACGTGAAATTTACTCATGATAAGCCAGTGAAAATAGCATGTGAATTCTGACGGCGTCACGCTTTAACTTGATCGAGGGCGTCACGGCTTAAATCATAAGGGGACGGCGTCACGTTCATGGTTAGACGGCGTCAAGCCTTGATAAGCCAGAATGGATTTTTGAAGAGCTAAAGAGGGACGGCGTCAAGAAGGTCATCCGGGAACCCTAAAAGCGGCGAGGTGACGGCGTCACACTCCATAAGGTGACGCCGTCAGATCCAAAAATCTATATATAGTTTTCTAATTTTTTGTCATGAAGAGAGAGCTTAGTGTGTGGAGTTTTGGGATAAAACCCTAAGACGATTTTAGCTACTTTTTCAGGGCTTTTTGCCTTGAGATCTTCCATTTTTCATTGAAAGATAAGTTATCAATTAATCATTCAATATGTCTATGTGTTGTTTGATTCTATCTTATTCTTGTCTTTTGTTTAACATGTTAGGCTAAATTTATCTTGTGTTTGCTTAGATCTAATGAAACCTAGCTATTGATTATTGGTTGTTAGTGTGTTATTAGTTGTATTGGATGATTGTTTATCTATGTTAGGCTTAAGAAAACTGGCTAACTTCCTATTCGGTAACTTGCTTGAACGTCTTAAGAAACATGAACCAAACGCGTACTAAAGGTTTTTATGGTTGTATTTAATGCACAAGCGAATTCTAGTGATCCCATGTTAGGAGCTTCCTAGCCGGCTCGACATAGGAGTGAAGTAGGAGCTTGTAGAGTTGGGGAAGTAAGTACGCCACCCCACGAATGGTATTAAGGAATACACCCGTCATCCACGCAACTAATACACACTAATTAACCGGTAAAAGATAGTTAGGGAGTAAGGAAATCTAAGTAAACACATTTCTCTACACATAAGTTTCTCACCACATTTCATTTTTGTTATTTTATTTTATTTGCATCCGTAGTAATTTTGGGTTAGTTGACTAGCAACTAATTCCGCCCACTCCTTCAAACCCGAGATTTTACTTGCTTTCATAAAATTATAAAAACATAAAAAAAGAATCTTCCTCAACCCTTAGACCTAATTAGAGTAGCCTTTCATACCTAACGAACACTATTCCCTGTGGAGAACGATCAATCCCCCGTACTTACCACTACACTATACTACATCGGTCAGGTACACTGCCTGGTGGGGTTGTAAGCCTCTTGAGATCCCTCGAGAGGTAAAACCTGTTGTAAGGTTACAAAACCACGCAATCAGCAGGACATCAAATTTTTAGAAAATGAAATTGAGTTTAACTCAAAAATCACCGTCTCCGCTTTTTTCTCTCCTATGGAGAAAGAAAAGCGAGATGTTCTTCAAAACAAAATTTTACCTCACGTCAATCATCTGAAAAAATGTGCAACTCAATGGGAAGAGGATTTACAGACAGAAATGGTATCTATGAAGGACATTTTCAAAGCAAAAGACGTCATAATTCATAAACAAAATCTTCACAAACAATATTTGAAAAATGAAGTTGATTGACTCTTGCAAAATGTTCTTAGTCGTGACGTTGTTTCTGTGTTGATGAATGCACTTTATGAATCTGGTAATGAGTATCTTATGAAAAATCATGCTGTTGATAAAGAGATGTTGCAAATAGAAATTGAGAATCTAGTGAAAGAGAATGAGAATCTCTCTCAAATTAACAATGATGTGGAAAATAAAGTTTTTCAACTTCAAAAAAGACTTGACTGGTGTCAAAGTCAAAGTGTCAAATTTCAAATTGAACTCCAAAATCAAAAAATGTCTTCGTCTTTTCAAAACAGTCATGACCCAAAAGGTCAAGACTTGAGTGAAATCGATGTTTTACGACATAAAATGTTTGAGTACGAAAAAGAAATCGATGAGATTATTCAAAACAGAAACGAAACAGTTTACCTCAACAGACGTTTGGATTCACAAAATCAAGAGTTACGACACATCATTGTTGATTTGAGTAAGAAACTCAAAGTTTTAGAAACAGGTAAAACCAAAGTTCATAAGATTGTACCAAGGATGCAAAAAGTAGACAGCGCACCTAAGAATGCATCATCAAAGAAAACCACTAATGCTCTTACTTCACCTTCCACAGGATTAGTTGACACATCTAAGGGTAGAAGATCAAAGACCACAAAGAGACCAAAGAAGACTAGTATCTGGCTACCTAAGAGTGGAACATCTAAGAGTGGAGAAGTAGAAGTTAATGCATCTAGTGAGAATAAGAAGCATGTTATGTCCAAAATAGAATCTAGCTTGGTTAAGTGTAATTCTACAAAAGATGTAATGAATGCTGAATCTTTAACAGTTATGAATGATGTTAATGTTTCTTGTGTGTGTTTTCATACTAGTATCTTATCCGGTAATCATCAAAAATGTGTTGCTAAAACTTTGCTGAAGAGAAAAGCGAAATGAACTAGTGGTCTCCCTAAGCCTAACACAGTTGCCAAATCAATTTTAGGGAATCCAACACTAGCAGTTTCAAAGCAGACAATAGTCGCATCTATAGCAAATCCCAAAAAGAAGAAAACACCTAGCACATTCCTTAGGAAGAAAGCAGAAAGTAGTAGGAAATGGCAACGTTGGCTAGAGAACACAGCAAACTTTAAATGGGTACCTAAGATACTTAAATCATGTGTTTCTAACCCAACGGGTCCAACCGTTACTCCATCTGTCTCTACTAATTGTGATGCAGGTGGTTCAAATCGTTCTATGGATTGTTGATAGCGGCTGTTCCCGACACATGACCGGCAATCTCAAGCTTCTCAAAAACTTCATTGCAAAGTTTATAGGAACGGTCAGGTTCGGGAATGACCACTTCGCCGCAATCATGGGTTATGGCTACTATGTAAACGGGAACATCGAAATAAGTCATGTGTACTATGTTGAAGGTCTGGGTCACAATTTATTCTCGGTTGGTCAATTCTGCGATGGAGACTTAAAAGTAGCATTTAGGGAGAAAACCTGCTTTATTCGTGATCTTCAGGGAAATGATCTGATGAAAGGAAAACGGGGAACTAGTCTTTACACCATCTCCTTTGAAGGAATGACAGCTTCGACTCCTATATGTTTACTCTCCAAGGCTCATCCCACGAAAGCATGGTTATGGCATAAACGATTGTCTCATCTTAATTTCAAAACCATGACCGACCTGGCAAGGAATAAATTGGTAGATGGTTTACCAAAATTTCGATATGCCAAGGATCATCTGTGTTCTGCATGCGAATAGGGAAAAAGTCACCGAGCTCACTTTCCACCAAAAATAGAACATAGCACAGACCACGTCCTACAAATGCTTCATATGGATTTGTGTGGTGCAATGCGGGTTCAGTCTGTAAATGGGAAAAGATATATTTTGGTAATAGTGGATGACTACTCAAGATGGACATGGGTTTACTTTCTCCGCAACAAAAGATCAAGTTCCGTCTATAGTTATCACGTTTCTCACAAAGATTCAAGTGCAAGTTCGCAACACCGTCAGAATCATTCGTACAGACAACGGCACTGAATTCAAAAACCAAATCCTTCGGGAATTTATAGAGAAACATGGGATTGTTCACCAATATTCTATAGCTCGCACTCCTGAACAGAATGGCGTAGTTGAACGACGAAATCGTACACTCGTGGAAGCAGCTAGAACTATGTTGATCAATGCCCAATTGCCAGATTATCTTTGGGCTGAAGCTGTTAACACTGCTTGCTACACTCAGAACCGCGGCATGATCACCAAAAGACATAACAAAACTCCATATGAGCTAATACAAGGTAGAAAACCCAATATCAACTATTTTCATGTCTTTGGAGCATTATGTTACCCAAAGAATGATAAAGATGATCTTGGTAAATTGAAGGCAAAAGCAGATATAGGGATATTTGTTGGTTATTGTGAGAACTCCAAGGGATACAGAATTTGGAATCGTCGGACCGGAGACATTCAAGAGACGATACACGTTAATTTCGATGAACTCACAGAAATGGCTTCTGAGCAAGACCGCTTGAAACCCGCACACAATCGTTTGAACTTCCCAGAATCTTCATCTGAACCATTACCTTTCAAAAGGAAAGATCTGGAAGATCTGTTTGCTTCTATGTTTGATGACAGTTTGGTTAACAGTGCGTTAGAGGCTTCCATAAGTTCCGTTGCTCAACAACTCCCAAATCAAGCACCTGATCCATCAGCATCTACCTCTACAGTAGTTGCTGACGATGCACCATAACCTGAACCATCATCATCAATAGATAAAACACCTCAACCAACAGTTGAAGATTCTTCCCCCATTTCTAACCAAGTTCCAACACCACCGGATTTTGACGGAAATGCCTTTTTCAATCCATTTGCTCCACCCCCAACCATTCCCGAACCAGGAGAATCTTCCTCGAGCAACATGGAACCGTCAAATCTGAATCACAACATTCAACACTACCCATCTACTCATAAATGGACAAGGGATCATCCGTTAGTTAATGCGATTGGCAATCCAGATAACCCAGTTATGACACGATAGAAACTCCACACAGACGGTGAAACCTGCATATACGCTCTCACCGTTTGTCAAGCTGAACCGAAAAATATTAAAGAGGCTATGACTTATGAAAATTGGATTGAATCAATGCAAGAGGAGTTAAATCAGTTCAAAATATTGGAAGTCTGGGAACTCGTTGAAAAACCAGATGGAGTTTATGTTGTGGGCTTAAAATGGATTTGGAAAAATAAGCTGGATGCAGAAGGCACGGTTATTCGTAACAAGGCACGGTTGGTTGCTAAAGGGTGTAGCCAAGAAGAAGGAATTGACTTCGAGGAATCCTTTGCTCCAGTGGCTAGGCTTGAGGCAGTGAGAATGTTCCTAGCGTACGCGGCTCATAAGAACATCACAGTTTACCAAATGGACGTGAAGACAGCATTCCTGAACGGACAATTTCGTGAAGAGGTGTATGTTTCACAACCAGAGGGCTTCGTCGATCCAGAACATCCTAATCACGTATACAGGCTTAAGAAAGCCCTATACGGCCTTAAACAAGCCCCGAGGGCCTGGTACGACAAACTTTCAGCCTTCTTTATTGCTAATCATTTCACTAAAGGATCTGCAGACCCGAATTTGTTTATACAAAAACACTGGGAGGACATTCTCATCATACAAATTTATGTGGATGACATCACTTTTGGTTCTACCCATAAAAAGTACTCAAATGCTTTTGCAAAACTTATGAAACAAAACTTTGAAATGTCCATGATCGGTGAACTAAACTTTTTCCTAGGATTATAAGTTCACCAATCACCCCGTGATATATTCTTGAGTCAGTCCAAATATGCACAAGAGATATTAAAAAAGAATGGCATGACATCTAGTGACACCTATAACACCCCTATGTCCTCCTCATCCCCGAAGCTAGATGCTGACATACATGGGAAACCCACTGATCCTACAAATTATCGTAGTATAATTGGGTCTCTCATGTATCTCACCGCTAGCAGACCGGATATTGTATTTGCCACATACCTATGTTCACGCTATCAGTCTAACCCAACAGAAAGACATTTATCTGCTGTTAAAAGAATCCTTAGATACATCAAGGGAACCATTCATTTGGGGATCTGGTAACCAAAGGATTCTGGTTTTGCACTAACTGCTTTTTCAGATGCGGATCATGCGGGATGTATTGATACAAGAAAGAGCACATCCGGTGGTGTTCAATTCCTAGGTGATAAGCTGGTGTCCTGGCAGTCAAAGAAGCAAGATTGTACGTCTCTATCATCCATGGAATCAGAATATGTAGCCATGTATGCCTATTGTGCTCAAATCATTTGGATGCGATCACAACTGATGGATTATGGTTACATATTCAACAAAATCCCGATGTACTGTGACTCCAAAAGTGCTATCGCTATCTCGTGCAACACAGTGCAACATTCCAACTCCAAACACATCGCTCTCAGATATCACTTCATCAAGGAGCATGTGGAGCAGGGTACCGTTGAGTTGTATTTCGTGGGAACGGAACACCAATTGGCGGATCTTTTCACGAAAGCCTTACCTCATGATCGTTTTGTGAAACTGGTTCACCAAATTGGAATGAGATGCTTGACTCCTCAAGAATTGACGAACTTCCTCAAGAACAACTAATCAAGTCAAGCTCTCACACTATCTTGTACATAATTATTTTTTTTTAAAAAAAAAATATGTGCAAAAGTAAATTTTCATCAAAATATGATTTCAATCTTTCAAATTATTTCCGATATTTCAAACATTGATCATATTTTGAGGGGGAGATATTTTTGCACATCGACCATCTTGTTTCGTCATTTTATCTTCTTCATGACCATTATTTGTCTAAGTTGATTAACAGGGTATTTAAAGTATAATAGATTGGACATAAAGGGTTAAAAGTGTAAACTTATAAAACTAAGGATAACTTTGGACTTAAAATTAATAGGAAGACAAGTTAGAGGTTCATTGTTGTCACATGATAAAAGTTGTGTGGGATATTAAAAGGCCATGTCTGACCTTTAGTCAAACGCAAACAAACACACGCACATTTTTTTTTCCCTCTCACTCTAAAACACTTCTTTGCCCGCTCTTTCAATCGAACGAATCAAGTTTTTTCTGTCTCAATTGTAAGCTTCTTTATTCGATTAAGTATGAAACATAACTGCTTATCTGTTTGAAACTGAGGATTAATCTCTTCACTTGCAAGTTAGGGTTTCGGTATTTCAATCGATTTGGGCGTTTATTGTGTTTTGACTTGTGAAACAATTGTGTGAATGGAATTGTGCTAAACAGGTTAATATGAATTGTGGTTAAGATCTTATTGATTGTATTACATAAAATGGGAGTGTGAATTTGATCTAGGGTTCGAATAGATGATCGAACGAATGAGTATATGAGATTGTTTGGATTTGAGGACTTAAAACTTAATGCATATATGATTTCTGTGGTGATTAAGGACTCAAGAAGATCATGTTATCTCCGAGTTAGGAGATAACATCCAATTTAGTCGAACGATTCGATTATAGTCGAACGACTCAAACTAGTCGAACGACTCAAACTAGTCAAACGACTAATTTAATCGAACGACTGATTTAGTCGAACGTCTAGTTTAGTCGAACGACTAATTTAATCAAACGACTGATTTAGTCGAACGACTTAGTTAGTCGAACGACTAATTTAATCGAACGACTGATTTAGTCGAACGAATAGTTAATCGAACGACTGATTTAGTCGAACGTCTAGTTAATCGAACGACCAATCTAGTCGAACGATTCAAACTAGTCGAACGACCAATCTAGTCGAACGACCAAACTAGTCGAACGACCAAACTAGTCGAACGACCAAACTAGTCGAAAGACCAATCTAGTCGAACGATTATTTTAATCGAACGGTTACATTAGTCGAATGACTATATTAGTCGAACGACTACCCTAATCGAACGACTAAATTACTTGATCGAGTTTCTTTTAATCGAACCATAAGTTAGTCGAACCAAGCATTTAATCGAACCATAAGATTAGTCGAACCAGAACAGATAATCAAACAAGATCAGATCAGTCGAACCATTGAGTCGAACCAGAATCAGTTAGTCAAACCAGTGCATATAGGTGAACCAGAGTTAAAATATGCAGATTGTAGCTATCCCTGTGCCTAGCCATAGCTGATTGAAAGTTGAATCTGAATGTGTGTCTGCTAATCTTGAGCTTCTAATGATTGTGACTTATGTGTTGTCAAAACTGATATAATGTAACTGTATGAGTGTAACTTTGTTTTGTCTGAGCTAAGTTTGGTGTATCAAATGAATGTGACTTGTGTGTCAAAGTTGGTCCAGTAACTGAGCTTAAAATGCTATGTTCAGTCATGTATATTGTTGGTTACATGCTAAATGCTATATGTTCTATCTGGTCTTGTATGTACTAAGGATAGAGTCATGATATCATTGTCATTTTCTAACACATATACACTGTGCCCATGGTATTGTTGTTGGTGTTTGCAATGAATAGATAATCCATGTCTCGCACCATGTCACAAGCATCCATCAACCGACAACCAAGAAATCCAGAAGGCAAGAAAAGACTGATTGGTTTCTGCAACTCAAGGATTGATTTCAAAAAGTTGAAGTGCCATGAAACTTGTCTCATTATCAGGGATATTTTGGAAAGACACTTCATAAGGGCAACTTTGACAAAAACTGCCAGTGTTCCCGAAATCTACCTGCACCAGTTCTGGGAATCATTGATCATTAGCGAAGACGAAGAAACCATGACTGTTACACTGGACAATACAACAATCACCTTCAAAGTTGAAACCCTTAGAACAGTGCTAGATCTTCCAAGAGTAGACACAGGAGGTTTCACAACATTTCAGGAGGATCCCACTCTTGATGAGATGATTAGAACACTCCAGCTTATTGGTTATGATGAAACAGAAGTTGAAATGTCTTCAATTTCCAAAGTGGAGAGGAAATATTTTCCACAACCTTGGCAAACATTATACTCAATAATCATCAACTGCATCACGGGGAAGGCTACTGGGTTGGAGCATCCGAGATTAGAACACTTGCAATTCTTCTGTGGAGTGATCAACCTTAAACACCTTGACTTCGCCAAACTTATCTAGAAGGACATGGTTTTCCTTGGCACCAAATTTCAACAAAGTGAAGATTCAACCCCCATTCCATTTCCAAGATTTACAAAACTTCTAATTTCACGCTCCATGCGAAATCACTCTGAGCTTAAACGTCCTTCAACTGAGAAAATGCATACTGAAGCACGAGACCGTATTTTCACCAAAGTTCTAAGCTACTCTTCAATTCAAGGGGCAAGAATTCCATCAAATCTGCTAAGTGAAGAACTCATGAACACAGAAACTTACCAGAAATATGATGAGGCAGTAAAGGCAGAAATGGTGGGAGGGAAACCAAAAGAGACAAAATCACCAAAGAGAAAATCTCAAGTTATCCCAGCTAGAGCAAAAACTTCTCGATCAAAGAAATCTGAGGTAGCTAAGAAAAAGAAAGTAGCCGCTAAACCGTCTTCAAAGATGCAACTCAGAGATGAAACAGATGATGAAAAAGATGAAGAAGAAGAAAGATTGGATCTAGAAAAAGGGAAAGGTGCTGAGAAATTCAAGTCTGCTTTGGCTACATCAGATAAGAGTCTACAACCTGGAAGAGGAAAATCAATCAAGTTCAATTCTCCTCGATTCTCTCCCATCCGAGAAACCCCAACTGAAAAAGAAGAGAGCAGAGCATTAAAGAAGACTAGAAAAGAAAGCTTACAGAAACAGGCTGAGGAAGAAAAGAGACGAGCAAAACTAGGAAGAGGAGAATCTGCATCACATATGGTGGAACAATCAGAAGTATCAGAGGACCTTAAATCTACAACTCTTAGAAGTTCTGAAGAAGGTAGTGAAGGTTCTGATGCACATGATCAATCAGCTTCTGGTTCTGAGATTGAAGAAGGAAAAGAAGATGAAGATGATAATGATGATGAAGATGATAATGATGAAGAAGATGATGGTAATGAAGATGATGACAATGATGGAAATGGTGAAGAAAGTGAGAAGGATTCACAGGAACAACAAGGAAAAACAAACGTACCTCCAACACCACCATCATCTGTGGGTCAGACCACAGTAGATTACAACGAGATGAAACAAAGGGTTCAAGCACTCGAAAATGAGATGAAACAAAAAGTACAAGTACTCGAAGATAAGATGACAGAGAAATTTGAGACTGAAGATAAAGTGCATAAACAGATATATCAAAAGATCAAAGAAGTTAAAAACAAAGCAACAAAGACAACTGAAGAAGTCAGTTCTCAAATAAACACAGAAGTCAAAGAGCATCTTGAAGAGTCCATTCCCAAAATAATCAAACAATACGTTCAGAAGGACCTGGAAAAGATAGTTGCAAATATGGTCAAAACTACATCATTCACACTCAAGACAATGCCACAGAAACCATCCAGATTAGAAAGCAAAAGAATGATGCTGAAAGAATTAGAAAATGATCCCAAAGAAACAAAACTTCAGGAAGCACTTAGGGAATCCATCAGAGAAGAAAAAGAAGCAGTCGTTGTACCAACAGAAACATGCAAGCCCGTCAAACTAACCAAACGACACCATGATGATGAACCGGATGCTCACGGAAAGAAAAGGAGAAAGCCTTCGTCTTTAATAGGTCGGGCTTCCACAACACCCTCTTCTGGCACAACAAAGAAAAGCAGTCAAACAACATTTGTAGCTCTTGGAGGCGGAGCATTTGAAGCAACAGAATCCTTTGATGATCCAAGCTCGGATCACGAAAATCCAATTGCTCCGATTCAAATCCAAGAAGTAGTTGTTCCTTCTGCAACTGTTAAAGATGTTCCATTACCCGAGTGGGTCGATTCATCAGCTCCCAAGTATGATTGGTTTGATCAAATGGTTGACGCTTATTCTGACAATGAAAATGCTGAACCAGTGAAAGGATCAGTTGTAGACTTTGCCAAACGATTGAAAAAGGTAATGAAAGTCCAGCAACTGGGTCTGAAAGACGTCATCAGAGTTCGCAAAAGTGGATTTACGGAATTTGCAACTGTTTCAACAACGGAGCTGGAATTCGAGTACAATGTTGAGCAATTAGCAAGAGCCTTGAACGAAAACATCAACTGGACGCAAGAACAATCATATGTAGAACCGTTACCTTCTCGTGACTACACATAACCGTTACCACTCATTGGACCACCACACAACCTCAAGTTACCCACAGCATACTTCTTCAACAAAGATTTAGACTACCTCATCTACGGCAATACAAACTCTGAGAAAAGATATGCCACGTCAATCACCAAATACCCAGCGGCTAGGTATGCCTTAGAAGGTTTGGAAGAACAAATCAACAATCTTTGGAGCAGAAAGGTACAAAAGTATAATGAAGATGCTGTTTTTGGGATTCATCATTGGCCAAATATGCGGAGGTTGTACTACAAGTATATGATGGCCAAGAGAACGTCAAAAGATGAGGTATGGAGCAGGCATCGGATTCTATCTATTGTCAATGCTGAAACTGAACCTATGTATGTATACAACTTTCTGATGAAGATCATAGTAAGACGAAGTAATGATAAGGAGTATGTATTCACCGAAGCTGACTATCCTCGTCTTAACCCCAATGATATCGAGGACATGTATCTACTGAAAATTCAGGGAAAACTTGAACACCTCCCTGGACAGCTTCAGTACGATATCATCAACTCGCTTCTCATTTTCATCCGCAACATTGTGATCAGACAACGGGTTGAAGACGTTCATCTAGGAGTTGAAAGTTATCAAACCAAGATAAATCTCACCAAGCCAGACTTCGTACCTGAAAGTCTTCGTGATCAGCAATCATACACTTTCAGGTACAAACCATTTGGAGTATACTATTATAGAAAAAGAGCTGGTACAAGATTTATGGGTTTCGAAGATCTTCGCAAGTTCAGTGATCCAACCATCCAACAAGTCAAATCTGAACTTGAGAAGATCTTAAAGGACGAGAGGTTGGCTAAAGAGTTGAAGTGGGGCGGGAATGAGAAAAGACAAGCAAGGAAGTTCGTGAAAAGGATAGAGAAGAAGATTAAGTTTCGGGAGCAGATGCGTCGGTTGGAAAGTTATGTTGGAGGTCGGGCGAAAATTCCTAACATTCTCACGTTTCGCCGTCCTGAGTAATGAACACTGGTACTAATTCATTGTTTGTAACACCCCCAATTTCGGTTAGCAACAGCAGAAGACTTAATTGGGTGTTACGTAGAGGATCTTTCGTCATAATCATAGAAAACGACTTTAAAAGACGTTTTTAAGTTTATCATTCAAAATACAATTGTTTAAAATACAGGGATGTTACATAGTTGAACATGTTTATTTAAATTTGAATGATAAAACATTTATTTAAACCACCCATACAGGGTTTAATTCCCACTCCGTTGCCTTGAGTTCCAGCCTTTAGTTTCCTGAGATAACATGCTAAAAGTCAACAAAAGTTGAGTGATGTTCATAGGTTTAAGTTTAACAGTTTGAACACAAGTATAAGTGTTAATTGCATCGAATTACAATTAAACAAGTTAAAATCAAGTTATTATTGCATTAAGCTCATGACACGCAACGCTTAACGGGCATCAAATATGATGTAAAGTGTAAAGGCCCTCGTGATGGGTATTTGCCAATAACCCATAAGTTTGTTCAAATAAAGTGCGCCTGGGTGGCTCATCCTAGCAGACCCAAACGGGGATTGTCAGTCCCTAATAGATCTATTCATAATTATTTACGTTCACTCGCAAGTGATTAAGGTTCATGATTGAGGGACTTTTGGCAATAGCTACTTAAGCAATAATAATAACAGTCATAGCATACAAAAAGTTTGTGTTCAGGTTTTGTAGCATGTATCTCCCCACAAAAGATTTAAAGTTTAAGTGTGGGCTATGAACTCACCTGGTAGTGCGGTAGTGGTAGTAATATCGTTACTCAAACAATGAAAGGAAACGGCTTCAACACACGACCTATATAGTACATGGCAAGTTTAGTGGTTTGATAGTCTAAGTTTGGTTTATCGCGAATCATATCGTTTAAGGTTTGTATTGATTTTGTTTGTCACATTAAAGTGCGCGCGTTTAAATGATCAAAGCTATATATAAAATATAATGTTATATATAAAAGGATTATGAAGTTATATATAAAGATGTAAAGTTTTATATATAAAAAGGAATATATAGAGTTATATATATGGATATATATATATAACATTTTTGGATGCGAGCTCGCTCGTCGGAGTGTAATGGTTGACAAAAGGGATCGTCGTTTTATAACTCAAGTTGGTTAACGATAAGTTGGATTCTACGTTAACGATTTCGTTAAGTGGTTTTGTATATATATAATATATAAGTTAATAAAATTACGTATATAGAATTATTAGAAAAATTAAATGTCGCTAAACATATTTGGTTCGGGTTTTGAGTTTGTAAAAATATTACCACAAGTATGAATTAGAAATACCCTTTAGGTTTTTACAAAATTACACTTTTGGCCCTAACGGCATAACATTTGCACCGTTAGTCCTCGGTTAAGTTTTATAACCTTTTAGGTCCAAAACATTTAATATTTACATGTTATACCCAAAAGTTCCTAGATTTACAGTTTTCATCACAAGGTTACTAAAATGACAGCTTTTACCGAAAGTTTTCAATTTTGACAACTTTAGTCCCTCGATTAGCAAACCCTTGCAAATCGAGTCCAAAACTTATAAAATCAAAGTTTACTATTTTTATTTTATAACTAAGTTCAGAACAACTTTTCTAACTTATGTGATGTAATACCTGAAATTTAGATAACGCATAAAATGACCAAACTACCCCTGATAACATAAAACCTAATTAAACAACTTATAAAATTCCGAAATAATCCCAAAACTTCTGTAATCGAACTATATCTGAAACAAACTAATTTCTGGGACAATGTTACATCATATTAAATGTTCAAAAAAATTATCATACACATTATATATTTAAATTCCGAAATATACATAAGTTAACAAAATATAATGTTTAATTCTTTTTAATTAAATAATATGTCAAATAAATTAAGGAAAGGTAAATAAGATCAACCCAAAATATATTGTGATTCTATATACCGAAAATCTGATTCTTTGCCCCCCCCCCCAAAGTCGGTTCTACAAGATATAATCAAATCTCTTATTTTTATTCACAAAACCCAAATCACAAAACATAGAAAAAACCCTAGCGATCAAGAAAATTCGACCAAGGCTAGCACACACGATTTCTGGACGTGTGCAAGGATTTTTCTGGGGTTCTTGGGGTGCAAGGAAGCTAGGAAAAATAAGGGTTGCTGCGTGTTTTCATTGGTTCGTTCTTGTTCCATTTTTCTTGTCGAATTGCTCAAACGCAAGGTAATAATTCATGCGACTAAATCACACATTTTAAAATTAATATGGAAATTTTCCTATGATCTTTACATGTTATATAACTCATATAAATTATATGAATCGAAGCATGCATGCTAATTTATGCGTATGAAAATATAATGGTCAAAGAACACGTAAATCACAAAAATATGTAATCCGAATTTCTGGACATGATAGCTATTTTATTTAGACCTTATATGATTTAATAGACCTGGGAAAAATGATAGATCGAATTATGGTAGCCTAAATCATGTCGTGGTAATATTGATGTCTAAAACGTACGTAAATATGAAATATATGTTAAGCGATTTTTCTAGGCATGCTAATTATTTTTCTTGGGTTCCTTATAAGTCATATGATCTGGGAAAAATATGAGTTTGATTTTTGGAAGCCTAAATTTAACGTGGTGAATTATTGTTAAAACCGGATTTTGTGAAAACAAAGAAATAAAATAAAATGGAAATCGGGGTTACTAGGGTTAGGGTTCTTGGATGAATTTCTGATCATTAAATGTGTTTTAAGGATGAATTAATGATGGTTCAATGATTGGTGAATAGTAGGGTTTGTAATTGTTTGTAAAAAGTGTTATCCGATTTGAAATAAAAAGTATAAGGACCTGTTTTGCCAACTTTGAAACTTCTGGGATATTTTTGTAAGATCATATACATCTGTAGGAATGTGGGAAAAATATAACTTTGGGGTCCTAAGTGTAAATATTGCAATATAATGAATTAATGGCATATTAGGGCAACGATTTGAAATTAATTAAAAGTGAGGGACCAAAAGTATAAATCTGAAATTCTGAAGTTGTTTTGAGTTAATACTGATATAAAAAGGTTGTTGTGTAATTTTGAGGATTTATGGGCTAATTATGTAATTGTTATGAATTATGACTTAATATATATGTTTTGTAAACTTAAAGGACTAAATATGTAAATTCTGAATTCTGAGGGGTCTAATCTGTAATGTACTAAATTCTAATGGTATATTCTGTAATTATGAAATATAATATGCTTGGTTGGTAATTATGGATATTGTAGGGTTTAATTTGTAAAATATGTAATTATAAGGTTGGTTTTGTAAATTATGTAACTAAAGGGGGTGTAATCTGTAAATTGTGAAACTTAAGGGAATAAAATGTAATTCTGAATAAAATGAGCATATAATTCTGTAACTTAAAGTATTTTTCACTTAAGACCTTTGAATTGATGAATTTACATTTAAAACCCTAAACTTTGTATAATTGTCATAATTAACCCTAAACTTCTGTGACTTGATAAAATATACTGTACTCCATAATGATCTTTGAATAAGGGTTCAACCTAATCTGAAATGATAATATCTGTTAATTTTGAAAACCTGCTAATTATGGGAACTTACTAAATCTGGAAAGCTACTAAAAATAGAAAGTACATAAAATGAAGAGATAAACTAAAAGTAATAATCTGAATAAGGAACTTTAGTAATTCTGTCTTCCTCTTCCTTAGGTGAGAAGAAGGAGAAGTCCTGATCATTTGTTCTGTGTTCGTTTGATTTTCTACTGTGCTAATAAGGTACAGATATTCTGCCCCTTTTCAGTAAGGGTGTTTCTTTCCCTTTTCTCTCTGTATTTCATTTTCCTTATTAGGATCCCCTATACCCTTGCTATGTTCCCTTCTGTTGTGAATCTCGGTTGTGATCTGTTTGTCTTGAACCTTTTTGTTTGAACCTCTGCTATGATTCTTTTATTTTGAACCTTTTTCCTGAACTCTGATTGATCTCTTGTTCTGAACCCTGAATTTGTGAATCTTGATTGAATCTGATCTGTGAACCTTGTTCTGAACCTTAACCTGATATATCTGTTGTAAACTTTGATTTGATTTTGGTACAAACCTTAACCTGTTAAATCCTTATCTGAACCTAATGGATTTTGAACCTTTATTAAAAGCTATTTAAAAAAAAAAAAAAAAAAAAAAAAAAGCTATACCACGTGAAATGGAAGTTACTAAAAGTTTTGGAAGACCATTTTTATGAAAACTATTTTGTAAGATCATTTCAATGAAAACCATTATTAAAGGATTGATTTAAATGTACTTTTGACAGGAACTTCTGAAATGGATTGTTGCTATAAATTTGTAATTATTAACCTTTGATATACTCTTTTGGACTATCGGAAATAAACCTTTTAATCTGAACTTGAGCTTTGATATTAAACATAATCTGATAAACTCTGATTTAAAACTTATTATCTTATTCTGAATTTTTGACATGACCCTTCTGCCATGAACCCTTAGATGTGACTCTGTTTATTATATGATATCTGACCTTGACCACAGTCTGATATCCGAGCCAATCACTAGGCATGAGGGTTTCATGTCCATGTCATTGATGCACCGATGGCATGACTCTAGGGCAGGAGAGTGATGACCTGTCCCGTCCCTGATTTATTTTATCTGGTGTGTTAAGGAGTTTCTGGCCACAGGGGGCGCATGGATGCATCCTAGTTCTGACTCTGTTATCTGTTATCTATTATCTGTTATCTGTTTATGTTATATGTTTATTATTATATCTGGTGACTGATGGTGTGTGCGATACACGTCTTTCACATATATCTGGGAGCTGATCACTCCGATTTGATACATGAGGTCACCCCTCATATTATCTGTTACTTGAGAGGTATCCCCTCTGGATTATTATATGATTACTCTGTTATGATATTATCTGTTACCTCTGGGCTCGTGATGGATTTCTGTATTTCCCTAAACCTGGTTTGTACATTATCCCTTTCTCATTTCTTTTCTTTTACCCTTATTCCTTTCCTATTCTTTCACTTTAATTCAGTATCTGTATAATCTGTATTTCGGATTTGTTTCTGTATTGTTATCTGTTATTGTTTCTGTCATCTATATATCTGTTCACTGAGCTCTCGTAGCTCAGCCGCATTTCTTTTCCTGCGGCAGGTTTTAGTAGGAAGCTGGGAATGAGTGAGAGTGTACCTCTGGACTTAGAAGGCTTGGTAGCTATTCTGGATTAGAATTGGATAGAAGATATTATGTTTTAGAATTAGTTTTGAAATTTTCGTTGTAACCTTGTAGATTCAGTATTTCATTTGTAATCCTTTGAGATTTTTGTATTACTGTAGATGTATGCTCTGTTTTGATCTGATATGAATCCATTATTGTGATATCTTTACCCTTGTCGGGTTGGGGTGTTACAATTTATGGTATCAGAGCTCACAGGCTGCGACTCGTAATACATTTACCCTTGACCTGTGAAGTCTGGACCACTAAGTTTCCACTGTAGGCGCTCGTAGGATAACCTTTGAGAATTTGCTTTAGGATTTCCCTATAGGAACTTAAATTCTGACCAGTGAGGAATGGGTAGATTATAAGGCATTTTGTTTAAGTATCATTGCTTCCGCATTACTCTGATTCGTGCCTTGTTTTGGTTTAAGCCTGTTAAAATCATATTTGGAAATTTAGAGCTTATGCCTTGCATCACCTAAGAAATGAAACCTAAATAAACCTGAAGCATTGAGAATTGCATAGTAATTGTCTGACACTATTTGATCCTTGCTTTCAGATTCTGACTCCGACCTCTGAACCTTTTGTTAATCATATGATGCCTCTTCGGGCATTCTGAGAATCCCCATATCGATGATGTACTTGATACATTCTGTTATTTGTTTCTTGTTTATGATAATTACCTATGAATCTTTTGATTCTGTCTTAACCATCTCTGTTCCCATGAGAAGTTTTGTGGCGTTTGACCACAAGTATAAAAAAATGCATTCCCTCTCATTTCCGAACGATAAGAATTATCTTTATTGATCCGTCTTTCTTTGACAGTAACCTTGATTTTATCCTTATAAGGATTGATTGATTTGATCATTTAATATTGACGACTATCCTCCTATGTCTCACCTTTGGCGTTTGAAACAATTTTGGAACCCCTACCATGATTACCGATTGTTAAACTTTTGCTGCCACTACTCAATTTTGACCTTCATTTCTGATCTGTTGGATAAACAGTCTGATATCTTTCCGACCATCCCGAATACCATTTAACCTTAAAGTGTTTGACACATTCTATAAATTCATGACCCATGTTGGATATAAATGTATCCTCTGATCCTATTCTGTCCTGAATGATGAATCTTTTTGTCAATCAGTTTTCTTTGGAAGGAGTTGATGCAAATACTATCTCTGTATGGAATTGTTAATCGACCATGATGATACTGATAACCGATGTTCCATAAGCCTCACTTCTGACAACTATACGATGTTCTTATTACCAATGAGATACACCCTACCTGTTACTTATGCTAAAAAGCTAAACCAAAACTCCAACACCTTGAACTGTTCGCTTATCTATCCCCAACACTATACTGAACCATGTACTTGACTCTGACATATGAACTATCCGTCTGGTTAAGTGACCATATACGTTCTGCGGATCTTTTTACTATTGATATACTTGATTTTGGAGATCTTTTGATTATTGATTGACTGGTTCTTCAGCTATCATAAACTACCGCATCTGAAATGTAACAATCTATTCCACCCTACTTTTGATATAATAACCTCTAACCGCTTAAATCTGTTAAGCTTAACCCTGCTATGGAGATATTTACCCTGACCTCGTCTGATTATCAATTCTCCTGTCACCCTATTAGTATCCACCCCTAGAAAGTGTTGGCATTGAAGGTTTTGTTGTACAAATTTTCTGGCATTTTCTGATGAAACTCTTGGGTTTTCCTCCCGTTTGAGAAGTAGAATTGATTCTGAACCGATCTTGGTTGACGAGCCATGATGCTATAGAAGTTGAGAGATTGAAGAAACTGATGAGATATGTTTTTGTCCACCTCAGTGTTCCCCTTGAATACCCCTATTAGTTTATGAAGAAGAAAGAGAAAATTTTGCGTCTGCATATCAACTATCGTAAACTTAACCATAATCTCACTGTAATCACTTTTCATTTCTGAGTATAAATGATTAAATTGTTCCATCCTTGTGAACTCTGTATCAGACAACCTCATTTAATGTTCGAAGGATTGAAGAAGCAACCACAAGAACTCCTGAGAAGGGAGATGACTAACTGAGAGCAACTTCCGTAAAGTAAGTCAGTTTTATTCGTAAAGATGGGTGATGTGAATTAGATATGAAGTTTCCCTGAAGTGATTCATGAAAACTGCTTTCGTACTAATTATGACCATTATGAGTCTTAAATAATGCCAATAGTATTGGCTAATAAGAATCATGTTTTCATGAATATCTGGACAATTGTCATAGTATGACAGCATGTTTGTGCCCTGAGACAAGCGAGGAAACATGTAGACCATCTTCGTATTAAAAGGGAATGACCTTTGTTCTGGAAGAGTAGATGTGGTTGGCGTTCAGAGATTGTAGCAGACACCACTACCAAGCGTCCGATGACGACAGCAATCTGAGTTGGCGAATTCCGAACTGTGCTAGCAGACTTGTCCAAGACTCGTAGTCTTGCTTCTCTATTCATTTTAGTTGTACTAAGATGAATTGAGAGTAGAAGCAGACTTGAGAATGGAAACTGAGATCATGACCTTGAATAGAAGAAAAGTCTGAAGCGAATGTTTGTGATTGAAAGAATTAATTCTGTGACGGATGAAGCTATGGATGATGTGATTCAATTCTGCATTGACCTATCTAAATTTCTGTTACCTATGATAAAATCCTTTGAATGATTTAGGTTCTTTATCAGTAATTCCGCTCTGTGTTCATTCTGCGTATGTCGGATGATGGTTTTGTTATCTGAAATTTGACGAATGATGGATGATCTGATGTACCAAATTCTGATAGACATTCTGGGACTTCCGTTAACTCTTTCGAGTGATTCGTTCTCCTCTTAGTTAGGGTTTTTGATTCTGATGACCTCTGAGACCGTAGGAAGACTAGGTGGATTAAGATAAGTTTGTTCTGTTCACGACTTGAGATAAAGTATGACCATCATGAGGGCATATTTATATGATGCCAGTATTATGACGTCTGGCCAACGTGATAATACTTACATCATATAACGTGCACTTGTTGTGGGCATAGGATATTTCGAGAAGTGCCTTAGAAGCTTTAGAAATTCTGACAACTGTTTGAGATCGTCTGTGTTAGTGAGACTTTAAGTTCATTCTACCTATGCGCGTAATCTGCTCTCACTGGTATGCGAATTGATACGTCTGGAGTCTTGTCACACATTTTGCTGACCTCTGCACATCCGATAAGAATCTTAGATTCTGTTGTTGAACTTTCTGCCAATTGATGTTATCGATAATCTATTTTTCTGTACGTTCTAATCTGACCTGGCTAATCAAATTCTGTGAACGGCATATCTGTCAAAATCCTATGTATTTCCTTGTCTTTTCCGAGAGAATCTGATTTCCATCTACTACGTTTGGTATGTTATTCTTCTGATCTGGATTCAGTATGTTATGTCTGTTCTGAGGATCTGAAACAATTTTGGAATCTACAAGTTTGATTCATGAGAAACAAATCTTTCATATGTCTGTTCACCGTCAGTTGTGTTTCTGTTTCGTTTCACCTAAATTCTCGTCTTAGTCTGTTATGTCTTTGTTTTGTTTTCTGCTCTCTTTTCGTTCTGCTTTCTGCAAATTTCGAGGACGAAATTTTTTTGTTAGTGGGGAAGAAGTTGTAATACCTGAAATTTAGATAACGCATAAAATGACCAAACTACCCCTGATAACATAAAACCTAATTAAACAACTTATAAAATTCCGAAATAATCCCAAAACTTCTGAAATCGAACTATATCTGAAACAAACTAATTTCTGGGACAATGTTACATCATATTAAATGTTCAAAAAAATTATCATACACATTATATGTTTAAATTCCGAAATATACATAAGTTAACAAAATATAATGTTTAATTCTTTTTAATTAAATAATATGTCAAATAAATTAAGGAAAGGTAAATAAGATCAACCCAAAATATATTGTGATTCTATATACCAAAAATCTGATTCTTTGCCCCCCCCCCCCCAAAGTCGGTTCTACAAGATATAATCAAATCTCTTATTTTTATTCACAAAACCCAAATCGCAAAACATAGAAAAAACCCTAGCGATCAAGAAAATTCGACCAAGGCTAGCACACGATTTCTGGACGTGTACAAGGATTTTTTTGGGGTTCTTGGGGGTGCAAGGAAGCTAGGAAAAATAAGGGTTGCTGCGTGTTTTCATTGGTTCGTTCTTGTTCCATTTTTCTTGTCGAATTGCTCAAACGCAAGGTAATAATTCATGCGACTAAATCACACGTTTTAAAATTAATATGGCAATTTTCCTGTGATCTTTACATGTTATATAACTCATATAAATTATATGAACCGAAGCATACATGCTAATTTATGCGTATGAAAATATAATGGTCAAAGAACACGTAAATCACAAAAATATGTAATCCGAATTTCTGGACATGATAGCTATTTTATTTAGACCTCATATGATGTAATAGACCTGGGAAAAATGATAGATCGAATTATGGTAGCCTAAATCATGTCGTGGTAATATTGATGTCTAAAACGTACGTAAATATGCAATATATGTTAAACGATTTTTCTGGGCATGCTAATTATTTTTTGTGGGTTCCTTATAAGTCATATGATCTAGGAAAAATATGAGTTTGATTTTTGGAAGCCTAAATTTAACGTGGTGAATTATTGTTAAAACCGGATTTTGTGAAAACAAAGAAATAAAATAAAATGGAAATCGGGGTTACTAGGGTTAGGGTTCTTGGATGAATTTCTGATCATTAAATGTGTTTTAAAGATTAATTAATGATGGTTCAATGATTGGTGAATAGTAGGGTTTGTAATTGTTTGTAAAAAGTGTTATCTGATTTGAAATAAAAAGTATTAGGACCTATTTTGCCAACTTTGAAACTTCTGGGATATTTTTGTAATATCATATATATCTATAGGAATGTGGGAAAAATATAACTTTGGGGTCCTAAGTGTAAATATTGCAATATAATGAATTAATGGCATATTAGGGCTACGATTTGAAATTAATTAAAAGTGAGGGACCAAAAGTGTAAATCTAAATTCTGAAGTTGTTTTGAGTTAATACTGATATAAAAAGGTTGTTGTGTAATTTTGAGGATTTATGGGCTAATTATGTAATTGTTATGAATTATGACTTAATATATATGTTTTGTAAACTTAAAGGACTAAGTATGTAAATTCTGAATTCTGAGGGGTCTAATCTGTAATGTACTAAATTTTGATGGTATATTCTGTAATTATGAAATATTGTATGCTTGGTTGGTAATTATGGATATTGTAGGGTTTAATTTGTAAAATATGGAATTATAAGGTTGGTTTTGTAAATTATGTAACTAAAGGGGGTGTAATCTGTAAATTGTGAAACTTAAGGGAATAAAATGTAATTCTGAATAAAATGAGCATATAATTCTGTAACTTAAAGTATTTTTCACTTAAGACCTTTGAATTGATGAATTTACATTTAAAACCCTAAACTTTGTATAATTGTCATAATTAACCCTAAACTTCTGTAACTTGATAAAATATACTGTATTCCATAATGATCTTTGAATAAGGGTTCAACCTAATCTGAAATGATAATATCTGTTAATTCTGAAAACCTGCTAATTATGGGAACTTACTAAATCTGGAAAGCTACTAAAAATAGAAAGTACATAAAATGAAGAGATAAACTAAAAGTAATAATCTGAATAAGGAACTTTAGTAATTCTGTCTTCCTCTTCCTTAGGTGAGAAGAAGGAGAAGTCCTGATCATTTGTTCTGTGTTCGTTTGATTTTCTACTGTGCTAATAAGGTACAGATATTCTGCCCTTTTTCAGTAAGGGTGTTTCTTTCCCTTTTCTCTCTGTATTTCATTTTCCTTATTAGGATCCCCTATACCCTTGCTATGTTCCCTTCTGTTGTGAATCTCGGTTGTGATCTGTTTGTCTTGAACCTTTTTGTTTGAACCTCTGCTATGATTCTTTTATTCTGAACCTTTTTCCTGAACTCTGATTGATCTCTTGTTCTGAACCCTGAATTTGTGAATCTTGATTGAATCTGATCTGTGAACCTTGTTCTGAACCTTAACCTGATATATCTGTTGTAAACTTTGATTTGATTTTGGTACAAACCTTAACCTGTTAAATCCTTATCTGAACCTAATGGATTTTGAACCTTTATTAAAAGCTATTTAAAAAAAAAAAAAAAAAAAGCTATACCACGTGAAATGGAAGTTACTAAAAGTTTTGGAAGACCATTTTTATGAAAACTATTTTGTAAGATCATTTCAATGAAAACCATTATTAAAGGATTGATTTAAATGAACTTTTGACAGGAACTTCTGAAATGGATTGTTGCTATAAATTTGTAATTATTAACCTTTGATATACTCTTTTGGACTATTGGAAATAAACCTTTTAATCTGAACTTGAGCTTTGATATTAAACTTAATCTGATAAACTCTGATTTAAACCTTATTATCTTATTCTGAATTTTTTACATGACCCTTCTGCCATGAACCCTTAGATGTGACTCTGTTTATTATATGACATCTGACCTTGACCACAGTCTGATATCCGAGCCAATCACTAGGCATGATGGTTTCATG
The DNA here is from genome assembly GCA_021014915.2 of Artemisia tridentata subsp. tridentata. Classification (NCBI taxonomy): domain Eukaryota; kingdom Viridiplantae; phylum Streptophyta; class Magnoliopsida; order Asterales; family Asteraceae; genus Artemisia; species Artemisia tridentata. The sequence goes on along the minus strand of CP139501.1, from coordinate 55,922,545 downwards.
TCCATGTCATTGATGCACCGATGGCATGACTCTAGGGCAGGAGAGTGATGACCTATCCCGTCCCTGATTTATTTTATCTGGTGTGTTAAGGAGTTTCTGGCCACAGGGGGCGCATGGATGCATCCTAGTTCTGACTCTGTTATCTGTTATCTGTTTATGTTATATGTTTATTATTATATCTGGTGACTGATGGTGTGTGCGATACACGTCTTTCACATATATCTGGGAGCTGATCACTCCGATTTGATACATGAGGTCACCCCTCATATTATCTGTTACTTGAGAGGTATCCCCTCTGGATTATTATATGATTACTCTGTTATGATATTATCTGTTACCTCTGGGCTCATGATGGATTTCTGTATTTCCCTAAACCTGGTTTGTACATTATCCCTTTCTCATTTCTTTTCTTTTATCCTTATTCCTTTCCTATTCTTTCACTTTAATTCAGTATCTGTATAATCTGTATTTCGGATTTGTTTCTGTATTGTTATCTGTTATTGTTTCTGTCATCTATATATCTGTTCACTGAGCTCTCGTAGCTCAGCCGCATTTCTTTTCCTGCGGTAGGTTTTAGTAGGAAGCTGGGAATGAGTGAGAGTGTACCTCTGGACTTAGAAGGCTTGGTAGCTATTCTGGACTAGAATTGGATGGAAGATATTATGTCTTAGAATTAGTTTTGAAGTTTTCGTTGTAACCTTGTAGATTCAGTATTTCATTTGTAAACCTTTGAGATTTTTGTATTACTGTAGATGTATGCTCTGTTTTGATCTGATATAAATCCATTGTTGTGATATCTTTACCCTTGTCGGGTTGGGGTGTTACATGTGAACAGCTTATTTTTGCGAAAAGCTTATTTTTCAGCTTATGGGCTTTTAGCGAGTTAAAGCTTCGGCCCATTATGGGTTTTCGCTCCAATGGGTTTAGGGGGGAGTTGGGCCTGGTTACGGGCTTATATTTGGGTTGTGAAAACATAATAATTAAGCTTATATGATCAGCTTATGCGATAAGCTTATAATTAGCGTATTGGGCTTATTAGTTCAATCGCTAACCTTAATTTAGTTTCTAAAAATGTTGCTTGATCGATTTACTTCGAGTTTAAATCAGGTTCAAGTTGGGTTTTCTAGGCTAAAAGAAATACGGGGCTCGTTAGTTTTGTAGTTCAACCATTAGGTCGAGCCATAATATATATGGGTTGTATGTCGAGTTAAGAAAACACGAGGCCAAAGCTATCGTGACTTAGTTTATTCGAAGCAGTGTTTAGAGTTCAAAATAATTCTAAGTATTTTATAGGATTCGAAAGTTGCCAAGATAATATGTAAACGAGTGATGTTTATGTTTTATACGTTTGCATGGAATTTGAATCTTTGTTGTTCTCAATAGTTAGTATAACAAGCTTTCAAAATGTCGAGTGATACACATGTGTTGTTAATGAGGTTTACGAAATATTGTAACCAAGTGAATTGTGACATGCGAATATGAGCTAATGTATGAAATAGAAAAAAAAAATGAGAAGATGGCTTACTTCACCTTAAAAAGGTGGGGCGTATCACGTCGTAGAGACTGAGCTAGGCCAAGAAGATGGTGTGGGTCGATTCTTGATCCTCCAAGGATGTGGGAACGAGTTTAGGATAGTACTTGGCTCGGTTCGAATGCTTTGATATTTAGGCTAAGCTAAGCGTGTTTGGCATATTGAAAGACTTAGAGATATACTTTGTATGTGAATATGTTGGTGTGCATGAATTCGTTGAATGCATGCATGCTTATATAGGGTCTTTTGGTTCATGCACATGTTATTATTCATGATGGAAGTGGGGTAGGAAGTTAGTAACATGGTATGATGAAATTAAAGTAAGAGTTAAGGCCAGAATCGTCCTTGTGCTAGTTCGAACAAGAAGAAGAAGTCGAATGCTCCATGTTTTGCGTTGTTACTTCTTATGAGGGTACGAAGGTCAATCCCTTTTAACATAAACGTGATACATTGTGCATCATGATTATCGTTGAATATCCGAGAGTAAAGAAGGAAGTTGGTGTATGAATCTTTCTCTTTGTGTCTAGCCGAGAATAAGGAAACAAGGAAGTATCATTTGTGTTTTGTCTTGGCTTTATTTGGTGCATTCTAAAGTCAACTAACATTCCAAAGAAAGTATTGTGATAATTTCACATGGTGATGGAGTGTGGCAGTGACTTTGCAAAAAGTGTGAACATTGTTTCCTTGTGGTTGTGTTGCCGACAGTTAAGGGCCAAAAGAAAAGAGACAAAACAAGTTTTTAAGTATTAGGTTTATGGTTGTGTTCGTTGATGTGATCCAAGGTGTCAAATGGTATGGAAAATGTGTCTAAAACCATTCGTATGTCTCGTTCGTGACACTTAAGGTTCGAGAAAATATAGAGAACGTGTCCAGAATTGTTTGTGATTCAAGTGGAAACGTTGGTGGGTCGAGCATAACAAGTTTTTAAAAGTGAGATTTGGTTTTGAGTTTAAGTCGAATAATGTTACGTGGGCTGAGCTTGGATGCATTTTTGGTAGGCAAATGATCGGTTTAGCACATGGGATTTGTCACATCGTTTCTCAGCCGGTTTGAGAATGGAGTGGTGTGAAAATATTACGTCGTTGTTAAGTTAGATTGTTCGTAATTTAGTCACAATGGTTGGTCCTTGAGTAGCAAATTCGAAAGTTTATTTATAAGTTGTGGGCTTTGGTTTGTTGTTGGGTTTGGTTGGTGGGCTGGCCCAAGTAGGGAAAGAAATGAAAAATAATAAGGTCCGTTTGGCTTGTTCGATTTGTAGTGGGATTGGGCCGAGGCCCAATGAGTCTAGTGGTCCATTTGAGGTCCAATATATTTACTGAGTGTTCGTGATAATTTTTCGTGAGCTCGGGAATGTATTTGATCACATTCGGTTATTTGTCGAAATGTATAGACGTTAAGTATTTAAACGTTAATGTTTTAAATAATTCGCGATGTTTAGACTATCGAGGCTCGTGTGTAAGCATCGTTTCTAGGTAATCGGTAGTCACAAGTATCGTTGTGATTTAAATAGTGTAGCATAAATAACAAAAGAAATTTTGTTACTGGTAAAAATGGTTATTAGATAACGTAATGATTTATTAATCATTTATTAGCATCTACTATTCATAGGGAAAATTACGGGAGGTTACAGTACCTACCACTTACACTGAATTCCGTCCCGGAATTCCAGTCTAAGATAGGTAATAGAAGTGTCTACGAGAATAGGTGTGGGTATTTGGCTCGAATTTGGTCTTCGCGTTCCCAAGTATATTCCGGTCCTCGTTTAGAGTTCCATCGGACTTTGACAATGGGAATGCGGTTTTGTTTTAGTTGTTTGACCTCTCTGTCCATGATCTCCACGGGTTCTTCTATAAAGACGAGTTTGTCGTCGAGTCGAATCTCTTTCAAAGGAATTACAAGAGATTCATCTGACAAACATTTCTTAAGGTTTGATACGTGAAAGGTGTCGTGAACTCGACTAAGTTCCTCGGGAAGTTCGAGTTTATAAGCCACTGGTCCTATCCTCTCTAGGATCTTGAATGGACCAATGTATCTCGGGTTAAGTTTTCCACGTTTTCCGAATCGTACCATTCCTTTCCAGGGAGATACTTTCAACATAACCTTGTCTCCAATCTGAAATTCTAGAGGTTTTCTCCTTACGTCGGCATAGCTCTTTTGTCTATCTCTTGCCGCTTGCAGTCGTTGCTTAATCCTAACTATCTTTTCTGTCGTCTCATGAATGAGATCGGGTCCGGTGAGTTGTATATCTCCGACTTCGGTCCAACAAACAGGCGATCTGCACTTTCGACCGTAGAGTGCTTCGAATGGTGCTGCCTTAATGCTGGCGTGATAACTGTTGTTGTAGGAGAACTCAGCTAGAGGTAAGTGTTTATCCCAACCTTTTCCGAAGTCAATAACACATGCTCGGAGCATATCTTCTAAGGTTTGGATTGTCCGCTCGCTTTGTCCATCGGTTTGTGGATGATAGGCAGTGCTCATATCCAATTTGGTTCCCAAGGCTTTTTGCAAAGACTTCCAAAAATGAGATGTGAAACGACTGTCACGATCCGAGATGATTGAGATCGGCACACCATGTCGCGAAACTATTTCTTTTAGATATAGCGTTGCGAGTGTGTCCATCTCGTCAGTTTCTTTGATTGCTAAGAAGTGAGCGGATTTTGTGAGACGATCAACGATGACCCAGATAGTGTCAAGTCCAGTTGATGTTTTAGGAAGCTTAGTGATAAAGTCCATTGTAATACGTTCCCATTTCCATACAGGAATTTCGGGTTGTATGAGTAATCCGGACGGCTTTTGATATTCCGCTTTTACTCGTGAACAAGTCAAACATTTTCCGACATACTCGGCTATGTCGGCCTTCATGTTTGGCCACCAGTAAAGTTTCTTGAGATCTTGGTACATTTTGTCAGAACCTGGATGAATGGAGTACTTGGATTTATGAGACTCATTCATAATGAGATCACGTATACCTCCGTATAGAGGAATCCAACTTCTCTCTTTGAAACAGAGCATTCCGTCTGCTCTCTGCACAAAGCCATTCTTATTTTCTGGCATACCATGAATCTTTTCACTAGGTCGGTTCTCTTCCTTAAGAGCTTCGGATTGAGCGGTGAGTATTTGTGAGGGCAGGGGTGAACGAATGGTTATTCCTAACGATTTGACTCTAAGAGGTTTCAGTCGTTCCTTTCGACTTAATGCGTCTGCCACAACGTTGGCTTTTCCTAGGTGATAACGGATTTCACAATCATAATCGCTGAGTAGTTCTAACCAGCGACGTTGTCTCATGTTTAGTTCTTTCTGATCTAAAATGTGCTGAAGACTTTTGTGGTCGGTGAATACCGTGCACTTGGTACCATACAGGTAGTGTCTCCATAACTTAAGGGCGAATACTACTGCTCCTAACTCTAAATCATGAGTCGTGTAATTTGCTTCGTGGGGTTTGAGTTGTCGTGAGGCATAAGCTATCACTTTGTTTCGTTGCATCAGCACAGCTCCCAAACCATGATATGAGGCATCACAATACACTACGAAGTCTTCACTTCCTTCGGGTAGTGCTAATATTGGTGCTTCACAGAGCTTTTTCTTTAATAGCTGAAAAGCTGATTCTTCCTCTTTTCCCCAGATAAACTTCTTGTTCTTCTGAGTTAATTCGGTCAAAGGCTTTGAGATTTTAGACCCAAAAATTGGCGTATCTCGGTGGGATTTGTAGGAGATGTCCAACTTTTGACGGCCTCAATCTTAGCTGGATCTACATGAATGCCTTGACTGTTGATAACATGCCCAAGGAATTGTACAGTTCGAATCCAAAAGTCGCATTTGGAGAACTTGGCATACAACTGTTCCTTTTTGAGTAACTCTAAAATAATCTTTAGATGTTCGGCATGTTCTTGTTCGTTGCGGGAGTAGATTAGGATATCGTCTATGAATACAATCACGAACTTATCCAGATATGGTTTGCACACTCGGTTCATTAGGTCCATGAACACTGCAGGTGCATTGGTTAAACCAAATGGCATTACTTGGAATTCGTAATGTCCGTAACATGTCCTAAAAGCTGTTTTGGGAATATCCTCCTCTCGAACTCTCAACTGATGGTACCCTGACCTTAGGTCGATCTTCGAGTATACACTCGATCCTTGTAGTTGATCAAACAAGTCGTCGATCTTAGGTAGTGGGTAACGATTCTTTACAGTGAGTTTGTTCAATTCCCGGTAATCAATACACATTCGGAAAGATCCGTCCTTCTTCTTAACGAATAGAACCGGAGCTCCCCAAGGTGATGAGCTGGGTCGGATAAATCCTTTATCAGACAATTCTCTCAATTGTTCTGATAATTCCTTCATTTCAGACGGCGCTAACCTATAAGGTGCTTTCGCCACAGGTGCCGCTCCAGGCACAAGTTCAATCTGGAATTCTACTTGACGTGGAGGTGGAAGACCGGGTAGATCTTCGGGGAATATTTCTGGAAACTCTTTAACGATCGGAACGTCTTCAACTCGTTTATCTTTTGATTTGTTTTCCGTTACATGAACCATGAATGCTTGGCATCCTTCGTTCATGTACTTCACCAATCTGATATAGGAGATGATACCGTATCGCGTTTTATTCTTGTCACCATGGACAATAAGAGTTTCACCATAACAAGGAATGTGCACGACTTTCTCGTCACAGAGTATTCTAGCGCGGTGTTTGGATAACCAATCCATACCAATGACTACATCAAAACTACCGAGCTGAATGGGCATGAGGTCGATAGGAAAAGGGTTGTCTTGTAGGATTATGGTACAACCACAAATTACGGAGTCGGTGCCAATTAGGTTTCCGTCCGCCATTTCGATTTCAAAAGTGGCGTTTAGTTTGGAAGGGGTAATGTTAAGCAAAGAAGCAAACGTAGTTGACACAAAACTTCTATCTGCTCCAGAATCAAATAATACTCTAGCATTATGTTGATTGAGTAAGAACGTACCCGTGACGATATCAGAGTTCAGTGGGGCATCTTCCTCTTTTAACACATATGCTCTTCCTCGAGCGTTATTTGGCTGACCGTTTCCTTTCGGACAGTGGCTCTTGAAGTGACCTACTTCTCCGCATGAGTAGCAAGTCGGAGTTACAGGCTGTAGGTTGCTACCGGTAGCAGGATTCCTGCAATCCTTTGTCTGATGGCCCACCTTCTGGCATTTCAGACATTTGATTGAGCAAGGTCCACTGTGGTGTAGTTTGCATCTGTGGCACTGGGATTTCTGACCTTGGTATCCCTTGCCTTCAGTAGCAGCATAAGCCTTGGCGGTTTCTTGTCTTTGGTTTTGATGATGGTGACGAGTGTTTCGGTTTTGATGGTACGGGTTATTGTTTCTAGGGTTGTTGTTATTGAAGTTGTTGTTGCGGTGGTTATTGTTATTGTGGTGGTGAGTGGTTCTTTTGTCATCGAGCTTCCTCTTGAGCTCATTGTTGTACTTGACTTCTCGGTCCAGTAGCTTTTGGGCAAGTTCCATAGCTGCCTCTAGAGTTGACGGAATTGATGAAGTGTCATTTCCCTCAATACTACGGGGAAGTCCTTCAATATACTTCTCCAGTTCTTTTTCGAAAGTTGGTACAACAGTAGGGCATAATATTTTAAGCTCTTGGAATCTCCTGTTGTATGTTTTAAGATCAATTCCTTTTACTACTAGTAGATGGAATTCATCCTCCAATTTTCTTAGTTCGGAACGGGGACAATATTTCTTTAGCATCTTGGTTTTAAACTCAGTCCAAGTGAGCTGATAGGCTGCCGTCATTCCCATGGCTTTGACTGTAGCATTCCACCATGACAAAGCATCTTGCATGAGAGTTCCAGTAGCGAAAGTGACTTTGTTCTCCTCGGTACAACCGCTTCTCTGGAAAACAGTTTCAGATCGTTCGAACCAGTGAGCAAGTTCAGTTACTCCTTCAGTACCTTTGTAAGAAGTTGGTTGACAACTTATGAAATCCTTGTAGGTACACTTGCGGTTTGCAGCAGTTACACTTTCTCCTGTCGGTAGACTAGTGCCACTGTTGCGTGCATTTGCTGCCGCCTGTTCTGTCAAGACTGCATTTACACCGTCAGCGATTGCTTTTCGGATAGCCTCTGGAGTCATTGTAGGCGTAGCAGTTGGAGTTTCATGATTTGCGGCGGAGGTTGCTTTCCTTGTACGTACCATAGTTCTATCAATATTGCAAAAGCATATTTTTAGAAATCTCATAATGGTTACGTTAGGTTAGGCTACTTTGGAAGGTAATTGAATATGGATTATAATAATATAATTTTTAACCATAACAATTGAGTTTAATAATTCTGGTTTATCTCTGTAGGTACAGCAAATATCATATCATAAATTTATTCACAATATGTCTGAATTTATTCACAACACACATGAGAACATAAATGATTGAATTGCACTGTATGAACCAAAATTTCGCGAGACAATATATGGCAAATCATAACGCATATGCAAGAAACACCCATGGAATACATAAATCAACATCAATATAATACATCCACACAACATAGGATTAATAACTTGTTCGATTTGTTTTACAAAACATAAAGATACAAGATTATTTATTAATACAACATTGGTAGGCTAAGACATCTCTTAGTTATATTGACACGTCTCTGATCTATGGTCCTCTGGTGCACCATCTAAGCGGCGCTGAAGATCTGCAATTGCTGCCATCAAGGTCTTCACGGTCTGGTCTTGAGCTCTTTCTCTAGCCTGGGAATCCTCAACCATAAGTCTAAGAATCAGAACCTGAGAGCTAACTCGGTCAAGCTCAGAGTCTAATGTCTCAATCACTGTCTGCATCGAAGTAGTGGCCTCTCCTAGTATAGAAATAGTCTCAATAGCTTCTTCTAAACTAGTACCTACTCGATCAAAGACTGCCTCCATCGCCAACTGACCAATCACAAGGTTCTCCACTTCTTCCCCAAGTGCGTCAATCTGCTCTAATGGTAAGTCATCAAGAATCTCTGCAATGTCATCCAGACGATCCTCATGTCTGACTAATCTGGCTGCCAATAGAGGTATAGTATGATGGATAGGTTCTCCGGTAACCGGAAGAATCCTCGAAGTAGCTGTAGCCGAACTCTCTCCTAGTTTCATGGCTCTCGGTGCTCCTTCCTGGGATCTCCAGTGACGGATGATAGGTAGCAAGTAAGACCATCGGCGTGCATCGACCCTCCTGTGGGTCCCGGTGCGAACCGTAGTCTCATCTCTAACCTAGGCATAGGGGTCCGATAAAGATGGAACCAAGCAGTATGTCCTCTTGCAAGGTGGCAGAGGCTCGCTAAGAGTAGCTGAGGGTGAAGAAGCAAGGGGTGGAATAGAAGATGGTAATGGAACAGTGGTGGTCTGGTGATAGAAAATAGTAGGTGGTAGAGTAGAAGATAGTGGTGTAAGCGGTGGTGTCCTGGTATGCTCAGGAGCTGGGGGTGGTGATGTTACAGGAGTCGAAGTTGGTATGAGTGGGACTGGTGGTGGTACGATCGGTGCTGGTGGTGTGCGTACTCGTTTTCGGGGAGTGTGTTTGCGAACAAAACCTTCTCCGGGGCGTCGGTAAAGTTGGTCAAAGGGTTCGGGTTCGTACGGCTGGAGTTGTCGTACTCGTCCATGCCGGCGAATCGGGTCAGGTGATGGGATGGGTGATACTGGAGGGGAAATCTCCAAGTCGGATGCCGGTAGAAATTGCTGGCTTTCCATGTACCGGTCAGTAGCAGGTGACATCGGAATAGCTGCCGTAGCAAAGTCTGAGGTAAATGGCATAGGATCCTCATTCTCTGAATTAGATGATACAGCGATGGGATGGGGTTTTGAAGACATAGTACTGTAATAATCCCGAATAGTAAATGTAAGCTATTAACATAATCATAACTATGTTAAACTTTATTAAGAACTCGTATAGTAAGCAACATCTAAAATGTTGGAAGTGTGTAGGCACGGAGGGCATAAGGTGGTTTACAATGGTCCGTTTTAAAAAATATGTAGTTATAGTCCAATGTTTAAAATACATCTGGTTCTCTATAACCATGAGCTCTGATGCCAATCTGTAACACCCCCAATTTCAGTTAGCAACAGCGGAAGACTTAATTGGGTGTTACGTAGAGGATCTTTCGTCATAATCATAGAAAACGACTTTAAAAGACGTTTTTAAGTTTATCATTCAAATACAATTGTTTAAAATATAGGGATGTTTCATAGTTGAACATGGTTATTTAAATTTGAATGATAAAAAATTTATTTAAACCACCCGTACAGGGTTTAATGCCCATTCCGTTGCCTTGAGTTCCAGCCTTTAGTTTCCTGAGATAACATGCTAAAAGTCAACAAAAGTTGAGTGATGTTCATAGGTTTAAGTTTAATAGTTTGAACACAAGTATAAGTGTTAATTGCATCGAATTACAATTAAACAAGTTAAAATCAAGTTATTATTGCATTAAGCTCATGACACGCAACGCTTAACGGGCATCAAATATGATGTAAAGTGTAAAGGCCCTCGTGATGGGTATTTGCCAATAACCATAAGTTTGTTCAAATAAAGTGCGCCTGGGTGGCTCATCCTAGCAGACCCAAATGGGGATTGTCAGTCCCTAATAGATCTATTCACAATTATTTACGTTCACTCGTAAGTGATTAAGGTTCATAATTGAGGGACTTTTGGCAATAGCTACTTAAGCAATAATAATAACAGTCATAGCATACAAAAAGTTTGTGTTCAGGTTTTGTAGCATGTATCTCCCCACAAAAGATTTAAAGTTTAAGTGTGGGCTATGAACTCACCTGGTAGTGCGGTAGTGGTAGTAATATCGTTACTCAAACAATGAAAGGAAACGGCTTCAACACACGACCTATATAGTACATGGCAAGTTTAGTGGTTTGATAGTCTAAGTTTGGTTTATCGCGAATCATATCGTTTAAGGTTTGTATTGATTTTGTTTGTCACATTAAAGTGCGCGCGTTTAAATGATCAAAGCTATATATAAAATATAATGTTATATATAAAAGGATTATGAAGTTATATATAAAGATGTAAAGTTTTATATATAAAAAGGAATATATAGAGTTATATATATGGATATATATATATAACATTTTTGGATGCGAGCTCGCTCGTCGGAGTGTAATGGTTGACAAAAGGGATCGTCGTTTTATAACTCAAGTTGGTTAACGATAAGTTGGATTCTACGTTAACGATTTCGTTAAGTGGTTTTGTATATATATATATATAGTTAATAAAATTACGTATATAGAATTATTAGGAAAATTAAATGTCGCTAAACATATTTGGTTCGGGTTTTGAGTTTGTAAAAATATTACCACAAGTATGAATTAGAAATACCCTTTAGGTTTTTACAAAATTACACTTTTGGCCCTAACGGCATAACATTTGCACCGTTAGTCCTCGGTTAAGTTTTATAACCTTTTAGGTCCAAAACATTTAATATTTACATGTTATACCCAAAAGTTCCTAGATTTACAGTTTTCATCACAAGGTTACTAAAATGACAGCTTTTACCAAAAGTTTCCAATTTTGACAACTTTAGTCCCTCGATTAGCAAACCCTTGCAAATCGAGTCCAAAACTTATAAAATCAAAGTTTACTATTTTTATTTTATAACTAAGTTCAGAACAGCTTTTCTAACTTATGTGAACATCTTATTTTTGCGTAAAGCTTATTTTTCAGCTTATGGGCTTTTAGCAAGTTAAAGCTTCGGCCCATTATGGGTTTTCGCTCCAATGGGTTTAGGGGGGAGTTGGGCCTGGTTACGGGCTTATATTTGGGTTGTGAAAACATAATAATTAAGCTTATATGATCAGCTTATGCGATAAGCTTATAATTAGCGTATTGGGCTTATTAGTTCAATCGCTAACCTTAATTTAGTTTCTAAAAATGTTGCTTGATCGATTTACTTCGAGTTTAAATCAGGTTCAAGTTGGGTTTTCTAGGCTAAAAGAAATACGGGGCTCGTTAGTTTTGTAGTTCAACCATTAGGTCGAGCCATAATATATATGGGTTGTATGTCAAGTTAAGAAAACACGAGGCCAAAGCTATCGTGACTTAGTTTATTCGAAGCAGTGTTTAGAGTTCAAAATAATTCTAAGTATTTTATAGGATTCGAAAGTTGCCAAGATAATATGTAAACGAGTGATGTTTATGTTTTATACGTTTGCATGGAATTTGAATCTTTGTTGTTCTCAATAGTTAGTATAACAAGCTTTTAAAATGTCGAGTGATACACATGTGTTGTTAATGAGGTTTACGAAATATTGTGACCAAGTGAATTGTGACATGCGAATATGAGCTAACGTATGAAATAGAAAAAAAAAATGAGAAGATGGCTTACTTCACCTTAAAAAGGTGGGGCGTATCACGTCGTAGAGACTGAGCTAGGCCAAGAAGATGGTGTGGGTCGATTCTTGATCCTCCAAGGATGTGGGAACGAGTTTAGGATAGTACTTGGCTCGGTTCGAATGCTTTGATATTTAGGCTAAGCTAAGCGTGTTTGGCATATTGAAAGACTTAGAGATATACTTTGTATGTGAATATGTTGGTGTGCATGAATTCGTTGAATGCATGCATGCTTATATAGGGTCTTTTGGTTCATGCACACGTTATTATTCATGATGGAAGTGGGGTAGGAAGTTAGTAACATGGTATGATGAAATTAAAGTAAGAGTTAAGGCCAGAATCGTCCTTGTGCTAGTTTGAACAAGAAGAAGAAGTCGAATGCTCCATGTTTTGCGTTGTTACTTCTTATGAGGGTACGAAGGTCAATCCCTTTTAACATAAACGTGATACATTGTGCATCATGATTATCGTTGAATATCCGAGAGTAAAGAAGGAAGTTGGCGTATGAATCTTTCTCTTTGTGTCTAGCCGAGAATAAGGAAACAAGGAAGTATCATTTGTGTTTTGTCTTGGCTTTATTTGGTGCATTCTAAAGTCAACTAACATTCCAAATAAAGTATTGTGATAATTTCACATGGTGATGGAGTGTGGCAGTGACTTTGCAAAAAGTGTGAACATTGTTTCCTTGTGGTTGTGTTGCCGACAGTTAAGGGCCAAAAGAAAAGAGACAAAACAAGTTTTTAAGTATTAGGTTTATGGTTGTGTTCGTTGATGTGATCCAAGGTGTCAAATGGTATGGAAAATGTGTCTAAAACCATTCGTATGTCTCGTTCGTGACACTTAAGGGTCGAGACAATATAGAGAACGTGTCCAGAATTGTTTGTGATTCAAGTGGAAATGTTGGTGGGTCGAGCATAACAAGTTTTTAAAAGTGAGATTTGGTTTTGAGTTTAAGTCGAATAATGTTACGTGGGCTGAGCTTGGATGCATTTTTGGTAGGCAAATGATCGGTTTAGCACATGGGATTTGTCACATCGTTTCTCAGCCGGTTTGAGAATGGAGTGGTGTGAAAATATTACGTCGTTGTTAAGTTAGATTGTTCGTAATTTAGTCACAATGGTTGGTCCTTGAGTAGCAAATTCGAAAGTTTATTTATAAGTTGTGGGCTTTGGTTTGTTGTTGGGTTTGGTTGGTGGGCTGGCCCAAGTAGGGAAAGAAATGAAAAATAATAAGGTCCGTTTGGCTTGTTCGATTTGTAGTGGGATTGGGCCGAGGCCCAATGAGTCTAGTGGTCCATTTGAGGTCCAATATATTTACTGAGTGTTCGTGATAATTTTTCGTGAGCTCGGGAATGTATTTGATCACATTCGGTTATTTGTCAAAATGTATAGACGTTAAGTATTTAAACGTTAATGTTTTAAATAATTCGCAATGTTTAGACTATCGAGGCTCGTGTGTAAGCATCGTTTCTAGGTAATCGGTAGTCACAAGTATCGTTGTGATTTAAATGGTGTAGCATAAATAACAAAAGAAATTTTGTTACTGGTAAAAATGGTTATTAGATAACGTAATGATTTATTAATCATTTATTAGCATCTACTATTCATAGGGAAAATTACGGGAGGTTACAGTTACTAATTCATTGTTTGTTCACTTAATCATCATCTCATCTATATTTGATTATCATTACGGCTTGTGCACGCATATCAGTGTACAACCCGGACCCCAAAGAAAGGACCCTGAGGTACGCTTCAGTGCCTCAATCCTGAAAAAGGAGCGAAAGCTTCTTACTTATGAGCAGAATTACAACCAGAATGTTTTCAAAGTTTTTCAAGAATTCTGCTCATAAGGACAAGTACTCCCTCGTTAAGGGGGAGTATTTGAAAAATCTTTGTTCCAAATCTTCAAACGTTTTTGACATTCTTCCACAAATACCTCAAAAAGAGCATATTTTAATCAAAAGTTTGTCAAAAACAACATTACTATGCTATTTTTGAGGGGGAGAATGAAAATGTGATTAAAATATGGTGGAAGCAACGATGATATCTCATGAGTATAAGTCTCAAGAATTGACCCTCGAATTGACGATAACAACAGTCAGTAGTCGAAAGGACATATCCTGGACGGGTAATAATTTCAAGCCAGTTTATCTGGTGATGTAAACGTGTCTCATAATGGATATGTCTGAGTAGAATGTACCAATTTCGAGCGATGATCCTTGAATCTGATCTGGACGGGTAATAATTTCAAGCCAGTCCAACTGGTGATGTAAGCGTGTCTCGCGATGATCAGGTTCACTGAAAATCAATCAATTCAAAAAAAAATGCCAACTCTTCCCGACATGTGCAGATTTTACTTTAACAAATATGAGCACATGTTAAGGGGGAGTTCTTATGAAAATAACAAAACTCTCAAAGTGTTAACAAAATGTGTTTTACAATCATAAACACTTTGAGAGATTTTCAAAAGGTTTGGTATATGGCATCAATAGGATAATCATGGTGATATAAGGTGACTAAGGTTAGTAAAAACCGTCCTATGATCCGCCAGAGCCGGAGGGATCTACCCAAGGACAACACCAATAGTTTAGAACTAGAAAGTCCTAGGTACGATTAAAAAAAAAGAAAAAAAAAAGGGAGAAGTGAAATGAACGGAGAAAGAAGGGGTTGAAGAATTAAAAAAAAAAAAAAAACAAAAGAAAAGGGTGAAAAGAAATAGCCCTCCATTTGTTCAACCTTAGGGCAGAAACCGGGTTCAATTCATAATCTACTGGTTGATGAGCATCACCGGTATTGAAGACTAAAGACGTCATGGACCCAGTGACGCACTAATAAACCTTCTAAGCCACTCAAGTGTCTCTCAAAAGACATTTGTTTCATTCACATGGAGAACCCTTCATAATCTATCGACCTCTCATGACGAGAGTGTTGATATTGAAAAGGAGGCAATCTGCTCCACGCCTCTGACGACCAAACAAATGTGCACTAATTGAGTCTAGAGCCATGAGATTCATAAAAGATCTCTTAGGTACACTTAGTATTACTCTACTGTTCTACATCATGGGCAGCAGATGTAAAATTAAGAAAGTGTCCTTCGCAGATCTTAGCAATCTGCCGAGAACATTCATGAGAAAAGTCACAAATGTGATTATCAATGATTGAATGGAAATCCTGCCAGAGCAACATCAAACAACTTGACAGCAGGTCACTTCGGTAACTCCTTGCGGGTTACGCTTAGTGTTTGCTCCAAACGGTCTACAGTCGTGGGGTGATCTCCAGCGACTCACTGAATCGTGGGTGCACTTCGGTGTGTCCGTGTTATCCCTTTCGGGGGAATCCGGTTCAGAACGGTTTGGGTTAGGATTTGAGAAAGTCTTCACACTATGCTGTTGATGATCTCAAGTCTGAGCCTGTAAGTACCGGTTGGTTCGTGCTGCTGCTGCGGAGGAGCTTGGAGACCTGGAGTTTAACCACCATCAAGACTCCATCATGCTCATATCCCAAAGAGAAGTTCTCACAAAGACTCAGAAATATCAAAAAGTTCAGAATTGTTAAAGAAAAGTCTAAAGATTCAAGTACTACAACCTTTCTCAAACTTAAAGATTGAAGAAGTAAGAACAAGTTGAAGAACCAAAGTCAAAAGATATATGAGCATGTGGGAGAAGACGTGAAGACCTCAGAAGCAAAGATCGTTGGAGAACAGCAGATTACTACCATATCGTATCACATCACTATCAAGAACAAAGAACAAAGATTTTGAAGACGTCAAAGCCAAAAGAAGCAAAGACGACGTCAAGCAACCTTGATGACCAATACTTAGGGGGAGATTGTTGGGAACACGTTTTGTATTATTCAAGTATTGATCATATTGTATTAAGGTTGCTCAGGCCTTTAGGTTTGTTATTAGGCCCAGCCCGTGTAGAAGGCCCATGGGTTGTGTCGTTTATTTAGTTTATTTAGTTTATTATGTTTAATTAGAG
The DNA here is from genome assembly GCA_021014915.2 of Artemisia tridentata subsp. tridentata. Taxonomy (NCBI): domain Eukaryota; kingdom Viridiplantae; phylum Streptophyta; class Magnoliopsida; order Asterales; family Asteraceae; genus Artemisia; species Artemisia tridentata. Next base: position 55,906,673 of record CP139501.1, on the reverse strand, counting down.
GAATTAGGGCTACAAGCCCAAGTGCATGTAAAACTATAAATACCCCCTCCCACTTTAGGGAGAGGGGTTGGTTGATGAAGTTTAATCATTTTGTTATTAGTGTGTGTTTATCATCTCCCATCCTCTCTTTCTCTCTCTAACTTTCTCTCTCTAGATCTAGTAGGTAATTAGTGGTTAATTAGTGGTAGCTTAATTCATAAAAGTATAAAACATCACTTTTGGTCTTTGCAACGCACCTGCTACTTTTTCAGAGGTGCATAATAGCAATTTTTCATGACATGATTGAAGAATCCATGAAAGTTTTCATGGATGATTTTTATGTCTTTGGAAATTCATTCGAAAATATTCTCGTTAATTTAGATAAAATGCTCAAGCGATGTAAAGACATTAATCTTGTCCTTACATGCGAAAAATGTCACTTCATGGTCAAAGAAGGAATTGTGCTTGGACACAAGGTGTCTGGAATAGGACTAGAAGTTGACAAAGCAAAGATCAAGTTTATAGGCAAACTTCCACCACCTACTAATGTAAAAGGCATTAGATGTTTCCTAGGTCACGCCGGATTTTACCGACGATTTATAAAAGATTTCTGTAAAATAGCCCGACCTTTAACCAAACTTATCGAAAAAGACACACCATTCAGTTTTGATGACGAATGCAACAAAGCATTCGAGTCGTTATAGATAAAAAACTCACATGTACACCAATAATCAGAAGCCTAAATTAAAATCTTCCGTTCGAGCTAATGTGTGACGCAAGCGAAGTTGCCGTCGATGCAGTCTTAGGCCAGCGAGATGGTAAACATTTTCACCCAATCTATTTCGCAAGTAAAGCGCTCAATGCAGCCCAACAAAACTACACAGTCACAGAAAAAGAACTTATGGTTGTTGTGTTTGCAATTTATAAATTCCATGCATATCTCATGCTATCGAAAATAATTGTCTACACTGACAACTCAGCTTTAAAATATCTTTTTAAGAAGAAAGATGCTAAACCACGTGTTATACGTTGAATATTGCTATTGCAAGAATTCGATATTGAAATTAAAAATAAAAATGGGTCTGAAAATTTTGCAGCTGATCAACTATCTCGTATCGAAAATAATGAAGATGATGATCAAGGAAATGAAATCGACGATAATTTCCCTGATGAAACTCTCATGGAAATAAGTTCAGAAAACGAACCATGGTTCACAGATTTTGCAAACTACTTGGTCGCAAAAATAATGCGGAAAGGAATGACATAAGAAAAAAATATTCTTAAGCCTACTACTAATCCTCATACACACAAAATAATATTATATTTTTTTTTCTCACTCATTCTCTATCTGCATTTAAACCGTCAGTTATGTGAGTAGGAGGATATCTTAGAGTTGCAAACAAGGGATGTTGAACTGTTATATGGCATGACCCTAACTAGAATGAGTTATTCGCCAAAAGTTGGAGATCTTGTTGCCTTGACAACATTTAAACCCACATGCATTAGAGATCTTGATAAACGGAACAGCCCTTTTCTTATTGCATATGTTAGGAAATTTCTTAACAAAAAATCAATGAAAGTAGAAATTACGTCGTCAAAGCTCATTGATTCACCTGCACTAGGATCGGGAGGTTTTGCCGTTTACCTCACAAACTTGACTACAAATAAGCGTATATGGAAGGCTCTTCTGAAACTATCATATGCAATGACTCTCATTCAAAGAACATTTTCATTCAGCCCACCTGTAAGTACTTTTCCCTCACGGATTTTGTCGGGAGAAGGTAAACACCAAATATTTCACCAATTTGGTGTTTTGGTGTATGCCTTGGAGATGGTTAATAACTAATAGCACGAATTACACTTAAGTTGTCTTTTACTGACATCCCCCCACACGCGCGCGCGCACACACACACACACATATCACTAAATTTAGAATATCTGTAATCGGAGCTTTCCAGAGGCAGAACTTGGGGATAAAAAGAGTGGGTAATTACGGGAAAAAAAAATGATTGGAAGGCCTTATGACTAGGGGCAAATTTGTCACCCCTCTCTCTAAACATATACATTTGCAATTAATAGTTATTTCTTTTGGTCTATTAATTTGCTATCTAAGATTTACAGTGATGTAGTTTCGGCACTTGGAGTTTGCGTTTTTCAGTGCCAAATATATCTACGGGAAAATCTATATTCTGTCAATTGTTTAACGAATCAAATTAAGCGAAATTTTTTTTAAGAAATGAAAATAAGGTTTTTTTGATTAAAAGGGAGGAAGAATAAGCTATCGGGGACATAAATTTATCGCAAATCGATTTCTATGTTTTATAGGAAGAGATATCACATATATTTTGGTTGTTTGTTAACTTAGTTTATGTGATGCTTCTATATCTACTCTATAAAAATGTAGATTTTTTAAGTTCAAACTTAAACAAGAGAAACATAGATCGAAATGTATTATTGTCAATTTTTAATGGAATATACCACTCTATCACAAATACCAGTATTGTCAGAAGATAGGCGACAATAATCATATTGATGTATTTAGGGATGACTTATTTCCCCTTTAACATTGTTTAGCGGCAAGTTAAAGCCTCTCATAAATTCAGGGGCACATTTGCCATTTTGATATGTTTTAAGTTGGATATTTGCTCGTTTAACATTTACTATTTCATTCTTGAATAAGTCTTTCCGATAAAGGAGTCTGTAAATCCTGATATATCAACATATTGTTTTATATATGCTTGTATTTATACACAGGATATTAGGAACTGTGGTCAGTGTTTTGGTGCAAGAGAAAAGGCTGTTATTCACTCTGATCTGAGGCAAACTTTTGATTCATTTAAGCTGAATCCTTCATAAGAAGCTGCGGTGTTAAGTTGTCTTGCTGCTAACAAATGTATGCATCAAATCTGTACTAAACTGATATGGGGTCCTCCTGGAACTGGAAAAACAAAGACAGTTGCATCTCTCTTGTTTATCTTGTTAAGGACCAAACACAGGACGCTTATGTGTGCTCCTACAAATATTGCAGTAGTAGGAGCAGCAACAAGATTAGTAAGGTTGGTAAGGGACCATGATTTGGGATGTGGTACATATGGATTGGGAGACATCGTCGTATTTGGGAGCAAAGAAAGAATGAATATTACAGATAATCACAAAGAGCTTCATGATGTCTTTCTTGACTACAGACTTGATGTTCTCTTTAAAATTTTACCGCAGTGGAATTTTTATGTGGACAGCATAATCCGTGTTCTTGATAGTCTAACAAAAAGGCATGACACAATAAATAATAAGTGCAAATTTGTTGATTTATCTGATAAGCTGATTTTATGTATTACGATTTTGTGTACTCATTTGCCAACATCTGTACTTTCACTCGATTATGCAAACAAAATGTATCATTCCATTGCTTTGCTTCAGAAAGTTGATGCTTCTTTTAAGAAGATGAGTAAAAATGAATTCCAGAATGAAGCGCTCTTGAGCATAACTGAATGCCTGCAAGTATTGAAGGACCTTCAAGCGGTGTCTTTCATACCAGAAACTTTTCAACGATTGCATATGGTTCGACCCAAAGATCTTGCTAGGAAAAGGGTTGAACTTAAAAGGTTCTGTTTGGGAAATGCTTGTTTGATTTTCTGCACTGCCTCAAGCTCAATCAAACTGTGTAAGAATGGTCGGCCTATAGAAATGGTTTTGATTGATGAAGCTGCACAACTTAAAGAATGTGAATCACTCATCCCGTTAGAGCTTCCAGGGGTTCGCAATGCTGTGCTCGTTGGGGATGAAAGACAGCTTCCGTCTATGGTTCAAAGCAAGGTCGTTTCCAGAAAACACATCCGAAAGAATTGTTTCAAATTCTAGTATTTTTCTATTGTGGTAGCAACCAATTATATATGAATATTGATACATGGTAGCAACCAATTATTTGTGATGGAAATTGTGCTGCAAAACTTTTAGTCACATTAAAAACTTGGCTCTTATTATCGCTGGAAGCAACCTGAATTTAATTTAAGTGATGCAATTCTATTGTTTTAATTATGACAGGTTTGTGAGGAAGCTAAATTTGGAAGGAGTTTATTTGAGAGATTGGTGTTACTTGGACATGAGAAACACCTCCTCAACATTCAATACAGGATGCACCCAACAATTAGCTTGTTTCCCAATTCTGAGTTCTATGAGGGAAAGATTGTAGATGCTCCTAATGTCATCGAAACAGCTCATGAAAAGTGTTTTCTTGAGGGAGGTATGTACGGGTCATACTCGTTCATTAATGTAGAGTCTGGAAAGGAGGAACTGGACCAAAACAATAGCACAAAAAACATGTTGGAAGTCGCTGTAATTGCAGAAATCATTGCAGATCTTTACAGAGGTAGATTTTATAGTTATTTACTCTGGATGTCTATTTCTGGTTTGTTTAATACATTTTTTCTCTGTGACAGAATCTGTCGCCAAAAAACAAAAAGTTACTGTAGGATGCATTTCACCATACAAGGCTCAGGTTAATGCACTTGAAGAAAAACTCTGCAAGTACATCCAAGAGGCCAATCGGTCAAGTTTTTCTCTAAAAGTACGATCCATTGATGGTTTCCAAGGTGGCGAAGAAGATGTCATAATTTTCTCGACAGTGAGATGTAACTTTGATGGATCGGTTGGATTCTGTGCGAATTGTCAAAGAGCAAATGTAGGGTTAACTCGAGCCAGGCATTGCTTGTGGATTGTAGGAAACAAAGGAACCATGATCAAGAGTTGCTCAGTGTGGACAAAACTCATTTTAGATGCAGAAAACCGTGGGTGCCTCTATGATGCTAGTGACGACACGAATTTGGCTAATGCTATGGTGCATACGATGGTTGAGTTAGGCCATTTTGGTTTGTTCACTAAAATCTGACTCGATACTCTTTAAGGAGGCAAAATGGAAGGTACAAAATAATAAAACTAGAATTACTTAATGGGTTAGGATTGTATTTTATGTAAATCTCTTGTACTCAAGTGTAACTTATTACTCTATTTATATCATGTGTATCCTCACATTGAGGATCATCCATTCATTCAATCCTTTCCTAAACTCTATCATGGTATCATCCGCTCAGGTTCCTCCCCCCTTTTAATTTTCCAACCTATCGATTCCTCTTCCCATTCTTCCTTTCACCTTCCTCTCCACTATGTCAACCTCCAAAACTTCCGATGATTCACTGTCCATGACCGCCCTCCTACATTCTCTCAAAATCCAGTTATCATCAACCAATTTCCTGCTGTGGAAAAATCAAATATGGCCGCTGTTATTGGATCAAGGTCTCATCGGCCATATTGATGGCTCTGAGGCAGCCCCGCCGGAACAATTGACGACCGATGGCAAAACCACTACCAATCCGCTGTACTCCTCATGGAAGGCTGCCGATCGTCATGCTGTCATTCTTATCAATTCTTCTCTATCTGAAGAAGCGGTGTCGGTGACTGTTGGCCTCACCACTGCTCGGGCCATTTGGCAGGCACTTGAAGCCCAGTATTGCAACGCCTCAGTCGAGCGTGTTCACAATCTTCGTGATAAGTTGCGCTCCCTTGTCAAAGGGTCTGATTCTGTGGCAGAGTTTGGACGTAAGTTCAAAGGGTTTTGTGATCAACTATCGGCTATTGGTCATGCTGTTTCGGACACCGATAAGTTATATTGGTTCACCGCTGGTCTCGGTGTGGATTACATCAGTTTCACTTCAATTGTCCGGGCCACTCGTCCAATCCCTTTATTCCCAGATTTGGTTGCTCAAGCCGAGAGCCATGAGGTTCTCCTTCGTGATCTACAGGGACAACACAGTTCTACTGCGGCGTTTGTAGCTCAGTCTTCCCGTCCCCCTCGTCGTGGTGGAGGTGGACGTGGATACAATCATGGTGATCGTGGAAATAATGGAGGTGGACGTGGTTACCGCAACTATAGAGGAGGCAGAAACAATCGTGGTGATCGTGGAAATAATGGTGATCGTGGAAATAATGGCAATCGTAACAACAACAGGAACTCTCCTGCTCCTCACCCGTGCCAACTGTGTGGTCTCCATGGTCATGTGGCTAGTTCATGTCCTTCTCACGTGTCGTACCCCACCAGTGAAGCCCATCTTGCAAATTCTTTTCAGGCTCAATGTCAAGTTAATCCAAACGATGCAAGTTGGTATGTCGACTCCGGGGCTACCGACCATATGACTCAATCTCCTGGTAATATTCATGACATTATTTCTTGTAATGGGAAAGATAAGGTAACTTTTGGGGATGGCAAATCTCTGCCTATTTCTCACAGAGGACACAAAACTATTGGCAACAATATTCATCTTAAAAATGTCCTTGTGGTTCCTCAAATCACCAAAAATCTTCTTTCTGTCAATAAGTTAACTATGGACAACAATGTTGATGTGCTTTTTTCTCAACCAAATTTCTATGTTCAGGATCGGGGAACGAGGCAGGTCTTGGCTCAAGGACGATGTGAAAACGGGCTTTATGTGTTGAATCAAGATCATCAAGCTCTAAGTGCTGTTTCTACAAATAAAGCATCATATGAATTGTGGCATAGCCGTTTAGGACATGTGTCCAATGATGTTATTAAAATATTAAATAAAACGGGATTAGTGCAAGTCACATCCATTTTGCCTAAGCCTACTGTTTGTTCCTCGTGTCAAATGTCTAAAGCACATAAATTGCCATTTGATCTTAATCCAAAGTGTGCACTCTTTCCTCTCGACATCGTACATTGTGATTTATGGGGACCATCACCTATCACCTCTCATGAAGGTTATCGGTATTATGTTGCCTTTGTTGATGACTTTTCCAGGTTCACGTGGCTATATCCGCTACACACCAAAGCAATGTTCTCGACCATTTTAAATACTTTTATCACCTTTGTTCAAACTCAATTCTCGAGAAAAATCAAGGTTTTCCAAAGTGATGGTGGAGCGGAATTTGTTAATAACAAAGTTAAAAAGCTATTTGAAGACAATGGAACGTTTCATAGACTCTCGTGTCCGTACACTCCTCAGCAAAACGGACGTGTGGAACGCAAACATCGTCACATTGTCGAAACCGGGCTTGCTATGATGTACAGTGCTAAAATACCTTCATCTTATTGGGTTGAAGCTTTTAGCTCGGCGGTATACATTATTAATCGCCTTCCATCTAAAATTCTCGAAGGCAAATCTCCATTTGAGCACATGTTCGGCCATGTTCCTAACTACAATAATTTTCGCACCTTTGGGTGTCGTGTTTTTCCGTATCTGAGAGATTATTCGGCACATAAATTGGCACCGCGTTCGTTACCGTGCATCTTCATTGGATATGCAACCCAATATAAAGGATTTCGATGTTTAGAACCTATCTCACAACGGGTGTACATCACACGACATGCCACATTTGATGAATCATTTTTTCCATTCTCAGGAGACTCTTGTCCACAAAATAATGTTAATCTTGAATTAACATCTTTTATTGACAATTCTTGGATAGGCTCGGTCATAAACTCAGCCCCTCCACAAATGAAGCATGTTGACAAAGTTCAAAATTCTGCTCCATGTGGCCTCTGTTCAGATGAAGAAAATGGGCCTCCATCGTCTAGAAATTCTCAGGAGCAGCCCAATGGTTCTGGGCTGAACAGTTCGCCTTCATCTAACAATTCTCCACCTGCTGCTCCAGATCATGAGACCGAGCCATCAGCACCAACATCGCCAACTTCGCCTCCGCCACCGCCTCCAACAACAACTGGTCACCGCATGACGACTCGTTCCAAAGCTGGCATTTTCAAACCTGTTCACAAACCAGATTTTGTTCACACACACAACATCACGGTCTCTATGCTGCTCTCTTTGCGAAATTAGACCCAACGAGTTACAAAATTGCCGCTAAACAACAGGAATGGGTTATGGCCATGCGGAAAGAAATTGGTGCTCTACATCACAACAAAACATGGACACTTGTTCCTAGACCCGCAAACACTAATATTGTTGGCTCAAAATGGATCTTTCGTACTAAGTATCTATCAGATGGTACGATTGAAAGACACAAGGCTCGACTCGTTGCTCAAGGGTGCACTCAAGTTCCAGGTCTTGATTACTCTCAAACGTTCAGTCCGGTGGTTAAGGCTGCTACTATCCGCATTGTTTTATCGTTGGCTGTTATTAATGGATGGAAACTCCACCAACTCGATGTCAATAACGCGTTTTTACACGGTGCTCTTCAAGAACAAGTATACATGGAACAACCGCCTGGGTTCATTGATCCACAGTTCCCAAACCACGTTTGTCGACTCAACAAAGCTTTATATGGCCTAAAACAGGCGCCTCGGGCTTGGTTTCAACGTCTCAGTACATTCCTCATTCAGAATGGATTTTCTTGCAGTCGTGCTGACCCATCTCTATTTATTTTCAAACAGGATTCATGCATCATCTATTTACTGGCATATGTGGACGATTTAATTATCACTGGAAATCGGGGGAATGTTATATCCTCCTTCATCAATAGACTTAACTCTGAATTTGCTACAAAAGACTTGGGCGAGTTAAGCTATTTTCTTGGTCTAGAAGTAACTCACTCACAAGGACAACTATTCCTCAGTCAATCAAAATATGCTAGAGACATCTTAGAACGGGCTAATCTGTTACACGCTAAACCGATGGCCACTCCTCTTGCGGCCAACATTGTTTTTTCCTCCACAGGAGAGACATTCGAAGATCCTACCTTATACAGGTCATTGGTTGGGGCCCTTCAATACCTAACTATCACTCGTCCCGATATCTCCTATGCCGTAAATCAAGTAAGCCAGTTTCTGCAGAATCCCACCACTGGTCACTATCAGCATGTCAAACGAATACTCAGGTATGTTAAAGGTACAATTGATTTTGGGATCACCTTTCGCCGCGCAACTCCGTCCAACATTCTTGGTTATTCAGATGCTGATTGGGCCCGTTGTATTGAAACACGTCGATCAACTTATGGATACTCTATATTTTTTGGAGGCAACCTTGTTTCCTGGAGTGCCAAGAAACAGCCGAGTGTAGCACGCTCCAGTTGTGAATCTGAGTATCGAGCTATGGCCAATACCGCTGCTGAAATTGTTTGGGTTACTCACCTACTCAGGGAACTGCATGCGCTTCCACCTGATCGTCCCACCTTACTTTGTGACAATCAAAGTGCCATATTTTTAAGTCAAAATCCCATTGCTCATAAACGTGCTAAACATATAGACATCGATTACCACTTCATTCGGGAACTTGTCTCCTCCGGGAAGTTACACACAAAGTTTGTTCCTACCAAGCTCCAGGTGGCTGATATTTTTACTAAAAGTCTCCCAAGACCTCAGTTCGAATTCTTCCGAGACATGCTTGGCCTTGGGTCACCACCGTCTCGCTTGCGGGGGGATAATAAAACTAGAATTACTTAATGGGTTAGGATTGTATTTTATGTAAATCTCTTGTACTCAAGTGTAACTTATTACTCTATTTATATCATGTGTATCCTCACATTGAGGATCATCCATTCATTCAATCCTTTCCTAAACTCTATCACAAAATACAAAACTATATGCCTAAAGTCAAATATACTGTATATAACTCTTAGAAATTATAAGTAAATTGATTTTATGGCAGGTTAACTTTACCAGCATGTTTTTTGAAAGACTATCTAGTATCTCAAACCTTAACGTGCGTAAAGAAGTTATTACTCTTCTTGTGAAGCTTTCAAGTGGTTGGCGTGAACTCGGTGACAACAGTAGTAGCAAATTCTTTGAAAAACAAGGAATTTGTAATATTCTAGAGGCATATGGTGTTAATGAACAGTTATATCTTATTTGGAGTATAGACCTTGTCTATGAGAACTCAGTTATGTACTCAGGTTCTAATGTTTTGGGACATCATACCATTGTCTCAGATTCAACAACGTGCATTGTATTTGGCAAGGGTTTTTTGGAATTATACAGCAGATACAATCAATCGCTGTCTAACCAAACGTTTTGAAAAGTAAGATTACACTTTAAAATATACTTGCAGAATTCTATTTGTAGTGTGAAAATACTAGTTAGTTATTTTCATATTGACAGAAATCAAGTTCTACCAGTGACTTGGCCTATGGACTCGGCGCATGAAGTATCTGAATAGCTAGGCGCTCTCGAGCCAAGTAGCCTAACTGAGTTTAAACAACGAAGCAAGTGTGTTTTAGTTTCGTGCTATCAAAGTTCCATTGTTTGCAGAGAAATGAACGTATGGCAAGAGATGAAACATCAGTATGATGTAGATACTGTTAGGCTATTTTGTGTAAAGATGTAGGAAAAAAATGTTGTACATGCAGTACGTGTGTGTTTTTCTGAAATATCTTACTTTGCTGAGCCTGAAAACGGAAATTAGTTACTGTTGTAATTTAACCAGGCCAGATCTGGGTCATTACATACCGTGTTATGCACTTATGCTTCCATATATTATAAAATATGTCGTCAGGTTTGAATTAGTTTTAATTTAAGCATGTTACAGCAAGTTCTATTTTTTGTTTCTGGATTGAACAAACCCAATTAAGTTTGATTGAGTTTGGTTAAATTTTTTCGTGTAGATTGGTAAATACTCATCGAGCAGGTTACATAATATAACACTCCCAGCAAAATATATGTTTTGCAGCGGAAATAAAGTTGGGTGTTACCTCATGAGATGACAGCTACAATAATAGAAACGAACTCAAGTGAGTCGTTTTAAAAACCAAATCACACCTGTTAATGGGCATGGAGGTACGAAGTGTACACCCATTTGGTCCCTGAATACCTTGACTCAAATAGTGGTTAGCAGTTTCTACTGCTAGTATTAATATTACTACTGCTGAAGCAGCAGTTTCTACTGCTAGTACAATAATAGTGCTGCTGGACTGCTAGGCAAAAGATTCTACTGCTAGTGCAATTTATTGTGCTGCTAGGCATAGATTCTGCTGCTGGTAACGCATGATAAAATTTGTAACTAACTTTGCTCTATATTGGGAAGGTTCAAATTCGTAATTAAGACCATAATCTTCTGGTCTTGTAACCACTGTATCTAGAATTAAGGAATGTATATGGAGAATATTTGGCCAATATTTTCTCATAACTCCTTTGACTAGGGTTTTGAGTATATCTCTAATATATATAGAGATCATCCATCCGCATGAGAATACAGACAGAAAACCTAAACACTTGAAAGCAATTCAGTTCTTGATTTGTGCCTAAAACAAGAACATCACTTGGTCTTATCCCATAGAGATATTCGTGTAACCCAGGCATAGGGTCGAATAGTTTCTATTGGAAAGTGATTACACGATTTCAAGTGAATATCCGGTACATTGATTATCTTTACCCTGTTCTGGGAACACAGCAACAACCAAACGCAATACAACCAACAATCAATAGAAACTATTTTAGTGATAATCAATGGCTGCTGCGATGAGGCATATGGCTGCTAACTTTTCCAAACTGGAAAAGTTTGAAGGTGTCGATTTCAGAAAGTGGCAAAAGAAGATGCACTTCTTGTTGTCAAGCATGAATGTGGTGTATGTGCTGACTACATCCATTCCTGAAGATCATGGGGATGATGCTACTATGGAACAGATAAGGAACAGGAGCAAATGGGAGAATGATGACTATGTTTGCAGAGGGTTAATCCTCAATGGTATGTCTGATTCTTTGTTTGATCTTTATCAAAATGTTGAATCTTCTCAAGAACTGTGGGATTCCTTGGAAGCCAAATACATGGCTGAGGATGCATCAAGTAAGAAGTTCCTTGTAAGTAATTTTAACAATTACAAAATGGTCGATTCTAGACCTGTCATGGAATAATACAATGAACTTCTTAGTATACTTGGTCGATTCACACAACACAAGATGAACATGGATGAGGCTATTTCAGCCTCATGTATCATCGATAAATTACCTCCTTCTTGGAAAGATTTCAAGCATATGCTAAAGCATAAGAAGGAGGAATTAACTCTTGTTGAGTTGGGTAGTCATTTGCACATTGAGGAATCACTCAAAGCACATGAAAGTGACAAGCCAAAGAGCAGCAATGCTGCTGGTCCATCAGTTGTCAATTTGGTGGAGCATAACAACTCCTCCAGGAACAATGACAACAAGGGCAAACGTAAGCATCAGGATAACACCAAAACTGATCCTAACAAGAAGTCAAAAGCTACTTGTTGGAAGTGTGGTAAATCTGGACACTTCAGGAAGGATTGTAAAGGTGTTAAAATTGGCAATAAAACCAATGGATCAGGCACGAGTGGATCTGGGAGTGGTAATTCCCTGAAAGGTCAGAATATATTTGATAAGTCTTTTGAGATTTATTATGTTACATATATATCTGATGTGTACTTTGTGCAGGATGATGATGTTGCGTGGTGGGTTGACTCTGGAGCAACAACTCATGTGTGTAAAGATAGAAGCTGGTTCAAGACCTACGAGTCAATGAATGATGGTTCTATTCTTCATATGGGAAATGAGTCAACAGCCCTGGTGTATGGAAGAGGATGTGTGGATTTGAAGTTTAGTTCTGGAAAGATTGTTTCTTTGTTTAATGTTTTACATGTTCCTGTTATCAGAAAAAACTTGGTTTCTAGTAGTATTTTGAATAATTGTGGTTATAAACAAGTTATTGAATCTGATAAGTTTGTTTTGTCTAAACATGGTGTGTTTATTGGCTTTGGTTATTTATGTAATCGTATGTTCAGACTTAATATTGTTCATGATATGGTTAATTCTGCTTTCATGTTGACTTCTAATTTAAATGATTCAACCCTTTGGCATGCTAGACTTGGCCATGTACACTTTAAAAGAATGCAAGATATGTCTAAGGATGGGTTAATCCCAACATTTGACATGGATACTGAAAGGTGTAAAACTTGTATGATGAACAAGATAACTAAGAAACCATTTCAAAGTGTGAAACGTGAAACTAAAATATTGGAACTGGTTCACAGTGACTTATGTGATTTACATGCTACTCCCTCTTTGGGGAATAAGAAATACTTTGTGACTTTTATTGATGATGCTTCTAGGTTTTGCTATGTTTATTTATTACATACTAAGGATGAGGCATTAGATAAATTTAAAGTATTTAAAACTGAGGTTGAATTGCAACAAGAGTCCCTGATCAAGAGATTAAGGACTGATAGGGGAGGTGAGTACATGGATACTCTGTATTTTCAGTCTGTTGGTATAATCCATGAAACGACTGCTCCCTATACTCCTCAGTAAAATGGTATTTCTGAAAGGAAAAACAGGGTGCTGAAGGATATGGTTAATTCCATGTTGTCCTATTCTGGGCTGAGTCAAGGGTTCTGGGGTGAAGCTATGTTAACAGCTTGCTATTTATTAAATAGAGTTCCCAACAAAAGGAACAAGACAACCCCTTATGAACTCTGGACTAAAAAGAAACCCAACCTGAATTATCTCAGGGTTTGGGGTTGTAGGGCAGTTGTAAGACTCCCTGATCTAAAGCTAAAGACTTTGGGTGAAAGAGGCATTGAATGTATCTTTGTTGGATATGCTGAGCATTCCAAGGCATATAGGTTCTATGTTATTGAACCTAATGAATCTGTTTCAATTAACTCTATAATTGAATCAAGGGATGCCATCTTTGATGAGAATAGATTCTCATCAGTCCCTAGACCAAGTCAGAGGATTCCTAATGGAACTAATGATGTTGGTGTATCTGAGATCTCTGATGAGGTCCCTGATGAGGCTGTGGTTCAACAACCTGAACCTGAGCTCAGAAGGAGCAAAAGGGTTAGGACTCCAAAGTCATTTGGACCTGAGTTCCAATTATACTTAATTGAAGGAACAAGGGATGAGGTCTCTGACCAACACTCCTATTGCTTTAATTTTGAGGATGATCCCAAAATATTTGCTGAAGCAATGAAGTCCCAGGATGTTGCTTTCTGGAAAGAAGCAATAAATGATGAAATGGATTCCATCATGGGCAACAACACTTGGGTGTTGGCTGATCTACCACTTGGTTGCAAACCTTTGGGTTGCAAATGGATTTTCAAAAGGAAGATGAAGGTAGATGGAACTATTGAAAAGTTCAAGGCTAGACTAGTCATTCAAGGCTTTAAATAAAAGTCAGAGATAGACTATTTTGATACTTATGCCCCTGTAGCTCGTATCAGTACCATAAGATTGTTGTTTGCTTTGGCATCAATTCACAATCTGATTATTCATCAGATGGATGTGAAAACAGCTTTCTTGAATAGTGAATTGGATGAGGAGGTTTATATGAACCAACCTCAAGGCTTCCTCATGCCTGGCAATGAAAACAATGTGTGTAAACTAATTAAGTCCTTATATGGACTCGAGCAGGCACCTAAGCAATGGCATCAAAAATTTGATGAAGTGGTTTTGTCTAGTGGTTATTCACTTAACCAATCAAACAAATGTGTATATACCAAATTTGATGAATCTGGTAAAGGAGTCATCATTTGTCTATATGTTGATGACATGTTGATCTTTGGTACTGACCAAAATCAAGTTGACCTCACAAAGGAATTTTTGTCATCAAGGTTCTCCATGAAGTATATGGGGGAGGCTGATGTTATCCTTAGTATAAGGATTAAACATGAAAGTAACAAAATTTCTATATCTCAGTCTCATTACATTGAGAAAGTGTTGAGGAAATTTAATTACTTTGATTGTACTCCAGTGAGTACTCCTATGGATACAAGTGAGAAGCTCTTGCCTAATACTGGTAAAGCTGTATCTCAACTTGAGTATTCTAGGGTGATTGGCTGCTTAATGTATGCCATGACTTGTACTAGGCCTGATATTGCATTTGCTGTGGGAAAATTGAGTAGATATACTAGTAATCCTAGTGCTCATCATTGGCAAGCAATTCAGAGGGTACTGAAGTATTTAAAGATAACTATAGATTATAGCCTCTCATATACTGGTTATCCTTCAGTATTAGAAGGATACACAGATGCAAGTTGGATCAGTAACACTGAAGACAATTCGTCTACTAGTGGCTGGGTATTCCTACTTGGTGGAGGTGCAATTTCTTAGGCATCCAAGAAGCAAACTTGCATCACCAGTTCAACCATGGAATATGAATTTGTGGCCTTAGCAGCTGCTGGTAAAGAAGCTGAATGGTTGAAAAACTTGCTTCTTGAGATTCCATTGTGGCCTAAACCTATAGCACCTATTTCTATCCGTTGTGATAGTGCTGCTACATTGGCAAAGGCTTATAGCCAAATGTACAATGGGAAGTCTAGACACTTAGGTGTCAGGCATAGCATGATTCGTGAGCTTATCATGAATGGGGTGGTATCTATAGAGTTTGTCAGATCTCAACATAACTTAGCTGATCACTTGACGAAGGGTTTGGCTAGAGACTTGGTTTTAAAGTCTGCTAAAGGGATGGGTTTGAAGTCCAACTTAGTCACTGAATGCTAAGACACCCAACTCCCTCCTGAGGAAACTTGGGAGCCGAGTTCAATGTGGAAAGCTGAACATTTAGTGGACTGGAGCACATGTTTTATAAACATCCCAAGGTTGTGCTCAGAACCTGCTGAAAAGGAGGATGAAGTCTTTACTTCTCAATGGTTAATTTTCTTTGAAAAAGTGCTTAGCAGGAGCATGAATAAAGAGGAACCACCTATGTAAATGTTGAAGTTTTGCCGCTTCAGGAAGCTTTGGACTTTTAGCTTTTACAACATTTATGAATTGGATATGGACACATGGCTTGTATAGTGTCAGGAGCTTTTAAGTGTTTGAAACTTGTGTGTATTTTATCTTCAGGTATTCAAATGGGTTGAAGGGTTCAATTCTTAGAACACCCTGATTCTTGAATATTTGAACGTGTAATGTACTAAGATGAGAATTCAATCTTCAAGATATTTTCATTTATGCACATGTTTGTTTAATGTTTATTTTCATGCAAAGGAAGTGAACTAAATTTTGGGGAGGATTGTTGGAAAATTTAGTGCACTTGAGGGATTAATTCACACCTGTTAATGGGCATGGAGGTACGGAGTGTACACCCATTTGGTCCCTGAATACCCTGACTCAAATAGTGGTTAGCAGTTTCTACTGCTAGTATTAATATTACTACTGCTGAAGCAGCAGTTTCTACTGCTAGTGTTAATATTAGTACTGCTAAATCAGCAGTTTATACTGCTAGTACAATAATAGTGCTGCTGGACTGCTAGGCAAAAGATTCTACTGCTAGTGCAATTTATTGTGATGCTGGGCATAGATTCTGCTGCTGGTAACGCAGGATAGAATTTGTAACTAACTTTGCTCTATATTGGGAAGGTTCAAATTCGTAATTAAGACCATAATCTTCTGGTCTTGTAACCACTGTATCTAGAATTAAGGAATGTATATGGAGAATATTTGGCCAATATTTTCTCATAACTCCTTTGACTAGGGTTTTGAGTATATCTCTAATATATATAGAGATCATCCATCCACATGAGAATATAGACAGAAAACCTAAACACTTGAAAGCAATTCAGTTCTTGATTTGTGCCTAAAACAAGAACATCACTTGGTCTTATCCCATAGAGATATTCGTGTAACCTAGGTATAGGGTCGAATAGTTTCTATTGGAAAGTGATTACAAGATTTCGAGTGAATATCCGGTACGTTGATTATCTTTACCCTGTTCTGGGAACACAGCAACAACCAAACGCAATACAACCAACAGAACATAGAAAAATACCAAATTATAAAAGGTTCCCAGTAGTGCAAAGCACGCAAAACAACATAACAAGGTTTAAAGGTTTTTCGAATGATAGTAAATAAAAAATAGTAAAAGTAGATAGCCATCAAAAGTCTTCATGCCACTCCAAAAGCCAGAACAGTAATACTTCAAATACCTGAGATAAAACATAATAAAAAGTCAACACAAAGGTTGAGTGAAATCCATAGGTTTAAAAATAAATAGTTGAACACAAGATTTAAAAAGTCCGGATGATATGAGTAACAAATACAAATATCAGGTAAAGAGCGTATAGTTGCTAAGCTCATCACACAAAAAACGTTAACCGGCATCAATAACATTGATGTAAATAATAATAATAATCTCAAATTTTCCCTCAAGTAGGTAGTTTGCCGTCTACCTAGGTAAATCGAATATAGCACACACGTGTTGCCTATCTGGTCAACAGAGTGGGTTGCGTCAGTCCTATAGGCCTATACACTATATTCGCGCTCACTCGCAAGTGATTAATGGTTCATGATAAAGGGACTTGCTGGTGGCAATAGCGGTACTTAGCATAGGTATCATAATCAGGAAAGCATACGTTTAAAACAATTGTGTTCATAAAAAGTAAGTAGCATGTATCTCCCCCATGGGTTTATAAACAATTTAAAAGTAAAAAGTGGGGCTATGAATCATACCCTAGCAGTAGAGGAAACAAGATATCACAGTATGATCAGATAGAAGAGCACGACAGATAAACCTCGGCACAACCTAGTATTTAGGTAACATGTTTCAAAAAATGATACTCAAAAGTAATATATAAAAGTAACGTTCGTGGAATACTCGTGTTGTTAATTAAATGATTTAGTTTCAATGGCGATGAAAAGAAGTAATCGTTTGTATCTCGTGTGGTTTTTAGAAAGTATAGTTTCAAGATCAAATCACGTTCAGACGACGAAAGTCTGGGAAACTGATGCGCGTGATGTGTCGTTGCGGTTTAGCAGTATTAAAGCCTACTCAAGTTTTAAATTTATATTTAGCCGACTTATCAATAACACACACACTTAACGAGCAGTGTACCCGGTCAGTATGAATATAATGGTAAGCAGAGTGTCGATCACTAAGAGTGGAACGTATTATCTAGTTATTCTAATCAGTATTTTAATATCCTAAGTTAGTAATACAACCTAATCTAACGCAAGGGGGTTTCAGCCGGAGAGACTGGCACAGTTTGGTTACAATTAAATAGAAAACTAAACTAATGAGCACGAATCAGCGATTAGCACACATGTACACAAATAGATACTTGAGACAATAAGAAGACCTGCCCTAATAATTAAATAGCTTGTCACTTGTTTTATTGCTAGTTTTATATGAAGTGTATATAATTAAACCTTTCTCGTTGGCTCTAATCTTATCGGCGAGTAAACCCTTAATGATTACTTATGTCTATCCTACTTTTCTAGAGACGCTAGAATAAATAGGCGAGGAAGGGGCATGGCGACCCAAGCAAGACTCAGCTAGACACAGAGGTTATCAATGCACTAATAAAAGTCACCAAAGACATCAACATATAAACTTTAATTAATGGGAAAGCAATATTAAGGGGAGTGCATGATCTTTCGTAGTCACATGACACAAGCCCATCAATCCTGATGAATTAAAGCGTATTAAAACAATAAAACAAAACTACTTAATGAATTAAATACATGCAGGACCTTCTTACAGCTCTTGTATCTTTGTTTGAGGTGTGTCTTGTGCTGCTTGGTCGTCTGAATTCGGCTCTAGGGTTATACAAAAGGTCTCTTAAATTCGTCTGACCTTGGGGTATTTATAGTTTCTGTCTGAGGGATCGATGCTGCGCATTGAGTTGATAGATGCGGCGCATTGACTTAACTTCGCGTGGGGTCCAAGATTAATATATTCTGAAATATTCGTACACCGTCTTCAGATGCGGCGTAACTTGATCTTTGTATGCGGCGCATGTACTTTAGCTGTCTTGGATTGTAACTGGTGAAATCTTGATAGAGATACGCCGTATGTTAGAAGTATATTGCGGCGTATCTGGAGTAGAACGAGCTTGATCTTTTTCTTTGACCAAAGTTTCATATACAACGCATGACAGAATTGCATGCGGCGCATTCTTCAAAGTCAGGCAATGGTCTTCGAATTCATCTAAGTATGATATTGCGTTGTATCTGTTGAGTGAGATACGACGCATCTTCTGGATTTCAATAGACTTTTGACATCTCGCTTGTTTTGCTCCATAATTAGTCCAAAATCGCCAAGTTTCACATAATGCTTGTTTTTACCTGAGAATTACTAAAGTAAACATTAATGTATCGATTCTCATATATAATATAATAAAACAAGTCAAATAAATAGGATAAATGATGATAATAAAATGTACTTATTTGTGTTCATCAAATATCCCCCCACTTGAACTTTACTTGTCCCCAAGTAAACCTTAGAATTAATCATATGAAAATGTATCCTAAAAGATATTAGGATTTATTTTTATATTTAAGCACGTATTCGTTTTGTCATAATCGCACAACCAAACACTTAACGAAGTAGAAACCAAAATAATTTTTAATGTAAAACAATTCTAAATTGTTTAGTTGCTTAGTCGTGACGAATATTCTATCATAGGCTTGGCAAGTATACGCATCTCCCCCACTAAAGCCAAGGAGTAACAAGTCTAAAGCGGTAAAAAGGGTTTGTTGGTTAAGGGTTGATCATCCTTTTTAATCTCTATCGATCTCATATTCCAGAAAAGGCGACAAAATTACAAATACATGATCAAATCCACGACCACGATACTTGCAATTGCTCAATTCCTTAAATCGAATGGGCTAAAGATAGGACCAAGTAATCTTCACCAATAATATTATATCAAAAAGGGCGACAAAATCATAAATACATAGCCGAATCCACGACTACGATACTTAAGATTGCTCAAATCCCTAATCTCAATAAATCAAAGGTTTGGATGAAGAATGATATAGGGTATGGATAATATTTGGGATACAAATTGGTGTAAAATGAAAAATAAACAAAACAGATAAATTAAAATCCTAAGTGTGGTTAATCACTTTCCCAACCATCCCATGAATAAGACTCATATCATTGAATAACTCACGCTTTAACACTTGAAACACACGCTTTAGGTAGACACGAATTATACTCAACAAGATCTCAATCAAAGAATAACCTTAGTTGGCGTTCCCATAACGGCCAACTCCCATTCAATCCATAAATATAATATACAACAACACACGAAAAATAAACTAAAAGATATACAATATTTACTTTCATACCAATTGCATTGTGCAATTTCCCGACCTAACCAAAGATAATGAATTACGCACGCGAACACAGGTAATGTAAGGAAACACACTTTGCCTAAAGCAATTAACCACGGATTTTAATCTACAGGGTAGGCTAAGGTGTAAGGGTGTATCGAAACATTATAACAAAGGTGTAAGAAACGAAAGGAATGGCTCTGAGTGTTTTTCTAGGGGTATCTTACTCTAAAAGTGAGAGTAAACAAAGGGTTTATACGGGGGTTAACTAACCAGTGTAGTTAGTTAATATCACATAACATATAAAGGCTTTTTGGGTGTAATCCTAGAAATTTACCAATTTAGACAAGTCACTCCAATTATATAGATAATACTCATTATGGTGGTCTCGAATAGTATACAAGCCAAGTTCTAAAGTTTACAAGTCACCGGCACACTAAAGTTTTAATATTATTGAAAGAATAGAGTTATGTGTGCGGTTATGTAATTTAGACTTTAAACAAAAACATGCTAAAAAAAATTTAAATTTTGATATATTAAGCGCATTATAAGCATATTTTGAAAAAGTTTAGGACAAGTAAGTGTTCTAATTCTCCATCCCCCACTTAAGTTAAACAACGTCCTCGTTGTTTGTGTCAAAGGTTAAAAACTGGAAAATAAAAGAATTAGAACAGAAAAACTCCCCTGAGATTTGCTCGGTATGATCCTCCATTATTTGTATAAGAGCAAAAATCAACTTTCTTGTGGATGAGAACGTTTAAGCTTCATAAATGATGTATCCACAAAAATGCAGGAATCTATAATACCATTTAGACTTTAACACACCTGAGTTAAGAAGGTTCAAACTTGCATAATACATTAGTAGTTAGTAAAAATAAAACCTAAAAAATTAAACTATAAATCATCAGGTCAGTCGATACGCCGTATCTTATGGAAGAAGATACGCCGTATCGAGCCTGAAATAAATACGAAATAAAATAAAATAAAGGATAGGATGCGTCGCATCCGTTTCACTAAATGCGGCGCATGTAGTTACCAAACAGACTGTTAACAATCTGTTGTAAAATTGGCACGTTTTACGGTTTACCTCTCGGGTTCTCTCGTTCACTCATGCTGAACTTAATGCCAGTCTCCATCAAACATAATAAGAAACATAAACTGAAACATTAAATAAACACATGATAATAGTATTTAGTACAATCCCAAAAGAGTAAAAATGTACGAGGAACGATGTCTATAAATTCAAACACATGAAATCAAGGATGTGGGGAGTCGTCTCCTTCAGCCGAGCGAGTCTCTGTGGTGCTAGCATCATCGGTCCGAGGTCGGACTCTGCGTGTGCCATGTGAAGGGAGCCGGGAGTATCTGATCATGCCTCTAACGTAAGTACCATCTGGGCGAGTATGGTTCGTGCCCTGATGCTCCAGAATCTGACTCACACTCCCAACTAGCCAACCTATATCCCTCCTGACTATAGCAACGTCAGCCCTCATACCGTCAACTATACCCCTCAAAGCTCTCACCTCCTCCTCAGCTTGCTCTACTCTCTGACCGACAGTACGTACAACTGGTGGCAGGGGTACCTGTGGCTCCTCCTGAGCTGGAGCAGCAGCTGGAGCTCCCTGGGGATCTCCCTGCTCTGGCTTTACCTCTACTGGTCTAACGGGACCCAATGCTACCCAATAGCATCCCCCCATGATCATCTCATAAATCCCTAACCTAAATAGATAATCCTGACCAATAACCGGCAAACTGGTCACCTCAATCTCTAAACCAGCAGGGATCTCATCACCAATCACACCAAAATGTCGGGCCAATCTGGACACAAAATGTCCCCCGGTCATCTGGCTCCTTCTGTCTCTCCCTAAAGCGCCTCTATGAAGGAAATGTGCCAAAAAGTGAGGGATGTTCACCACCAATCCCTCATCCATGCTCCTGAGAAGGAAGAGATCAAGAGTGGTCACCTTCTCTGGTGACTGACCTCTCCCAGCAATGGTCAACGTAATCATCCGGTGGCACAATCTCCTCAAAGGCTCTCTGATGAGTGTGTAGGATGAGGTGGTAGTGGTGGAATCACCCCCAGAGGATATCCTCTCCCAGTAATCACCGAGCAACATCCTATCTGGAACTACCCGTAAGCTCTCAGTCCAGTATCTAGCAAACCCAGCAGATCCTATCTCCTCCTCAGTATGTAATCCCATGGCAAAAATGAACTGCTGCATCGACATCTGCCAGTGTACCCCACCTAACCTAAACACCAGAGTATCAGCTGTATCTAACTCCACATCAGTCTCCCTGTAATAAACCGTACTAAAGAACTCTAGCATGAGCTCCTTAATCAGAGGCTCATCAATACCAAACAACCTCTCCCATGCATACGATCTAAACACAACATCGTCATCCTCATTCCTCACCACCATCTCTAACCTATCACGAAGACTACCAGCAGCATTCCCTCCGTTAATCATACCAACACCCTCAAAATCCAAAACCGAAACCCTAAAGATTTTCCTAAAGAAAATCGCCCTTAGTCTCCTTTCATAGTCAGCCTCAGTTTCTGGTGTAAGTCCCATGGTTTCAAAACGGAGCCACAAATGCCTGCGTTCAACTACTGGTAATGCCATCTGAAATAAATTTTAAGGTTAGAGAACAGTTCTGAAATATGGTCGATACGGCGCATTTGATGAAGCAATGCAGCGTATCTTAGTTGCACAAAATAAAAGAGATGCGGAGCACGCAATAACAATTACTAATACGGCGTATCCAATAAATAAAATACGGCGTATGGAGGATGCGTCGTATCTAAATTACATAATACGTCGCAACAATAGTGGAAATATTTAAATTAAAAATAGGTTGTTACGCCGTATCAAGTAACTTAGATGTGCCGCATCTAGCAATGTATCAGTATAAAAGAAAGGGGGTCAGGCACGTTTTCCAAGAATCCGGCCCCATGACGTAAACTCCCACTCAACATCACGGTTCCATTTACCCATATATCAAAATCTAAAAGTTCCTTTTACCACAACGATTTCATTTTCCCTTCAAAATTCAAAAACAATCTCCCCGAACCCTAATTTTTATTCAAATTAAATCGGTTTGAAATTCAATGATCTATCCAAAATTAATATAGGGGAAATCATCTAGTCCAAGTTCTAATCAAATCCCCTAAATTTTCCATCAAAATCGATATATTGCATAAACCCTAATTTTTAAATTTAAACAAAATTAAATAGGATTATTACCTTATATCACGCTTAGGATTCGGTCAAGAACTCAGATTAAAGGGTTTGATTCGAGACAAGTGGTGTGCGCGTTTTTTTTTAATTGTGTGTAAATTTTGGGTAAAAAGTAAAAATCCGGCACATCTCTTTCATATTTATAGGGCAAATACGATGCGCCGTATCGCATAATTATCATGCGCCATAATTATCTAAATTCGTTGACTGGTCAATAAGTGTTAATTAGTCAGAGATACGGCGCTTAGAATACTAAGATCTGCCGTATTGTTGTGCCAGTGAACAAAATTTAAATAGGGAACGTACCTTGGCCTCCGCAACACATTTCCTTATACATCAAATTGGGGTAAAACGGTATACCATATGATATATATAAATTCAAGATAAGAGCAATAGGCATATCCGTTTTATTAATGATTATAATCTTATTGTTTAGTGGATAATGATTTATTCCAAGGTTAGGAGCAAATATCGTTTTAAGCTTACAAAATTGAGATTATAATTTGAACCTGATGTATTACATAGATCAATTTATGAAGAACTCTTACGGAAATTACAACTTTCGTTGTGGAATTCGGTGTTTTTGCATTTAGGTAATTTATAAGAAGAGAGGTTTATATCAGTGTTTAGCATGCAATTTTCACTTTTTAGTAACCTGTTTCTTAAAAATTTTCTTTTCAGACATGAACATGTAATAGTTAGATTAAAGTAAAGGAAATTTACTTTTATCGTCAAATATTCGGGAGAGGTTTCGTAGAGAACTCTCCTTAAGGCTAGGTGAATTATTGTAAAGGATACCTGGAATTCTATTTCAAGAATTTAAGATACTCAATGTTACTAGTACTGAGTTTTCCTCTACTCTTGTCGCCTTATTACAACCTTCCAGTCATCGAAGGTTTGATCACTCCAGCTAGCATCTCTTGGTTAGGTTCAGAATATAATCTTCCATAGTGATGCTTAAGTCATCATTTATTCTGAAAGTAAACTAACTTGTGCACGAGAGTAGTGAAACGATCAAAGTGAATATCAAAAATCAATTATATTTATTAAATTAAATGCGTCGTATTAATAAAAGCTAATGCGCTGTATTTTCGTTACGTTTAAAAATACATGATTTTTGATTTAGTAGATGTGCCGTATCGATAAAGATCGATGCGTCGCTTCTGTTTAATAATTCGAAAAACCGTTTTTAATTTAAATAGAAAATACGCTGTATCTGTTTAAAACAGATGCGTCGTATGGCGTTAGGGTTTAGAAAAATTTCTTATTAAAAACAGAATACGCCGTATCTTGGGGAAAGATGCGTCGTACTCGAATTTATTAAACGCGTTGTATTTTATAAAAATTAAACGCAATACGCCGTGTCTGTGAAAACAGATCCGCCGTATCGTTTGTATCAGCACAATACAACGACAGCAGAATGCAGAAAAATACAGAAAAAAGAAAAACAAAAAAAACAAACAAAAGAAACAAAAATACAGAAAACAAAAACACACAAAAACAGTAAATATGCAAATTATACAATGAATGCAATCTATCTAATATACAACAGGGTTAGTGGTTAGAATCTAAAAAAAAAAAAACTAAAAAGAAAAACCTAATTAAAATACTTAATCAAATTAACAGATAATAACAATTCACTCCCCGGCAACGGCGCCAAAAAACTTGATGCGCGTGATGTGTCGTTGCGGTTTAGCAGTATTAATGCCTACTCAAGTTTTAAATTTATATTTAGCCGACTTATCAATAACACACACACTTAACAAGCAGTGTACCCGGTCCGTATGAATATAATGGTAAGCAGAGTGTCGATCACTAAGAGTGGAACGTATTATCTAGTTATTCTAATCAGTATTTTAATATCCTAAGTTAGTAATACAACCTAATCTAACGCAAGGGGGTTCAGCCTGAGAGACTGGCACAGTTTGGTTATAATTAAATAGAAAACTAAACTAATGAGCACGAATCAGCGATTGGCACACACGTACACAGATAGATACTCGAGACAATAAGAAGACCTGTCCTAATAATTAAATAGCTTGTCACTTGTTTTATTGCTAGTTTTAAATGAAGTGTATATAATTAAACCTTTCTCGTTGGCTCTAATCTTATCGGCGTGTAAACCCTTAATGATTACTTATGTCTATCCTACTTTTCTAGAGACGCTAGAATAAATAGGCGAGGAAGGGGCATGGCGACCCAAGCAAGACTCAGCTAGAAACAGAGGTTATCAATGCACTAATAAAAGTCACCAAAGACATCAACATATAAACTTTAATTAATGGGAAAGCAATATTAAGGGGAGTGCATGATCTTCCGTAGTCACATGACACAAGCCCATCAATCCTGATGAATTAAAGCGTACTAAAACAATAAAACAAAACTACTTAAAGAATTGAATACATGCAGGACCTTCTTACAGCTCTTGTGTCTTTGTTTGAGGTGTGTCTTGTGCTGCTTGCTCGTCTGAATTCGGCTCTAGGGTTATACAAAAGGTCTCTTAAATTCGTCTGACCTTGGGGTATTTATAGTTTCTGTCAGAGGGATCGATGCGGCGCATTGAGTTGATAGATGCGGCGCATTGACTTAACTTCGTGTGGGGTCCAAGATTAATATATTCTGGAATATTCGTACACCGTCTTCAGATGCGGCGTAACTTGATCTTTGTATGCGGCGCATGTACTTTAGCTGTCTTGGATTGTAACTGGTGAAATCTTGATAGTGATACGCCGTATGTTAGAAGTATATTGCGGCGTATCTGGAGTAGAACGAGCTTGATCTTCTTCTTTGACCAAAGTTTCATATGCGGTGCATGACAGAATTGCATGAGGCGCATTCTTCAAATTCAGGCAATGGTCTTCGAATTCATCTAAGTATGATATTGCGTCGTATCTGTTGATTGAGATACGGTGCATCTTCTGGATTTCAGTAGACTTTTGACATCTCGCTTGTTTTGCTCCATAATTAGTCCAAAATCGCCAAGTTTCACATAATGCTTGTTTTTACCTGAGAATTACTAAAGTAAACATTAATGTATCGATTCTCATATATAATATAATAAAACAAGTCAAATAAATATGATAAATGATGATAATAAAATATACTTATTTGAGTTCATCAGAAACAAAATCAAACAAATAGGAAAAGAAAAGAAAATAATAAAGAAATAAGAAGTAAGAAATAATAATTAAGAAAGAAACGTCAATAAGTTGTTTCGGTGTTTTACCCCGTAGCCAAAATAGTTGATAAAACGTTATGATTTAGGAAAGTAATGTAAATTTGTTAAAAAGGTTTACGATGTTGATAATTAAGTAATTAGAAAAGTTTATAACATTTACAAATCGTAATCGTTTAAGTTATAAAATGGTTTTTATAAAATTTGGATATGATGCGTCCGTTTATACAACATTTACAAGTCGTTACGACTTTTGAATAACAAGATTTTATTTATTACATTTTCACAAATTGATACAAGCTTATACAAGTTTATACAAATTTTATTGTTTATTTGTCGTTATCATTCGCGTAAATATTAGTGTCAGGTTTATCGACCATTTTGTGTCCGAAGTACAAAATCGTCCATAAGTCCATCGGATAATACCCTAAATCTAATAACGATCAATCCAATATAACATCCAAGCATAGGTTTTTGTTGCAAATTCCAATATCCAAATCAATATCCAATGTACTCCCAAATAGCATCCAAAACACCATCGACAAAACAAAAATATAAATTAAGTTAGTAAGTGAATAATGGAATAGTTAGCAAAAGGAAAACAAACTAACACATATCATTGGGCTTTAGGCCCAACATTAATACTTTAACCCAACACACTAACTTGGGCTTACGGGCCCAATTTTACCCAATATTGACCTAATGGGCTCTTTAGCCCTTTTGGCAACTCAAACCTAATCCAAAACACAATACAAACACAAACACAAACTACACTTGTTTAGTTTTGACGAAAATACGTTTTGACCATATCACGACCAAACCACTACGATGTTTCCTTAACCTCGTTTACGACTTCAACTAGTACTCGGCTAATCAATAATACAACCAAAGTCGCTACGACACTTTGTGTGTCATGGTACACATCACGACACTCCCCGTGAGTGTCATTTTCAAACTAACGATCCACAAAATAATTCACCACGGCTAAACTACTATTTCAACACTAACATATCACTAACCAAAGGTCTCAGCAATTTAATCAAGCTCAAGGCCGTGACTCCCATTAGTCACGGCTCAACCTACTCGACCTAAAACCATTTCCTATGGTTCGGATAACACAAAAACAACAAGTCGTGACTCCCTTGAGTCACGACTCACCACTATACGAGACCCAATATCAATCGGTCAAACCCAAAACGCAACCAAACAATTAACAAACCTCAAAATAAATAAACAAGGACGATTTAAGCTCAAATATAACCAAACACATATAAAATAAATACATTACACCCTGAGTCAACTCAACTCGTGAATTGGCTCGGACGAGTCAAGTGACTTGGTGACGAGTTCAAACGAGTTTAGCTTTAAAAATCTAGATCCACACGAGTTGTAACTAGAAAACATTAGTTTTATTGTTTTTGTATCCAAATCGTTTAGGTTTATTCAAAACCGATTAGGGTTTAGTTAAAAAAATGAAAGAAATAAAGAAAAGGGGGCGCGTAGTTCTTACCAATCGAAAGAGAAAGGTGAGAGGTGGTGGTAGTACACGGCCGTGAGCGACGGTGGTAACCAAAACAAACCCAAACGAGCTCCTCTCATTCTAATCTTCTCTAGAAACGTTCCCCGTGTCTCGATCTATGCGTTGGTATCAAAAGAAAGGTAGCCGGAATTTTGGTCGGACGGCGGTGACGGCGCCGGAGATTTTTTCCGGTGAGAGTGATGATACCAAATGGGGGAAACCCTAAAATGGGTGCTTATATACTCCCACAGGGGACAAAACGTGTACAAATGAAACAAGAGGGGGCGACGGTGTAAATATGAGGAAGGGGGCAGTTTTGAAACTTTGGCAATCTTTTAATAATAACCCTTGTGGGCCCCACTTGAGGTAGTAAACTTTTGTTTTAAAATACGGGACTTTCGCCATTGCGTCCGGAATAATTTTTCTGATAAAAACGAGTATTCACACGTATAGTTTTCTCGGTTTTAATTTTAATTAGTAAAACAAATCGTTTCATGTATTTTAGGTTGTGCTGGATCGATTAGTTAATAACCTTCACGTTTCACAACATATCCTCTATTTTTCAAGCTCAAATAGGTTCGGGAAAGTTTAAAAGCTAAGGGAAATAAAAAATAAATATTTTGGCTAATAAAATAAGTTTAGGAAAACTACCAATTATTACACATTAATTGTCTTTGATAGACATGCTATGTGTTACTAATTTTTAGCAACGTCAGATGAGTTTTTTGCAACATATTTATCGACACTTTTGTCGCAGACTTTTTAGCCGCAATGGCACAATGTTATCGTCCTTGATGGTGAGTGAAGTTGTTAACGTGTTGCTACTTTTAAAGTGATGTTACACACTAATAATGTTCTATTAAATTTGGGGGTATTTGGAGACGATAAAAATGTAATTTTTATGGTGTACCTTGAGACAAATTAGTTAAGTAAATGGCAAAAATTAAGGCTTTTAGATAACGCGAAAATTAAAAGAGGTTAAGGTGGTCATTTGACGAAATAATGTTCTTAGAAGGGTATTGGGGTTTAGAACTCGTTTACACATCCAGCGGGTGTTGTGTGATTTCAAGGGAGTTCGAAAATCTTACTATACTCTAAGACTAGTGCCAGCCGAGTGTAGCAAGGCACTGGCAAGGTCTTCCTGGTTTGCAATACATCTCTCACCCAAAATCCCATCACTCACTCCCAACCAATCCCCTTATGCCACATCATTCACTTACTTTTTCCATCACTCACTTTAATTTTTGTTGGCATCACCATCACTCACCCAAAATCCCATCACTCACTTCAATTTTCTTTTCTTTTTTTAAAGCAAAACTAAAATTCCATTAAAATTAAAAAACATTGCACACATAAGGCAAAATTGCATATATATCCCTCCCAAAGTGAATAATTGCATATATATCCTTTGTACAAGTTTTTGCTGCACATAGTACAATGGTTTTTATGCATGCTTTGGATATATATAAAATTATGCATTTTCGGAAGGATATATATGCAAAAACCCCACATAATATTACTAAAAAACATAAAATAACTAAAATTCCATTAAAATTAAAAACCATAAATAAAATATTACTAAAAAAAACCTTAAAACTAAATTAAAACTACATTAAAACAAACGTAAAAAACATTAAAACTTAACTTAAAAACATTAAATCCTACAAACTACACGGCCAACCGTATTTGGCGCATATCTCGCGTTTCCTACTGATGACGAATTCCTTAAATGTCGGGTCTGGGATATTGTCCTGCGGGTCCATAACGAACTTCATGTCACGATTGTAGACCTCCCCGTCAATAAACTTGAAATTATTCTTCGTCCTTTTTCTTTAGAACCTCCAACTGCGCCTTCAATAAACTTTCCTTTTAGGCCGTGTAACTTGTCAAGGTATCACGAATCGAACTTCGGCTTGAATCTTCACAATTCGCCTTTTTTTTGCCTCTCGATTGACGTGATGGAGCAGGGTTATCGTTGAGGTTAGGTAAGTGACAGTCGAAATCTTCCTCGTTTGTTGGTGTTTGAGCGTTACTTGACTCGGGCGACTTTCTTTTGTTGCTCGATCCCTGGGATTCTTGAATCGGACCAATCACCGGTTGTTCGAGCCACTTTGGTTGATCTTTGAGAATGTGCCACGCTTTAACATGCGGGAACGGTTTCCTAAATTGTTTTTCAAAATCGGCATTGGCTCTCTCTAAGATTTGTAAATCGTTGCACCCACTTTGGTTGATACGCACCTACATATTTATAAAAAAAATGTAATACAAGTATATATAAAACTTCAATATATATATATATATATATATATATAATATATATATATATATATATATATATATATATATATATATATATATATATATATTATATATATATAACGTATGTATTTATTTAAAACTGCAAAAAATCACGAAGATATAAATTATACCGCTTGATGGAAGTAACTGTTGAACGCAACGATAGCCGCGTTCATAGGAGTCCATTTCGAGTTAACTTGATCTTTCGTGCGTGTGCTTCCTGGTATAAGGCTTTGATAATTCTTTAGAACTCGCTTCCAAAATCCCTGCTTTGTTTGACGGTCGCCAACTTGTTTGTCCACTGAAATTTTAATCAAAGTCTTAGCTAACGCCTCCTCCTCCTCGGGCGTCCAAAGCTTATTGACTTTTTTTTGAGGCCGCGTTACCACCACCTCGGCTTCAACTTCTTCGGCTTCTTCATTAATTGGTTGTGTCTCGGGTACCATGTCAACATGGTCGAAATCTTCATCATCATCAGTATCATCACGAATGGGTAACGGAGCGCTTTCCCGTTCACGCCTTTTTTGTTGGCTATACCGCGGCTCAAACAGGTCGAAGTGAGTAGGCAATTGCGGGAGGGGTTGTTGGGTGTAGAAAAATGGTGGAGATTGAGGTTCGTACATTTGGGGGTGGTAAACGGGTTGAGATTGAGAAGATGCTTCGTACAATTGGGGGCGGTAAACAGGTTGTGATTAAACTCGAGGGCGAAATGCGCCCCTCGATACTCGGTTGGTATTCTAGGATCCTTATTTTTTTTAGGCTCCATATTTTTTTTTAAAAGTGAGTTCATATTTGTAAAGAATTTGAGGCTCGGTATATTTTTTTTGGTTGTGTATGTTTGTTTGCAAAAAGTGTGTCAAATATTTATAAATAAAAAAAAATAGCCGTTTTGCTCAAACGGTCGAAAAAAGTAAATGCAACGTTCGAATTTTTTCCTTCTTCCCGTGCGTGATCCGATCACGTAAAAAACCATCCCGCATCCCATCACGCAGGCACGGCGGCGGTGTTGCCGTGCGTGATGGATGCTGTCCCATGCCATCACTCACCCGTTGCCAACTTCCTCACGCAGCAAGTCCACTGGGTGGGGTTTGGTTCACGCCGGTAAGGACCCAAACAATGAACGGTGAACTCTTCTCCTTATATGATTTCGTGCCAAGTTGGTCCCCTTAAATGTTTTATTATTTGTTATTTGGTTTGTGAGTATGTGTGGGGTATTTAGTGGGGTATGTTTGTATAAAAATCAGTATTTTAATAAACAAATAAAATGAGATGAAAGGTAAAGTGGTGTGAGTGATTGGGAGTGAAAAGTGAGAGGGTGGTGGTGTAAGGTGAATTGTGTTATGGATGTGATCTTATGAACACGTGTGATTGGTGAAATTACACGTGATTCCTAACATATAAATCAAATGTGATTTGTTTAATCACATGATTCCTAACATATAAATCCCATGTGATTTTTCCAGACACAAATTTTAACACTAAAACAAAACTTGAAAAAAAAAGTTCGTCAAAAGTATATGAACTGCTTGTCGATTTAAAGATAAAAAAATTCTCGTCGCGATGATACATTTTTTGTCGCTTAACGATTTACCATTTTCAAGATATTTTATTTTCAAAAAAAAAGAAGTGAAAAGTTTTTTAAAATTTAAAAGTTTTAAAGAGAATATGGGGTATATAACGATCTCAACTCAACTCTAAAATGTAAAAGATTTAAAATTTAATTATACATAATTAATAATTGATTTTAAAACATTTAAATACCAACAGATTAATCCCCACCTTCCATCCTCATTTAATTTATTGGCTAGGATTAAACACAATACTTACATTACAAAGGCATTTTAGTCAATATATAAACAAAATATCCAAACCCACCCTTTTAAACTCTTTTTTTTTTCACACACAAAGTGTATGTTTCTGTCTCCCATGTTTTCTATCAATCATCTTCGTCATCACGTAACCTTTATAACCAAATCCACCAAGCCCTAATTTTATTGTTTAATACATCAATCGATCATCTAAATCATCTCAGATCATCATATACGTTATTCATCATCACGTTTTTGCATCAGATCTAAGTTTTGATCCGTTAATAAAGGTAATTGATCTCTATAAACTCGTTAATTATCACAAACTGAAGTTATTTGGTCATATTATAAGCCAATCAATTCATATTTTTCAAACTAATTAGGTGTTATAGATTCGGTTCAAACAATTGAGGAAAATTTTGTTTCGACAGACTCCGCTCTTACGGCTCAGTGTACTGAAGAGATTATGACATACGAACACAAGGATGAAATGGAAATTATTACTAGTAAGATGAAAGTTTCTTTTTTGTTATTGAATTTTTTGATTATTGATGAGGCGAAAAGTGTACCGCTTTTCGGGGGTCATTTAAGCCCTAAATCGTATTTATTTGATCAAATATTGCCCTAAATCGTTCCTTTTGTCATTTTAGGTACTTTGGAGATGAAATTTGGAAAAGGAAGCATTTTGGACGTTTTTGGAGCATAAAAGTGAAGAAAACGACAAAGTTTCTAAATCTGCTGGAATAGTACCTGTGACGGCGTCAAGCCCCAGTGTGACGCCGTCAATCCTTGATAAGCCAGAGAGGATTTTGGAAGATTAAAGGGGGACGGCGTCAAGAAGGCCATCAAGAAACCCTAACCGCGGCGAAGTGACGGCGTCAGGACTCAACCTGACGACGTCAGAAGCCATTGAGTGACGACGTCAGAATGACAACTTGCACAAGAAGAAACCCTAGTAAAACCGTCACATGCTGATCAAGACAATCACAACTTACGCGCGGAGTAGCTGTCACTGTTTTGGTCATAAAATCTTCATACGAACTCGGATTTGGGTGATTCAAAAGGCCACGCGAAGAGGACGAAAAGATCTACAATTTGGTGAAAATGGGAAGTTGACGCCGTCACTTGTACGAGCTGACGCCGTCAAGCCTTGCCGACAGAAATATTGCCTATAAATACAACATCATAACTTCACTTTTTGTAAGCCCTAAACCCTAAGTCCGATTCTAGGGTTTAGGTAGGTGTTTTTCCAGCAACTTAGAAGGTCTTAATCACTCCATAAACATCTTGTAATGGTGTGTTGATTCTATCTTAATTATGTCTTCCATTAGTATTGTTGCTTGTTCTTCATTGATTATGTTTTACTAAATCACCTAGTGTTTACCTATGATTGTGTGAAACTTGTGTATAACTAATTAGATCTTATTGATTTCTTGTTGATGTGTGTGTCCATCTCCATCAATTAGGGCGTGACAACTTCAATAGATCTAATTGGTTTAGCTTATAATTCTTGTTTCCTATTGTCTCTTGTTTGATTGGGTGATATCGATGTTAGGCTTAAGAAAACTGGCTAACCTCCTATACGGTAACTTGCTTGAACGTCTTAAGAAACATGAACCAAGGTGTACTAAGGTTATATGGTTGTATTTAATGCATGATCGAATTCTAGTGATCCCATGTTAGGAGCTTCTTAGCCGGCTCGACATAGGTGTGAAGTAGGAGCTTATAGAGTTGGGGAAGTTCGTACACACCCCCAGAATGGTATTAAGGAATACAACCCGTCAATTAAAACAAGGTGTGACAATTCAATAGGTAGAATTGGATAGCTAGCAAGGAGTAATATATCATAGGTAGACATGCTTCACTTCCCTTGTAGAACCCTAGTTTACTTTCCTTCACATTAGTTTAAGTAGTAGTTTTTGGGTTAGTTGATTAGCAACTAATTCCGCCTCTCCTTCCAAAACCCGAGATTTTACTTGCTTTTATAAAAAAATATAAAAAAATACAAAAAGAATCTTCCCTCACCCTTAGACCTATTAGAGTAGTTTTTCAATCCTAACGACACTATTCCCCTAGAGAACGATCAATCCCCCGGTACTTGCCACTACACTATACTACATCGGTCAGGTACACTGCCTGGTGGGGATTGCAAGCCTCTTGAGATCCCTCGAGAGGTAAAACCTGTTGTAAGGTCGCAAAACCACGCATCAAGTTTTTGGCGCCGCTGCCGGGGAGTAGTTATTGCTTAGGTTGAAATTTTATTTTTCATAGGTCTACTCACAAGATTCCTATCAAGTGAGATTTTTTCTTTTTATTTTGTAGCTTTCTTGTAGTCTATCTTTTCTTTGTGATTTTGTTTGTAATTTGCTTCAAATGGACTTTTCACTTAGACTTCTAAGATTGCAAGATATGGTTGAGTGGCTAGAACACCAAGGAGTTCAAAATACCTCATTTAGAGACACCTATGAATCATATGAGCCTTCACCTAGGATAGATTCTTATGAACAACCTCCACGTTTAGGATCTCATCTTAGTGAGGCCAATGGGAAAAGCGACCTAGTTTGCCAAGGAATTGTGGATAGAGCCGAAGCAATAAACCATAAGTTGGATGAAGCGCTAGGTTTGTTATCATCACTGCCTAAGAAAACAATTGATGAGGATATAGGTGATCTTGACACGTGGAATGATGAGGTAAACACCATAAGCCCACAAAATACTCAACCATCATTTGTGGCACCCACACCGCCCGTGACTTACCCGGAAGAAGTAGAAGAGACTTTAGGAATCCCGATGGAGGTAGAACCCTTGGACCAAGCACAACTAGAGGATATAGGTTTGAACACTTTTAGTGATGACCTTACTCTTAGTTCTAGGGAATTTCCTAGTGTTGATGAGCCGGAACCTCAACCTTTACACAACTTTTCATCCTTAGATTTACATCTAGGAGACAAAAGAGGAACGACCCACCCATAAACCAATATTATCCGGGTAGTTTTAGGATGAAGGAAGCCATTCACTCACCCCCTTCACCTCACGTGGCATATTTCCACCCTAAGGGTGTGTATCGCTACTTCCATCCGCACTTAATCCTAAGTGTAGGGAAAACCTCCCCTATTTCCGTTAAATAAGGGTAGAGTCAGGCTCGTGACTTGAACAAAAACAAGCGCTTCTTGGGAGGCAACCCAAGCTTTATTTGTTTGTTTGTTTGTTTGATTTTATTTGTTTCCGTATGCAAGTTTAATTGTTATTGTTTGTGCTCATGTTTCAAAGTAAATTGTGAAAATGCTTTATTTTGTTTTTAACTTCGTCTTAACTACATATAAAGGTATTTTGCAAAAGATAAGTGTAAGGGAATCCAAATTTGTTTACAAGAACAAAATTGAACATGAATCACAACAATATTAAATGAGCATGCATACTAGTAATTGTTAGAGTCAAATGCTTGTATCGAGTCATAATGAATATTTTGCAGGATTTCCAGGAAGTGAGGCATAAGTTTTTCGAGAAATTTTCCGGAAACTAACCATAAAATTTCTGCAGGTCACTTCTGACGGCGTCAAGGTTAACACCTGACGGCGTCAAGTGTAAAATTCTGGAAATTTTGCAAGTTTTGTTTTTCTACCGGAAGTCATAAAGTTTTTGTTAAATCTTTAGTTTTATAAACTCCAGGAAATCTGCAAATATTCATTCTATAAGCATTATATCTTTAATCGTTTTGTTTTTATTTCTAAGTCTGGAATTACATCTAGTTGTGAGTTTTCTTTGTTCAGGTTGATGCTTTGGGTTTTTTGTGTTTGTTTTCTCAGGTTTAACAGGTTATATTAGACAAGAAGATGATTTATATTTCGGAAGGGAAGTTTTCAACGTTCATTTTCTTGGAGGAGGATTTAACCATGTTACCGGATTATCCACATCGAACGAATCAGGGGAGTATTTGTTTTCATTCTTTTACCTTATTTACTTTTACATCCTTTGAATGAACATTGGGGACAATGTTCAGCTTAAGTGTAAGGGGAGGGTAAATGATGATACCTTAGAGAATACAATTGCACTTGATTTTTGTTTGTTTGATGGTAGATGTGTAATAAAACTGAGATAAATACTTGTTAGGGCAATTTTAGTGCAAAATTTAAATTTTTTTACAGCATTTAGGAGTGAAACTTTGGTCTTAATGAGCGTCTCACGGATAGGAGTTATATGACTAGCACAAAACCGTACCACTAAATTTTTTTTTCCACCCCCAAATATGTGAGGTTCGCCCCTAGAATTGGTAGGAAAAGCATTTATGCTATGATGTGTGTACCGGTAGCACTTAGATTCTAGAACTTGCATTAGGACCATTCCGAGGCCACAAGTGAGACTACATTCGTGTAGTTAGATTTACAACATGATAAGAGGCATTAGGATTAACCCATTGTTTTACACCTGTGTTTTTGTTATAATTACATTGGCTACATTGGTCAAGTAATTCTCCCACACCCTTTGCGTTGTACTCATTTTTAGTACCCGATACCCCTAGTACACCCCTCAGAGCCTATCTTTTCGTTTCTAACTTTAAGCATTTTACTTAAAGTAAGAATTTGTTTACACCCCACTTAAATGTACACCCAAATCGCCTTAGCCTACCTTGTATGCACTCATTTTTAGTGCATTATTGTGACAACATTTGTTTAAACCCCAAGTTAATTATCTAATTGATTACATGGTTGCTAAGTCGATTCATATCCTTGTACATATTGTTTTGGGACGATTGGGACTCATGGGTAAAGTACTAGTGTAATGGAGTAATGGGGAAGAACAACATTATTACCCCCCATATGTGCTAAATATTTTAAAAGTACTCCAAGTGTTTCGATTATCTTAATTCGAGTCATTAGAATAGTTAATTGTAAAGTTATTTAAAAGTTCAAGTGTAAGGGGATACAACCCCCCTACGATGTATTATTTTGGATGGTAGGGCAAGAGTGTATGCAAAAAAAAAAAAAAAAAAAAAAAAAAAAAAAAAAAAAAAAAAAAAGTAGAAAAAACATACGGACTACCATCCTGTTTCATTTTATGTTTATTTTATCTTTTTGGTTATTTTTTTTTTTCATTAGCTTAAGTGGAGTCTAGTCTTGGCTTAGCAACGCCATATTGTACATGTAATTAATCAAGATCTTTAACTCGCCACCAGTAAAATATCCTTTATCCAACAAAACCGTGTTTATCATATCCCTACACCTAACGTTATAACCCGTTTAAAAGCACTCTTTGATAGTTTATCTTAGGTGCTTACGCCTAGTGGAGGAGGTTTTTGATCCTTTCCCAAGCCTATGGTAATCTATTTGCTATGACAGGTAGTGAGAGATATTATTCATTTTCATTTATGAGATATACTTTTATGAAACCTGAGAGATGTGAGTATCTAAACACTACTTGTGAGGTGCTAGTTTGTAATCTCCGTGCTTATTATGATTAAAGTGGAACGACTATTTGTTGTAATTACTTTTATATTAGCGTTAAATGACCCCTAACTTTTATTTTGATTAGAATAAAAGCGCATTTGCTTGAGGACAAGCAAATCTCAAGTGTAAGGGTATTTGATGAGGCGAAAAGTGTACCGCTTTTCGGGGGTCATTTAAGCCCTAAATCGTATTTATTTGATCAAATATTGCCCTAAATCGTTCCTTTTGTCATTTTAGGTACTTTGGAGATGAAATTTGGAAAAGGAAGCATTTTGGACGTTTTTGGAGCATAAAAGTGAAGAAAACGACAAAGTCTCTAAATCTGCTGGAATAGTACCTGTGACGGCGTCAAGCCCCAGTGTGACGCCGTCAATCCTTGATAAGCCAGAGAGGATTTTGGAAGATTAAAGGGGGACGGCGTCAAGAAGGCCATCAAGAAACCCTAACCGCGACGAAGTGACGGCGTCAGGACTCAACCTGACGACGTCAGAAGCCATTGAGTGACGACGTCAGAATGACAACTTGCACAAGAAGAAACCCTAGTAAAACCGTCACATGCTGATCAAGACAATCACAACTTACGCGCGGAGTAGCTGTCACTGTTTTGGTCATAAAATCTTCATACGAACTCGGATTTGGGTGATTCAAAAGGCCACGCGAAGAGGACGAAAAGATCTACAATTTGGTGAAAATGGGAAGTTGACGCCGTCACTTGTACGATCTGACGCCGTCAAGCCTTGCCGACAGAAATATTGCCTATAAATACAACATCATAACTTCACTTTTTGTAAGCCCTAAACCCTAAGTCCGATTCTAGGGTTTAGGTAGGTGTTTTTCCAGCAACTTAGAAGGTCTTAATCACTCCATAAACATCTTGTAATGGTGTGTTGATTCTATCTTAATTATGTCTTCCATTAGTATTGTTGCTTGTTCTTCATTGATTATGTTTTACTAAATCACCTAGTGTTTACCTATGATTGTGTGAAACTTGTGTATAACTAATTAGATCTTATTGATTTCTTGTTGATGTGTGTGTCCATCTCCATCAATTAGGGCGTGACAACTTCAATAGATCTAATTGGTTTAGCTTATAATTCTTGTTTCCTATTGTCTCTTGTTTGATTGGGTGATATCGATGTTAGGCTTAAGAAAACTGGCTAACCTCCTATACGGTAACTTGCTTGAACGTCTTAAGAAACATGAACCAAGGTGTACTAAGGTTATATGGTTGTATTTAATGCATGAGCGAATTCTAGTGATCCCATGTTAGGAGCTTCTTAGCCGACTCGACATAGGTATGAAGTAGGAGCTTATAGAGTTGGGGAAGTTCGTACACACCCCCACGAATGGTATTAAGGAATACAACCCGTCAATTAAAACAAGGTGTGACAATTCAATAGGTAGAATTGGATAGCTAGCAAGGAGTAATATATCATAGGTAGACATGCTTCACTTCCCTTGTAGAACCCTAGTTTACTTTCCTTCACATTAGTTTAAGTAGTAGTTTTTGGGTTAGTTGATTAGCAACTAATTCCGCCTCTCCTTCCAAAACCCGAGATTTTATTTGCTTTTATAAAAAAATATAAAAAAATACAAAAAGAATCTTCCCTCACCCTTAGACCTATTAGAGTAGTTTTTCAATCCTAACGACACTATTCCCCTAGAGAACGATCAATCCCCCGGTACTTGCCACTACACTATACTACATCGGTCAGGTACACTGCCTGGTGGGGATTGCAAGCCTCTTGAGATCCCTCGAGAGGTAAAACCTGTTGT
Organism: Artemisia tridentata subsp. tridentata; assembly: GCA_021014915.2. NCBI lineage: Eukaryota > Viridiplantae > Streptophyta > Magnoliopsida > Asterales > Asteraceae > Artemisia > Artemisia tridentata. The sequence continues at coordinate 55,867,463 of CP139501.1, read as the reverse complement.
AAGGTCGCAAAACCACGCATCAATTATTATGTATTTTGTAGAACCGTAGAGGGGGTGGGGTGAATACGGTCTTTTTGGCTTCTTCGAATTTTATTGTCTTCAAGTCTCAAAAATCACCAAGTGGTTTTATAACAATAGTCACAATCCACAATTACAACCAAAATATATAAAGGATGTAAAGAGACACCACGATATATACAGGTTCGGGATAGGGGGTTTATACCATCCGTACGTACAGTTACTGATGCGTGGTTTTGCGACCTTACAACAGGTTTTACCTCTCGAGGGATCTCAAGAGGCTTACAACCCCACCAGGCAGTGTACCTGACCGATGTAGTATAGTGTAGTGGTAAGTACGGGGGATTGATCGTTCTCCACAGGGAATAGTGTCGTTAGGATTGAAAAACTACTCTAATAGGTCTAAGGGTGAGGGAAGATTCTTTTTGTATTTTTATATTTTTATGAAAGCAAGTAAAATCTCGGGTTTGAATGAGTGGGCGGAATTAGTTGCTAGTCAACTAACCCAAATAACTACAAATGCAAATAAAATAAAATAACTGAAAATGAAAAGGTTGTGAAACTTATATGGAGAGAAATGTGTTTACTTACATTTCCTTACTCCCTAACTATCTTTTACCGGTTGATTAGTGTGTAATAATTGCGTGGATGACGGGTGTATTCCTTAATACCAATCGTGGGGTGGCGTACGTACTTCCCCAACTCTACAAGCTCCTACTTCACTCCTATCTCGAGCCGGCAAGAAGCTCCTAACATGGGATCACTAGAATTCGCTCATGCATTAAATACAACCATAAAAACCTTAGTACGCATTGGTTCATGTTTCTTAAGACGTTCAAGTAAGTTACCGAATAGGAGGTTAGCCAGTTTTCTTAAGCCTAACATCGATAAACAATCATCCAATACAATTAATAACACACTAATAACCAATAATCAATAGTTAGGTTTCATTAGATCTAAGCAAAACACAGATAAATCTAGCCTAGCATGTTAATTAAAAGACAAGAACAAGATATAATCAAACAACACATAGATATATTGATTGATTAAATGATTACTTATCTTCAATTAAACATGGGAGATCCAAGGGTATGAAAACCCTTAAAAATGGCAGAAATTCGTCTTAGGGTTTCTCCTCACAAAGTTGCACACTAATGACAAAAAATTGCAAAACTATATATAGAACTTAATATCTGACGGCGTCACGTTGTAGATCTTGACGCCGTCACCTCGCCGTGTCTAGGGTTCCCGGATGGTCTTTCCTAACGCCGTCCCTCTTTAGTCCTCCAAAATCCTCCCTGGCTTATCAAGGCTTGACGCCGTCAGAAATGAGCTTGACGCCGTCTCTCTTTAAGTTAAACCGTGATGGCCTTGATCACCTTAAAGGGTGACGCCGTCAGACTTTCCATTGCAAAACTCTCTGGCGCGATCGTGTATTTTTCATATCCACCTCTTTTGCCAAGCCATGACGCCGTCAAGAGCAATACTTGACGCCGTCAAAGGTACTTTTCCAGCCGATTTTGAGACTTTGTCGTTTTCTTCACTTTTATGCTCCAAAAACGTCCAAAATGCTTCCTTTTCCAGATTTCTTCTCCAAAGTACCTAAAATGACAAAAGGAACGATTTAGGGCAATATTTGATCAAATAAATACGATTTAGGGCTTAAATGACCCCCTAAAAGCGGTACACTTTTCGCTTCATCAAATACCCTTACACTTGAGATTTGCTTGTCCTCAAGCAAATGCGCTTTTATTCTAATCAAAATACAAGTTAGGGGTCATTTAATGCTAATATAAAAGTAATTACAACAAATAGTCGTTCCACTTTAATCATAATAAGCACGGAGATTACAAACTAGCACCTCACAAGTAGTGTTTAGATACTCACATCTCTCAGGTGTCATCAAAATAAATCTCATAAATGAAAACGGATAATATCTCTCACTACCTGTTATAGCAAATAGATTACCATAGGCTTGGGAAAGGATCGAAAACCTTCTCCACTATGCGTAAGCACCTAAGATAAACTATCAAAGAGGGCTTTTACATGGGTTATAACGTGAGGTGTAGGGATATGATAAACACGGTTTTGTTGGATAAGGGATATTTTACTGGTGGCGAGTTAAAGATCTTGATTAATTACATGTACAATATGGCGTTGCTAAGCCAAGACTAGACTCGACTTAAGCTAAAAACAAAATAACAAAAAAATAAAATAAACATAAAATGAAACGGGATGGTAGTCCGTATGTTTTTTCTACTTTTCTTTTTCTCATTTTTTTTTGTATTTTTCTTGATTTTTTCGATTTTTTCGATTTTTTTTTTTTTTTTCATACACTCTTGCCCTACCATCCAAAATAATACATCATAGGGGCGTTGCATTCCCCTTACACTTGAACTTTTATATAACTTTACAAATAACTATTCTAATGACTCGAATTAAGATAATCGAAACACTTTGAGTACTTTTTAAAATATTTAGCACATATGGGGGTAATAATATTCTTTTTCCCCATTACTCCATTACACTAGTACTTTACCCATGAGTCCCAATCGTCCCAAAACAATATGTACAAGGATATGACTCGACTTAGCAACCATGTAATCAATTAGATAATTAACTAAGGGTTTAAACAAATGTTGTCACAATAATGCACTAAAGATGAGTGCATACAAGGTAGGCTAAGGCGATTTGGGTGTACATTTAAGTGGGGTGTAAACAAATTCTTCCTTTAAGTAAAATGCTTAAAGTTAGAAACGAAAAGATAGGCTCTGAGGGGTGTACTAGGGGTATCGTGTACTAAAAATGAGTACAACGCAAAGGGTGTGGGAGAATTACTTGACCAATGTAGCCAATGTAATTATAACAAAAACACAGGTGTAAAACAATGGGTTAATCCTAATGCCTCTTATCATGTAGTAAATCTAACTACACGAATGTAGTCTCACTTGTGGCCTCGGAATGGTCCTAACGCAAGTTCTAGAATCTAAGTGCTACCGGTACACACATCATAGCATAAATGCTTTTCCTACCAATTCTAGGGGCGAACCTCACATATTTCTCTCAGTTTTATTACACATCTACCATTAAACAAACAAAAATCAAGCGCAATTGTATTCTCTAAAGTATCGTACTTTACCCCCCCTTACACTTAAGATGAACATTGTCCCCAATGTTCAAATAACAAGATGTAAAAGTAAATAAGGTAAAAGAATGAAATCAAATACTCCCCTGATTCGTTCGGTGGATAAAGAGGTAACATGGTTAGATCTTCTTCCAAGAGAATGTAGAAGCTCCAAGACTAATGCATCGCCAAAAGCTTGATTCCACATACATCTCCTTGTCCAAAATAACCTGTTAAACCTGAGAAAACAAACACGAAAACCTGCATAACATCGGCGGGATAAATTCTATATAAGGATATAATGCTTGTGGAATGATAATTTTGCAGATTCCTGGAGTTTATAAGTTAGAGATTTAATAAAAACTTTTTATGAAAACAAAACTTTCAAAAATTTCAGAAAATTAAAACCTGACGCCGTCAGGTTGTAAAGCCTGACGCCGTCAGAAATGATCTGACAGAATGCTCATGTTAAGTTTCCGGAAAATTTCTGGAAAAACCTATACCTTACTTCCTGGAAATCCTGCAAAATCTCATTATGACTCGATACAAGCATTTGACTCAAACAATTACTAATATGTATGTTAATTTAATATTATTACGATTCATGTTCATTTGTTCTAATAAACCGATTTGGATTTCCCTTACACTTAACTTTTGCAAAATACCTTTATATGTAGTTAAGACGAAGTTAAAAACAAGATAAAGCATTTTCACAATTTAGTTTCGAACATGAATCAATAATAATAAAAATTAAACATACATACGGAAGCAAATAAAATCAAACAAACAAATAAATAAACACACAAAGCAAATAAAGCTTGGGTTGCCTCCCAAGAAGCGCTTGTTTTTGTTCGAGTCACGAGCCTGACTCTACCCTTATTTAACGGATAAAGGAGAGGTTTTTCCTACACTTAGGATTAAGTGCGGGTGATAGTAGCGATACACACCATCTTGGTGGAAGTATGCCGCGTGAGGAAAGAGTGGTGGATGAATTATATACTCAAAGGGGTGTGCTCCTTTCATCATAACCTTACCTAGTTCACTTTGGTCAATGGGTGAATTAAAGTTTTCTCCTAAAAAGGGATCATTTTCTAACAACTTTGAGAGACTCCTAATTGGGAATCCATCTTGACCCAATAGACCCGGTTTAAACCCATAATGTTTCTTGTGATCAATCATGAATGGGTGATGTAGACATGTAAGGTCATTTTTCACTCCTATATTGTCTTCCTCACTACAAGGCTTAATGTCTACTACCTTAAACTTAAGACTACCCGGACTATATGTTTTGATGGGTGGATCAGGACCTAATTCAATTCCTAAATTTTCATCCAAGGATGGAAGATTAGGTAACGGTTTTGGTTGAGGCTCCAGCTCATCAAAACTAGGAACTTCCATAGGACTAAAAGAAAGGTTGTGATCACTAAAAGCATTCAAACCTATTTCTTCTAGTTGTGTTTGGTCCAAGGGCTCTACCTCTATTGGGGTTCCTATAGTCTCCTCAACTTCTTCCGGGTAAGTCACGGGCGGTGTGTGTGCCTCAAATGATGGTAGGACTTGTGGGGTACTTAGTGGGCTTGCATTTCTAAACTCATTCTCCATAGTATCTAAATCACCTATATGTTCATCATGTGTTTTGGTGAAATCTATCCCACTCATGCAACAAGGTAGTTCAACACTAACCATCTCAGAATCTTGGTTTGATTCTAAGTCCATGTTCTTAGAAACTAGGTCTTCTTGCTCATACGAATCCACCAATTCGTTCCACTTATGGGTCATGGTTAGGAAGCTTTCCTGAAAATTCATCCAAAGGGCCTGACTAAAAGGAATTGATCCAGATAATGCTCGTCTAATAGAAATCTCACATGCATAGAATTCATTAAACCCATCTAACCTTACCCCTAACTCCTTTTGGAAATCACAAAGATCACACAAAAATTCATAGGAATGATAGGAAACAAATCTATTGGTGAAATATAATTGTTCCTCTATTGTCAAAGATCTAAATGGAATTTCATCCATCATAGTGACAAATGAAAATGGTTTTACAAACAAAGGGCACAAAGAAAAAGATAGACTACAAGAAATCCTAGAAAAATAAAATAAAAAATCTCACTAGAAAGGAATCTAGTGAGTAGACCTAATAAAATAAAAATTCAATCTAAACAATAACTATTCCCCGGCAGCGGCGCCAAAAACTTGATGCGTGGTTTTGCGACCTTACAACAGGTTTTACCTCTCGAGGGATCTCAAGAGGCTTACAACCCCACCAGGCAGTGTACCTGACCGATGTAGTATAGTGTAGTGGTAAGTACGGGGGATTGATCGTTCTCCACAGGGAATAGTGTCGTTAGGATTGAAAAACTACTCTAATAGGTCTAAGGGTGAGGGAAGATTCTTTTTGTATTTTTATATTTTTATGAAAGCAAGTAAAATCTCGGGTTTGAATGAGTGGGCGGAATTAGTTGCTAGTCAACTAACCCAAATAACTACAAATGCAAATAAAATAAAATAACTGAAAATGAAAGGTTGTGAAACTTATATGGAGAGAAATGTGTTTACTTACATTTCCTTACTCCCTAACTATCTTTTACCGGTTGATTAGTGTGTAATAATTGTGTGGATGACGGGTGTATTTCTTAATACCAATCGTGGGGTGGCGTACGTACTTCCCCAACTCTACAAGCTCCTACTTCACTCCTATGTCGAGCCGGCTAAGAAGCTCCTAACATGGGATCACTAGAATTCGCTCATGCATTAAATACAACCACAAAAACCTTAGTACGCATTGGTTCATGTTTCTTAAGACGTTCAAGCAAGTTACCGAATAGGAGGTTAGCCAGTTTTCTTAAGCCTAACATCGATAAACAATCATCCAATACAATTAATAACACACTAATAACCAATAATCAATAGTTAGGTTTCATTAGATCTAAGCAAACACAAGATAAATCTAGCCTAGCATGTTAATTAAAAGACAAGAACAAGATATAATCAAACAACACATAGACATATTGATTGATTAAATGATTACTTATCTTCAATTAAACATGGGAGATCCAAGGGTATGAAAACCCTTAAAAATGGCAGAAATTCGTCTTAGGGTTTCTCCTCACAAAGTTGCACACTAATGACAAAAAATTGCAAAACTATATATAGAACTTAATATCTGACGGCGTCACGTTGTAGATCTTGACGCCGTCACCTCGCCGTGTCTAGGGTTCCCGGATGGTCTTCCTGACGCCGTCCCTCTTTAGTCCTCCAAAATCCTCCCTGGCTTATCAAGGCTTGACGCCGTCAGAAATGAGCTTGACGCCGTCTCTCTTTAAGTTAAACCGTGATGGCCTTGATCACCTTAAAGGGTGATGCCGTCAGACTTTCCATTGCAAAACTCTCTGGCGCGTCTCGTGTATTTTTCATATCTACCTCTTTTGCCAAGCCATGACGCCGTCAAGAGCAATACTTGACTCCGTCAAAGGTAGTTTTCCAGCCGATTTTGAGACTTTGTCGTTTTCTTCACTTTTATGCTCCAAAAACGTCCAAAATGCTTCCTTTTCCAGATTTCTTCTCCAGAGTACCTAAAATGACAAAAGGAACGATTTAGGGCAATATTTGATCAAATAAATACGATTTAGGGTTTAAATGACCCCCTAAAAGCGGTACACTTTTCGCTTCATCAGTTACGAATCCACGACACGATACTATTCACTAAGTATAATCCCTTCGGTAGACTACAAACTGTTACAACTTCACTCCACCGATATGTACAAATATCAGTGCTCACTAAGAAGAGCTACTCCCAACGGTATTCCGCCCTCGGAATCTACCCAAAAGAATCTCGCGAATCGACATCCCACAAAGACCACTAAGACCACAATGACTTCCCGCCAGAAGTATCAAACCCCAACTAGATCCCCAATGATCTAGGCTTGGTCACCTCGACACAAGACTTCCCTTACAACCAAATCGAATGATAGAATGTTTGATTGTTTAATCAAGCCCTAACATAACCTAGAGACTCGATTCTAATAGAAAGGGTATAAATAAGAAGACCCTCGACATAATCACAAGAGTAGATTAGGTTCTTGTGATTCTTCCCTTGCAAGAGATGTGTTCTTTCAAAAATGATAAGTGATAGATTAAGAACACAAGAGGTAGACTTAGAGGGTAGAGAGAAAAGAAATTAGAGAGAAAGAATGTTTGGCAAGAGGTAAGGAATATAAGTGCCAAGGGTGGGTGTTTATAGGCCAAAATCCCTAAGTGGAAAAAATAAACAGGTTCTAGCGCGCTGGCCTTGTGCTGGAGTGCCAGCAGTGCGCCAGACCCAGTTTTGGCATGCTGGCTGGCGTGCTGGAGTGCCAGCAGCATGCCAGAATTCCTGAACTATTTTTCTTGGGATTTTGGTCTTTTAAATACCCAACCTTGCTAAACCCCCAATTGTACTTCACACGTTAGACCTTTCCATTATTCATCCTAAAGGTCAACCAACTTAAATAGCCATTTGATAAAAATCATTTTGTGAAGTGTTTGGATAAAACCAATGATCAATGAGAGAAAGAGAGAAGGGGTAATTGGATAAGGGTAGTTTGAGTATTCCTCACATGGCATAGATAAGAGAGAAAGAATATGCCATGGAATATTCCCTTCTTAGAAAGGAAGTGTAGATGTTGTGATAGAGGGAGAGAGGGAAGAATTTGAATTTCAAATTGAAATTGTGAGAGAGAGAAGTGTACGAAAGAAGTTAGGTTTAGGAAATAACCATGGTTGAGTTAGATGAATTGGTATGGTTAAGAGGAGGAGGAATATCCCAAAGGAATATGCTTTGCTTGAAGAGAAAGAGTGGATGTTTTAAATTCAAATGTGGAATGTTGGAACACAAAAAGTGTAAATCGTTAGTGTAGGGACTTCTATTTATCTTTTATATTAGTATAGGGTATGTTGTGTAGCATTGTGTGGTTGCGACAGCATAACACTATCGCAACACTTGCATAGTTGCGATAGTATGCTTGACTATTGTATGGGTATAAATACCCCCTACCTCATGGGTTATGAGGTGTGTGTTCTTTCTATTATCTATGCGAGACTTTACTTCTTTTCTCTCGTTTCTCTCTCTAAACTAAAGTGTCCACACCCACTTTATCTTACTAAGATTATTAGAGTAGACGTGATATTATTGGAACAACAATTGGTATCAATAGCCAAATATGATTCGTTGTTTCACGTAGTTGTGTTTTAGTTTTGTTTCAATCTTCATTAGTAGTAAAAGTTTTGGTTTTATAGAATTAAAGAACTTTCTCTCTCTAGAATATCTTTACTTTCATATGTAGGATAACATATTTGTAGAAAAAGAAAGAGCTTTTATCATTCTATACAAAATTTTTGTGAATTTGGTGAAGATTTAGGCTGAAAACGTAGTTTAATGGTATTTTTGAAAAAGTGTACTTTCTCTCGTAAAAATAGGGTTTATCATTTTGTTCGTAAAATTTGGTTCGCAAAATTGTGGGTTTGTTGCAACAGTTGCGTTAGAAACAATTGCGATAACTGTTTTTGGTTGCGATAGGTGAATGCGATAGCAGTTGGTTTGAGTTGCGATAGAAATAGTTTGGGTTGCGATAGTAATTGTTGTGATACGTGCTTTGCGAAGCTTTTGGTTACCCACTATTTACAAAAGAAAACTCTACCCAAATCGCAAGAAATTGTTGCGATAGGTCTTGTATTGTTGTGATAGAAGAAGTTTTGCGACACCTGATCTTCCGATACTTACTGTTACCCACGTTTTGCGAGAGAAAACTCTGCCCAATTTTCACCAGAAAGTTGCGATAGTTACTGTTCACGAGACCTTTTTGCGATATCATGACTTAAAGACTCTTATTCAATTTTAAATCCCTTAAAAAGATTTAAATAATTATTAAGAGACTTTAATCATTTAAATATCACAATTTAAAACTTTCAAACACTCAACCATCTAAACTTAAACAAACTAAAACACCACTTTCAAACAAACAACATCTCATATCAAAGATCGACCATCACAATGTCTACTACTCAAGATGCATTGGCTGCGGGGAGTGATGTAAAGCCTCCCATGTTGTACCGGGGAAACTATGTTCAATGGTCTTTAAGGTTTATGAATGTTCTCATGGGCTACAAAGAGCGTAAGGTGTTGATTAACTCCATTAAACATGGTCCTTATGTTATGAAAGAGATTGATGACCCTGCTAACGTGGGACAAAACGGCTACAAGCTGAAGAGGATTTGAGTCCTAATGAACTTGCTCAATTTGAAGCTGATATCCGTGCCAAGAATTTAATTCTACATGGGTTAAGCAATTACATTTACAATGCCATTGACAGCAATCTCATTGCTCATGACTTATGGAAAGCTTTGGAAAGATTGATGCAAGGTGCAGATGTTGGCACACAAACACAATAGACTCTGGCTCTGTGGAATTATCAGTCTTTCAAGCAATTACGTGAGGAGAGTCTTGAAGATGCATACATTCGGTTCAACAAGCTTGTCAATGAAATGAATCATCATAACCTCAAAAGATCAAACATTGAACACAACACTATGTTTCTCACAAACCTACAACCTTAATGGAGACGTTTCACCATTGCTATCAGACAGAATCAAGACCTAACTCTGAAAGACATCAACAATTTTTTGATCTTCTGAAACAAAATCAGGTTGAAGTCAATGACATCCTTGAACATAAAAGAAAAGAGAAAGAAAAATAAGTCTCAGCTCAACTTTCTACACAACCACCAGTTATTGATCCACTTGCTTTGGTCTCCTCATACCACCAAAATCAATCTTCCTTTAACTCAAACAACGACACACACTACTCACCCGTTGACGATGCAATTGACTCTACTCAAGACCAAGCAAATGTTGAACTTACCAAAATTGTTCAAAACCTAGCATTACTTGGAAAATAGATTCAAAAATCTTTCTACAAACGTCCAACCAACAACAATTTTTTAACAACTTCTGCACCTACTGCCATGAACAAGAGACAAGATATCCCACCAAGAGGTGAAGTTATAAGGTAAGGTACTCAGAAGAATGAAAAGAATGATGCTGGTCAAGACAATCAAGAACCAAAATGCTTCGGCTGTGGTCAACAAGGTCGCTTTACAAGGAATTGTCCAAATGGGAAAGTGCGTAACAGAGCTTACTATAGACAGAAAATGTGGTTAGCTGACATGGAAGAAAAGGGTAGACTGCTTAGTGCTGATGAAAATGATTTCATGGTGGACACGGATGACGAAGGTGAGATATTGGAAACAAACATGGTGTACATGGCTTCTTTGGAGAAGGTGGATGTCTTTGAAGCTCAAGAAGAGGATGCAACTCCAAGCTATGACATTGATGCTGAAGAAGATGACACTCTTGTCAACAAGGTACACACATCAGATGCTTGTGATAATGAAGATCTTGATGAATTCATACATGGTCACATTCGTACCATTAGTAAGCCAACTAAAGTTAACATACGTAGTGAAACATCTACAAGTGCTACTCCTTAGTTATCTACTAATAGTACCAATTGCAATCATGCATAACAAGTCAAGATCATGTTGATATGCTTCAAAACTATGCCACTATTCAATCTCAAATTCAAAATTATGCTAACTTGATAAAACTAGAACAAGATAAAAGTACTTCTTTAGAAAAGAAAATCAAGGACATGCTATATGAAGAGTAGTCTGAAAGACCAATAGTGCTTAAACGTCAAATTCTAGATTTACAAAATGAGATTTTTCTTTTCAAAAGAAATATTTCAAATTTTGAAAACATCAAAAAGAAGTTTGAAGAAGAAGTTTCTAAACTTAAAGAGAAAAAGCTAATTGTATTCAACGATTAACTAAAACTGAAACTAAACTTCGCACTACCAATCAGACTTCTCAGACTATGTACATGTTACTTCCCAAACCAGATTCACTTATGGATCTAAAATAGGGTCTTGGTTATACTAAACCACCTTATCTTGATATGGTCAAACGTCAAACACCAAGTTTATATAATGCTGATTACATGAGACATGATACATTCAAAGATTACATGTTTGTTCCTATTGACATCTCTCAAGAGGAAATCCAAAAATGTTTAAAAGTTAATCAAAAGAAAACCAATTTCTCCTACTTTAGTGCTGATTATGGTTTGATTAATAAGGAAAATGCTCTTTCAAGAAAACCAACAAATGTTAAACATCACATGGATCAGATTTCTGACAACCCATATGATTCTAACAAATATGAGAGTTTAGCGAGAAAAACCTTTTGCAGTCTCAGAAATCAAATTAATGGATCGTTATCTATTATTCGCGGAAAGCAAGAGTTTCAAACGGATGAACTTTTGAGATCCAATTCTTATGAAGTGGATGTCTTAAGGGAAGTCAAGAAACATATAAAAACATTTATCGAGCCTCCCGTGAATAGAATTAACGATAAATTGAAAGCCTTTGAAGAGGCATTGATGTCTGAAATGCAAACTGATTTAACTTACGTCACATCTCTTGAAGATGAATATGACCTTCTCAGTCTAAACTCTGACATTCAAAAAGAATATTTTCTAAATCAAATGGAATCACTCAAACCACAATTTGCTTTAAATGAGGAGAAAATTGAAGACTTGGAAAATAAACAAACGTCTTTAGAAATGGAAAACCTTTTACTCACAGAGAGTCTAAGAGAATGTTGTGTTGAACGAGGAATTGTCTTGTCGTACTGCCAAATTTAAAAACTCTTGTGCTAAACTTGAAAAACAATCTTTAATGTTTGAAGCAAACTGGCAGCGAAAAATTGAAGAAAACAAATACGAAAAGCTTTCCTACGAAAATTCATTGAAAATAATCTTAAAAGAGAACGAGGAACTCAAATCTAAAGTGCTTGATTTGATGAAAAACAAGAATCATGAGTTTGTTGCTTCACGCCAGTTGGATAATCAAAAAAATTCATATTTTTCAAACGAACTGACCTTTTTGGCAAATCAAAAACAAAAAACTCATATTCTTGAGCCAAAACAAGAAGAGGTTTTATCTAATCCTAAAGTAATTGCTCCTGGTATGTATCAAATTGGATCTACTTCTACTAGAGAACCATATGGTTCAAATGACATGATTCATAACAAGGAGTTAGAAATAGCTAGGAAGCAAGCATTACTTCGTAAGGATATGCCTCTAGATGCACCAATGTGTTCTTTGACTCCTCCCTCAATAGAAAAGAAACCCAAAGAGTCAAAGAATCATAAGAACAAGAATCGTAAGAAACATAAATTAGCTCAACATGATCAAATTACACAATCTCCTAACGTAGATTTGATTTTTGATCCAGGTTTAGACACTACTTGTAGCAAGGAGAGACTAAATAAGAAAAGTGCGTTGAAGGCTAATGCCTCTCATCCTAAAGTTGTAGAAAAACCTAGACATTTTAAAGCTTTCAATAAAAAACGCTCTAAGCGAATGGATAACTGTAATGACTTAAATGTGCATGGATCTGTTGCTTCTAATAGCAAGAATGCTTGTTTTAATTCTGCTGCTTACAATTTTGTTTCTTCTTATCATGTGCATGTTGATTTGAATTGTGATAACATGAATACCAACACCACTAGGACAACTTCTTCAAATCTAAGAAACCATAAGCATAAAGAAAAATGGGCATGGATCCCAAGGGTAGAATATTTGAATATCATGAATTATTCCCTAGATCATGCCTTAAGTGGAAACCCACCGGAAGAGTGTTCAAACACGTAGGTTATAAATGGCAACCAGTTAAGAAGCAATCCGAGCCTAGCAACAATACAACTAAAAAGTTTAACCTATTAGGTTTGCATTCTATACTGTCTAACTACGTGGAACCACTTTATCAGCGAATTACCAATTTTCTGTTTTTTGCTTTGATGTGCAGCTTGTCAAAGTGTGCCTCTGGTACCTCGACTCGGGGTGCACCCGCCATATGACCGGGAACAGGGCACTGCTCAAGAACTTCGTGCCCAAATTCTTGGGTATAGTGCATTTTGGGAATGACCACATTGCTAAAATCACCGGCTATGGGGATCTCATTCATGATAAGGTTACAATTCAAAGAGTCTAATTTGTCAAAGCACTAGGTCACAACTTGTTTAGTATTGGCCTATTCTGTGATAGAGGTTTAGAGGTGGCATTCAGAAAACATTCGTGTATTGTTCGCACTCTTGAAGGCATTGATATTCTCAAAGGCTCCAGGGATTCAAATCTATACCAAATTGTTCTTAAAGAAATTACATCACCAAAACGGATTTGTTTGCTTGCAAAAGCTACATCATCACAAGCCTGGCTATGGCATTGTCAATTCTCTCATTTGAACTTCAGAACTATAAACGACCTTGCTCAAAACAACCTAGTCAGAGGATTTCCAAAACTATCATTCAAGAAAGATCATCTTTGTTCAGCGTGTGAATTAGGGAAGATGACACGTGCAACACTCAAATCCAAATCCGAACCTAGTTCCGTTGCTCCATTGCATTTATTGTATATGGATTTGTGTGGTCCGATGCGCGTTGTCAGCAAAAATGGAAAGAAATATATTTTGGTTATTGTGGATGACTACTCACGGTTCACTTGGGTTCATTTCCTTGCTTCTAAAGCTGAAACTCCAAATGTAATCATCAAGTTCATCAAAAGAGTACAAGTTGGACTACTAGCTCAAGTCCGATACGTAAGAACAGACAATGGAACGGAATTTACAAGTCAGATTCTTCTGAAATTCTTTGATTCTATTGGCATTACTCATCAGATATCTGTGGCTTACACTCATCAAAAAAATAGTGTAGTTGAAAGACGAAACCATACATTAGTAGAAGCTGCGAGAACAATGCTAACCTCCGCAAACCTTCCATTAAATTTATGATCTGCAGGAGTGTCAACCGCACATTTTACACAAAACTGATCTATCATTCATAAACGATTCAAAAAAACTCCATATCACATCCTTCACAAACGCAAACCCGATGTAAAATACTTACGCACTTTTGGTTGTTGCTGCTACCCTCTTAATGATCGTGAAGACATTAGAAAGCTAAAAGAAAAAGGGGATGTAGGAATTTTCCTTGGATATTGTACACAATCAAGTGCATATCGTATTTACAACCGGAGAAAAAAGATGATAAAAGAGAAAATCCATGTTCACTTCGACGAAGTAGAAGAAATGGCTTCTGATCAAGTCAATTCAGAACCCGTGCAAAGGACTATGACTTCTGAACATAACGGTTCAGGACTCGTACCAAAACCAACATCATCAACACCTAAACATAAACATATTCAAAAGGAAGAGTTAGATGGATTGTTTGAGAACTTCTATGATAAATCATTTGGAGGAAATAAGATGAAGGTGTCTCCAATATCCGCTACAACTCCGATTATCAAAGTTAGCTATCAAGAAGACATACTATCTCCCGTATCCGGTTCATCAACAACTACTTATGAAGATGCTGATCCAGTACCAGATACCCCTCCAATCATACAGATTCAACAACTTTCACCAAACAATACCACTCCAACCTCCACTATTAATGTTGATGATCAAATAATTACCAATGCATCGTCTAAAGAGGAACCATTCATAAACCCATTCGCGACTCCAGAAGTAGAGGTTGGTGGACCTTCTGAGAGGCGAAATATTGATCCTTCAGACATGCAACCGCTTTACCAACCACATCCGCACAGAAGAAGATGGACTCATGATCACCCTCTATAACAAATAATTGAAAATCCTTCTCAACCAGCTCAAACAAGAAGTTCTACCGCAGATTACTATTTCAACAATTCATTCCTAAGTAGAGTTGAACCTGCCAACGTCAAAGCAGCACTTGCAGATCCCGACTGGATTGTCACAATGCAAGAAGAAATAAACAAATTCAAACGCCATGGCGTCTTGCGAAGGGTTCCACGTCCTTTAGGAAAACTCATAATTGCTTTGAAATGGATTCTGAAGAACAAGCTTGATGAAAATGGTGATGTAATCTGAAACAAGGCTCATCTTGTTGCCAAAGGTTACAATCAAGAAGAAGGAATCGAATTTGATGAATCATTTGCACCAGTTGCTAGGATCAAAGCAATACGCTTATTCCTGGCTTATGCAGCACACAAATCTTTCACCGTATACCAAATGGACGTGAAAACGGCCTTTTTGTATGGGGAGTTAGAGGAATAGGTGTATGTAAGTCAACCAGAAGGCTTCATTGATCTAAACCATCCGGATGATGTCTATGTCCTTGACAAAGCCGTCTACGGACTCACGCAAGCACCACGTGCATGGTACAAAGTGTTGTCAGAATATCTGCTCAAACACAAATTCGTCAAAGGTTCAATCGATCCAACTTTATTTATCAGAAGAAAAGGCGACAACATCATGCTAGTCCAAATTTATGTCGATGATATTATTTTTGGATCGACAAATACTAAATATTGCAAAAAAATTTGAAAATATCATGCGACAGAAATTTGAGATGAGCATGATGGGTGAGTTAAAATTCTTTTTGGGTCTACAAATTAATCAAACTCCTCGTGGTATCTTTATTCATTAAAACAAATACACGATGGAAATTTTGAAAAAGTTTGGAATGGATAAATCTAACTCTGTAAGTACACCTATGGTACACAGGCCTAAACTAGATAAAGATAGAGGTGGTAAACTAGTTGATGCTACAAAATACCATAGTATGATTGGTTCACTCATGTATCTTACAGCTAGTTGGCTTGATATTCATTTTGTTGTCTACATGTGTGCCCGTTACCAATCAAGGCCAACGGAAAATCACATTACTGCTGTAAAACGGATCTTTCGGTACCTAAAAGGCACAATTCACATGGGCCTTGCGTATCCGAAAGATACCAGTTTCGAACTAATTTCCTATTTAGATGCAGATTATGCAGGTTGTCATATTGATTGCAAAAGTACTTCAGGATTTGCTCAATTCTTGGGGGAGAAGTTAATCAGCTGGTCTTCAAAGAAGCAGAATCACACTGCCTTATCCACTGAAGAAGTTGAATACATATCCCACTCCGGATGCTGTGCACAAGTACTATGGATGAAAACATAATTGACGGACTATGGCTTCTTTTACGACAAAATCCCAATTTATTGTGATTCGCAAAGTGCCATTGCCATCTCTTGTAACACGATACAACACTCACGGACAAAGCATATCGCAGTCAGATAACATTTCATCAAGGAACATGTAGAAAGACGGACTGTGGAATTGTACTTCGTGAAAACTGATTACCAAATTGCTGACTTCTTCACAAAAGCTTTGCCACCGGAAAGATTTGAATACGTACGACAACGTCTATGAATGGAAAGCGTTCATGATGAACATGACAAAGATGATCAAAAGGTCAAAGAAGTTACCAAAGTAATAGAAATCACAAGTACATCTGGTAAAACAATCGGGTAATTATTCACTCATGATGGTTGTTGATTAAATCACAGATCAACACTCGTTTTTCAAACAAAGGACCCTGAACGTACGCTTCAGTGCTTCAATCCTTCAGAAAAGAAGATAAATCTTCTTAATTATCGTGAGCAAAATTTATACAAGATTTTACAAAAAGTTTGTTTACAAAAACCTTTTTTCTAAAATTTTTTGCTCATGATACACAAATCTTGAGCATGTTTTTCTGATTATTAATATAATCTTTTTTAGCTCAAGTAAGAATAAAAATTTCAAAAACAATGCTACCTACCTCAACAATAGATTAAAAACAGTTTAATATGTTAAGCTATTTTTGAGGGGGAGAAATAGAGAAATTTGTTTTTGAAATCAAATAATAAGTTGTCGTAAGCTGTTGGAAAATAAAACAAAATGTTGTTGGAAATTTAATGAAAAATGTTGTTTAAACATTGGGAAATTCCATCACTTCGAGGGGGAGTGATAAATTTTATTTAAACATTTTTGATATAACACAAACGTTCATTTAGTTGAACTAAAATGTTTTCAAAAACTTTTGTTAAAAATAAAATACTAACAAAAAGGATTTTGTGTGAAAAGAGAGCTTAAGCCAATGGGGAGTTTTGCTAAAACATTAAAACTGCTATTGAACCCTCCCCCAATCCAAAACTCTCGCAGACCTGGGTCAAAATCAAAAAGGTCAAAAAGTCAAAAAGGGTTATTAACCCACCTAGTGAATGCGAGAGAAACACACACAAACCCTTTTCACTATCACAACCTTCTCTCTCCTACCAAACGCTCTCATCGCAAAACCCTCGCATAATCAGTGATTTTTTATTCTCGTGTTTCCCTTGCTTAAGTAAGATTTTGAAAACCTTTAACACATTGTTTTACATCTTTGTTTTGAATTTCTTTAATTGTTATCTATTACATTGATAGAAAATCATAGGTTAGGGTTGCGTTTTGGTTAAACACTTAGAACATCATAGGGTTTACGATTTAGGGTATTTTGGTTAAATTATTGTGGTTAGATGACTAAGATAAGATGTTTAGATCATGTTTATGAAAGAAAACGAGAACTTAAACGGTTTGATTTGGGGTAAAATGGATCAACTTTGGGCCAAAGATGAACAGTTAAGGATGCGACACCATTATTGGTGGAATGCGAGACTTTAGGATAGAGCGAAAATCTGATTTTAATATTCATTTAAAATTTGTGAGACTTTGGTTGCGACAGCAGGTTTACACTTAGTGTCACAACTGATGGCCTTGCGATAGCATCTTTCCTAAATGTGTTGCGATAGCTTGGTACTACAACTTCTTCTTTGTGACAGCCCTATATGTAACTTGTTGCGATAGAAATTTACTATCACAACATTGGTTTGCGATACCTATTTTATCTTGTTTGCGACAATTTACTATGTTTGACCATGTTTGCGACACCAAATCCTGCGATTGCAGATTTTGCGAAACTTTGTTACCCACTCTTTTCTAAACGTTACTCTGCCAAAATTTCTAAAAATATTTATAAGACTTTTTACAAGTTTTACAGTTATAAAAATATTTATTAGTATTTTTCCAAATTTTGACAAAGTAATAACTTGATCAAACCTATTTCAACAAGTCATAAATTGTTCAAAAACCTATATTTTTGTCAAATTTATTTTTCAAAAATATAAAGTTTTCAAAATTGAGCTCATTTTAAAACAAAAGTGTATTTCTCAAATTTATAAATCATTTTTTAATGAGAAATCTCAAAGTTTTTCATAAAAAGAAGATTTTGAAATTTGTAAACACAAATTGCATATGATTAGTTTATTATTGATTAGACTAGGATTGTATCCCGATATTGCCTTTAAATAGTTCGAGATACATATGTTTAATTTAAATTATTAGACTTCTCTATGATTGCACTTTGTTTTATATACACTTTGTGTATGACATTTATTATGTCAATGTGAACGTATGATTTTGACGGATAATTCAAATTCTTTCTTGGTTGCCAAAGCTATGAATTTCAAAATTACGAAACAATTCATGCAACCTTGAAAAGTTTTCACTCAAATTTGTTTATAAAAGGTTTTGAGACAACTTGATACGGTCTTAACTTAGAATATCTCATCTTCAAGGTGGTTATTAGGGCTAGTTGTCACGTAAAAAATGAGAATGTATCCCTTTAGCTACGAAACGTAATAGAGTATTCAAGGTTTTGATACGTCTCAGGAAATCTCACTCTTATGCAACAAAAGCTCTTTTGAGACAACTTGTATATGACTTAACCGAAAACTTCTCATCTTCAAGATAGTTATTAGGAATAGTTATCACCAAAAAGCTGCTAATGGACTCCTTTAACTAGGCAACATAATAGAGAGTTCAAAGTTTAGTTATTTATCAAGAAATCTCATGCTCGTGCAATTAAATTATCTTTGTAAATGTTTTTTTTTTCTAAACAAGTTATCTAGTATATACTAGATTACTTAAGTTTGAAACAAATGTTGATACTTTTTCCCAAAACTTCAAAAAGGTTAGATGAACGTATATTTTAAAGCATGAGCAATATAAAACAACGTTCAATCTAAACATAATAAATCTTTCGAAAAAGTATCACAAAACAAACTTTTGATGAGGAAAAATAAAAGCAAACAGAGAGAATTAAATCGCATGTGAAAAGAAAAGAGCATGCGCTTATGCTATAAAAGCAAGAAAGCATAAGAAAAGAAATATGCTCGTAAAAGAAATGCCAGAGCATAAAAAAACAGACAGAGTGAAATAAATGAATTTAAACTTATCCACATACTTACAATTTTCATATCATTTTAGAATCATACCACAAAAATGGCTCAAGAGCGAGATCAACCACAAAACATTCGAGAGGAAGTTCCAGCTGCTCATATACCCACTAATGAAGAACTTGTTCCTGCAGCTGAATTTCTCAGAATTGGTGATTGCAATTATCGATTCATACTCACCTCATTTGAATGTGACCAACCTATTATTCCTGAAATTCTCCAACATCATCCCATATATCCCGCACTATCATCATCCGACTCCACCGCTCCCATGATTTACTTACAACAATTCTGGTGTAATGTTGAGTTCTTGAAATATGTCAAACCCGATACACTTCAAAGTACCATAGAGACACAACAGATCAACCTAACATCAGAAGATCTACGAACAACACTTAATCTTCCTACAACAAATCATGGAAATTATGAAGATTTTGAAGAAGCACCCAACGTAGATCAGCTCAAAGAATTCTTCATTCAGCTAGGATATGATAAAGATGCTGAAGGTGCTAAAAACTTCAAAAGATTATCAGCATTCAAACAGAAGTATCTACCCGTGAGATGGGCAATGCTCTTCTCGATCCCAAACCGTTGTATAACGGGTAAAGAATCAGTGATGGATAGAGGCACTACAACACTGTACCAAGTAATGTATGGTATAGTGAAGCAGCGTCACTTCAACTATGCGAAGATGATCTGGACAGATGTTGTAGATCATGTAAAGAAATCATCGAAGAAGAAGAATGTGTGCATTCTTTTTGTCAGATACATCAAGTTGATGATTGCCCAATTCATGAGGCAACATCCAAACATTTCACGAAGACAAGAAGATCCAACAGCAAATGAGCCATATATGCACAGCACAAGTGGTGATTCTATTGTTACCCACAAAAGCACCCATTCCGATACCACAAAGCTTGTTGGATCTTGCTGACAAGGGATCAAATGCATACAAGGAGTATATGGAGTTAGTTAACGCTCCTATGGGAAGCTCAAAACCGAGCGGACCTACCCAGGGAGCGCATAGGGTCAAAGTAGAGTCTAGCGCCAAAGTAGGAACCCCTAGGATGCGACAAAAGACAACGGCAAGAAAACACACTAATCTGGGGAGCAAGCTTAGGCAACTACAAGACGAAGATTGTGAAGTTAGCGAAACACTCATCGAGCCAGAAACTGATGAGTCTAGGAAAACAAACGTAGGCGAAGATGATGTGGGGGAGGATAAGGAGAAAAGTGAACCTTCTAAGGAGTATAAGGATAGTCAGGAGCATATGTAAAACCCAAAATTTAACTCAATCCGAAATGACTAAAATGCCCTCAAATTAAAATTTTAAGAACTTATAAAAATTATGTAAGTAACATCATGATACTTAACCTAGAATGATTATATCCTAAGTTATGTAATGGACTAAGCTCCAAATAAAAATGTTACATTATAAGAAAATGTACAAAATAAAAATCCTTTGTACCTAGCCATATTAGTCGACCCATATTATGTGTCTAACACATCAAAAATTTCGGCCCATATATGAAGAGATAAGCATGTCTTAATTCAAATTGATTAACCCATTATGAAGATTGGTTCATACCTTAAATATACAAATCCCAATACTCGGCCTATATCAAAACCCCTATAACCGAATATTTTTCATATCCCTAAAAATCTCCAACTCAAAAACTTCGGCTTCTCCTTTCTTTTACTGTGTTCGATCCATCTAGGGCAAAAAGAAAGGCTTTGATCTTGTTCATTCACAAGGTAATTACATATATAACATAATTTAATCCATTGGAATTCTTGAATAAAAACCGTAATCGATCTATACTTGTTCTTCTTTGGTTCGATCACCATTCAAGAAGAAGGAAGGAAAGAATTGGTGAATTAATCTTGCGGTGTTCTTGATTCTTCGTTTGGTCTTCAAGGGTATTTGTATCATCCCTCTTTTTGATTCTCAATTTCGTTTCCTTGATGTTATGGCCATTAAAACACGCATGAGATATAGAAAAGACATGAAATAATAATCATACTACATAAAATAATGAAAACCCTAATATGTGTGAATCGAATTATGTATATGGATCTGAATTTAATTAATATGAATATGTTAAAACCTTGTAAGAATCAAGCTTTATGTGTTTTGAGTTATATATGAAGGATAGGTGTTAATGGGTGAATTTTTGAATGAATGATCACATAAAATAACGAAGCAATTTTCTGATCTGGAAATTAATCCAACTTTGATCGCGTGTATTTTGATGATAACGAAGGGTATTTGGGTGTTTCTGGAGTCTAAAACTAAATTCAAGAAAATAGCTTTCTGTAGAAATTAACCTTGTAATTTTTAGAGGTCGGGAAGGCAACTTTTTGATTTTTGGAAAATTAAGTGTCAGTCGGAATTCGTATGTCTGGAAAATCCGTCCGTGTTTTTGATTTTTAGTTTGCAAAACGTGTCGAATTAGAAGAATCCCTTTGAACTGGGTAATATTTCATACGTCTATTAATTACTGGAATTTTTGTAGATTTTTATAAATTTTCTGAAGGGGTAACAAAGCACAAACTTTTCGTATGTTAAAACTGATCAGAAATCTGAACGAGTCGGCTTAAGTGATTTTTAGACTATAGTTATGCTAGCTAATAAAATCTGGAAAAATTAATGTAAGTTCTTAAGACATATAAGTACGTGTGTGAATTTTTGGGAATTTTATTTCTGAGTTCTTATATGGTTAATAAATTCGACTAAACAGGAACAGTTCGTATATAAAATCTGTTAAAAGTGAAAAAGGGATTAAAAAGGTATTAGGTGTTTATTTTCTAAACTAAAGGGTTTAAATTGTCATTTTTCCAAACTAAGGGGCTTAACTTGTGAAACCATGAAACCTTATAATATTTATATTTTATACCCTCATTTTACAACAATTGCATAATTAACCCTAAACTTGTTATAATTGCATAATAAACCCTAAACTTATATAATCGACATTATGAACCTTAAACCATTATCATTGTCACATTTGAATACTTAACCTTGAATATTCTTAATATGGAATCCTACTAATTCTAGAAACTTACTAATTCGGGAAACTTGCTAAATATAGAAAGTTGCTATTTTTGGAAAGTTATTAAAAATGGAAAGTTACCTAAAATGGAAAGATAAACTAAAATTAGTAATCTGAGTTATAGGAACCACTTGTAATTCTGTCTTCTACTCCTTTAGGTGTGAAGAAGGAGTGATCTGATTCTTTTCAGTGTTTGCTATCTTGTGTTTGTTTGCGTTTCGAATAAGGTACAAATATTCTGACCTTCTTTTCAGTAAGGGTGCTTTCACTCTCATGACCTGATCTTGATCTTTGATTCGTTATAAGATTCCCTTTAAGCAATTGTTAAGATCCCCTGTTCTTTGATTCATTCGTTGATATGCTTCGTTGATATTATGATTCATTGACATTCGTTTATTGTGATCCCTATGGTACGATACTTGATATACTTCGTTCATCACCCTTTGACATGAATATTCAAATCCTTTGATACCTTGAAGATTCATTTGATATTATAATTGGATGTGAAAACTTTTCTTAATTATATATGAAAATGTTTTGAGAAAAGCTATTTTAAAAATGATGTTTTTGAGCACGATGCGATACCACTTTAAATGTAATTGTACTAAAAGTTTTATGAAAACTACTTTTAAATACTTTCTTTATGAAAACTGTTTTTAAAGATCACTTTTATGAATGCCATTATTAAAGGATTACTTTTATGATATGAACATTTAATATAAACTTTTAAATTGAACCTTTGTTATGAACCTTGAACCATTTGATATGAACCATTTGATATGAACCATTTAATGTGATACGCTTGATATGAAACTTGACTTGAACCACTTGAAATGGAAACTTGACTTGAACCGCTTGATATAAAACTTGATACTTGATACTTGATACTTGACCTTGACCCACAGTTTGAGACTACGAGCCATAACTAGGCATGAGGGTTTCATGTCCATGTCATTGATGCACCGATGGCATGACTCTAGGGCAGGAGAGTGATGACCTGTCCCGTCCCTGACTTGATTTGATTTGTTACGTAGAGGCAGACTTTGGCCACCTGGGGCGTATGGATGCATCCTAGATTTGTTATTTGATTCGAGTTTGTTATATTTGGTGACTGATGGTGTGTGCGATACACGTCTTTCACATCTTGGGAGCTCATGACTCCACCCTTTGGAGGTATCCCCTCATATTGCGTTTGGTACCGAGGTCTCCCCTCCGTACACCTTGATATTTGATTATTTGATTTGATTTGGGCTCGTAGTGGATTTCTGTTTACTTTACCTTATGACCTTGTACTTAGTAATTCCGAGGTCACCCCTCCGGATACATACTTGACTTGACTTGGGCTCGGGTTGGGATTATTGTTCCCTTTACTCTTATCTATTGTAACTATTTCTTAACTCTTGATATATCTGCATAACCTTTTATCTTTCTTGCTTTCCCAACTCTTGTTATACTTTGCATGGTTTCACTTACTCCACTATCTCATTATTAATGCTTTGCTATCGTTATATCTGTTCACTGAGCTTTCGTAGCTCAGCCGCATTTCTTTTCCTGCGGCAGGTTTTAGTTTGGAAGCTGGGTATGAGTGGAGAGTACCTTGGACTTAGAAGACTTACTAGCTACCTTGGATTAGAGATGACTAGAAGAGCTTATATTCAGACTTAGAAATTATTGTATTTCTCATTTGTAACCTTGTAGTTTTAGATTTTCCATTGTAACCATTGAAATTCAATTGTATTATTTATGTCATATGCTTGTGTTTGTTCTGATATGAAACCATTATTGTGACATCTCTACCCTTGTCGGGTTGGGTGTTACAGTATAGGTTTAGTGATACTCGTCATGATGATGATAATGGAGATGATAAGGGGGACGGAGATGACATACATAGAAAGGATCCAGGGACGAAGATGAAGATTGAAACCAGTAGGTCTAGGTCCACCGAGCAACACCAGCTCATTCATTCCGCTACCACCAAAGGAATCCCGACAACAACAACATAAACAAAAACAACAACAACAACAACAACAACAAATACAACAACAACACCACACACAATACCCACAACAACAACCCCATTCATAACTCACACCTTACAACAACCATCATCAACAATAACCAATTTAAAACATATCCCGACAACATCTATATCCAATCTATTTTAGGGAATACGAGCTGAACCAGTTCCATTTGTAACAACAACACACTTCAATGAAGTTATGGGGAAGCTAAGAACCGACATGGAAACAAGATTCACAGCTCAACAACAACGTGAATCTCAAGCTGGATCATTGTATCAACAAAAATTCTATCATTGGACCGTCTCTCAGAAATCATGTTAGATAAGTTTTTGAATGATGATTCACTACAAAAAGCTCACCCCAACATATACAATGGATTACTGGAACCCGAAGCTGAACCACCGACAACAACTCAAGCTGAAAATCAACTTCAAGACCTCAAGAAAGAAATCAAGAAAAACAATTCTGAGGCAATCAAACTTATCAATAAATTGTCAACAAGGGTAGTCATGTTGGAAAGCCAATGTCGTCCACAGTCACGTAAGTGCGGTCAGGATGATCCTGAGTAGGAGATAAGCGCTAAAAGACAAAGAACCACAACAACTACAACCTTCTCAACACACAAACAAGCATCACCTCAACAACAACAACACAGATCCAGTTCACAACAACAAACGGATGAATATGAAGACGTGAACATGGATGATGAAGTCGTTGGGGATGAAACTAACAAGGAAGGTGTAGATGTTGATAAAGACGTTTGGACCGACATGACATATCGGGAAGGAGATATACCTCCAGGGCTCGGAGGATTTGATGCATCGGATATAGATGATGATGATGTATTTGATGACGTGTTGAAAGATCCATTACACACGGATGAACAAGCTGAAGACCCTACAACACTTAACAGACTATTCTCTAATCTGCATGAAAGATTTGGATTGAATATCGGGGAAGATGATCCAATGGAACAGAGAGTAGAAGGTATCTATGATTCGGTAATCTACAAGTTTAAAAGTGATAGAGATCTAAATACAAGACTTATCGATCAAGAGGTATCTAAAGCTCTCGGTGCTTCTACTTCTTCAACATTTGAAAGAGAAGTTACTGGACAAAGAAGAAGAGAACGCTCTCCACTATGGAAACAAATCCCTAGAGTTCCAAGATCTGACACTGCTCATTTTGTTCCGTACTTCAATGATGATCTCTTATACATGCTTAATGGTCCAAACAAATTCCAGATCCGTTCATGGAAGAAGAAAGATTTGCAGACATCTTCAATGATGAGGAAGTAAGTCCAGAGAAGTACAACAGAGACGCATATATGGGGATCATAAATGTTAATGAAAGATCGAGGGGATTCTATCGACTAAGGCAGCTCAGACGCAAGCCTCGTGAAGAAGTCTACTCGAAACACAGAATCCTCAGATACGTCGAAGTTAGCTCAGATTATCAATCTTCTCATGGATCAGTTGAATATCACATTGTTAGGACAGATAATCAACACTACCACTTCACCGAAGTTGACTACATCAATCTTCATCCTCATGATCTTGAAGATATTCTAAAAAGAAGAAGAGACTGCTTCAACAAGAAAGCCATAGACCAAGACGTGATTGAATTAGTATTGATTTTCATGAGGGCTTATGTTGTAGTAGCTCACATCAAAGACTTCCAAATGGGGATTGAAAGCTATCAGAGGAAGATCAACCTTACTCCTTCGATGTTAGCTTGCATTGGTATTCAGAAAGTCAAGAGCTGGACATGTTTTACAAGACCAGGCCTTGGACTATGTCTGGTGTATGGGACTGACCAGAAGCAAAAGAGATTGTTCAAATTCATTGAAGTAGCCAAGTTTTCTTCCGGTACTCTGCTACGAATTCTGAAGAAATTTGAGCGAATAAAGAGGAAGGTGGAGAGACTGTTGATAGAGATGACTGCAAACAATCGTCGCTTGTTGATGAGAGTTGTGAATGTGATAAAAGAAAGTCTTACACTTCGAGCATCATGGAGACGAATGGAACAAAGAATCAGATGTCGAAGTTGGCCTGACAAGAAGCCCATAAATAGAAGACCCGAATGATCTACCCTTAGAGGGAGATTGTTGGAACACAAAAAGTGTAAATCATTAGTGCAAGGACTTCTATTTATCTTTTGTATTAGTATAGGGTATGTTGTGTAACATTGTGTGGTTGCGACAACATAAAACTATCGCAACACTTGTATAGTTACGATAGTATGCTTGACTATTGTATGGGTATAAATACCCCTACCTCATGGGTTATGAGGTATGTGTTCTTTCTATTATCTATGCGAGACTTTACTTCTTTTCTCTCGTTTCTCTCTCTAAACTAAAGTGTCCATACCTACTTTATCTTACTAAGATTATTAGAGTGGACGTGATATTATTTGAACAACATGGAATAAGGTTAGAAGATAACCATGGTTAGGATAGGTGAGTTGGCATGGTTAGGTTAGAAGGGAATATGCCAAGAATATTCCATTTCTTGGAGAGGAGGGTTAAGTGATGAGATGGGGTGAGATGGAGTGAGTTGGCTTGATGTGATGGGGAGGAGCCTAAGGTTTGGATTTCAAATTTGAATTTGAAATGTGAGAGGAGAGAAATAGTGAGGGAGGTTGTATATGAGGATGGTTGAGATTAATGCCCATGTGATGAATTGAATAGATGAGTTATATGTGATGTGAGAGTGATGTGATGGGGAGCCTAAGAGTTGGATTCAAATTTGAAATTTGAATGTTGGGAGAGAGTGAGTTGGCAAAGTGTGTAAGGGAAGGAATGTGAGGGTGTGAGTTTGAATTTGAATTGAGGAGAGTGTGAGAGTGAAGTGTGTGAGGAAAGCTTTGAGAGTGAGAATGTGTGTGTAATTTCAAATTCAAATGGGAGGAAGAAAGAAATGTGGTGATGTGTTTGAATTGTAGTGGTTAATTGTTGGGATTCTTGATTTGATGAGACAAAATAAATAGAAGAATGAAATATAAGGGCTTAAAGTGACAAAGGACGAATTCTTCAATTAATGAAGAATGAAACACAAGGGACCTACTTAATAAAGAAGTCTTTATTTATTAGTCCTTTGTAGTCTTTTGTAAACCCTAATTCTCTACTATATAAAGAGATCAAGGGTACAGGTTTTTATTAACTCTGTGTCTAGGGCGTAGGACTTAAACGCCTAGACTGTAATTGTTAGTCACCTCAAGGATCCCTTGATCCCTGTTACAAGGCAGTGTAACCGTATTATTTCGATCAAATAATACTTTAGATATAAACCTAAAGCAATAGGTATAGAAACTGCTTAACGATCTTGTTAATTACTTTAGATATAAACCTAAAGCAATAGGTATAGAAACTGCTTATAAATGATCTATTAATTACTATGCGGAAGTTAGTAATTAATCTTAAGAAGAATAACAATAACACACGACAATTCTCTCAACCTTCACCTCAATATATTAATATACGGTTACTTAAAAGTAACAGGGTTACAATGAACCTTGAAGTGATTACAAGACAATACGTATGCTAGGACAATCGACTTCTAACCCTAACCCTAGATCCTCCTTTTATACACATAAGGAGTCCTAGTCGGTTACAAAACTTTCTATACAAGAATAATATCTAATCGTATCTTTACCATAAACAAACTATACATATCCAATAAGCAGCAGAATCAAACTCTAGCAGCAGGATCATCTTGGGCTAGCAGCAGTTTGACACTTAGCTTATTTCATCATACTTCGAATATCACCAGCAGCAGAATGAATATACTAGCAGCAGAATGATTATGCCTAGCAGCAGAATCATACTTAGTATATTTCCATTTGAACCATGAGTAGCAGAATAAAACACTTAGCAGCAGAATCTTCAAAGTAGCAGCAGTATCATTTAAACCCAACAATCCTCCCCTAAACTTGATATTTTCTCCCAAAATATACAAGTTTCTTCCAAAGCACAAACAAACACAAAGAGGATGCTTCCAAACACTTACTACTTTGAAGTCTTTGATTTCAGAATCTTTTGATACTTATCTACCAACTCATATGCTTGATGATCTGACAAAAATGGTCTTTGTAACCTCAATTTTCCATATTGTAGCATCTCAGTGATAACAACAGTATTATTATTCAAGGGATAATCTTTCTCCACCAGCATATACACACCTACACCTTTACCAATCAACTCATGTACTCCACATGATTGAAATAGGTACCATTTATGAACCTTAGTTGAGTGTAACAGATCAATCCATTCCATATCCCTTGGATCAGGCTCAAACATGTTCTTCAGGTAGTAGTAGTGTAATCTTTCAGAAATCACATCTGGTCTTCTATCCCCATACTTCTCCTTATATAACCTCTAGAGCTGAACAATATCATCCCTATCCATATAATGTAGCATTTGTGAGAATCTAACAAATTTCTGACATACACCATTTGCCCTTTTGATCACCCACCATGCTTCACTACCATCCAGAATATCATGTGTATAGGAGATGATTGGATGTTTAGAGTCCAATGGAACTGCATTGATTAGTTCTGGTTCTTCTTGAGGTTTATGAATTGTAAAATCCATAACCCTTTTCATATCATCTGCAGTCACCTCTTCAAAATTATGCTCATCACTTTCTTCTTGCTCTGAGTCACTCATTATCACTGACTTAGTTCTTCTCTTCTTCCTAGCTACCTGTTTTACCCTTCTCCCATATCTCTTTATACCAACAGTAGGTTTAGGCTTTTCTTCTTCATCTACATTCTCTTTCTCTTTCTCAACATCTTTTTGTATCTCAGTTTCAACAATAACCTCTTTTTCTTTCTCAACATCTGACACTTTGGGCATTTTAACAGTTGACTCAGGATTCATATAAGCATTTGATGCTACTTTGATTCTTGTCAACTCTTTGATCTCAACATCAGTTAAAGGTTTAAATTTCCTCTCCATCTCTTTCTTAGCAGCCTCAAACTTCTGCTTAACTTCTTCATTAGAGTATGGCTTCAATTCCTTTAATTTCCATCCTTTCATGTTTCTTAGATATTGCTCATGAAGAGTTCTCTGTTGCCTTGCAGTTGGTGGTCTATTCACCTTCTTATTCCTCCTTGCAACCAGAAACCTTTTCTTATTCTCCACAATGGCTTGATGAATCCAGTCATTAATACCTTCATCTGTAAAAACATCTTCCATCTCTACTTTCACTTTCTCCCATGCCATAGCAGCTTTACATCTTTCCTGCTCATTTTCCCATGCAGCCACTTTTGCTTCAACTTCAGATTGTTTCTCCTTACCCTTACCCTTCTGTTTCTCCATTGCTTTATCATACTCAGCTTTTTCTTCATCTGCAATCCTCTGAGCTTCTTCTGCATCCCACCTTTCTTGCAAATGTCTAGGCCATTCCTCAATTGGAATTTCATTAGGATCAGGATAAGGTTCAAGTTCTTCCAGCATTTTCTCCTTACCCTTACCCTTGTAGGTAGGTGGTTGAACAGGTTTTCTTGTTGGCATAGGCTCTTGTATGACAACTCCTTTGGCTTTAGGTCTTGAGACAGTCACTTGTTTTGGTTTTGGTAAAGGTTGAGCAGCAGGTTGTGATTATGGTAATACAGCAGTAGTTTTAGGTGTTGGGATAACTTTTGGTGATTGTTGTGACTTAGCATGAAGATTTAACATTATTTGAGCTATGGGTATAGTGTCTTCATCTGTTTCAGCAGCAGAACCCATTTCTGAAGCAACAGCAGAATGTCCTGCACCAGCAGCAGAATCATTCTTTGCCTTCTTATCACCAACATCAGCAGCATGTTTACTTCCAACATCTTTTTCAACATTATCCATACCAGAACCAACATCCTCAACCATTTTCTCATTTTCTGCAACACCAACAACATTTTTATCTAATTCTATCTCAGTCTCCCCTTGAGCCTCCCCTTTAGCCATGTTGTCCTCTGTTTCATTCCTCCCCTGTTTGGGAGCATCCTCTCCCAAACTTGGTTTGGAAACCTTCAACTGTGAAAATCTTGATCTCAGCAACCCCTCAAGATGTTGAATCCTAAGCTTAAGCCTTCTGATTTCAGCACCCTGAGAAGCTTTCACTGTCTTTAGCTCCTTTCTAAGACCAATGACCTCCTTTGACAATTTTGTACATGTATCCGTCAATTCTTTTAATTGTTTCATGATATCCTCACAACTTCGGTCTGTGTGACCTGATCCGAGAGGTTGATCACTGGATTTGGCATTGTGTACAGGTGTTTTAACCGCCAAATCCTCTGTTTCAAGTTCAATGCTAGCCTCAACACTTCGACCTGTGTTACCTGGTTCGAGAGGTGTATCATGGGCATTGTAATTTTGTACATCAGTGTCCATCAATTCAATCGTTTCATCTCTGTCCTCATCACTTCGAGATGTGTTACCTTCTCCGAGAGGTGAATCTTTGGACACAAACTCAGTCTCAACCCTAGGCTGAACATCTGAGCCCCCTATTTTAGCTGTTTGGCTAGGGTTTCCATCATGTGCATCAGGTTCATGAGAACCATCAACAGTAGATGTTGCCAAGGTTGGGGTCTTACTTATGTTGACACTGGCCTGTTCAACTTCTAAGTTGGAAACAGTAGTGTCAGCCCCTTCCTTCATGCCATCTCCATCACCCATGGCAGCCTCATCTGCTTCCATACTAGCACTAGTCTAAGGTAACTCAGTGCTCTTTTCATGTGAAATCCTAGGTGATGGGGTCTTTTGTGGTTCATTATGGGATGATTCATGTGAATATTCAGGAGTGGGTGTGTGATGGGAAGCTGTGGGGTTTTCAGCTTCTTCACCCTGAGCAATATCAGCAACAATGTTCAAAATGTGTTGGGACAATGGAGTTATTCTCCCTGAAAAACCTGTCCCATTTTTCCTTAAGTGTTTAAACATTTTAGTTACAAGAACAGGAGTTTTATAAGGTTTTTCATGAGCAAAAGGTTCTTGTAACTGATTATCAATGAGTAATTGTAAAAACCTTGGATAAAGATAAGAATTTCCTGAAAGATTCTTTTTCAACCCCTCAAAAATCATAGCCGAAAAATTATATGGCTGGCCTGTGGCTAGACAAATCAAGGCAGAAGCTTGATTTGCACTAAACTCATTCCACCCACTTGTTTTAAGACTAAGACAATGTAGAAGGGTGTGAACAAGAAACTTCCATTGTGGGCAGAGCAAACGTTTGAAAATTTTAACTTTAGTGTTGGTGCGCTCATACCCAATTCTTTCAAGTTCCTCAAAAATTGTAGATGTGGGAAGGCAAGTTGTTGCTTCATCATCTGTAAGACAAAGAATTCGTCTTATAGATGTTTCAGTAACAACTATTCTTTCCTCATCCACTAAGGCAATTAACATTTCTTCCCCATTAATAGTTTCAGTCGTAACAGTCGACCAAAACTGTTTTATGTGGGAACGATATATAGTTGGATTTACTGATAATGCATACCTAATGGAGGTAGCATTAAGAAAGTCTATAACTTCAGTGAATCCATCAGCCTCCGGCACCTTCCTAAGAAAAGCTACTTGATTGTGATCGTCAGAAAAGGTACGTCTCGCCATTGCAAATTAGGGTTTTGATTTTGGAGAATTTTGAATCAGATGCTAATGGAGGTGTTAGGTTTTGGAGATATTTGAAGTTTGAGCGCACAATTTTAATTTGGGGATCGAATTAGGTTTTATACCAATTAGATCCAATTAGAAGATTTAGGCGCCAATTTGCAAAACAGTCCTTCAACTTTCAAATTTAGCAGTAGAATGCTAAACTTGCAAAACTAAGCAGCAGTACACATCCAGCAGTAGAATGGAATTCTTGCTAAAACTTATCCAATTACCCAAAATAAATATCCATCCTTTTTGGTCAACTCTCCCAAAATTAATTCCATATACAACTTGAGAGTTAATTCTCAATACCAACCCCGCCTTTAATGTCATTATGCCTTGATTAACTCTATAAAAGCCCTTAACTCATCTACACACATTCATCTCATCCCACAAAGTCTTCAACACTAATCTTCAACATTCCAATCATCATGAATCCTTCAACTATTATAGAAATCTCATCGGACTCTTCTTCAGACTCTGAAGATTCAGGTTGGAAAAGCTATTTCCCACCAAACTATTCTTCAACTTCAAGAGTTAATCTTTCAAAAAGAAAGACTGAAATATCCTCGTCCGATGAACCTTCCTCCGATGAACTTCCTCCTTATGTGGATGATTCATCCTCTTCATCTGAATCGTCTGACGATGATGAACTTCAAAAACTATCAGACTTACTAAACAAGGAATTTGAAAAAGCAGCATCATCAGTGAAGATCCCTGTTCCAAAGAAGAAGCCTGAGAAGAAGCAAGTTCCATCTCCAAGTCAAAAGCAAATTCCATCTCCAAGACCAGTAATATTGGCACTTCCCTGCAAGAAGGTGTCTGAACTCATGGGTAGCAGAGGAGCCCGCAGCAAAGTCATGCCGGATATCATTGGAAAAGGAAAAGGAAAGCTTGAGTAGTTGTGTTGTGTGGTAGGTTTGTGTAGGTTTATGTGTAGTAAGGTTGTTGGTTGGTTATTTGTTTTGTTGCTTTTGAATCCTGAATGATGATGTAACTCCTGCTAATGTAGTGAATGCTCCCAGTAATGAATAAACTTCTATTATTTTGTTTTGATGAACATTTACTCTTATGCTTTTGATCCTGAATAGTTAGCCTCCCCTGAATTTCAGAATCATCTTTTTCTCAGCAATCAAACTTTTATGACTTATCCTGCAAAAGATTAGTCCAACAACCACAAAACACAAACAAGAGAATCTCACAATAATCATAAGACAGTCAACAACATAACCATCTTAGCAGCATACAATATACAGACATAGCAAGCACTAGAAACAACTTATTTGATCAATAACAGCACAAATCCTCAAAAAACTTTTTACAAAAACATACAGAGATAAGATTTTAAAGATTGATCATACCAATACTAGCAACTAAAAATTGAAATCTACTTATATCAAAACTTTTTGTAAGTAGATCAGCAACATTATTATCAGTATGTATTTTAACCACTTGAATTAACTTTTTCTCATAACAATATCTAATAAAATGATATCTTATCTCTATATGCTTTGTTTTAGAGTGAAAAACAGGATTCTTGATTATACACATTGTGCTGTTATTATAAATATAAATTTTGGTGTTCATGAAATTGTACCCATAATCCAAGAGTTGATTCTGAATCCAGAGTACTTGTCCACAGCAACTAGAAGCAGCTACATACTCTGCCTCAGTTGTTGAATTAGCCACCACAGTCTGTTTCTTGCATTGCTATGAGATTAGCCTATGACCAAGGTATTGACAGCCTCCAGTGGTTGACTTTCTATCCAAACTAGCTCCAGCATAGTCACTATCTGAGTATGCTATCAAGTCAAAGGGTGAATTATTTGGATACCAAAGGCCCAATTTAGGTTGACCCTTTAGGTACCTAAAAATTCTTTTGAACACTTCCAAGTGTGAAACTTTTGGGGACACTTGAAATCTAGCACAAGAACACACAGAAAACATGATATCTGGCCTTGAAGCAGTCAGATACATCAATGAACCAATCATTGATCTATAAAGATGTACATCAACCTCTTCCCCATCTTCATCCTTGAGCAAAGGTTTGTTGTTATCCATTGGTGTCTTAGCTGCCTTCACATCATTGAAACCAAATTTCTTTAACATATCAGCCACATACTTGTCTTGACTGATGAAGATCCCCTCAGCTGTCTGCTTAACCTGAAGCCCCAGAAAGAAAGTGAGTTCTCCCATAGAACTCATTTGAAATCTGTTATGCATGAGCTTCTCAAATTCTTCACACAACACCTTGTTTGTAGACCCAAAAATGATACATCTACATAAACCTGAACTAGTAGGATATCCTTTTTGTCTTTCTTGATGAATAAAGTTTTATCAATGGTTCCCCTTGTGAATCCATTAGATAACAAATACTTGGACAAGGTGTCATACCAAGCTCTAGGAGCTTGATGTAAACCATACAGTGCTTTATCCACTTTATACACTCTATCTGGAAAGTCAGGATCTTCAAAACCAGGAGGTTGCATCACATAAACCTCTTCATCAATCTTTCCATACAGAAAAGCACTTTTCACATCCATTTGGTACACTGGAAAGTTCTTGAATGAGGCAAAAGCTAAAAACAATCTAATAGCCTCTATCCTTGCTACTGGAGCAAAGACCTCATCATAATCTATTCCTTCTTCCTGAGTGTACCCTTGAGCCACTAGTCTTGCTTTGTTTCTCACCACAATTCCTCTTTCATCTCTTTTGCACCTGAACACCCATTTTGTACCAATTGCCCTCTTCCCATTAGGCAAATCAACTAGTGTCCAGACCTCTTGAAGCTTGAACTGCAACAGCTCCTCTTGCATGGCTTCAACCCAACTTGAATCTTTCATAGCTTTGTGAATATTCTTGGGTTCCACTTGTGATAAGAAACAGGCAAATTTGCAATTTTGTAGGTCCTTGTGGCTATTTCTTTGATGCAATGATTGAGCAAATAAACCTTGATGGAGTTGATTACTCAGCCCTTTTGTTTTACTTCTGGTTTGTACAGTAGATTGTACATCACCAATTATCTGCTCCTTGGGATGGTTCTTATGTATCCTTGTAGTTGGAGTAGGACTGACTTGAATAGAAGGCTCCATATTTGTCAAATCAGCATTTGCTCCAAAAACATCCACAACATCATCATCTGTGTCATAGTAGATTTCCTCCATTTCAGGCATATGAGGAAAGTCACCATCATCATTAACATCAACATTAAAGTCAGCAGCAGAATTCTTTGGAACAGCAGTAGAATTACTAGGCTTAGCAGCAGAATTGGAGATACTGCTGCTAGGCGTAGCAGCAGAATTAGAGATACTGCTGCTAGCTTCATTTCTTGAACTTCCATGCTTTGCTGACTTTTCAACAGTCTTGCCATCATTAGAAGGTTCATCATCACCTTCTGCATGATCCTTTGGTACTTCCTTATGAACAGCATCATCATCAGAACTCTTTCCCTCTTTATCTGTTGGAGTGAAGAACTGATTAAACTTCCACTTCTCAATCAAAACAAACTCCTCTGCAGATCCATCCTTCTTTGCTTGTGTACCTGCATTGGGGTTAGTTTGTGTACCTGCAGACATGTTAGTTGTACCTGCAATTACTGGTTGATAATTCATACTTTTGGTTAGAGAATCAATATCAAACAGCCATTCAGGTCCTTTTCCAGCAACACTAGGTGTGGTTTCACTAAACCTAACGTGTAGATTTTCTTCCACATGCATTGTTCTTTGGTTAAATACTCTAAAAGGTTTGCTATTAGTTGAGTATCCAACAAAGAAACCTTTGTCTGCTTTCTCCTCAAACTTGCCTAGTGAATCAATGGTATTTAAGATAGTAACTGGACACCCAAATGGTTTTAAAAAATCTATCATAGGTTTCCTACCATGCAACAATTCATAAGGGGTCTTGTTATGAGGCTTCACTACCTTACTCCTATTTTGCATATAGCAAGCAGTGTTAACAGCTTCAGCCCAAGAAGTAGTGGGTAACATTGACTCAGACAGCTATAACCACTGTGAAATTTTCACCTCGTAATAAACAGGTACATATTTTAATAAGATTACATATTACCTTTTTCTGCATATAAATTTTTTTCCTTTGACTGTGATTTCTATTGAATGTGACGTAACTCACATTTTCGATAAACGTGCTCCCACGCAACGCAACGCAACCCAACCTAACAAATTTAATGTTTATTTATTATAAACATTTCTTTATGAGAATATTACAACCTACCATTTGCCATTTTACGATAACTCGCGAAAGGACGTATAAACTTAACTTCTGTCAATAATTAGTGTTTCTAACGAAACCCTAAATTATGATAACAACAATTACGCATAACTAAACCATAAAAATTATTTATTTTAAAGTCTAATTCACATATTTATTTTTCCTAATAAATATGTAAACCTAATAAATAATTGTACAAGTCCATAAAACCCACGGTACAACCCTTTAATGCACGAAACTTAAAAATCACATTTATATGTAATTAAAGCCTACTAAAAATTACATAAAAATCACAATAATTAAGGAAACATTAAAAATATATTTTTCTTAATTTCTAAACCTAAGTACAATCATCCTAAGCTTATTGTACAACCTTCCTATGCACTAAATCGAATTTTACCTATTTAAACCTAATTCGATATATACTAAATTACACATACATTTTTCAAAAATAGTTTTTAACACAAGAAATTAATTAAACCATAAGAACTAAGTTGGTTACTCTCTAAAGCCCTAGTATACACCTATTTAAGCTCGATGTACCACACTCTTAAGCATAAATCGAACCCTAGTTCATTTCTAATTAGAATTCGACTAATCTAGTTAAATCTTTGACATCACACAATGTTTTCTAAACTCTCAAGACACCCACTTGGCAGCTCTCTTCTATGTACACATCTTTTTGTCCCAAGAATACAAGCATTAGGTTAAAAAGTGTGAGATAAATGTATGGCAAGGGAGAGGACACATCACCACTTCCCCCTCCTCCCAAGTGGCACCCATGGCAGTTTCTGTCAGCAAATGTCCCTTAATATCTTCCTAGAAAACCCTAAGACCTCCCCTCTATAAATAACGAGCCCTAGTCCTTCCCTAAACATCCCATTCGACACAATCAATTAACACAGCCACAACACACTCATGCCTGATCAAACTAACTCACAAACAGTCTCATAATACCCTATTCGAAGGCCAAGGATTAGGAGGAACACAAGTGTCTTGGTTCAAAACCATTCGCCTAGTAAAAATCCATATCGAGCCATACTTTGAGTAAGTATCCAAACTCTCTTTTCAATAATCTTTATTTCATTTATATTACCTATAGATCATTAGTAATAATTGCACAACAAAACCTAGATTAAAAATATAATGTTTCATTTCCTATGTTCTTAATCGAGTAAACCCTAGTCGAACCCTAGGATTAATTTAAATCGGGAACATATTAAAACCAGTTAAGGAGTAATAGAAACTAGTATAACCATGTGTTAATAAAATCATAGAAGCATATAAACTATAAAAACCAACTAAGTTTTGGCCTACTTTCTTTTTAAAACCGAATAAACCCTAAATACCCATTTCGAATAAAAACTTTATTTAGTAACATGAGATATGCTTAAAACATGTTTAATACAAAATAAATATGCTAATTATAATGATAATAAGTCGAGTTCACAAGTCGTTAAACCCAGAATCAAATACCGAACCCTTTTCTTTAATTTTGGTCAGTCGCCCATTCGACCAGGTCTGATGCTTTGAACCCCAAATTCGACTAACAAATGATCTTTAAAAATTCTAGTTTTTGGCCACAAGATAGACCTAATAGAAGGTTAATTTCTGGAAAAAGAATTAGTTAAAAACATCAAGTATTCGCAAAGATATCAAGGTCCAAAGTTTGTCCCTTTTTCTGTATTTCGAACACATCAATAAGTCATTCGAGCATCATAAGCTCGAATGATAAGCTATGGTTTTGGAAATAAGCTCTTTTTAAGATAAAAATAAAGTGTGTCAAGAGTCATGCCAAGTCTCGTTGTTTTGTAAAACTAAAAATGCGTTTCTTGAAAATAAGGATGTCGTATGTAACAACCAAGGAGTCTCAGGGGGCGTTTCTGTCAAAACTAAATTAAGTTTTATAGAAAGGACTTGTGTTGCTGTCGACCAGCAACTCAAGTGGAAAAAGTGTCAAATTTAAAAGTGTAAGGGTTAAAGTTGTCATTTGACCAAAGTTGAGGGGTAAAAATTGTAATTTTATAAAAGTACAGGGGTAAAAATTGTCATTTTGTGAAAGTTCAAGGGTATAAACTGTCAATACCAAAAACTATAGGATAAGAAGCGTAAATCTATATATAATCCTTAATATTGATTATTATAAATATTATTATTATTATTAATAATAATAAAAACTAACGTACGATTAATTTGATAACAAACAAACGGAAACATAGGAATAAACAATACAGTAAAATTTAAACTTTTGACTTCATCGACAACCTCTATTTATATTTGGATATGATTACTGAAACTTAGAATAACGAATCAGGTTGCGTGCCGGAGACGTTTATCAGCTTTATTTAGTATTATTTCTCATCCGGATCATCAAGGTTAGTTCATAGTCCCACTTTTTACATGTTTTTCAAAAATGTGGGGAGATACATGCTACCAAACCGAACACAAGTATTTTTCTGATTGATATTGACTAAGATACCTTTTGCCCAAAAAAGACCCCCCATCATGAACCTCTAATCACCCGCGACTTAGGGTGAGCGCGAATATTGTGGATAGATCTATTGGGCTGACAACCCCTTTGTGTTACCGTAACGTAATACAAAGCATTATATTTGAGATGAATAAAGAGACCGGCAATCTCCTACCCGGGGGCAAGGTTACCTACATTTAATTATGGGGTAATTATTACATCATTAGTTCATGACTGTTGATGTTCTGTTAAGGCTTTGCGTGTCATGAGACTTAGGGCAATATATTTATATTCTGAACTGAACTTTTACTTTCCACTTAGCTTGTGTTCAAACTGATTATAATTTAAACACTATGGATTCACTCAACCTTTGTGTTGACTTTTTAGCATGTTTATCTCAGGTATTTAAAGGACCGATCTTGGCACGGAGTGACTGTGGACTTTTTCTTATAACAAGAGTGTCCACTATGTTATCATTCAAATGAATAATGTAACTTTTACAACGTATTTCTGAACTTCCCTATGGGACCTGTCTTATGTACTCTGATTTAAATAATGAATGATAACATATTTTATCTAAAAACGTCTCTTTTTGAGTCGTTTTCTATTATCATGACTGTGAACCGTGAAGTAACTCCCCAACTTATATTTCCGCTGCGAATATCGAAAACGGGGGTGTTACAGAGTGGTATCAGAGCTCATGTTTATAGAGAACCAAATGTTTTTCCAAACATTGAACTATAACCACTTTTCATAAACTTAACTGAAAGTCCTCCGTGCCACAGTATTTCTGAAACATTATTTATATATGTTTTATCGTAATCATTTAGTTGCATAGTGCAATATTTATAATTACTGGGTGGTTACAGGGTTATGGTTTCCCCTACTCATTCTAACACTTCTATGTCGGATACGGATAACGAAAATATCGCAATCGTACCGGACATCACGACTATACTTGAACGAACGACACGATCAGATCCGGCAGCAGACGTCACGGTGGTGCCTGAAATTTCCTCGGTATTTGGGTATGACGCGGAGTCCAATCCATCTGAAGAACCATTCGAGGATACTCCAATGCCAGATATCGCGCCACATCCTGATGATCCATATCTGTAGGCCAGAGAGAGGGCTCATACCGTTGCAGATGAAGAGCCAGATGTCCCCTCGATTACAGAAGTACCTCAGGTTCCAGCTGAAAGAATTCGAAGGACGGCTAGAATAAGGACGCTTCCTGTGCCTCCACCTATGACATTTACCCGCTTCTCTCTTCCGTCAGTTCCGTATGAGCTTAGCGACGAGGTCAGGGCCATTATAGGTAGATATAATGCTCCGTCCCGATCACCTTCTCCTGAGATTTCCACTCCGCCACGAGTGTTTGAGATCGGAGAAAGTTCACGAATAGCTCAAGAACGTCAACCAACCGTCTCTACTCTTTTATCACGGCTAGAACGACAAGAGGAAAAAATTGAGACAGCCTTGGGTCATCTATACGAGCTACCATTGGAGCGCATTGAAGGTATCGAGTATAGGATAGAAGATCTGATGACAGGCCAAGAGGCTGTGCAGCGGAAGATAGACGAAAACCGTCAGGAGCCGGAGATGCGTTTTGAGCAGATCAGAAGGGAGATACCTTTTGTGTATGACAATGAGCTGAAGTTAATAGAAGAGATGATTAAAAGAAACGAAGAATTAGCAGCAGCCCAGAAC
The DNA here is from genome assembly GCA_021014915.2 of Artemisia tridentata subsp. tridentata. Classification (NCBI taxonomy): domain Eukaryota; kingdom Viridiplantae; phylum Streptophyta; class Magnoliopsida; order Asterales; family Asteraceae; genus Artemisia; species Artemisia tridentata. The sequence continues at coordinate 55,826,998 of CP139501.1, read as the reverse complement.
AAGATCATGTCACTAGAGATGACAGTAGCCGGAATACAAACTCAGCACCAAGAAAACATGAAGGTTCTCATCAGTATGATAGCCGAACTTGAGAATCAACTTAAGGGAACCTCTGGTGGACAGTAGGTTGAGATATATATATACATATATGTTATCTTTTGTACTATATCTCAGCTATGAGATCTATAGTATAAATATAACACTAGTATGTAGTTTATATCATACAGCTTTTGTATAATTTTCCCAGCTACGGGGTATCTGGCATAAAAATGACACTTGTATAAATTTTGTTGTATGAATGACAAAATTTACAAGTTGTTTATGACTACATGTGGGTGTGAATTTTGTTATATTATGATGTTGACCGATAATAACTAGCGCTGATCACTTGCATATTTAAACTGTTGTAACAGTATTTTACCTTATAAATAAGGTCAATATGCAAATTCTAAACGAATGTTTTCTTGTAATAGAAATATGTCTCGTAGATCCCCCGAACCAACCATGTCCCAAGCTGCTATCCGAAAGCTTGTTGCAGACAGTATTGCTGCAGCACTCGAAAGCCAAGCAGCAGAATTTGCTCGTACCGGAAGCACTAGCCGACCTAACGGAGAAAACGAAACTGCAAATGCTCGCAAGTGCACTTACAAAGACTTCATGAACTGTAAACCAACTTTCTTCAAAGGAACAGAAGGAGCTACTGAGTTGGCTCGTTGGTTTGAACGCACAGAGGTATTCTTTGTAAGAAGTGGATGTGCGGATGACAACAAAGTCGCATTTGCTACTGGGACTTTACTAGATGATGCCCTGTATTGGTGGACTGCTACTGCCAAAACTCTAGGTATTGAAGCAGCTCATCAACTCTCTTGGGATGATCTTAAAAGGAGAATGTTGAAGAAGTACTGTCCCCGTACTGAAATAAAAAAGCTGGAAGATGAATTTCACCAGCTTTTAGTGAAGGGAATGGATATCAGGACATACAATAGAAGGTTTCAGGAACTTGCTCTCCTGTGTCCAACTGTTGTGCCTGATCTCGAGAAATTGCTGGAGAAATATACAGAAGGATTACCTCGATGCATTGAGGGAAATGTTACGGTGTCAAAACCTCAGTCTTTGGAGGAGGCCATGTCTGTAGCTCAGCAGTTAATAGAACGAGAGATAAAGCGCAATTCTACTCAGGGAAATAATGATAACAAGCGAAAGCTTGATGATCGAAGGATTACCCATTACCACAATAACTACCCCAACAGCCACAACAACCGCCATAATCAACACAACTATCAAAACCGAAACAATCAACAGAACCGTCGGCAAGAGACTGCCAAAGCCTATACAGCCACTCCTATGGAGAGGACTGGTTACTCAGGAACGAAGCCATCATGTAATCGATGTTCGTTGCACCATCACGGTCCATGCTATGTCAAATGCTCAAAGTGTCAGAGGGTTGGACACCAGGCTAAGGACTGTAAGGCAATGGGAGCAAACCTGCAGCCCGTGATCATAACTTGTCATGGATGCGGTGAGAAGGGGCATTATAAGAATCAGTGCCCAAAGCCGAATGTCAATCAGAACAATGGTGCCCGTGGACGAGTTTATGTGTTAGGAGATGGCAATGCGCAGCAGAACTCCGACGTAGTCACGGGTACGTTTCCTCTTAATCAGCGTTTAGCTACAGTATTATTTGATACTGGAGCCGATAGGAGTTTTATATCGCTTACTTTTGCTTCCCTACTTAAACTTACCCCCACTGCCTTAGACAATCCCTACGAAATCGAGCTGGCTAATGGAAAATTAGTAGCCACTAACCTCTAATAATCACCGCATAAACTCTAGCGACGTAGATTGGCTATCCAAATACCATGCTAGGATCATATGCGATGAAAAAGTGGTTCACATTCCTTTTGGGGATGAAACTTTGATTATCAGAGGTAATCAAAGTAAAACCAAATTAAACATAATATCCTGCGTTAAAACCATGAAGTACATCAGCAAAGGATGTCAAGCGTTTTTAGCCCACGTGACTGAAAAGAAAACGGAAGAGAAACGATTGGAAGATGTACCTGTAGTACGAGATTTTCCGGAAGTTTTTCCTGAAGAGTTACCTGGACTACCACCTGTTCGTCAGGTAGAGTTTCAGATTGACTTAGTGCCGGAAGCAGTGCCGATTGCACGAGCACCCTACCGTTTAGCGCCATCGGAGATGCAAGAACTATCCAACCAACTGCAGGAATTATTGGATAGAAATTTTATTCGACCAAGCACATCACCTTGGGGAGCACCTGTCCTATTTGTCAAAAAGAAGGACGGATCTCTTAGAATGTGTATCGATTACCGAGAGTTGAATAAACTTACGGTAAAGAACCGATATCCACTGCCAAGGATCGATGATTTGTTCGACCAACTGCAAGGGTCAAGCGTCTACTCGAAAATAGATCTAAGATCCGGATATCATCAGCTGCGTGTTAGGGAAGAAGATATTCCTAAAACAGCTTTTCGGACAAGATACGGTCATTACGAATTTCAAGTAATGCCATTTGGGTTAACTAACGCACCAGCTGTATTCATGGATCTCATGAATCGTGTGTGCAAACCTTATTTGGATAAATTCGTGATCGTGTTCATTGATGATATTCTTATCTATTCTCGGAGCGAAGAAGAGCATGCGGAGCATTTAAGAATAATTTTGGAGCTACTCAAGAGAGAACAACTGTACGCAAAATTTTCCAAGTGTGATTTCTAGATACACACAGTACAGTTTCTAGGACACGTGATTGATCGCCATGGTATTCACGTAGATGCCTCCAAAATAGAAGCAGTCAAAAATTGGCCGACACCTACAACTCCCACCGAGGTGCGTCAATTTTTAGGACTGGCCGGCTATTATCGGAGATTCATTGAAGGATTCTCAAAGATTGCTAAATCTTTAACGGAATTAACTCAGAAGAATAAGAAGTATATTTGGGGAGAAATTCAGGAGAAAGCTTTCCAGCTATTAAAGCAAAAGCTTTGTGAAGCACCAGTTCTAGCTTTGCCTGAAGGGAGTGATGACTTTATTGTGTATTGTGACGCATCGCACCAAAGGTTAGGTGCAGTCCTTATGCAGAGGAATAAATTCATTGCTTATGCCTCTAGACAGCTTAGGCCTCATGAGGAGAATTATACGACTCATGATCTTGAGCTAGGAGCAGTTGTATTTGCTCTTAAAATCTGGAGACATTACCTGTATGGCACAAAGTGTGTTGTGTTTACCGATCACAAGAGCCTCCAACACATTCTCGACCAGAAAGAACTAAATATGAGGCAACGCCGATGGGTAGAGTTATTAAGTGATTATGACTGTGAAATTCGTTATCACCCTGGAAAAGCAAATGTTGTAGAAGATGCTTTAAGCAGGAAGGAACGAATTAAGCCTCTTAGAGTCAGGGCTTTAGTCATGACCATTAATTTGGATTTGTCATCCCAAATTCTCAATGTACAAACTGAAGCAGTAAAAGAAGAAATTATTCAGGCTGAGAATTTGAGAGAAATGGATAAGGCGTTTGAATTTCGTTCTGATGGAACACGTTGCATAAAGAACCGAAGCTGGTTACCATTCTTTGGTGATTTAAGGAATGTGATTATGCACGAGTCACATAAATCCAAATATTCTATTCACCCAGGATCCGAAAAGATGTATCAGGATCTCAAGAAGCTTTACTGGTGGCCAAACATGAAAGCTGATATTGCTGAGTATGTCAGTAAATGTTTGACTTGTGCATGAGTAAAAGCTGAACATCAAAGGCCATCCGGCTTATTGACACAACCTGAGATTCCTGTATGGAAATGGGAAAGAATAACTATGGATTTTATCACCAAGTTACCTAGGACATCAAGCGGATATGACGCCATCTGGGTCATTGTAGATCGTCTTACGAAATCAGCTCATTTTCTGCCAATCAAAGAGACTGATGAAGTGGAAGATTTAGCTCCATTATATCTGAAAGAGATAGTATCTCGACATGGAGTACCAGTTTCCATTATTTCGGATCGTGATTCTCGTTTCACGTCTCGATTTTGGGAAAAGCTTCAGACAGCTTTAGGTACTAATTTAGATATGAGCACGGCTTACCATCCGCAAACCGACGGACAAAGCGAAAGAACTATCCAAACGTTGGAAGATATGCTCAGGGCATGTGTGATAGATTTTGGCAAAGGATGGGATAAGCATCTGCCTTTGGCCGAATTCTCATACAACAATAGTTACCATGCCAGCATAAAAGCAGCACCATTTGAAGCACTTTATGGACGAAAATTCCGACCGACAAAATCGTGCAAATTCGACAACATTTGCAAGCAGCCCGGGATAGACAGAAAAGCTACGCCGACACAAGACGAAAGCCTATGGAGTTTGAAGTCGGAGATAAAGTAATGTTGAAAGTTTCACCGTGGAAAGGAATGGTCAGATTCGGAAAGCGAGGGAAGTTGAATCCCAGATACATCGGGCCATTCAAGATTCTGGATAGAATCGGTCCAGTCGCCTATAGATTAGAACTTCCTGTAGAGCTTAGTAAAATTCATCCCGTCTTTCACGTCTCCAATCTGAAAAAGTGCCTATCAGATGAAACACTTGTGATTCCCATGAAAGAGCTTCGTCTCAATGACAAACTCAATTTTGTGGAAGAACCCGTGGAGATCATGGATAGAAAAGTCAAACAGTTAAAGCGAAGCCGCATTCCCATCGTTAAGGTTAGATGGAACTCTAAAAGAGGACCAGAATTTACCTGGGAACGAGAAGATCAAATTCGAACGAAATATCCACATCTTTTCCCTTCTACCTCAACCAACACCGATTGAATCTCGGGACGAGATTCCCGTCAACGGGGGGATACTATAACCACTGTGAAATTTTCACCTCGTAATAAACAGGTACATATTTTAATAAGGTTACATATTACCTTTTTCTGCATATAAATTTTTTTCCTTTGACTGTGATTTCTATTGAATGTGACGTAACTCACATTTTCGATAAACGTGCTCCCACGCAACGCAACGCAACCCAACCTAATAAATTTAATGTTTATTTATTATAAACATTTCTTTATGAGAATATTACAACCTACCATTTGCCATTTTACGATAACTCGCGAAATGACGTATAAACTTAACTTCTGTCAATCATTAGCGTTTCTAACGAAACCCTAAATTATGATAACAACAATTAGGCATAACTAAACCATAAAAAGCAATGTACAAGTTCTTTAAGCACAAAACTCATTTATTTTTATTTATATATATATATATATATTATATATATATATATATTATTATATATATATATATATAACTTTAAAAATTATTTATTTTAAAATCTAATTTACATATTTATTTTACCTAATAAATATGTAAACTTAATAAATAATTGTACAAGTCCATAAAACCCACGGTACAACCCTTTAATGCACGAAACTTAAAAATCACATTTATGTGTATTTAAAGCCTACTAAAAATTACATAAAAATCACAATAATTAAGGAAACGTTAAAAATGTATTTTTCTTAATTTCTAAACCTAAGTACAATCATCCTAAGCTTATTGTACAACCTTCCTATGCACTAAATCGAATTTTACCTTTTTAAACCTAATTCGATATATACTAAATTACACATACATTTTTCAAAAATAGTTTTTAACACAAGAAATTAATTAAACCATAAGAACTAAGTTGGTTACCTCTAAAGCCCTAGTATACACCTATTTAAGCTCGATGTACCACACTCTTAAGCATAAATCAAACCCTAGTTTGTTTCTAATTAGAATTTGACTAATCTAGTTAAATCTTTGACATCACACAATGTTTTTTAAACTCTCAAGACACCCACTTGGTAGCTCTCTTCTATGTACACATCTCTTTGTCCCAAGAATACAAACACTAGGTTAAAAAGTGTGAGATAAATGTATGGCAAGGGAGAGGACACATCACCACTTCCCCCCTCCTCCCAAGTGGCACCCATGGCAGTTTCTGTCAGCAAATGTCCCTTAATATCTTCCTAGAAAACCCTAAGACCTCCCCTCTATCAATAACGAGCCCTAGTCCTTCCCTAAACATCCCATTCGACACAATCAATTAACACAGCCACAACACACTCATGCCTGATGAAACTCACTCACAAACACTCTCATAATACCCTATTCGAAGGCCAAGGATTAGGAGGAACACAAGTGTCTCGGTTCAAAACCATTCGCCTAGTAAAAATCCATATCGAGCCATACTTTGAGTAAGTATCCAAACTCTCTTTTCAACAATCTTTATTTCATTTATATTACCTATAGATCATTAGTAATAATTGCACAACAAAAACTAGATTAAAAATATAATGTTTCATTTCCTATGTTCTTAATCGAGTAAACCCTAGTCGAACCCTAGGATCAATTTAAATCGGGAACATATTAAAACCAGTTAAGGAGTAATAGAAACTAGTATAACCATGTGTTAATAAAATCATAGAAGCATATAAACTATAAAAACCAACTAAGTTTTGGCCTACTTTCTTTTTAAAACCGAATAAACCCTAAATACCCATTTCGAATAAAAACTTTCTTTAGTAACATGAGATATGCTTAAAACATGTTTAATACAACATAAATATAATAATTATAATGATAATAAGTCGAGTTCACAATTCGTCAAACCCAGAATCAAATACCGAACCCTTTTCTTTAATTTTGGTCAGTCGCCCATTCGACCATGTCTGATGCTTTGAACCCCAAATTCGACTATCAAATGATCTTTAAAAATTATAGTTTTTGGCCACAAGATAGACCTAATAGAAGGTTAATTTCTGGAAAAAAAAATTAGTTAAAAACATCAAGTATTCGCAAAGATATCAAGGTCCAAATTTGTCCTCTTTTTTCTGTATGTTTGAACACATCAATAAGTCATTCGAGCCTTATAAGCTCGAATGATAAGCTAAGGTTTTGGAAATAAGCTCTTTTTATGATAAAAATAAAGTGTGTCAAGAGTCATGCCAAGTCTCGTTGTTTTGTAAAACTAAAAATGCGTTTCTTGAAAATAAGGATGTCGTATGTAACAACCAAGGAGTCTCAGGGGGCGTTTCTGTCAAAACTAAATTAAGTTTTATAGAAAGGACTTGTGTTGCTGTCGACCAGCAGCTCAAGGGGAAAAAGTGTCAAATTTGAAAGTGTAAGGGTTAAAGTTGTCATTTGACCAAAGTTCAGGGGTAAAAATTGTAATTTTATAAAATACAGGGGTAAAAATTGTCATTTTGTGAAAGTTCAAGGGTATAAACTGTCAATACCAAAAACTATAGGATAAGAAGCGTAAATCTATATATAATCCTTAATATTGATTATTATAAATATTATTATTATTATTATTATTATTAATAATAATAAAAACTAACGTACGATTAATTTGATAACAAACAAATGGAAACATAGGAATAAACAATACAGTAAAATTTAAACTTTTGACTTCATTGACAACCTCTATTTATATTTGGATATGATTACTGAAACTTAGAATAACGAATCAGGTTGCGTGCCGGAGACGTTTATCAGCTTTATTTAGTATTATTTCTCATCCGGATTATTATAAATATTATTATTATTATTAATAATAATAAAAACTAACGTACGATTAATTTGATAACAAACAAATGGAAACATAGGAATAAACAATACAGTAAAATTTAAACTTTTGACTTCATTGACAACCTCTATTTATATTTGGATATGATTACTGAAACTTAGAATAACGAATCAGGTTGCGTGCCGGAGACGTTTATCAGCTTTATTTAGTATTATTTCTCATCCAGATCATCAAGGTGAGTTCATAGTCCCACTTTTTACATGTTTTTCAAAATGTGGGGAGATACATGCTACCAAACCGAACACAAGTTTTTTTCTGATTGATATTGACTAAGTTACCTTTTGCCAAAAAAAGACCCCCCATCATGAACCTCTAATCACCCGCGACTTAGGGTGAGCGCGAATATTATGGATAGATCTATTGGGCTGACAACCCCTTTGTGTTACCGTAACGTAATACACAGAATTATATTTGAGATGAATAAAGAGACCGGCAATCTCCTACCCGAGGGCAAGGTTACCTACATTTAATTATGGGGTAATTATTACATCGTTAGTTCATGACTGTTGATATTCTGTTAAGGCTTTACGTGTCATGAGACTTAGGGCAATATATTTATATTCTGAACTGAACTTTTACTTTCAACTTAGCTTGTGTTGAAACTGATTATAATTTAAACACTATGGATTCACTCAACCTTTGTGTTGACTTTTTAGCATGTTTATCTCAGGTATTTAAAGGTCCGATCTTGGCACGGAGTGACTGTGGACTTTCTTCTTATAACAAGAGTGTCCACTATGTTATCATTCAAATGAATAATGTAACTTTTACAACGTATTTCTGAACTTCCCTATGGGACCTGTCTTATGTACTCTGATTTAAATAATGAATGATAACATATTTTATCTAAAAACGTCTGTTTTTGAGTCGTTTTCTATTATCATGACTGTGAACCGTGAAGTAACTCCCCAACTTATATTTCCGCTGCGAATATAGAAAATGGGGGTGTTACAACAGCATAGTCCTAGCAGCCTCAATTAATGTCCTATTCCTCCTTTCATCAACACCATTTTGTTGAGGTGTTCTAGCCACACTAAACTGCCTTAAAATACCTTTTTCCTCACAGAACTGATTCATTACATGATTCTTAAATTCAGTTCCATTGTCACATCTGATTAGTTTGACCTTATGATTTACTAAATTTTCTATTCTTGTAATGAAGGCCTTAAGTATTCCAGAGGTCTCATCCTTAGTTGCTAAGAAAAACACCCAAGTAAACCTACTGAAATCATCGGTGACAACTAAGCAATACATCTTCTTATTCAAGCTCTTCACAAAAGTTGGTCCAAACAGATCCATATGCAACATATACAAAGGTTTAGAAATAGAGTTCACCACTTTGGACTTACAAGAAGCTCTGTGTTGCTTTCCCATCTGACAAGCAACACAGGTTTCAGAATTTTCAAAAATCTTTGAAGGTAACCCTCTAACAAGGTTGCCTTTTACCAATTTGTTTATTGTTTTGAAATTTAAGTGACCCAATCTTCTATGCCAAAGATTGGATTCATCAATGGTGGCCTTTGCAAAAAGACAAGTTAAATCTCTTTTGGGAATGATGTTCTTAATGTCCACACTGTATATATTGTTTGTTCTAGGGACTTTAAGTAGTACTTCAGAATCATGAGGTAAATTAAAGTCGGGAGACAAAACAAGACAGTCAGTGTCTGTAAAAAGAACAAAATTCTTTTTGTCACACATTTGTGAGACACTAAAAAGATTGAACTTAAGTCCCTCTACAAAATACACCTTTTCAAAATCCAATTTTCCTGTTCTAATAGTACCTTTACCAACAATCATGCCACCTTTTGGATCATTGCCAAAACCAACATAACCACCATCAAAAGCCTTAAAATCTTCCAAGTTGCTCTTGTCCCCAGTCATATGTCCAGAGCATCCACTATCAAAAATGCATTTATCCTTTAGCTCCAATTGTAGATTGCCCTGCACAAAAAGTAGAAACTAGAAGTAAAACAAAAGGGCTGAGTAATCAACTCCATCAAGGTTTATTTTCTCAATCATTGCATCAAAGAAATTGCCACAAGGACCTACAACATTGCAAATTTGCTTGTTCTTATCACAAGTGGAACCCAAGAATATTCACAAAGCTATGAAAGATTCAAGTTGGGTTGAAGCCATGCAAGAGGAGCTGTTGCAGTTCAAGCTTCAAGAGGTCTGGACACTAGTTGATTTGCCTAATGGGAAGAGGGCAATTGGTACAAAATGGGTGTTCAGGTGCAAAAGAGATGAAAGAGGAATTATGGTGAGAAACAAAGCAAGACTAGCGGCTCAAGGGTACACTCAGGAAGAAGGAATAGATTATGATGAGGACTTTGCTCCAGTAGCAAGGATAGAGGCTATTAGATTGTTTCTAGCTTTTGCCTCATTCAAGAACTTTCCAGTGTACCAAATGGATGTGAAAAGTGCTTTTCTGTATGGAAAGATTTATGAAGAGGTTTATTTGATGCAACCTCCTGGCTTTGAAGATCCTGACTTTCCAGATAGAGTGTATAAAGTGGATAAAGCACTGTATGGATTACATCAAACTCCTAGAGCTTGGTATGACACCTTGTCCAAGTTTTTGCTATCTAATGGGTTCATAAGGGGAATCCATTGATAAAACTTTGTTCATCAAGAAAAATAAAAATGATATTCTGCTAGTTCAGGTTTATGTAGATGATATCATTTTTGGGTCTACAAACAAGGTGTTGTGTGAAGAATTTGAGAAGCTCATGCATAACAGATTTCAAATGAGTTCTATGGGAGAACTCACTTTCTTTCTGGGGCTTCAGGTTAAGCAGACAGCTGAGGGGATTTTCATCAGTCAAGACAAGTATGTGGCTGTTATGTTAAAGAAATTTGGTTTTAATGATGTGAAGGCAGCTAAGACACCAATGGATAACAACAAACCTTTGCTCAAGGAGTCTAATAAACTCCACAATTGGTATCAGAGCTTGGGGAGCTCGTTACCTAGGGATTCACAAAGTTTTTTGTCGACAGAAGCAGATTTGAAAAAGTTTAATAATCGACTGTTTAAAAGGGTTATCGGATTGGTATAATTGAATATTTGTTGCGGCATATTTTATTGAAGATTTGTCGCCGGATGATCTTGTCGTGGGTATCAAGTGGTGGTATGAATTCTTTAATTATTCTCGTATTACTAATTAATATGTCGGTTTTGGTGGAAGCTGCTGCTGTTGATATGTGTGATTAGTTTATTCATTCTTAACTCCTGATCATGTTAAATCTATTATTATTCTATTCGATTGTGAGGCTACACACTACTAATTTGAATCTTTATTGAATTACTGGTCGGTGAGTTTTATTCTTCAATGGGATGGTGATTAATTCTGTTTCTAGATTCACAACTTTATTTGTTAAAAGCTCCATAGTGGGTCGGTGTAAATTGCTTCTATGATTTTGATTGGTCGAATTCATTCAAGGACGATTTGAGTTTTGCTGAGAAAGGAGGTTTGTCGCTTGTGGTATGGGATAACATTTAATTCTTCACAGTGGGACTATTATTTAAAAGTGCTGCTCAACATTGAATTCTACTGCTACTTGTATCATTCTGCTGCTACGCTTATTATTATTCTGCTGCTACGTTTGATACATTCTGCTGCTAGTTATAATTTATTCTGTTGCTGCGCTTACTGATTAATACTGCTGCTAGCTGCATGATTTACAAGCAGTAAGGGGAAGCATTGGTTTTTGGTTTACACACACACAAGGGAAGTTCACACACACAAGAGAGTTATTGGATTTGATGTACATGCATCACTCGAGGGGAAGTTTCTACTGTTTATTCATTCTCTATTTGTTGATAACAAAAAGGGGAAGAAATATTGTGATGGCATGGCTTAAGGGGAAGACAAGGAAGACAAATTTGTTTCATTCAGGGAGATGATTACATCTCAACTTCTCTACTTCGTCTAGGGAAGTTCGTACACGACTTTGTTTGTTTTGTCATCATCAAATAGGGGAAGATTGTTGGGATTCTTGATTTGATGAGACAAAATAAATAGAAGAATGAAACAAAAGGGCTTAAAGTGACAAAGGAAGAATTCTTCAATTAATGAAGAATGAAATACAAGGGACCTGCTTGATAAAGAAGTTTTTATTTATTAGTCCTTTGTAGTCTTTTGTAAACCCTAATTCTCTACTATATAAAGAGATCAAGGGTACAGGTTTTTATTAAGTCTTCCACAATGTAATCAATTAAAGGTGTGTGTGTGTGTGTCTAGGGCATAGGACTTAAATGCCTAGACTGTAATTGTTACTCGCCTCAAAGATCCCTTGATCCCTGTTACAAGGCAGTGTAACCGTACTATTTTGATCAAATAATAATTGAGGCGTGGTGTAACCGTATTATAGAAACTTTTTGGGCGTTAATGCTGTGACAATGACTTGTCAAATCTAGTTTTCATAGGTCAAGGGGTGGATGGACGAAGACCTAGTTAACTATCGCTTAAAGGAGTTAATCTTCCCCTAGTTGATATGACAAAACTAACGATATGAAAGATGATCTTCAAGCTGCAAATAAACCTTGATGGAGTTGATTACTCAGCCCTTTTGTTTTACTTCTAGTTTGTACAGTAGATTGTACATCACCAATTATCTGCTCCTTGGGGTGGTTCTTATGTATCCTTGTAGTTGGAGTAGGACTGACTTGAATAGAAGGCTCCATATTTGTCAAATCAGCGTGTGCTCCAAAAACATCCACAACATCATCATCTGTGTCATAGTAGATTTCCTACATTTCAGGCATACGAGGAAAGTCACCATCATCATTAACATCAACATTAAAGTCAGCAGCAGAATTCTTTGGAACAGCAGTAGAATTACTAGGCTTAGCAGCAGAATTAAAGATATTGCTGCTAGGCGTAGCAACAGAATTATTTGGCTTAGCAGCAGAATTAGAGATACTGCTGCTAGCTTCATTTCTTGAACTTCCATGCTTTGCTGACTTTTCAACAGTCTTGCCATCATTAGAAGGTTCATCATCACCTTCTGCATGATCCTTTGGTACTTCCTTATGAACAGCATCATCATCAGAACTCTTTCCCTCTATATCTGTTGGAGTGAAAAACTGATTAAACTTCCACTTCTCAATCAAAACAAACTCCTCTGCAGATCCATCCTTCTTAGCTTGTGTACCTGCATTGGGGTTAGTTTGTGTACCTGCAGACATGTTAGTTGTACCTGCAATTACTGGTTGATAATTCATACTCTTGGTTAGGGAATCAATATCAAACAGCCATTCAGGTCCTTTTCCAGCAACACTAGGTGTGGTTTCACTAAACCTAACGTGTAGATTTTCTTCCACATGCATTGTTCTTTGGTTAAATACTCTAAAATCTTTGCTATTAGTTGAGTATCCAACAAAGAAACCTTTGTCTGCTTTCTCATCAAACTTGCCTAGTGAATCAATGGTATTTAAGATAGTAACAGGACACCCAAATGGTTTTAAGAAATCTATCATAGGTTTCCTACCATGCAACAATTCATAAGGGGTCTTGTTATGAGGCTTCACTACCTTACTCCTATTTTGCACATAGGAAGCAGTGTTAACTGCTTCAGCCCAAAAAGTAGTGGGTAACATTGACTCAGACAGAATAGTCTTAGCAGCCTCAATTAATGTCCTATTCCTCCTTTCAGCAACACCATTTTGTTAAGGAGTTCTAGCCACACTAAACTGCCTTAAAATACCTTTTTCCTCACAGAACTGATTCATTACATGATTCTTAAATTCAGTTCCATTGTCACATCTGATTACTTTGACCTTATGATTTACTAAATTTTCTATTCTTGTAATGAAGGCCTTAAGTATTCCAGAGGTCTCATCCTTAGTTGCTAAGAAAAACACCCAAGTAAACCTACTGAAATCATCAGTGACAACTAAGCAATACATCTTCTTATTCAAGCTCTTCACAAAAGTTGGTCCAAACAGATCCATATGCAACATATACAAAGGTTCAGAAATAGAGTTCACCACTTTGGACTTACAAGAAGCTCTGTGTTGCTTTCCCATCTAACAAGCAACACAGGTTTCAGAATTTTCAAAAATCTTTGAAGGTAACCCTCTAACAAGGTTGCCTTTTACCAATTTGTTTATTGTTTTGAAATTTAAGTGACCCAATCTTCTATGCCAAAGCTTGGATTCATCAATGGTGGCCTTTGCAAAAAGACAAGTTAAATCTCTTTTGGGAATGATGTTCTTAATGTCCACACTGTATATATTGTTTGTTCTAGGGACTTTAAGTAGTACTTCAGAATCATGAGGTAACTTAAAGTCAGGAGACAAAACAAGACAGTCAGTGTCTGTAAAAAGAACAAAATTCTTTTTGTCACACATTTGTGAGACACTAAAAAGATTGAACTTAAGTCCCTCTACAAAATACACCTTTTCAAAATCCAATTTTCCTGTTCTAATAGTACCTTTACCAACAATCTTGCCACCTTTTGGATCATTGCCAAAAGCAACATAACCACCATCAAAAGCCTTAAAATCTTCCAAGTTGCTCTTGTCCCCAGTCATATGTCCAGAGCATCCACTATCAAAAATGCATTTATCCTTTAGCTCCAATTGTAGATTGCCCTGCACAAAAAGTAAGAGAGTTAGTTTCTCTTTGGGACCCAAGCCATTACTGACTTGGATCTGCCTTGTGCATCAAAGTAATCATATTTCTTGAAGTTCATTGATGCACTACTGTGTCTGGTTTTGGGTTTCCAGACCCAGCAAGCTGAGGCCTTAACAGCATAGAAATGAGTGCCCATAATAGTGTCAGTAACCACTTTTGGCTTAGCAGCAGAATGAGAGATACTGCTGCTAGCTTTAGCAGTAGAAAACCCTGTTTTCTTTGGAATGGGCTTTGTTGGTGCAACAGGAGAAATAGTCCTAGAAATACCATTTCTCAACAAAATCTCCTTGGGAACCATGTTTCTTTTGGGATGTGGGTGAGTCTTTCTTGCAAAGTTCCTATGGTTCACCCTTGCATTATGGTTCCATACAGGTTTTGGAGCACTAGTTTTCTTAGGTACTGAAAGATAACAATCTTCTTGCAAGTGCTCAAAACTACCACAGCTGTGACATGCCTTCTTAACCAGTTCAAAGTCACTACCTAACGTGTGTGAAATCACCTGGTGCAAATTTCTCTGATTTCCTCTAGGCAAGTCACAAGTCTTCCTAGGATAAGCTCTAGGTTTATCATCATACTCAGCCACTTTCCTAGAGATTCTACTTCCTAGCACAGGTTTCACAAATTCAACATATTTAGCTTTAGTTTCTACAGGTTTAATTTCGACCTTTTTAACCTGTGTAACATTTGATTCAACAGTCCTAAGAATTTCTTTCTTTTTAGCTTTGGGTGTTGAATCAATCTCATCGTCATCACTATCTGACACCCAATTTTCAATGATTGGAGCATCAGATAATTTTTATCAATCTTAGGTTCACTAGTCTTATCAGATGATTCATTGTTTACTTGACTTGTTTCACCTGCAGATTGTGCAGCTGATTCAGGTATAAAGGACAATACTTTCCTAGCTGGTGCATAAGCACTTTTAAGAGGGGGAGCCACTTCATTGTATCCTAGGCCGCATCCTCTTTTAAAAATCTGAGATTCAACTGCTTTATTTGCTAGAACAGACGCATATTGTTGTTTATCTATCCTAACAACATGTTCTTCTTTTTCACTTAAAGCTAGGTCTCTAGCTAATTCAGCTTCTTCCACTCTTTTATTAAACACATTAATTTCACATTCTTTCTTAACTAGCTCAGTTTCAAGAGTATGAATTTTATCAGCATATTCTCCCTCAATTTGATTAAGAAACTCAACCTTGTTTTCTAAAGATTTTAAACCATGTTGATATCCTAAGTTATCAAGTTTGAGTTTATTAAATTCAATTCTTAATTCATCATAACTAGATCTCAGTGCCTCTATAGTATCTGAACAAGATTTAAATGAACATGAAGATTCATTTGATACCTCAGAGTCTGATCCAGAGGAGGAGTAACCCATAAGAGCAAAGTGTTGTTCTTTGGGTTCTTCATCAGCTACCAGTGCAAAGTTGAAACCATCCTCAACTTAGTCACTCCAGTCAAATTCTCCCAAGCCATCACATGAGACCATAGCAGTAGTAGGTTTAGCATCTTCAATGGGAATCTGCCTTGGATTTTCCTTGATCTGCTTTGGTGCTCTGCATTCCCTTGCAAAGTGCCCTTTTCTGTGGCAGTTATAACATTCAAACTTTGATTTGTCAAACCCCACATTGTTCTGCCTTCTGAACTTGAGCTCTCTTCCAGTTCTCTTCAAGAATCTTCTTGCCCTCATAGTCAACATTGCAAATTGCCAGTGCAAATCCATCTCTTCTAAGTCATCAGGATCAACTTGATCTAGATCCTGACTCATTACTGGAGTACTTGTTGTGAGTTCAGCTAAATAGGCACAAATAACATCATCAGTAATGTTGTCACTATTTGTAGAACTAGCAGCAGAACCAGTATGACCAACAGCAGAATGAGTTTCTTGAGTATTCCCAGAAGTCTTATTATTAGAAGACATAAAAGCAAGGTTGTTTGAACTTGAAGAACTGGTTGAACCCTTTACTTCAGTTTCATAGACCTTCAAGTTGTTATACAAATCATCCAAATTCATAGCATCAAAATCAGCCTTGTTCCTCCAGACAACTATGTGAGTATTCCATTTTGGTGCAAGACTCCTTAGAAACTTCAGATTAATGTCTTCCTTTGCAATAGTGACATTAAGAAGCGCCAACTGACTCACTAACTTTTGCAGCCTGTCATAAGTACCATCAATACTTTCATTGCTTGATGCAATGAAAGTTTCAAATTCGTGCTTTAGCAAATTCTTCCTTGACTTTTTGGTGGCTTCATTCCCACCAAATCTAAGTTCAATTGCTGCCATCAAATCCTTGGCAGACTTGGTGTTTTTTAAGGCCAATTGGTACTCATTAGGAATCCCCATTAAGAGAATAGTATGAGTCCTAATCTCCAATTTCCTTTGAGCCCTATCTTCATTGGTTTTGATGGGTACGGCTTGCCCATCAGCACTAGTCTTAGGTAGAGTATCACCAGTTTGTATGATTTCCCACATTGTGTAATCACACATCTTCATGTACTGCTCTATCCTCATCTTCCAGAGTTCATATTCTCCAACCTTGAGCATTGGAACCTTGGAAGCAGTAACCATATGATGAGATTCAGACTCCATTGCTTTTGATGATGAACAGATCTGAGCTTTTTGAAATTCTTCTCGATATCAGTTTCTAGATCACAAGCTCTGATACCACTTGTGGAGATCGATATGCTCGAGGTTTGTTAGACCTCATCTAGGATTAACACAATAATAATGAACAACAATATAGTATGCAGCGGAATAAACAAAAGCTTCATTATTATTGCTACAAGGTTTAACCTAGGCATCCATTAGAGGAACTTGATGCCTAGAACACACACACACCTTTTCCTGGAATTACATCTCTAATTCCTGTACAGAAAACCTATGCCCCTATCCTCTTTATATACTAGAGGATTAGGGTTACAAAGACTCTAAATAATGCATAAATAGTCCTTCATCTTTGTCTTTATAAGTTTCCTTCATCTTTCATATTTTTGTCAATATCAACTCAAAGTTTAATTCCTAACATTAAGAGAGAATGTGGTGAAAAAGAGGTTGATGTGGAGAATGTGGGAATGTTGGGGGACAAGAAGTACATTCAAGTACAAGTAATATTAAGGGAATGTTGGGGATAAGGCTTGGATGGATTTTGAAATGGTTTGAAGGTTTATTTGGTGGAGGGTTTGTTTGGTAATATGGAAATAATCAAAGGATTGATTATGAGATAATCATATTGTCATTTAAGAAAGGAAATATTGGACAATGATGATTATGGGTTGTGTTTTGGATATGAAAATCAAAGGATACCCATAAGTTCAAATAACTCAACGTCAAGTATTCATAATATCATAATTCGTGATTCCCACAACTTGACGTAATCAATAATCATCTTGATGCAAACAAGCTAAGTGCTTTGCATCATTGTAAAGCATATCCCATAACGGGAAAGGATGCATTTATGCAAAGGGACCTTTGACTTGTTTGACCAATAAGGGAGTAAACCCGTTACGTGATTAGAGAAGACGTAAACATGGATTATGGTCATATGAATACTTTCACTTGATGTTACGTGAAATATATGAGTTTCCTAGGTTTAGAAAAGCCTTGGCTAGAGGCGTTTTAATAAAACACTTGAGTTGGCATTTTGTCAAAAACGGGAGGTTGTAATTTTAAATCCCTCTAATTCTAAAATCCGTTTCGAGTGGTATTAATGAAGAACATATCATATTCATACCGTATTGAAAGATCCACATTTGTCGGGTAAGGGGAAATCCGACTTTAAAAATTCGTCCCGACCAATATAGTGGGCTGGCGCGTCAGAGCGCCGGCAAAGCTAGGCCCAGTTATTATGTCGGGAGGATTTTGGCTAACGTTTGTGATTTTATGTGTTTCAATGGTTTATTTGTCATCATTAAAACATATATCCCCCTTTTTGATGATGAAAAAAAAATTCCGAAAGCAAATAAAATTACAAATCGTAGCGAAGATTAAGAACGCCTTTGGTGTAGCTTGAGTCCTGACCTTCCCTTGTAATTTGATGAAGCCATGATCTTTATCTTGAATTGGTCTTCACATGAGCTTGTGCTCTTTGCTTTCTTTCTCCCCCTTTTCCCGAATTAAAAAGGCGGGAATCACTTGGACTTTATCTTCATATATAAACTTGCGCATTCATTTCCCGATAGCATGCTCCCCCTTGAGCCTAGCTCCCCCTAGATCGTTGCTCCCCTTGTTCCAAAGCGGGGATCCATGGGTCAAGAGCCACACCTTTGCGGTGTCCTAGCTACACAAGAAACAACCAACAACCAACACACAAACAATCCTCACATGTAGAAGTCCAAAATGGGTTAGGTAACCATTTGGATACTTGCAAAATGGGTTAGTCTAAGCATGGCATCACATATATTTGCGCACAATACATCATAAGTTACGCATCTAAAACATATTCAAAGCATTATATCCCAAATGTTGATAAGCACATGCATAGCATCATCACATTGTTATTCATAGAACAACTTTATCAATCATTCATAAACATATCACATACTCAAGGGAGCATAACACATATTCAAATTAAAGCACATAGTTTCACATATAAACACTTTAATAGTGCAAAGCAAGACCTAAATGTTCAAGGTGAGATGTGATATATATCCAATTACCTTTAAGTGTGTGTGTGCCAAGACTTAATTTGTGACATCAACACAAAATTCTATCATTATATGAATGCAACTTTGAGTGCATTATGTTGACATGTTTTTTGCAATAGTTGCACTAACAATGTGAGTATGATCATATATATCCTAAGGTGAGGAGATTTATCAAAAGTCTAGATTGTATACTATGTTTTCTAATGCAATCCTATCCAAAACATGAGAGGGTATAATGTAACAATTTGTATTTTTTGGGTCATTATTTAACCACTATCTTTCACTTATTATTCAATTTCGCGGATATTGACTTTTAAAATTAACTTGTGAGGTTAGCTCACGTACATCGTTAAATGAACAATTAACTGGAACCGACCCAATACTATGCTCACTCAACATGTTTTAGACATTTTTATTTCACTTCATACATATTTCAAAAGTCATATTGTTATTTTTCTATTTTTACGTAAACTTTGCACTTTTTACGTTTTACGCGTTTCCGGCTCGCGTTTTGAGCTTTAAAGACATTATAGCACTCCAGAAGGCTCGGGAAATTTATGAAACATCAAATTAGGTCATTTTAAGTTAAATTTAACATTTTTATGAAAATAGTATCTTCATGACATATATTTCCATAAACTAGGCATAAAATGTTACCGGTTTAGCTCCGTTGGCCCTTAAATCACTCCATAACTTAACTTATACTTATACAAATAATACAAAATACCTTTTATCAAAAAAATATAATAAATATAGCCTCCCCACCTCCAGAAACTGGCCTCCCCCATTAGCCACTTAAAATCCATGCACTTGATGTCTTTTCAAGGCTTAAATTTTCTTATACACAACACACTTCTCCTCATTTTTATCACCAAGAAAACTCCACCTCTCTCCCTTTTATGATGAGAACGACTCAAATACAGCCCCAACACCATCATCATCATCAATTTATTTTGCAAGCTTCAAATCTAGTGCATCTCTTCTAGTTTCAAGTCCTAGTAAGTTTCCCTAACTTCTTTCATCTCATTCTTATGTTTTTATAGATTTTTCTAGATCTAAGCTAAACAAATCTTGCATGTATGTTTGGAAGATCTTGATTCAAGTTTTCATAAGAATATAAGATTTAGATAAGTGGTTAGGTTTGATTTGGTTAGTAGATGCAAGAGTTGGTTTGATTTAAAAGGGTTTTGATTAATTATTATTGATTTTCTTTAAGATTTGCTTATAAAAACTGAATATGATCTTCAAAATAATCATTCATCTTCAGGAATTATAGAGTCATTGGGTGAATAAAATTTTAGGGATGATTGATTTTGGACATGCATGGGTAATAGACACAATAATTATGCATAAAGTAGCCATTTTGATTGGTCCATAGTCTGTCTTAGATTTGATGTAAAAAGATAAGTTCACCATTTTGTCCTCAGAAGGTTTTAAGCAAAACTAAAAATATCAGGAGTTAGCCCCAGGTCTTAGGATCATTTCCCCGAAAACCTTACATCTTAATTCATCCTGGAGATTTTTAGAAAAAATCCACACTAAAACTGGTCCAGGATTGCATGTCAGATTTGATAGGCTATTTACTCTAAAATGTTGCAAAGAACCCTAGGATGGTAAAAACATAAAAGTTGGAGCTAAGACCTGTAGAAAACTATTCCCATAGACCATCTATCCATTAGACCTGTGAATAAAAAGATATTCTCATTTTTCTTAACATAATTTGATGCTAGAAGTAACTTCATAGAGACACAGGGGTAAATTGGTAAATCTACCCATGTTCTGTAGTTCTCAGTTAAGTGAGGCCTTGATTTTCGTATATTACAGAGTCATACCTTTCTAAGCATATAAATTTCATAATTTTAGCCTTCACGGTTTAAAAATGGCGGCCCGTTTAGTACGGTATTTTTTTTTTACCAAAATCCAATCAGCTTTATATTCAAACTTGTATAGGCACATATAAACACTATTTTTGACCCATGACTTGTCATAAAACTTTGCAACAAACTTATATTATGGCTAAATAAATATAAGATACCAAATAAAACCTGAGTATAAGGGTTACTTAATATTTCCCCGAGCCTAAGACGTATTATATTTTCTATATAGGTCCTTAGTGGTTTTCGCGGTTTTCCTATCGTACTTATATTCCGATCGCCATCACTACTTCGTTACTGGTGAGTAATCACAACCCCTCTTTTACTATTTTTCACTATATTTTTGGGGTGGAATGCATGATTTATACTTGAACTAAATTGATTATTATTTTATGAACACTATTATTCGAACACCTTTGACAAGATTTTGAACCCTTGGACTATTTTGAACTTGTATGACTTGGTTTGAACCCTTTAACTTCTTTTGAACTCTCTTTTGACTTGTCTTGACCTTATAACTTGTTTTGAACTCTTGAACTTGACTTTAACTCTTGAACCTAATTATGAACATATGACTTGTTTTAAACTTAATGTATTGTACGCACTAAATATAAAGTCTCCCTATGTGAACGGAGCGGCAATATAAAGTCTCCCTATGTGAACGGAGCGGCAATATAAAGTCTCCCTATGTGAATGGAGCGGCAATATAAAGTCTCCCCTGTCGACGGAGCGTTCTTGATTTATTATATACATGGTGCTTTTAATGTGAACTTGTTAACCATATGTGCTTGACTATAAAATGTACATTCTTCTATGCAATGGTTTGTGAAAACACAGGTTACAAGTCTTGTATGGGCGGGACATGTAACTGAGTGGTTTGACATTATCTTTGCCTTGTGGACTTTTTCTCTTAGACTTTGGACTTATTTTTTTTATGGAAATGTATGTGAACTCGTATGTTACAAGTCTTGTATGGGCGGGACTTGTAACAGGATGAGTTGACAGGATGTTTGCCATGAAGACTTTCTCTAAAGATAAATTTTTTCTTATTATATAAAACTTGTGTACTCACTAACTATTTTCATAGTTGACCCGTTTTCTCATGCATTTCAGGTGATCGTCAGTAAGCGTTTTTATGAAGGCATTTGCATAAAGGGTCTTCACATGTCATCTTTGCTTTCATTAAGTTGTCAAGAAAATATCTTTCAAGAATTCAAACTTATTTTTATTTGCCGATGTCGGCCAAAACAATGTTGTAATGTTGTACTATTTGACTTAATTAATGATGGCATGTTCTATTATCTTGTGTTTGTGCCTTTGCTCGTCACATCCCGTGTTTTCAATTTAGCGGGGTGTTACAGAATGGTATCAGAGCTTCAGGTTATAGAGAATGCCGGTTTTCCTAAAATAAAAATCGCAACTATAACTAAAATAAAGTTTTCTTTAAACGCCGAACTTATACGAGTTGACTAGTCCGAGCATTGCATCGTTACTCCTTAATTATACATAGCCTGATCACCTATGTCTAATTCAGGAAGAATCATGCGATGATGGGAGTAGTAGTCTCGGATCATGTTTGGTCGGATCTTAAAAGGCAGTCACCTGAAATTGCATCGGTCGTGTGTGTGTGCATCACATATTTTATTCGTACTTGTGCATTAAACCCTATAGGCAGACATCTATCTTTAGAGTTGAGTACACCTTGTTCCTGTCATTCTTGTATTGTTTTGTTACACTATGTTTTCGACTATGCTTAATAGGCACTAAATACTTTTGTCATGACATGCCTTGTTCTATTTCGATATGATAAGTCTTTGTACATTTCTCAGTTTCGGTTACGTTAGTTACAGTCCATTGTCCTACCAAACCTTCACCGACTAAAATCTTATCTTCACCTACTTATCAAGGCCCTTACTTGCGACAGATCCCGAGGATCGAAACTTCTAAACCCCTGAGAACGAATTACTTAACATCGTCTTCCCGTTCCTTACGACCGTTGGAATCTATATACTATTATTCAAGAGAATGCGATATACATCCTTAGCGACAACATTGTTTGCATTGTTCATGACGTTATTTGTGATGACCTTGTGCTCTGAGCATAATGCTAGCATCCCGTTATTTTCTCTTTCATATCTCTGAACCATACATTTCTTTTCAGACTATTGACCACTTCATCAAAAACAGTTAAATTTTTGGATACTTCATCTCTTGCATACTATTTTAAAATTTTAATGAAGACCGGAGATGAAACACCTAATCCTTCCTTACTCGCTAGACACTTGATTTCTACTAAATGTCTTAACTCAGTAAAAAAATTCTTCACATATCTCAGAACTGATTTATTTATCGCTCCAAAAATTTTGAAAACTTTCTTCAAAGCCTATTTATCTAATCTCTTGAACAAAACTTCTCCCTGTCACCTTTGTTAATTTTCCTCAAAATGACTCATTTACTTTGACGATACCTTTGACCTTATTCACCGATATCATTAACTTATACCATAAATATAAATTTGTTCAGTCTTGATTAATGTATGACCTAACGTTATAAGCCTTAGTTGCATTTCTAGCCTTCTCGCTAATCTAAGCCACCACTATTTGTTGATTTGATTGGTTTAAGCAATTCCAAAATCGAGCCAATCTTTCAAAAGATCTCATTCAAAGATGTAAATTGTTTCTTTCTAACAACTTGTTTTCTAGCTTGATCTAGTGACAGTTCTTGTTTGATGAGTTGCGAAAATCAAGCTAAATTCAAGTTGTTACTCAAACTATTCAACTTAATCTCATGACAGTTCTTGTTTGATGAGTTGTGAGATTAAGTTAGAATCAACTAGCCAAAGGTCTTTTGAGGACTATGCTCGAGAATAGGAGAGTTTGCCGCATCAAATCTAGCAACGAGAATGTACATCTATAGGACGAATTGAATTCAGGGACTGAATTCCCTTAACGGGTGGAGACTGTAACAATTCGTATTTTCTGGGTCATTATTTAACCACTTTCTTTCACTTATTATTTAATTTCGCGGATATTGACATTTAAGAGTAACTTGTGAGGTTAGCTCGCGTACATCGTTAAATGAACAATTAACTGGAACCGACCCTAGACTGTGCTCAGTCTACATGTTTTAGACATTTTTATTTCACTTCATACATATTTCAAAAGTCATATTGTTATTTTTCCATTATTACGTAAACTTTGCACTTTTTACGTTTTACGCGTTTTCGGCTCGCGTTTTGAGCTTTAAAGACATTATAGCACTCTGGAAGGCTCGGGAAATTTATGAAACATCAAATTAGGTCATTTTAAGTTAAATTTAACATGTTTATGAAAATAGTATCTTCATGACATATATTTCCATAAACTAGGCATAAAACGTTACCGGTTTAGCTCCGTTAGCCCTTAAATCACTCCATAACTTAACTTAAACTTATATAAATAATACAAAATACCTTTTATCAAAAAAATATAATAAATATAGCCTCCCCACCCCCAAAAATGGGCCTCCCCCATTAGCCACTTAAAATCCATGCACTTGATGTCTTTTCAAGGCTTAAATTTTCTTATACACAACACACTTCTCCTCATTTTTATCACCAAGAAAACTTCACCTCCATCCCTTTCATGATGAGAAGGACCCAAATACAGCCCCAACACCATCATCATCATCATCAATTTATTTTTCAAGCTTCAAATCTAGTGCATCTCTTCTACTTTCAAGTCCTAGTAAGTTTCCCTAACTTCTTTCATCTCATTCTTATGTTTTTATAGATTTTTCTAGATCTAAGCTAAACAACTCTTGCATGTATGTTTGGAAGATCTTGATTCAAGTTTTCATAAGAATATAAGATTTAGATAAGTGGTTACGTTTGATTTGGTTAGTAGATGCAAGAGTTGGTTTGATTTAAAAGGGTTTTGATTAATTATTATTGATTTTCTTTAAGATTTGCTTATAAAAACTGAATATGATCTTCAAAATAATCATTAATCTTCTGGACTTATAGAGTTATTGGGTGAATAAAAGGGTAGGGATGATTGATCTTGGACATGCATGGGTAGTAGACACAATAATTATGCATAAAGTAGCCATTTTGATTGGTCCATAGTCTGTCTCATATTTGAAGCAAGAAGATCAGTTCACCATTTTGTCCTCAGAAGGTTTTAAGCAAAACTAAAAATATTTAGAGTTAGCCCCAGGTCTTAGGATCATTTACCTGAAAACCTTACATCTAAATTCATCCTGTAGATTTTTAAAGAAAATCCACACTAAAACTGGTCCAGGATTGCATGTTAGATTTGATAGGCTATTTACTCTAAAATTTTGCAAACAACCCTAGGTTGGTAAAAACATGAAAGTTGGAGCTAAGACCTGTAGAAAGCTTTTCCCATAGGCCATGTGTCCATTAGACCTGTAGATAAAAAGATATGCTCATTTTGCTAAACATAATTTGATGCTGGAAGTAACTTCATAGAGACACAGGGGTAAATTGGTAAATCCACCCATGTTCTGAAGTTCTCAGTTAAGTGAGGCCTTGATTTTCCTATATTACAGAGTCATACCTTTCTAAGTATATAAAGTACATAATTTTATCCTTCACGGTTTAGAAATGGCGGCCCGTTTAGTACGGTATTTTTTTTACCAAAATCCAATCAGCATTATATTCACACTTGTATTGGCACATATAAACACCATTTTTGACCCATGACTTGTTATAAAACTTTACAACAAACTTATATTATGGCTAAATAAATATAAGATACCAAATAAAACATGAGTATAAGGGTTACTTAATATTTCCCCGAGCCTAAGACGTATTATATTTTCTATATAGGTCCTTAGTGGTTTTCGCGGTTTTCCTGTCATTCTTATATTCCGATCGCTATCACTACTTCGTTACTGGTGAGTAATCACAATCCCTCTTTTACTATTTTTCACTATATTTTTGGGGTGGAATGCATGATTTATACTTGAACGAAATTGATTATTATTTTATGAACACTATTATTCGAACCCTTTGACTTGATTTTGAACCCTTGGACTATTTTGAACTTGTATGACTTGGTTTGAACCCTTTAACTTATTTTGAACTCTCTTTTGACTTGTCTTGACCTTATAACTTGTTTTGAACTCTTGAACTTGACTTTAACTCTTGAACCTAATTATGAACATATGACTTGTTTTGAACTTACTGTGTTGTACGCACTAAATATAAAGTCTCCCTATGTGAACGGAGCGGCAATATAAAGTCTCCCTATGTAAACGGAGCGGCAATATAAAGTATCCCTATGTGAACAGAGCGGCAATATAAAGTCTCCCCTGTCGATGGAGCGTTCTTGATTTATTATGTTCGGAATTTCGGAAATAAGATATTTCTTGTTGCTGCCGATAGTGAAAGCTGGTTCCTGCCGATAGCTATGGTTCCTGCCGAAGCTCATTGCTGCTGATAGTTATATTTTGTTTCTGCTGATAGTGTTTGTTGCTGCGGATATTATTGTTAGTTATCCGTATGTTTAGTATGTTTGTTAGAGTTATTTTTAGAAGAGATCATGTTTATCTCTTTACACGTTTTCTTGTATGACGGGTTAGGGTTAGGGTTTCTTATCATTATAAAAGAAACACCCCGTTTATGAGTTTGAGACATCTTGACAAGTTAACAATCTTCAATAAAATTATATTTTAGTTCATTATACGATCCATAGAGGATCATAGCATTAGTTCTTTTCTGTTCTACTTCGTATTCAGAGATTCTCTTGTAGTGTGCTTGTGATTACATAGGTATCCTACCGATCCACATAGGCTTAAAGATCTAGCAGGTGTGTTAGATTCAACAAGTGGTATCAGAGCCTCGTGAGGATCTCTGATCAAGAAGCAAAAGTTCTCAAAACAATCTCTCTAAACCCTTTCACAATGGGCGATGAAAACCCTGAATTCGCTGCTATTAACAATGAAGAACCTGAACCTACAAAAGTTCAACAACAAATTGTTACAACCACTGTGTCCAACAGTAATGCTAAGTTCCCATATCTTAAGAAGGAAGAGTATGAAGTCTGGGCTATGAAGATGGAGTACTGGATCTCCAACAGTGATCATCATCTTTGGAATGTTATCCTCACTGGGAATAGCAAGAAGAGAATTGGAAGAGATAAGAATGGGGGTATCATTATTCTCGCTCCTACATCAGCTGAGGAGCAGCTGGCTGTGCAAAGGGAAACTAAAGCAAGAACTCTCTTGCTTCAGGCTCTCCCAGAGGATCACATGGGTGATTTTCATCACCTGGATGATGCTAGAGAAATCTGGCTTGCTGTAAAAGCTAGATTCGGTGGGAATGAGGAGTCCAAAAAGATGAGGAAATCAATGCTTAAGCAGGAATTTCAGGAGTTTAAGATCTCTGAGGAAGAAGGTATTCACAAAGGGTATGATCGATTTCACAAGATCCTCAGCCAACTTAATCAGTTGCAGGCTCGACCAGACAATGAAGACTGCAACACAAAGTTTCTGAGGGCTTTACCTTCATCCTGGTCTGAAAGCCAAAGGAGGATTGGACTACCTAAGCTTTGATGATCTGTACAACAAGCTCAAGACCCTAGAGATTGACATCAAAGGGGTTTCTACTTATTCATCTCATACACCTACTCATACTGCATTTGTTAGTGCTTCCAGTACTAACAAGGTCTCTCATGGTGATAGCCCAAACCCCTCATCTTCATCTGTTTCCTATTCTCCTGCAACACCAAGATCTCAATCAAGGAATGACAATGTTGTTGAGGAAATTCTTCATTCATTTGTTGCTGAAAGTACTCCACAACAGCAATTTATGTATGATGACTTTGATCAAATTGATCAATTTGATTTGGAGGAGATGGACATCAAGTGGCAGCTGGCTATGCTGTCATTAAAGGTTAACAGGTTTGAGCAGCAGTCTGGGAGGAAGCTCAATCTCAATGGAAGGGAAGGTGCAAGGTTTGACAGAAGGAAGGTGAAGTGCTTCAAATGTGGTCAGATAGGTCACTTTGCCAGAGGATGCCAAGACAAGAAAGTTGATGATAGATCAAGGTATTCGGCATTCAGAATGAAAGAATTGGAGCCAGAGGAAGATAAAGCCCTAGTGTCTGTGGATTCAATGCTGGATTGGGAACAACATGAGGTGACTGGAGCTTCACGGATTTATGGGATGATTGCTGGAAATGGAGCTGAGACACATGTGGCTGGAGAATTTGGAATGATGGGCTATCCAACTCAGGTACTCAAATGTCCTTTTGATTGTGAAATTAAATATACTAAATTGCAAAAGGATAGTGAAAATAAATACACTGAGTTAAAAAGGGAATTTGATGAAATGGAGCCTGAATATAATAAATTGTTTGTAGAAATTCAAGCTTATAAAAAGGCACTTAAAACTGTGGAAAAACAAAAGGCTTGGCATGAAGCTAATCAGCTAGCATATGAACAAAAGATAAGGGTTTTGGAAAGAGACTTAGAGAACTCCAATAACTGTCTAAAACATTCTGAAAGAGAATATGCTAAGTTGAAATTAGAAAATCAGGATTTAAAGGCTAAACTGGATAGTGAAGTGGCTAGGATAAATTCATGGCAACAATCAGAAAAATATCTTGTTAACTATGGTAATCAGTCTGGTTGGCGTAAGAAAGGGTTGGGATATGATGTTGGGGAATATAACCCTAGAATATTTGACCCTACACCTAAGGAAGTTGATTATCAAGTGCCTGTTAAGTTTGTTAAGGAAGGAGGGATGAATGCAGTTCCTCCACCTATAAGAGGTGTTTTTAAGCCTGTCCCTATCCACTCAGCCCTTGACCTTGACTTTGATGATTCACAAATGACTTATGGCAAAAAGGCAAAGAACTTGCCTGATCTTGATTGTGACTCTAATGAATTTGTCTCTTGTTCTTACAGTGACAAATCTGAAGAAATCAAGACTGATGACTATGCCACATGTGGATCAAGTGAGAAGTCGGCATCAATAAAATCAGAAGATGTGTCTTCAAAAGTGGCTTCTGATGAATCCCAAAAAGCTGAAGATGTTTCTTATGATAATGTTAAAAACAATAATGTTTCTTGTTTTGGTTTTGTTTCAAACAGTTTTGGTTGTGATTCTAATTAGGTTAAGGATAATTTTGATTCATGTGTTGGTTTGAATTCTTCTGATTGCAATAAGAAAGATAATGTTAAGAAAAAGTCCCCTAGAAAGAAATCTTGCTTTGTGTGTCGTAGTTATGATCATCTTATTAAAGATTGTGACTATTATGAAAAACAGATGGGTAAATATGCTTGTCAAAATAGGTCTGTGTGAAACAATGTCAATGAAATACCCCCATATATTCCACAAGCAGCAAGAATAAACTCTTGTAGAGCTTCTGTTGCTACTGACAAGTCAATTCCAGCTGGTAAGCCTGTTGCTGCTGGCAAGCCAGTTCTTGCTGGTAAGCCGGTTGCTGCTGGCAAGTCCATTCCTGCTGGTTGGAGAAGCAATGTTACTAGACCTTACTACAGACCTACCAGCACTTACTTTCAAAATGATATGTGGCCTGTTTATTTAGACACCTTTCACATGGGTGGGGCAAGATGGGGAACTGTTGTTAAGTCCTCAGCAGGTTGTTCTTGGAGAAACAATAACAAATATATGAGAATGGGGTCCAAGAACAATGGTGGATCTCATCAATCTCCATGGTTTAACTTTTATTGATCCACAAGGCAGACCCAAGTCAGTAATGACTTGGGCCTCCCATGTATCTAACATTGTTGTATGTATTTTTGTTCTGTAGGACATTCCTTTTAAGAGTAAAGATGTAGGTATTGTTGACAGTGGTTGTTCAAGGAGTATGACAGGAAATTTGGAAAGGTTGCATAACTTTGTGCCCTTTTATGGAGGAACTGTGACATTTGGAGGAGGTGATGGAAAGATTACAGGGAAAGGAACCATTAAGACTCCTAAACTGGACTTTGAGAATGTTCTCTATGTGAAGGAACTCAAGAACTTCAATTTGTTCTCTGTCTCACAAATATGTGATAAGAAGAATGGAGTTCTCTTCACTGAGACTGACTGTCTTGTGCTCTCCAAGGACTTCAAGATGCCTGATGAAAGTGAGATAGTACTCAAAGTTCCAAGGACTCACAACCTGTATTGTTTCAATCTGAATGATGTTAAGCCTGAGGGTAAACTTGCTTGTATGGTGGCAAAAGCTTCTGTGGATGAAGCAAACAAATGGCACAGAAGAATGGCACATGTGAACTTCAAGACTATCAACAAGCTGGCAAAGAATGGCTTAGTGCAAGGACTCCCTTTCAAGACCTTCACAAATGAACACAATTGTGTTGCCTGCAATAAAGGAAAGCAACACAGGGCATCATACAAGGCCATTACTGCTGTGAGCACCATCTCTGAGCCTCTGCAACTGCTTCATATGGATCTTTTTGGTCCAACTTCTATCAGAAGTAGAGACCATAAGTATTTTTGTCTGGTGATTACTGATGAGTTTAGCAGGTTTTCTTGGACTTTCTTTTTAGGTACTAAAAATGAAACCTATTCTGTGATTAGGGATTTTATTACCTTAATTGAAAATCAGCTAAATAGAAAGGTTAAGGCTATAAGGTGTGATAATGGAACTGAGTTTAAGAACTCTAATTTAATTGAATTTTGTGGGAATAAGGGGATTAAAAGAGATTATAGCAGTGCCAGAACCCCACAACAAAATAGGGTTGCAGAAAGGAAAAATAGGACCCTTATAGAAGCAGCTAGATCTATGCTAGCTGACTCTAAGTTGCCTACCATGTTTTGGACTGAAGCAGTAAGCACTGCTTGCTATGTACTGAATAGGGTATCTATTACTAATCCCCACAACAAAACTCCTTATGAGCTCTTGTCTGGAAAGGTTCCCAACATAAGTTACCTTAAGGCTTTTGGATGTCATGTAACTATCTTGAATACTAGTGATCACCTAGGTAAATTTGAAGAGAAGGCAGATGAGGGGTTCATTGTAGGATATTCTGCTCATAGTAAGGCCTATAGGGTTTATAACTTGTCTGCTAAGAAGGTAGAAGAAACACTCAATTTAAGGTTTCTAGAAGACAAACCTAATTTACAGGGTGCAGGTCATGACTGGTATTTTGATCTGGATTATCTGACTGATTCATTAGGTTATTCTAGATATAAAGCTAATCAATCTGTAGGTACAAATGTTTATCCATCTAACAATGCAGGTACCTCAGATGATGAGTCTGATTCAGAGTGTGATGAACAACCCATAGTTGTTCCTTCTTTTCCCTCTAACCACTTTTCAGGTACAGAACTCAAAGATTCTTCTGATAAGACTGAAGATAATTCAAGTTTTGCAGAAGACCTTGCTAGGCTTCAAAGACAAGAATATCAAGCCAAGAGAGCTGCTGAAAAGTTTGGTTCTGGGTTTTCACAAGAAACAGTGGAGCTATTGAGAAATGTTGAAGCTGAAGTCAGAAGAGAAATGGCTTCTGCTGGAGGGATTCCTGTTCCTGCTGATGTCAATTCTGCTGGTAGTACACCTGTTACTGCTGATACATCTGTTGTTCCTGCCGATGTCACCAATCCTGCTGCTTCTTTGTCTACTCCATCTGCTGATTTGTTGGGATTCAGTGAGCCTCCAACTAGATTCCCAAGTCCATTTGATCTTGGAAATTCACTCTCTTCAGCAGCTAAGCTGAATGATCCTCATCATCAGTCAAGATCTGGAATTTTCACTCACTCTTCTTATGATGGTGAAGCAAATCCTTCTATTACTAATCAAGCTACAACCTATGAAGTGGATCCTGTTGTTACCAAGAGGATTAACACTGTACATCCTCAATCTTTGATTCTTGGTGATCTCAATTCTCCTGTTCAAACAAGAAGAAGGTTAAATCAATCCAAGTTTGGAGAATCTGCTTTTCTCAGTTACATTCAGGAACAGTTAAGGAGCAATCACACTGACTATCTTCATTGTCTCTATGCTTGCTTTCTATCTCAAATTGAACCAAGTAGTGTAGCTCAAGCCCTTGATAATTCTGATTGGGTTGAGGCTATGCAAGAGGAAATGCAGCAGTTCAAGAATCAGAAAGTATGGGTATTAGTACCATTGCCTGAAGGAAAACATGCAATTGGAACTAAATGGATTCTCAAGAATAAACGGGATGCTAGGGGAATTGTGGTTCGAAATAAAGCTAGATTGGTTTATAAAGTGGTGAAAGCACTCTATGGACTTCATCAAGCACCAAGAGCATGGTATGCCAGGTTGTCTGCCTTTCTACTTAAACATGGTTACAGAAGAGGAACAATAGATAAAACACTTTTCATTAGGAAGAATTTTAAAGATATCATCTTGGTACAAGTGTATGTAGATGATATTATTTTTGGTTCCACTAATGAAGCCTGGTGTAAGGATTTTGAGGAATTAATGAAAAGTGAATTTGAAATGAGTGCTATGGGGCAGATGACATTCTTCTTGGGCTTACAGGTTCAACAGAGACCAGATGGTATCTTCATAAACCAAGAAAAGTATTTTCATGACATACTTAAGAAGTTTGACTTGGATAGTGTGAGGACTGCTACAACACCTTTTGAAGCTCCAAAGCCTAAATCCAATAATGAACCTGATGATGCTGTATATGTTCACTTATACAGGTCTATGATAGGTTCTTTGATGTATTTGACAGCTTCAAGGCCTGATATCATGTTTGCAGTCTGTGCTTGTGCTAGACATCAGGTTACACCTTTGACTTCCCATTTAAATGCTGTTAAGAGAATATTCAAGTATTTAAAAGGACAGCCTAAGCTGGGACTTTGGTACCCAAAGGATTCTTCTTTTGTGCTGGAAGCTTGTAGTGACAGTGACTATGCTGGAGCCAACTTTGATAGAAAATCGACTACTGGGGGTTGCCAGTTTTTGGGAAGAAGGTTGGTTTCTTGGCAATGCAAGAAGCAGACTATTATAGCTACATCCTCTACTGAGGCAGAGTATGTTGCTGCTGCTAGTTGCTGTGGACAGGTTCTTTGGTTGCAAAATCAATTGTTAGACTATGGGTTCAACTTCATGAACACTAAAATTTTCATTGACAATCAAAGTACCATCTGTATTGTTAAAAATCCAGTGTTTCATCAAAGAACAAAGCACATAGAGATTAGGCATCATTTCATAAGGGATGCTTATGAGAAGCATCTCATTCAGGTGCTTAAGATCGACTCTGATGAGAATGTGGCTGACCTGTTGACTAAAGCATTTGATGGTCCGAGATTCAACTATCTGGTGGTTCATATTGGCATGCTCAATCCTTAGGTGCTGAGATTAAGGGGAGGTTTAAGCCTAAGGGGAGGCTTCTTGTTGTTGTATAACTTTCTTTCTTTTCTTATTTTCTTTCTTTTTCTTTTGGTTTGTTTCTTGGTTCTTTTATTTCAAAAAAAAAAAAAATAAAAATTCTTGTATATTGTGTGCTAATAAGTTGGTTTTGAGCAACACCTTGCAGGTACAGTGTTGGTGTTTACACCTACACAACAAATGGTATTTAACTCACCATGTCTCACAGACAAGAAAGAGTTGACTCACCATGAGGGTACGGCTCTGGTGTGATAATCAAATCCGTTGATAGTTGTAATAGCTTGCTCAAAGCTATAGGGTACTTCAACTCACCCATGGTTCATTCCTGAGAGTTGACATGGTTCTCAATTCACCATGGATGTAACCCTTTATGGGATCCAAAGAATTGGCTAGTCCACAAAAGTATGGTTTGTGGTAAAGACATTTGGTATCCAAATTTGGTCTTCAATTCACCAAGGTTCAGTTGAAACCAAGAATTGGCTAGTCCTGAGCAAACTGCTACAGGTAAAGACAAGTCAAATCCATTTACAGTTGCTGGTTTACTCAAAATCAGATGGTTATCAATGTACCATGGTCTTACACACCTAAACATTGGCTACTCCAGTAGTGATGGCTATTGGTAAAGAGACATCAAATCCATTAATTTTCCATGATTCACCTCTCACAGGAGTTAACACACCTAGATGTGATGAGAATAGTCTGAAACTTAAGTGATTTGATGTACATATTGTCATAGTAGCAGTCAAGATCCAAAATGCCATGGTGACCAGCTTAGATCTTCTTTTGATGATGATTTCTTATTGCTGCTGAAATATCAAAGTTGCTGCTGGAAGTTTCAAGTGTTCCTGCTGGTTAATTACTGATGCTGCTGCTGGTCTAATCCTCTCCCTATGAACTTCAAAGTACTTTCAGAGTAGAGTGAACGCTTAGGGAATCTTTTCGGAAATAAGCTATTTCCTCAAGATTAGGGGAGGATTGTTGGGAATTTCGGAAATAAGATATTTCTTGTTGCTGCCGATAGTGAAAGCTGGTTCCTGCCGATAGCTATGGTTCCTGCCGAAGCTCATTGCTGCTGATAGTTATATTTTGTTTCTGCTGATAGTGTTTGTTGCTGCGGATATTATTGTTAGTTATCCGTATGTTTAGTATGTTTGTTAGAGTTATTTTTAGAAGAGATCATGTTTATATCTTTACACATTTTCTTGTATGTCGGGTTAGGGTTTCTTATCATTATAAAAGAAACACCCCGTCTATGAGTTTGAGACATCTTGACAAGTTAACAATTTTCAATAAAATTATCTTTTAGTTCATTATACGATCCATAGAGGATCATAGCATTAGTTCTTTTCTGTTCTACTTCGTATTCAGAGATTCTCTTGTACTGTGCTTGTGATTACATAGGCATCCTACCGATCCACATAGGCTCAAAGATCTAGCAGGTGTGTTAGATTCAACATATTATATACATGGTGCTTTTAATGTGAACTTGTTAACCATATGTGCTTGACTATAAAATGTACAATCTTCTATGAAATGGTTTGTGAAAACACAGGTTACCAGTCTTGTATGGGCGGGACATGTAACTGAGTGGTTTGACATTATCTTTGCCTTGTGGACTTTTTCTCTTAGACTTTGGACTTATTTTTTTTATGGAAATATATGTGAACTCGTATGTTACAAGTCTTGTATGGGCGGGACTTGTAACAGGATGAGTTGACAGGATGTTTGCCATGAAGACTTTCTCTAAAGATAAAGATTTTCTTATTGTATAAAACTTGTGTACTCACCAACTATTTTCATAGTTAACCCGTTTTCTCATGCATTTCAGGTGATCGTCAGAAAACGTTTTTATGAAGGCATTTGCATAATGGGTCTTCACATGTCATCTTTGCTTTCATTAAGTTGTCAAGAAAATATCTTTCAAGAATTCAAACTTATTTTTATTTGCCGATGTCGGCCAAAACAATGTTGTAATTGTGTACTATTTGACTTAATTAATGATGGCATGTTCTATTATCTTGTGCTTGTGCCTTTACTCGTTACATCCCGTGTTTCCGCTTTAGCGGGGTGTTACATATAATAAGTATATACACAAGGCAATTGAACTCAATACCTTAATAATGCCAATTGTATGAATGACCTAAATACAAGTTACTACCTAGTATGAAGTCATGGCATAAGGGGATTCCTAAGTGAGTGAATAAAATCGTGTATTACCCTCCCCCTAGATTAATACAACCTTGCATAGAAAAAGCCTATACGATGTAAAGGTGACCTCAAAACAACAACATTTTCAACTTCTTGGGAATCAAATTAATTTTAAACCCTATCAAGCCTTTCACATAATTTCTTAGCACCTAATTTATTAAAGCTTTAAGAGTTTGGTAAAGATCAAGCGAGCATTATCTTTAACAAACATGCAAACAATTAGCATTGAGAGGATTATAAAACACTTAGGATGTTGCTCCTTTATAAAGTGTTTGAGATACTTTGAGTGTATGTAGTTAAGTATGCGAAATCTACTTAACCACACTTAGAAGAATGTTAGTTTGTGTGATGGAACAGTAAAGTATGTATGAGCAATGAACACATCACAATTAACTCCTTTATAACGTGTTTGAGATACTTTGTGATGTGTTACATTGCTTGAATAATACGAGTGATCTTGCTATCACTAGGGTTACAAAGACCTTGAATCCTAACAAAAACTCTATGACTAATATATCTAATCGTATAACCTAGAATCTCCTTTTATAGACTTAAGGAGTCCTTTACATGATAAGTATTCTACCGAATAATGCTAATTAAATAAGATATACAAAATATATATTCCATACTTATCTCCTACAATATCTCCAAAAGCAGTTATCTATGCTAGCAGTACCTTTTGTTATACTAACAGTTCTAACCTAGCAATTTGTACAGTTAGTTATATCTCAGCAGTCTTCATTCCTACAGTAGTAGTTTGTACTGTTAGTGTAATTGTCCCTGGCAGTACTAAGTTAGATAATTTATTTCCCAACAATCCTCCCCTAAACTTGTGATTTATCCTTAATCAACATGTTTCTCTTAATTAAATGAGGATGTGAGGATCTTCCAAACACTATCTGCTGACCTTTGTATCTTCTAATTGCTGATAGATTTTTATTATCAACTCTCTAGCCATTTCTGAATCTTCAGCTACTTCAAGTCTAGCAGCTATCATAACCCATAAGATTCCTGCTCTTAGTGGATAATCTTTCTCTACTAACATGTAGACTTGTACTCCTGCTTTTGTAGCAACCTGATGAACACCACATCTATCAAATAATCTCCAAGTAGTAGCCAAATCATGAGCTTGAAATCTCCATAGTAAATCAGTAGCATTTGGCTCATATAACCTTTTCAGTTCAACCCATAACTCTTTATCCTTGTCATCTGTAGGATCAGCAATTCTAAATCTTTGTTGAACTAAGCTCCATAGCTTATCCAAATCTTCTCTGTCAAATGCTCTTACCATATCTTCAAAGAACTTATAAACTTCAGTCTGATCTCCTACCCTGATGATCTTCCATCCTTTCATCATCCCATCTGAATATACTTCCCAATCAATAATAGGATGTTTTACTCCAACAGGATCAACATTAAGAGTTTCTGGTACTACCCTCATCATTCCATACACATGTTCATCAGTCAATAACTTCTTCTCTTTCTCAGCTGATTCTTCTTCAACTGATTCTTCTTGAACTGATACTTCTTTAGTTCTTTGTTTCTTTGCCTCTTCAGATTCCATTAATTCTGCTCCTCTTTTCACACCTTTACTGGGCTCAGTCTCAATAATTACACTGTCATCTTTTAAATGCCTCTGAATTCTAGCATAAGCTTCAAAGTAAACCTTCTCAATTTTTTTATTAGACATTCCTTTGAAGTAACTTTCCTTCCAGTAATCTTGATATTTTAAGAAGTTCTTCATAAACCTTAACTGTTCACTTCTTGAAGGGATTTTCTTCTTATAAGCTTTCTTTTTACTCTGCTAACTTCTGATCTCCTCCAATAAGTCATTAATAGCTGAATTTTGCTCTTCTGGAGTATACTTTAATCTTTCTTCTTCTTGTAACACTTCAGCCATCTTCTGATCTACAAGAATCTGAGCAGCTGTCTGATCTGCTTCAGTCTGATATTTTCTTTCAATCATAAATGTGACATTTCGTAATTTCAAGATCAATATCTAATTCATATTCTATTTCTATTTTCATTTGAGTAAAAATTTCATTTTTACTTTTCACCCGATTTAGCGATTTTCGCGTTTGTAGCTATTCACGAACCGTGTTTAGGATTCCTATCCGTTTTCATGTCATAAGTGATTTAATATTCCATCATATACTCCTAATATTCAAAACTTCTATATTTCACATCTTCTGTTTCGTTTCACGATTTTGTCAAATTTTGGTAACAACTCGCGTTTTCAGTCAGCATATTTTATTTTTAATTTCGTTTTAACACCCTGAAAAACCCAAGTCTCTCATGAAATATTAAAATTTGTCATTTTAACACTTCATAACAATTTCATAATGTTTTTATAACATTTTTCTAAAATTCACGTTTTCAAGTCACCCGGTACTGCGTGATTCGCGTTTTTAGCTCACGGTTTAAGCTTTAAAGACATATTAACACCCCGAAAGGCTCAGGAAATATATGAAACATCAATTTGGGTCATTTTAAGTTAAATATGAAATTTTTATGAAATTATTATCTTCATGACATTTTTTTCACAAATGATGCATAAAATGTTACCGATTTAGCACCGTTGGCCTTCAAACTCACTCCGTGACTTATGATACTTGTACAAAACAAGTATATAATGTATTTTTATAAAATAATTAAATATAACCTCCCCCATTTATGGCCTAGGCCGGCCACCCCCTTAAACACACACACACACTCTTCACTTTTTCATTTCCAATAAAATAATCATTCATCCTCCCATGCAAATCTCACTCTAAACACAAAAACCATCCATTTCCCTTCTCCTCTCATGCTTTCTGCCGAAAATCACCACTAAAACACCTCATCTCATCTTGATTTTAATCACAAAATCATCTCCACAACATCCTCTTGAAGGTGCTCACAAAAGGTGGTGGTTTGAATCAAAGTTTTGAAAGTTTTCTTGAAGTTTCTTGGAGTTTTTCTTGAAGTCTTCCTCAAAGTCGATTAGAAGTCTTTACAAGGTGTTTAGAGGCTGTGATTTTTAGGGTTTATCAAGGGTAAAAATTGGCTTCAAAGGTTGGTTGAAAGACTTGGGCTTTGGGTCTCTTGATTGGTGATTTTTAGGCTTGTGTTCTTGTTCTAAATCTCTTGTCTCCCATCCATAAAATCCTTGTAAGGAACCAACCTTCATCTTTTCAATTCACCACTGTATTTACATGTTACTTTATGTGTTTTATATGTTTCATAAGTTATTGATGCTTAAACATGCTTGGTATATATTAAAAATTACAAGAAAACACTAAAAAGGACTTGTTATGAAAACACTATTCTGATCAGGGGTAAAAATGGAATAAACTGTACGAATCTGAAAACTTTTGACCTAAACTAAAAATATGTAGTTATAGATTTATGTCTTGTGATCATAGCCCCACTTTAACTCTTAAACTGTTTATAAACCCATTGGGGGAGATACATGCTAGTTTTACAAACTGAATACAAGTAGTTTTTGGTATGCTTGACCTGATTACATGATTATAGACATTGAGTAACTTTACCATTCAAGTCCCTAATTTCATGAACCGTTAATTCCGTGGGAAACGCTAGTATTATGAATATGCATATTTGGCTTGACGAGCCTATCCGGATGAGTATCGCTCATATTGAAACGGGTAGCATAATATTGAGAGATCGTGGTAAATGGCAAATCTTACCTTTGAGGGGCATTATTGAATCTAGGTCAAGGTTCGGTTTCATGAGCTTGATGCTATAATCTTATTTCCCGACTTGTATTCGTTACATGTCAATTTATGAATAATGCTTGTATTCAACTTATTATTTATTAAACTCTATGAATTCACTCAACCTTTGTGTTGACTTTTTAGCATGTTTTATCTCAGGTTCGTAAATGTTTAATGCTTGGATGGGCGTGCAAGGACATGGATGGATGGACACATGTTATTTCACACTTGATGGAACTTTTAATAACTCAAAAACTATTTTGTGTTTAAATTATATATCTTTAGGACTCTTGTCCTGGTTAAAACTTTTGAGACCTAACTTTGTTAAACTCTGATTATATCAAATGTTAACTTTGTTTAAAAACATCTTTAATTGTTTCGATGTTTCCTATGACTTGTACTATGTGACTAATAGATAACACCCCATGTTGTATTCCGCTGCGTTCCGAAAATGGTGGTGTTATAGATTGGTATCAGAGAATAAGTTATAGTGAACTAGTTCGTTTTCTTTTAAAAACCTAGACTATAACCTTTAATTTTTCAAAAGTCAGGAGTTCCATCATCTTGTCCGATATCCATGCGCGCCCACTTCCTAAATTTCCTATTACTCCATTGAGTATATATCTTTATTATATTATACTAAGGATAATTATAGGAGCACTATAATTATTTCTTAACTCGTCCGATAATCCGCGAAAGTATCACTTCTTATATATGTAACCTTTTGTGCACTAAACTTCCTTGGTGTATTTTATGCTATTCATGAGCATTATGAATTTCCATCCGGAAATTTATACACATCTTCAAGTGCACCCTTGTTATACGTATACATATAGTGAATATTACTATATGTACTTAAAATATTGTTCGACTATCTTGCTTGTTCCTAAATCATCGCTATATTTTTTTTATGAAGTTTCTCCATGTGAATACTAAAATCTTCCAGACATTGTAGGTGATTACAATGGTCTCTCTTATTTATCAGACATTGTAGGTGATTACAATGGTCTCTCTTATTTCTCAGACATTGTTTGTGATTACAATGGTCTCTCCTATTTATCATACATTGTAGGTGATTTCAATGGTCTCTCTAATTTCTCAGACATTGTTTGTGATTACAATGGTCTTTTATTTATCAGACATTGTTTGTGGTTACAATGGTCTCTCTTATTTCTCAGACATTGTTTGTGATTACAATGGTCTCTCCTATTTATCAGACATTGTAGGTGATTACAATGGTCTCTCTTATTTCTCAGACATTGTTTGTGATAACAATGGTCTCTCTTATTTATCAGACATTGTAGGTGATTACAATGGTCTCTTTTATTTATCATACATTGTAGGTGATTACAATGGTCTCTCTTATTTCTCAAACATTATTTGTGATTACAATGGTCTCTAAACTCTTTCATAACCGTATGTAATATCATTTCATATAACATCGAAACATGTTACAGTTTATCAATTTCTATTCGTTGTCTTACTCCCCGTGAACTCATGTTTTCTGAGCATTTCTGCTTACTTTCCGAAACACCACTATTAATACAATGTATAAAAAGATTATTCATATACACTTTGTTTTCTCTTGACTACTTATCTTTATAAATGTTTTACCGATTCTTATTCTTTAAATACTCAGTCTCTAGGACATCATGTTAAACCCATCTTAGTCTATCGATTCCCATTGATTATCTCGCTATCCACCTTTGAAAATGAATTTGAATATTGGTGCTAATCTTTTGAACACTACATCACCTCGTAACCCATCACCTAGAAACAAATTAATTAAATTGAACACGACTTTAACCTATTATCTTATAACATTTTTATTCCAAGTGGTGGGATTTATTCAACCCATAATTATCTGCTATTTTTCATCAACATGTTTCGACAACTTCTGTCCTTTGCACTTGCTATTTCACTATCGTTTTGTAAACAATTTTATTATTATTTTATAAACTATCCTTCCACTATATTTCAAACGGATTTACTATCCTATTCAGAATTTCCTTACTAATACCTTATAAATTAATAACCAGACTTACTATCGACTTATAACTATTTTGTTAATCACATATAAACTGTTTTGTAAACATCTTACAAACAAGTTTTGCCATTACCTTGTGAAACTATTTTACTATCACTTTATAAACCATTTCGCTAAAATTATATACACTATTTGTCACTATCCAATCAAAAATTTCGTCATTCTTTTAAAAGATACTTCACCACCATATTATAAACTAAATCACTGAGATACTGCTACTATATAAACTATTTTGGACTAGTTCCGAATATACTATCTTGTTATCACCTTGCAAATCGTAATCCATAGTTTTGAACTCTTCCAGTTGATGGGAGTATGACTTTA
Organism: Artemisia tridentata subsp. tridentata; assembly: GCA_021014915.2. Classification (NCBI taxonomy): domain Eukaryota; kingdom Viridiplantae; phylum Streptophyta; class Magnoliopsida; order Asterales; family Asteraceae; genus Artemisia; species Artemisia tridentata. Next base: position 55,785,556 of record CP139501.1, on the reverse strand, counting down.
AATTTGTTACCTCAGATCGTGCCGTCTTTTGACACTTACCTTTGAAACGTGATTGACTAACGTCTCATTCTTTTACTCGTTACTTCCTATGATCATGAAGAATAGCATTTGGTGACATTTTTATTATGTTTTGTGTTGGCAATACATAAGTAGGATGATTTATAATCATCTTATTGAAATGGATTGGGACGCCTCTTCATTAGAATAAGAAAATTATAAATCGCCGAACCATAAGTTTATAATTCCTTACTTACATGAATTGGGACGCCTCTTTATGTAAGTGACGAATTATAAATGAGTGGGCTTATGTGTATCCTCCATATCGTGCGTATGAATCATTCTTTGGGCTATGAACTCCTCTCAACTCGTAATTTGTTATGTGGACTTTTCCGAATTTGTATCGACCGCCGCGAGCTTGATAAGCTAATAGTAATGTACTATTATCCGCTTCCAAGAATTGAGGACTTGTTAGAATTCTTCAATCCATTCACTCTTGTTCATCGAACATAATTGATGCTTTGTCTTTTGATCATTCAACTTTCATTGGAAACCTCGACGATGACTTGTCTATATCGTCATCTCTTCACAATTAAGCCATCTCTTCACAGTTAAACCATACGGCGATTAAGACGAATTGAGCGCCGGGACGTCGCTCTCTCAAGGGTACGTACTGTGACATTTCGTAATTTCAAGATCAATATCTAATTCATATTCTATTTCTATTTCCACTTGAGTAAAAATTTCATTTTTACTTTTCACCCGATTTAGCGATTTTCGCGTTTGTAGCTATTCACGAACCGTGTTTAGGATTCCTATCCGTTTTCATGTCATAAGTGATTTAATATTCCATCATATACTCCTAATATTCAAAACTTCTATATTTTACATCTTCTGTTTCGTTTCACGATTTTGTCAAATTTTGGTAACAACTCGCGTTTTCAGTCAGCGTATTTTATTTTTAATTTCGTTTTAACACTCTGAAAAACCCAAGTCTCTCATGAAATATTAAAATTTGTCATTTTAACACTTCATAACAATTTCATAATGTTTTTATAACATTTTTCTAAAATTACGTTTTCAAGTCACTCGGCACTGCGTGATTCGTGTTTTTGGCTCACGGTTTAAGCTTTAAAGACATATTAACACCCCGACAGGCTCGGGAAATATATGAAACATCAATTTGGGTCATTTTAAGTTAAATATGATATTTTTATGAAATTATTATCTTCATGACATTTATTTTCACAAACGATGCATAAAACGTTACCGATTTAGCCCCGTTGGCCTTCAAACTCACTCCGTGACTTATGATACTTGTACAAAACATGTATATAATGTATTTTTATAAAATAATTAAATATAACCTCCCCCATTTAAGGCCTAGGCCGGCCACCCCCTTAAACACACACACACACTCTTCACTTTTTCATTTCCAAGAAAATAATCATTCATCCTCCCATGCAAATCTCACTCTAAACACAAAAACCATCCATTTCCCTTCTCCTCTCATGCTTGCTGCCGAAAATAACCACTAAAACACCTCATCTCATCTTGATTTTAATCACAAAATCATCTCCACAACATCCTCTTGAAGGTGCTCACAAAAGGTGGTGGTTTGAATCAAAGTTTTGAAAGTTTTCTTGAAGTTTCTTGGAGTTTTTCTTGAAGTCTTCCTCAAAGTCGATTAGAAGTCTTTACAAGGTTTTTAGAGGCTATGATTTTTAGGGTTTATCAAGGGTAAAAATTGGCTTCAAAGGTTGGTTGAAAGACTTGGGCTTTGGGTCTCTTGATTGGTGATTTTTAGGCTTGTGTTCTTGTTCTAAATCTCTTGTATCCCATCCATAAAATCCTTGTAAGGAACCAACCTTCATCTTTTCAATTCACTACTGTATTTACATGTTACTTTATGTGTTTTATATGTTTCATAAGTTATTGATGCTTAAACATGCTTGGTACATATTAAAAATTACAAGAAAACACTAAAAAGGACTTGTTATGAAAACACTATTCTGATCAGGGGTAAAAATGGAATAAACTGTACGAATCCGAAAACTTTTGACCTAAACTAAAAATATGTAGTTATAGATCTATGTCTTGTGATCATCTCCACGGGTGGCGATTTCCGAGACGACACATGATGATTAAGATATGATTTTTCTTGAAAAAATAGTCAATTTTTGTATACTGTTCCCATTCGGGGCAAAAGTTAAGTTTTATTACAAAACTTTTTAAATAGAAAATATGTAACCTGTTCTAGAGAAATAGAGCTATCATCTCCAATTGATTTCACCTTCATAGGGTCTGTAGATTTTAAGATATGGTCGTTTTGGTAAGACGTAAAACTCAGTCAATTTCACTGTTTGGACAGACTTGTAAAGAAAAATTGTAAAATGTGGTTATACCTGGATATTTTTGAGTAAACATATTTTTACAGTAAAGTAGGGACATTAAGGAAGCTAGAGATGTAAAGAACATGATTTTTTGACTTACGGTTTGGGAGATATGAATTTTTGAAGGTGGTTAAGTTATAAAAATTCCATCAGCTTTGTAAATAAAAGTTATAAAAAGGTTAATAACTTGTATAATTGGACCTAAAGTTTATTTTGAACCACCTAATATATTTTGCACCTTTAGACACAATATGAACCTTTTGACTAAATTGGACTTTTAGACTTAAATTGGACCTTTAATACTTATTTTGGACTTATGGTTAATGATGGACTAAAACTTGAGATTTTTGTAAGAAAGGTAAAATTTAAATTTTTAAATCATTTTTAAAATGTCACATCGAATCTTGATACGTATTTAAGCTTTCAGTACCAAGCATAATTGAGATTGTAACTTATTGAACATATAGAATTAAAGGTATCATCATTCTTAGAATCTAAGACACGCGTGTATATTCTAGGTTGCTCGTAGAGTTCTTGCGGATTATTTCTTCATTTCTTCACTTGATTGTTCACTTTGGATTTCGGTGAGTTCATAGCCCCACTTTAACTCTTAAACTGTTTATAAACCCATTGGGGGAGATACATGCTAGTTTTACAAACTGAATACAAGTAGTTTTTGGTATGCTTGACCTGATTACATGATTATAGACATTGAGTAACTTTACCATTCAAGTCCCTAATTTCATGAACCGTTAATTCCGTGGGAAACGCTAGTATTATGAATATGCATATTTGGCTTGACGAGCCTATCCGGATGAGTATCGCTCATATTGAAACGGGTAGCATAATATTGAGAGATCGTGGTAAATGGCAAATCTTACCTTTGAGGGGCATTATTGAATCTAGGTCAAGGTTCGGTTTCATGAGCTTGATGCTATAATCTTATTTCCCGACTTGTATTCGTTACATGTCAATTTATGAATAATGCTTGTATTCAACTTATTATTTATTAAACTCTATGAGTTCACTCAACCTTTGTGTTGACTTTTTAGCATGTTTTATCTCAGGTTCGTAAATGTTTAATGCTTGGATGGGCGTGCAAGGACATGGATGGATGGACACGTGTTATTTCACACTTGATGGAACTTTTAATAACTCAAAAACTATTTTGTGTTTAAATTATATATCTTTAGGACTCTTGTCCTGGTTAAAACTTTTGAGACCTAACTTTGTTAAACTCTGATTATATCAAATGTGAACTTTGTTTAAAAACATCTTTAATTGTTTTGTTGTTTCCTATCACTTGTGCTATGTGACTAATAGATAAAAGCCCATGTTGTATTCCGCTACGTTCCGAAAATGAGGGTGTTATAATAAATGCAGCCAATCTTGCTTCATCAGCTAATCTTTCTTCTTCAGCAACTCTTTCTAATTCTTATTCATGAAACTTCTGTGCTAACTCTTCATCAAGTGCTAAATGAATCTGTTCCTTCTTGGACAACTTTTTAGAAGGATGTTCTTGCTCTGTCATGATAGCTTTGCCCTTATATGCCCTTGATAACCTTGGTTTCCTTGAATAAACTGTACTGGCAGTACCTTGATATCCAGAAGCCATCAGATCCTGAAGACTAGCAGTACCTTGAACACTGGCAGTATCTTCTTCAAACCTAGCAGTACCTTCATCCATCTGAGCAGTAGCTTGATCCGTCTGATCTACTTGCCTCCCCTGAGTGTCATACTCTTCTTGAACCAAAGTAATATCAGGATCCTGATCCATCTAGGCAATCTTCCTCCCCTGTTTGGAAGATTCCTCACCATCATCTGTACTTGGACCCTTGGATGAACTAGAAGTAGAACTTGTTGAAACCACCATCTTTGCTGATCTTTTTCCTTTGTGTTTCTTGACTGTTGTCTCTAACTTCTTCACTTTGAGAACCAGCTTTGTGTAGACAACCCCAAAATTCTTCTTGTCGCTCTTAAGTTCAGCTTCCAATTTATTTACTTTCTCAGACAGTTTGGTACAAAATTCCATAAATTCATTGAGTGTCTTGCTGCCCTCAACACTTCCTGATGTGTTACCTTCAGGGAGAGGTGTATCATGGGGCATAGACTCATAGTCCATCATATGATGAGTTTCTGAGCCACCCTAAGTTTCCATTTGGCTAGGGATTCCACCAGGAGTACTAGGTACTGCTGGTGTTTCCATGGATTGGGTCTTATCTATATTACTTCTGTCCTGCCCAGCTGCTAAGCCAGAGACATTAGAAGTAGCCCTTTCCACACTGACAAAGTCAGCCTCATCTACTACATTTGTTGGAGTAGGAACTCTGTGCTGAGGTACATCATAGTCCTGTCTGGATATAGTCCTATGGGTTGATGAAGATGGTTGTGAAGATGAGTTTTTTGATGTTGTGGGTGTGTGATGGGAGGCAACTGGGCTTGTTGCTCCTTCACCCTGAGCTTGTATCATAGAATCAAAAAGTGGTACTGCTTCCCCACCATACCCTCTTGAAGCAATTTTCATGTTACTAAAGAGTTTTTGGGTAAGTTTGGGTGTTTGATAAATTGTTTTGAGTGGAAGCAGTTGATGTTTGTTCAAAATAGATTGGACGAACCTTGGATACATAAAAAATTTTGATTTACTATCAACATTTTTAACCATACCTTCAAAAATCAGTTTAGAAAAATTAAAAATTCTATCAGTAGCCAAGCAAATGAGAGCAGTAGCAATATTACTACTGAACTGTTCCCATGAGGTTTTCTTGGGGCTAAGACAGTGATGGATGGTATGAATAAAAAATCTCCATTGAGGGGCAAAACGACTCTTTTGAAATGTTAAATCTTGAGATTCAGTGTTGTACCCCATCCTGGATAAGTTTTCAAATATTTCAGTGTTTGGCATAGCACTAATACTATTGTCATCACTCAGATGGAGATGCCTCCTGAGGGATGATTCAGTAATAGTGATGGATTTGCCATCCACTTTAGCATTAATCTCTTTGTCACCATTTTCAAAGGTTTTGACGGTAGCAGTCTGCCAAAACTGTTTGATGTGAGTGACATAGATAGTGGGATTTAGAAGTAAAGAATACCTTATGTAAGAGTTATTTAAGAAATCCACTATCTGATGAAAAGTTGTTTCATACTCTGCTTTTTGCAAATAAGCTACTTGATTGTGTTTGTCAGCAAAAGATAAAGTAGCCATTTAGTTTCAGTAAAAATTGATTTGACTTGTGGGAATAATGTAATTGTAGGGAAGAAAGTAGAAGAAGAAAGTGAATTGAGATATTTTTAAAAGCTTGTTAGGGTTTCTATTGGACCGACTTGAAGAAAAAGTTAACTTTTGATTTAAGATAAGGTTAATATAATAGAATAAAAGTTAAAATATCCAAATAGGAAATCCCTGGAAACAAGGAATTGTAGCAGTAAAAATCCCAACTGACTTTCAACGGCTAGTTTCAAAAAGCTGTTATTTCGCACCAGTACTAACGTCTATTCAGCAGTACAAATTAAGCCTACCAATACTAACTTTAAGCCTGGCAGTACAAACTTTTTGAGAAAAATTTTGACTCAGCAGTATGAACTAAATTTTAATGAAAAACCATACTGCTAACAACCATTTTGAAGGGATTAAGTGTAAAGATAGACACTTAATCAAGATTTCGGTTTAAAGCAACCTCTGGTTGTGTGAGAACCAATGTTTTCAGTTATGAATAACTGCCTGTGATCAGATAAACTCATTCAAAGAGCTTTCTTGACAGGGTTTCCAGCTCGTGGCAATTGTTGCCTCTAACACAAGTGTTAGATTCACGTTTTCTCGTTGTTCTTTATATCAGATGTCCTTAGACTAACTCATTATACTAATAAAAGTATAAAATGATAGAAAGTGAGTTAAGTCAGTTACTGTCTGACTAACTTAGCCATCAATTCAACACAAAACATCATAATAAGATCTCAAGAAAGAAGTTTTAAAGAAGTAATTAACTTAGGTATAAACCTTTGTTAAAGAATTCCCAAACTCTGTCCATCATTGACCTATTATGTCAGCAACTTAAGCCACCAGCTTCTGCTTAAGCAATGCACTTGTAATTCCCTTTGTGCATAAATTTCAAGATCAAGACAAAAGTTTCCAACTTCAGGGGAAGTTCATGATTAAGGGGAAGTCCCGATCTTTCATACTCAGTTTTGTCATTATCAACTCTAGCACCTGCAATTGTTAGTCCAAAACCAAGAGAACAAAGTGAAAAGCACTTGCTTCATAACAGTATAAACATATGACTAACAGTTCTAACAAAAACAGACCAAGTTTGTACTAACAGTACAAACTATACAATACCAGTACTAATTGACAAGGCTAGCAGTACAAATCCAAGTTATGTTCAAAAACACACAGTTTGAAAACTTTAAGGGTTAAATATCCCAATACTTGCTATCAAGTATTGAAACCTTCCTACATCAAAGGCTTTTGTGAGAAGATCTGCAAAGTTTTGATTAGAATCAATTTTAACCACTTGAATCAACTTTTTCTCATTGCAGTCTCTAATAAAATGATGCCTAATTTCTATGTGTTTTGTTTTAGAATGTTGCACTGGATTTTTAATTATACAAATTGTACTGCTATTGTCAATATATATCACAGTGTTCATGAAATTATACCCATAGTCAAGCAGTTGATTTTGAATCCAAAGCACTTGACCACAGCAACTTGCAGCAGCTACATATTCAGCTTCAGTTGTTGAATTTGCCACAATTGTCTGATTCTTACACTGCCATGATATAAGTCTGCATCCAAGGAATTGAACTCCACCAATTGTTGATTTTCTGTCCAGGCTTGCACCAACATAGTCACTATCTGAATATGCCACCAGGTTAAATGGTGATTCCCTAGGATACTACAAGCCCAACCTAGGTTGACCTTTAAGATATCTGAAGATCCTTTTGACAACAGTTAAATGAGAAACCTTAGGAGTCACTTGAAACCATGCACAAGCACAAACAGCAAACATGATATCTGGTCTTGATGATGTAAGATACATCAAGGACCCTATCATTGATCTGTATGTATGTACATCAACATTCTCTCCATCTGCATCTTTGAGTAGAGGTTTCTCAGGATCAATTGGTGTGCTAGCCACTTTAGAATCAACAAACTGAAACTTCCTTAGAATCTCTGCCACATATTTATCCTGACTGATAAATATTCCTTCATTTGATTGCTTTACTTGCAGACCCAAGAAGAAAGTGAGTTCTCCCATGGAATTCATCTGAAACTTATCATGCATAAGTTTCTCAAAGTCAACACACATTTCCTTCCTTGTAGATCCAAAGATAATATCATCTACATACACCTGTACTAGCAAGATATCCTTCTTATGCTTCTTGATGAATAAAGTCTGATCAATCTTGCCCCTTTGGAATCCATTATCTATCAAATAGGAAGCCAAAGTCTCATACCATGCCCTTGGTGCATGATGTAGTCCATAAAGAGCCTTTACAACCTTGTACACCTTATCAGGATGTTCTGGATCAACAAAACCCGGAGGTTGAGAGACATAAACCTCCTCTTTAATAGTACCATACAAGAAGGCACTCTTGACATCCGTCTGATATACAGTGAAGCCCATGAAAGAAGCATAGGCCAAGAACAGTCTGATTGCTTCAATCCTTGCTACTGGTGCAAACACTTCTTCATAGTCTATACCTTCTTCTTGTGTATAACCCTGGGCTACAAGTCTAGCCTTGTTTTTTTTTTTATCACAATACCCCTTTCATCCCTTTTGTTCCTGAAAACCCATTTGGTTCTAATTACCCTCATACCCTTGGGTAAGTCCACTAGTACCCAAACCTTCTGAATCTTGAATTGGAGAAGCTCCTCTTGCATTGCTTCTACCCAGCTTGAGTCTTCTAAGGCTTTGAGAACATTTTTGGGTTCAGTTTGTGAGAGGAAACACACAAATAAATAAGTATTGGCATCTTCATGCCGCTTTGCTGCATAAACATTAATAAGAAACCCTTGTTGATCTGAAGTCATGAGTTACTTTCTTGTCTTTACTCCAGATTGCATGTCACCAATCACATTGTCCAGGGAGTGAGCTTTGTGAATCCTTGTGTGTGGTGTAGTGAGAACTGCATATGTAGGTGGTAGATTATTGAAATCTACCTCATCTTCTGAGAAATCAGTAGTATTGGTATCTGATGGGCCAGCAGTATGAAGATTTAGCCCAGCAGTACCATCTTGTAGCTCAACAGTACAATCACCATTAGTACTGTTAGCTTGACTCTCTTATTCCTCAGTTCCATCTACATTGTTTTCACCTTCAATCCCTTCCTTAGCTTCATCAGTAGAAGGTTCACCATTCATTGAAGTTGAATCCACACTTGTCCATATTGGCATCAGTACATGATCTTGATCTTTCTCCTGTCCCAAACCTGCTTCATTTGTTGCATCATTAGCTTCTGAACCTGCAAAACCATTAGAAAAGGTTCCTACAACAACTAGTACATAATTCATGGATTGGGTTAGAGTCTCAAGGTCAAACAGCCACTATGGACCTTCACCTGCGACATTAAATTTATTTTCTAGAAATTCAACATGCAGGTTTTCCTCAACTTTCCTAGTTCTTGTGTTGTATACTCTAAAGGCTTTGCTATTTAGAGAGTACCCAACCAAGAATCCTTCATCTGCTTTACCATCAAATTTGCCTAGATGGTCTAAGGTATTCAGAATAGTGACATGACACCCAAAAGGTCTTAGAAATCCTAATGCAGGAGTTCTACCTCTAAAAAGCTCATATGGTGTCTTGTTGTGAGGTTTAACTACCAAAACCCTGTTCTGTACATAGCAAGCAGTATTAAGTGCTTCAGCCCAAAAAGTGATAGGCAACTTAGAGTCAGCTAACATGGTTCTAGCAGCTTCTATTAGTGTCCTATTTCTTCTCTCAGCAACTCCATTCTGCTGAGGAGTTCTAGCAGCACTAAACTCTCTTCCAATACCTTTTTTTTGGCAAAAATCATCCATAACTCTATTTTTGAACTCTGTCCCATTGTCACACCTAATGACTTTTACTTTCTTATCCACTAGGTTTTCTATCTCAGTAATAAATGTTTTAAGAATGTTAGGTATCTCATCCTTAGAACCTAAAAAGAAAACCCATGTGAACCTGCTATAGTCATCAGTAACTACAAGACAAAACCTCTTATGCTTAATACTACTCACAGAAGTTGGGCAAAATAAATCCATATGCAGCATAAACAAAGGTTGATCAATAGAGTTAAAAATCTTGGGCTTACAAGAAGCCTTGTGTTGTTTGCCTTTAAGAGAGGCAACACAAGTTTGGTCATTTTCAAATCTTTTCTGAGGCAAGCCTCTTACCAAACCATCCTTTACAATTTTATTAATGGTTTTAAAATTCATGTGACCAACTCTCCTATGCCATAACATAGACTCATCCAATGTGGCCTTTGCAACAAGGCAAGTAAGAGCCACTTTAGGAACAATCTTCTTTATATCAACACTATACATGTTGCCCTTTCTTGGAACTTTGTGTAACACCCCCTAATTTATGAGATAACAGCGGATGACTAATTTGGGTGTTACGGTGAGGATCGAAGTCATAATTATAGAAAATGGCTCGAAAGAGGCGTTTTGAAAGTTATTTGCATAATATTTTTGATATAAAGGTGAAATATCTGATTTGTAAATCCCATGAAAGGGTTTGATAATTTGAAAAGAATGACATATTTGATTTTGACACCATTTAATTTATCAGAGTATATAATGCCCGCTCCGTGTCTTGTCCTACTCCGTTAATTACCTGAGATAAACATGCTTAAAGCGTCAACACAAAGGTTGGTAAGTTCATAGAGTTTAATGGAAAACCATTTATTTCAATGAATTCAAGAGTATATCGTAATATTTGAAATAAATTTAAGTATGAGTAAACAGTCAGTTTTCAGTAATTTCAAAGATGAAATGATATTCGAAATAAGTTTCAAGTACTGGTTAAACAGTTCATTTCAATGATTTCAAGAACGAAGTAATAATTGTAATAAATGCTAACAGTGATGAAACAAATAATAATTGATATTGAATATAACCACAAGTAAATCATATATGAGATCAGTTAAGTTCAAGTATCGAATCATAATCCTAGTATGAAACGAAAATAATGATATTATGTCTGAAGTCTATAATCAAGGTCTGTTGAAGTATTAATACAGCTGTATCTAGATATATGTGAAGACACATAATATCATATGGATATTACCCCAAGCCTCATGACACGCAAACGTTAACAAGGTACCGTAAAAACGAAAAAGTCACATCAAATTAATGATGGAAATATGCCCTCAAGTAATAGGAGATTTGCCAATTCCTATTTTTGTCAAATATAGTGTATCGCGACTAATACGACTAGCCACAAAGGCATTCCGTCAAGTAATTAGTGGGATAGGATATCAAGCCTCAACAGGTTTCGAAGCTGTTCACTATATTTACGTTCACTTACTAGTGATTAATGGCTCATGATAAAGGGACTTTTTGGCAGTAGGGGTGCTTAGGCAATATTAAGGTAACGATGAACCTTAAAGTACTTATGCTCTTTTCTAGCAAGTATTCCCATTGAAGTTCTGTAATGATATATAACAATGATCTGTTCATTCACGATGTTACTTGAATGTGTATCTTAAAAACCACTATCATGCTACAACTAGCATATAATTTTCTCCAAGGAATAATTCAAAACATATAAGCAGTAGTTATATTTCCAAGTAAATCCTGATAGTTTTCAACGTACTTATACAAATAAAAGTATGTAATTTAGCATTTATCTCCCCCAAAAAGTATTTATAACACAAGTATAAAAACGGGGCTATGACTCACCTTGAGCGTATCTGACAAGTTGGAATTATGAAGTCAAGTAAGATTATGGGAAAGATTATGGAAACTTCTTCAATACGTTAACTGAATATAAAGGAAGTCAAAGAATCTGACCAAATACGAACGATGGAAGTGATAACGAGAACGGATAACGATTTGATCGTTAGAGTGAGAATATGATATGCTTAAAATGCCTAAAGTTTAAAAGTAATATATTTCATAATATTATCTTGTTTTTATGTCTTTGAAACCAATAAAATCGTTTCCTCGAAAGTGGGGAAGCGAATCGTTAAGTTAAATCGTTTAAAATGTTTTATATAAATATAACGAACGTTAACTTTTAAATAAACGAATTATACAAAAATGCACGTGACGTGATGGGATTACGTAAAATGGAAAATAAAATAAGAATGTCAAATATAATATGTTGGTCCTTGTCCTTTTCCACTTTTTACTCTTTTTACCCTAACGGTGTTAGCGTTGCACCGTTAGTCCTTTATTATATATAATTTACATTTATAGTCCACTACTTGTCCAATATAGCATTCCGAGCTTGGAATTAAATAATATATCCATTTCTACCTTAATGATTCTGTTTTTACAGTTTCAGTCCCTATTTTAGGCGGTTGGCAGTTTTAGTCCTTTAGGGTGAAGGTGCGTTGCAAGTTTAGTCCTTTTTACACAAAAATGATGGGAAAAATATTCTAAAAATTTCTATAACTTTATTAAGCTTATTATAGTCTCTTTCAACTGCTTATTACACGATTTGCTTATTTTTAATATAAAAGGGCCGAATTTGAAATTAAAGCCCATTAAGGAAAATTGATCCGTGGGCTTCGGGTCAAAATGGGCTTATGTTTTGGGCTCATTTTTAAGTTAGAAAGACATTACAAAAAGCCTTATATCAGTAGCTTATTTAGATTGCTTATTATGAGCTTATTGGGCTTTTAACCCAATTAGTAATTTTATAAACTGTTTTGAAAATTGATGTTGGTCGACTTACTTTGGCCAATTTCAAGGGGTTAAACGAGTTTATCATTACAAAGTATAAATACTAAATTTGTAGTTTGTAATATAGGAAATCAGGTTGTATAAAAATATTGATATGTTGTTAAACGAATTTTGGTTTTAAGGGATCATTTATGTCGCGACCTGGAACTATTTTCTGGTTGAAAAAGACTTAGAAATATTTTCAGAATTTGTGTCTCATACGAGTATATTAGTTCAAAATGGCCATTTTAGAAGATTCAAACGAGCTTATCTTTACATACTATATTTATGAAATTTGTAGCTCGTAGCATGGTCTATTAAGTCACGTAAAAATATAGTATGGTCGTTAAGTCCAATTTTCATATATGTGGTCATTTATATGGTCGAATGGAACATGGATTCTAAATAAAAAAGACTTAGAAAAATTCTAAGTATTTTTAGTTTATACGTTTGATGCATGGAAGAAATGAACTCGATAGATGCATGTAACATAAATATAAAAGTGATATGGGTGTGCATCGCGACTTCTAGGCCTTCCGCAAGGGAGGCTAGCCACTTTTGGTGTTATACATGAGATTGGTTACGTAAATAAATAACCCAACGTATATTCGTTCGAACATGGTTAAAATATGATGCATGGATATAAAAATGAAACGTGATGAACTTGAAATGGTACGAGGTAACTTACAACCCCTCTAAGGTGGGCAGAGAGTCGAGTGAGATGGCTAGAACACAAGGAACGATTCCACAACTCGCAACCATCAATATATATATATATTATATATATATAATATATATATAATATAATATATTATATAAACCCATATTTTCGAATGAGTTAGAAATAAAGTATAGTGATTGTTGTTGGTCCCTTGCGCCTTCTTTACTGATCCAAAGGATCCTAGAATGATGTCTAAGAGTTGAGAATGAGAGGTGGTGATAGAGAAGTGGGTTATACGTTTTATATATAAAACGTATGAAGTTATATTGAGTTTCAAAACATTCACACATGTTTCTACTATTAAGGGTCAGAAATGTTGGGATATTATAGAGATTTTTACTGATCAAGAGAGGACTTTAAGGGTTGTGAGAGTAAAGGAAGCAAAATGTGACTGTGCTAGTTGATATATATATGTCGACTAGAAATTCAATAGGTACAAGAATTTGTTCTAGCGTACATCATGAAGATCTTGATACCTTCAATGTTAAACACTCCTAATAACTCTTAAATGATCAAGCAAAATCACTAGAATGGGTTTAAAACAAACTTTGGCTCATTTAAACGTATCAAACGTTTGTATTGAGAGCTAATATTTTGCATCCTTGTTCCTTGGTGGGAGGACAAATAGGAGGTACAAAAATATGTATGAGTCGCATTCAAGAATCGAAAGAAAATGGGGCGATTTAGAGGTGCCTAGTCGACTGAATTTGGTAATAGAAAAGGGATGTTGGGCTTGAAGGGTTGGTTTGGATGAACAGTGCACGCGTTTAAGGATTTGGGCTGAGGTTTTTAGTCCGATTGGTAATATACTTTGTGTAATTTGATTTCGTAAATTCTCGTACGAGCTCGTCCCGTTATTTGGTAATTTATATGATATTGTTCCCGCGTTAAAATAATATAATAAAGAAAATTTTAAATTTTCCCGTAAAAATGGTGATTAAAAATAATGACGAAGATTAATATATTATTAACCGTTGTTAATTATATGGAAATTTTGCAGTTTGCTACAGTACTCACTCCTCATTCTGAATTCCATCCCGGAATTCAAGTTTAAAGTGATTACTAGGGTAAGGATTTATGGAAAAAGGGTTGTCGAAGAAATTTCTATTCGAAAATTGAGGAAACGAAATCTCGTTAGATTTATCCGTACTAGCTGAAGTAAACTTAAATGTTGCAACTAATGAATCCAAGGGCTGTAAATATAGAAAGTAATGGTCAGGAATAGTGGAAAATTAACGGCTAGTGAACAGTGAATCACAACGGTCATGAATAGTAACCTCCAACGGTCGTGAATAGTGAATAACGGCTAGTTTTTAGCCTATAAATACCCAATTTAATTTCCTATTCTTCCACCAACCATTTTCTCTCATTTAATACTTCCAAAAATGCCGAGCCTAATTACTATTATCGCGATGGTATATGTCATTGTTGTCGTCACCTATTTGACTTTCGATCCCGGATGAAGATTATGAAGTTTTGGTCGGGCTTTTGGTGTTCCTCATACCACTCACGGTTCTATCATTTGTTGTGGATAATATATGGAGGCACTAGTCTTACGTTAGGATGGTTAAAATAAGTATTTGTTGTATTTCTATGTAATCTTTGTAATATTAGCACTACCGATGCTAATTTTTATCGTTATGCAATAATATTCGCGAATTCTAATAAAATTTACGTTATTTATGCTTTCCATAAGTCTTTGTGAATTCTTAAGTTCCTAATGTTTGTACTTTGGATGGTTTCTTATCATAAAGGTGATAGGTAATAGGTGTAGACATCTATTGGGGTTGGTTAAAAGTGATGTTCTATGAACAGTTTGTTTTATCTCAAGAATTTTGCTTTTGAATGAAGATTGTTATTAGGAATTTTGAAAAGATGACCGTTTCATTCATGACATGATTCTTCCCAAATTTGACATAGGTAGCTAGGCTATGTAAAATTAAGGATCAATGATGTGATGCTTGGCTCAGTCACAGTGGTATTTATGCTTTTCAAAAAACAAAAAAAAAATTAGATGGTGTTCAATGTCTTGTTTTTGTAAAATGACAACATGATTATTTTTCAAAAGAAAGTAGAAAATTTTGTTCATACTATGGTGATGAGTCGGGAATTTCTAAGGTGATAATAGGATATCCTTGAAATGAATCTTAGGGTTCATGTGAGAATTCTTACAAGGTGGTAATAATCTATAGTTCGGTCAGAAATGATGCTAACCAGATTCCTATGGTGTTAACAGTGCATTGTTACGTAACGACTAAGAATAGAGTAAATGGAATAGAAGTTGAAATAGGCATAGATTATAATTATTACGGACATATTACAAGATAGAGTTTCATACGGTAGAAAGGTAGCTGTTACACTTAGGTTATATCCATCGTACCTAAGGTAAAGTACAAATGAAAATACAACTTAGAAAGTTTTAAACTAGGGTTTATTCTTCTACAACAGGAATTTTCTTCTGTTTAAACATAGGTGTCATCCCTTGACATTGTTGAGGTTATAAAGAGCTTCCATTCTCTTCCACTGGTCTTTTTGTCCTAAATGGTATTCTGGGTTGGGCACTGATTCTTGTAGTGTCCCGTTTAACTTTTTGGTCTGGAAATCCTTGGGTAATGGTGATGGTAGGTTCAGTTACTTCTTTTATATTTTTAAGGTGAGTTGGTCTAAAACCCGTGAAACTTTCATGGGTATGCTTATAAGTCGTAGTCGTTTTCTTTTCTCCTGTGGCTATATTGTTGCTACTCGGACGAGCTACTATAGTCACTTCGAGTATCACAGCAACGATGTAGGTTACTAACTTTTGGATAGCTTCAGGAGTCAAGGTTGTGGTTGGTACTGATGGGGTATGTGCACTGCTCATGCTGGCCATCTTCTATCAATATCACGAGAAACACGGATTTAGAATCCACTTAAATGGCTATGTTAGAATAATTCAAGTAATAAGGTAATAGGATACTAGTCTTAACAATGTGGTCACAATGCGAAGTCAAAACCAACTGAGAATCATAACATTACGATAGGTTTAGGTAATATCGTAGATAATTGGTCGATTCTTGGTATGGGATTGCTAAGGAACAAACGATTCATTTACAAAAGCTGAAGTTCAGCAACTTTCTCTTCATTCATCAAGTTTTCTTCCGAAAATTTGTCTTAGAGAATTCTATGGTTTTGGCCTTGTTATGGCATGTTTAAGGAATCATAATAATCATAGGTAATATCATGGTAAGTCTGGATATAATCACTGTAAACAATATAGTATTAACAGCTTGATTGATTGTTTTTGCAAAACAAACGATACAAGGTCCCTTATTAATGCTCCATTGATTTGTGTGGAGTCATTTGTCTACCAAAGAGAGTAACAAATGGTGAGATTTTGTATGAGGGTATGACGAATCATTACATGCATGCATTGCATTATAGTAGGACATGAACGAAAGAATTCATTCACAATGGAGAGATATAACAAAAGAGGTTGTTATTTATTGAGAGTTGGTTACAAGTTCTGAGAGTTTCAAGATTATTGGAAAATACGTCAACACTAACCAAAAACTATTTTGTTTAGTGGGTATAACAACGATACATATGAACTTAAGTTCAGTTACGTCCTTAACGTAGGCGTTTAACTTCTGCCTCAAGTTATAGTTGTGCAGCTTTCATGTCTGAGAAGCGTTCCTGGCACATGCTCATCTCTTGGCATCGGCTCTTCTGAACAGAGTGTCAATGTTACGGTCGCACCATTCAAAACCTAATGGTTGTAACCCTTCCAGCTGTTCAGTGTGAATGTCTAGGGTGCTGGCTTGTTGATAAAGAAGATTCCATATTGAATCACGAGGGTTTATATTATAGTCAGGGAAATTTGGTAAAGATACATCATATGGAATGTATGGTATTGAGAAATCTGAAGCGTCAGGTAATGGAGAATTTGGCTCCACATCATTCCAAATCGTTTCTTGGTGTAAATTCTGTCCAGCCTCGAATGTTTTCGGACCACCAATCAACTCTTCATCTGAATAAGATTCAGTATCTCTCCTGAGTCTCTGACGTAATGGTGAGTAAGTAGGTGATGATGAGAGTATCTGAGTAAGTTCCGCATTATGATGGGTTTGAGATATTAATATACAGGGATTTTCACCATCCGGGGTGATCTGATAAGTAGGTGATGTACGAGTAGTACGAAGGGTATATTTGGTAATATTAACCGGTTTGGAAGACATGATACTGTAGTAGTCCGAAATTAGTAATTATAAGTTATTCGTACGTTAAAGATGTAACAGTACGGGTGAAATCATATAGAGTATAAGAGTAATTATCAAGCATGAAAATATTATTGCAAAATAATCTTAATAGGTAATGTATTGAGCATGGCAATCTGCAGACACGGAGGGCGTAAAAATGGTATGGTGTAAAATCATTCGTTTTGAAAAAGTAGTTATAGTTCAATGTTTGAAAACATTTGGTTCTCTATAACTCTAGCTCTGATGCCAATCTGTAACACCCCCTAATTTATGAGATAACAGCGGAAGACTAATTTGGGTGTTACGGTGAGGATCGAAGTCATAATTATAGAAAACGGCTCGAAAGAGGCGTTTTGAAAGTTATTTGTCATTCAAATAATATTTTTGATATAAAGGTGAAATATCTGATTTGTAAATCCCATGAAAGGGTTTGATAATTTGGAAAGAATGACATATTTGATTTTGACACCATTTAATTTATCAGAGTATATAATGCCCGCTCCGTGTCTTGTCCTGCTCCGTTAATTACCTGAGATAAACATGCTTAAAGCGTCAACACAAAGGTTGGTGAGTTCATAGAGTTTAATGGAAAACCATTTAATTCAATGAATTCAAGAGTATATCGTAATATTTGAAATAAATTTAAGTATGAGTAAACAGTCAGTTTTCAGTAATTTCAAAGATGAAATGATATTCGAAATAAGTTTCAAGTACTGGTTAAACAGTTCATTTCAATGATTTCAAGAATGAAGTAATACTTGTATAAATGCTAACAATGATGAAACAAATAATAATTGATATTGAATATAACCACAAGTAAATCATATATGAGATCAGTTAAATTCAAGTATCGAATCATAATCCTAGCATGAAACGTAAATAATAATGTTATGTCTGAAGTCTATAATCAAGGTCTATTGAAGTATTAATACAGTTGTATCTAGATATATGTGAAGATACATAATATCATATGGATATTGCCCCAAGCCTCATGACACGCAAACGTTAACAAGGTACCGTAAAGACGAAAAAGTCAAATCAAATTAATGATGGAAATATGCCATCAAGTAATAGGATATTTGCCAATTCCTATTTTTCTCAAATATAGTGTATCGCGACTAATACGACTAGCCACAAAGGCATTCCGTCAAGTAATTAGTGGGATAGGATGTCAAGCCTCAACAGGTTTTGAAGCTGTTCACTATATTTTCGTTCACTTACTAGTGATTAATGGCTCATCATAAAGGGACTTTTTGGCAGTAGGGGTGCTTAGGCAATATCAAGGTAACGATGAACCTTAAAGTACTTATGCTCTTTTCTAGCAAGTATTCCCATTGAAGTTCTGTAATGATATATAACAATGATCTGTACATTCACGATGTTACTTGAATGTGTATCTTAAAAACCAATATCATGCTACAACTAGCATATAATTTTCCCCAAGGAGTAATTCAAAACATATAAGCAGTAGTTATATTTCCAAGTAAATCCTGATAGTTTTCAATGTACTTATACAAATAAAAGTATGTAATTTAGCATTTATCTCCGCCAAAAAGTATTTATAACACAAGTATAAAAACGGGGCTATGACTCACGCTGGGGTGTAACTCAATTGGTATCACAACACATGTGTAAAGAACGGTTTTCATCTCAACCATTTAGAACAACCATTTAGAATAAAATTGTTTAACAAAAGTGTTGAATTTACATTGTTAAAAGTAGTGCGGAAATAGGCCCTTTAAAATAAGTAAAACGGTCCCAAATGTTTATCAGAGTCTTCTATGACCATGCCATGCCCTGCCAAAACCTCCTGTAGCGTGCTATTGCTTATACCTGAAAATACATGCTAAAAGTGTCAACACGAGGTTGGTGAGTTCATAGAGTTTAATGAAAAATGTAAAGCCTTTGAATGAAGATTTCCCAGCAAAGGCATCGTAAATCCACTCAGTCCCAAGCCCCGCCCATACAAGACTTGCAACCTGTGTGTTTACAATCCATTGCCAAATATGATTTGGTTTAAATGAACGTCAAATGATTTATGAACCACAAAGGTTAAATGAACAATATATTCCCAATATATATAGAGTTATTGACAACTAAAATTCATGACACAGAATCCTTAAGATTCTAATTTGGGCATGCTATTGACATAACAGTCAAGTGGGGAAACCACAGTCCGTTTGAAATATCAGTCAAGTGGGGAAACCACAATACATTTGACATCACAGTGAAGTGGGGAAACCACAATACGTTTGACATATCAGCCAGTGGGGAAACCACAATACGTTTGACATCTCAGCCAATGGGGAAACCACAATACGTTTGACAAAGTCAGGGGAAACCACAACACGTTTGGCATACCATTCAAGTGGGGAAACCACCCGGACATTCTAAGTTCTGGTAGATGTACACCTAGGACATTCAGGGTTCCTTAAATGATTATGCGTATTTTGACTTAACAGTCAGGTGGGGAATACCACCCGGACAGGGAGTTCAATCCTAATAGATCTATCCACAACATTTGAGCTTAACGGGATATGACATAGGTAATATGAAATGGCTTAATGTTCTAGTGTCCATAAGAGCATAATCATGAATGAAAAATGTAAATACAAAATACTTCTGAGCAACGACTCAAGTATTTTAGCTAATCAATAATGTTTGAAAAACAAATCATGTTTCAAGTAAAACAAGCAATGGAGTTTAAATTAAAACAAGCATGTATTCTCCCCCAAAATAGTTACAAAACAAGTAAAAGGAGGAGCTATGAAAACTCACCTGGTGCGATAGCTACAATGACAAAAGTGGATATGCTGAAATGAGGCTCGGTCTCCAACCGCGACCTAATATGATGGTATGATCTAATGTAAGCAATGAAATGATGCTACACATGCAAATACGTATGTTATCGATACCACTCGATGATTTCGGAAAATAACGTTTATCGTCGAAAAATACATTTTTGACGTCTCGTTAAGTTAATAAACACTTTTCGTGTAAATAGGTTGAAACGGTACTCCACGATCCTTGTTCGGTGTTTTATTGGTTAATATAATGGTTTTGCCGCAAAATAGCACTTTTTATATCTTGTGAAAATATGCCAAACGGCCTCGTGAAACTAGTCACGAAATATAGCTCGATAAGTGTTAGTGATCAACTTGACGTTTTTGAAATCCTTGTAACATTATCTAAATGTCGTGTTATTGCACTTTTGATCATACGCGTCGCGATCATATAGATAATCGGCTATCAACTTGGCGACTTGCAAAAATACTAGTTTTTGTACTTAGAACATTTTCTAAAGAGTGGGCTGTCAAAAGTATATGTGAATCGTCGGGCTTTAAACGTGTATATCTCGGTCGTTATAAGCTCGTTTTCTACGTTCTAGATATCCACGGGTTCGTATAAATATGAACTAACATATTTTCAATGGCTCGGCTCATCTAGATCACGGCTAACGACTCATTTTGCTCCTGAAAATTCGGCAATCAGCACACTATTTTCTGAAAATATAGTTTTCGTCGCCTAACTTCGAAAAATCATATCTCCTTCGTTATAAGTCGGTTTTTAGTGATTCAAGCGCCCACGTTTACGTTTTTGAATGAAATTTATGATTTTGAAGGCCAAAATATTTCCAGGTTTACCGAAATTTCTAGACTTTGCATTTTTGGACAGAACCTATTTCTATTGTTGAAAAATCCATGTTTTAAGGTTCAAGACTAGTTTATACCACCTCAAACCAACTCCACAAATACACAAATCCTACCATACACCTTCTTAGGGTGTCATGGGGTCCTAAACATCACCAACCTTGGTGGATCTCATGGGATTACTAGTGAAACTTGTAGATCTAGTGTTTGTGATAGTTTATAAACAAAGTGGTATCTAAAACATATGTAACTTGCATAATTAACCAATATATCTTGAAAATACATGAACATAAGAAGTAAATGAAAGTATAAAAAGATCAAAAAGATGTTCTTGAAGTTTACTTACAATATTGGAGTGATTTGATAATAAATGTGCAATAACTTAGGGTTTTGATCACAAATCCTTAACTAGGATAGCAAACGGAGTAGGATTAATGCTTGATCTTGGAAAAATGATGGATTTCTCTTGATGATCTTGCTTAGGTCGTGGGTTATGATGAAGAAAGGAAAGGGTAGTTTGATCTTATATTGGCTAGCAAATGTGATGTTATAATGTTATGGAAATTAATTCCAAAGACAACAAAACACAAACTTTAAATGAGGTATGGCATTTCTAAGAATTTTGGAAGTAAACTAATGGGGTGGGGCGTCCTTTTGGATGAGAAAATGGGTAATGTTAGATATTTTGCAACATTGTGTAAGAGTTAATTGATTAGGTGTACACTTTGGGTGTTATCGGGTACCGAGTTATCTTGAAATAAATATTAACGAAGCGAAATAAAATACGACGAAGTTGTAAAAATTGTAAAATAATATTACTGATAAGAATCGGGTGTCGGAATAATTATCGGGTTAAATTATCGTAAACCGACGAAGTTATAAGCTCTTAACGAAGAGTGTAGCAATTGGTTTAAAAACACCGGGTAAAGTAATAATATAAAGTTTATATCATTATAATTTGTATAAAAATATATTAGGATCATTATCGGGAGTATTTGGTATAATGTAAGTAGAAATTACTGAGTGGTAACGTTAATTACAATAATTAAACATACGTAAATTATAATGATGCATGTCCGTGAATGACCTACTGTACTGATGATGTGCAGACTACCCTAGTCTGTATGATGTGTCCTAACTGAACAATGCATGAATTCACGGCTAAACCACTCTGGTTACGTGAATTTTTGAACACTCGTAAACTAGGTTTACGAAATAATGAATACTAATCATGAACGGAAATTTTCTCCGGGAATGAATAGTGTCACGTGAATAGTAGAATTTTCGAAAGTTTCTCAAAATATCAAATTGACCTCGAAAATAATGAATAGTAAAAAGTGAATAGTGATCGGTGAATAGTAAAAATGAATAGTAACTCTTGAATAGTAAATTGTCAAGGTTCGGAAAAATGGCCTGAAATTACGAGTTGTGACAAATAAACATCGACATAGTCGAGAGAATACTGACGAGAAGTCAAACCAAAGAAACAAATCTAGAAGTTAACGACAATTAAACACCTCAAATAAAATAAGTCAGTTTGTACGTTTCGGTATTTACCCCGACATCCCAATTAATTTGTATAAAACAAAAGCGTCTTATAAATAGAAATAAGTTTAACTAATAAAAATCAGTTTTCTCAAGTCGTTGTGACTTTAGTTAACCAAGTTTGACATTTCAATATCTTATAAATTTTATGTTTCGTTATCATTCGCGTAATTATTAGTTTCGGGTTTGTTGAATATTTTGTGTCCGGTTCGAGTCTAATATATTAAATTCTTTTCGAGTTTAATATATCACACCGTCTCAAATCTCAAAATGTCCAATGAATCCGATATCTAATATCGTAAATCCGATAACGATTCATAATTTTCCAATGTCCAATTATAATAGTCAAATCCAAATATTTATTCCGTTATGTATATGTATCCTCCAAATTCAAATCACAATTCCAAGTTACCCGAAACGTACCAATCGTCACAAAGTTAAAGTCAATATCTCGTTAGCAAAATATATTTGACATAAAAAATAATAACCAAACACACCATATTTTAAATGTTTTGGGCTTATGAGTCGAAGACTACTAACATAACCCAAATCCAATATATTTCCCCAAAAGGGATTCGGCCCATTTGTAGTCCAAACAAACGCACCCTAATTCAGCCGAAATGACAAACTAACACACCCGGTTGCGTTGTCGAACCATAAGCATTTCAAACCAACACAAGTAAACCACGACTAATCCTCCCTATACGTGTCTTATAACAAATCCTAAATCAAACAATGTCACCAAACGGCTATATCACTAACTAAAACGCAAGTCCAAAATCAAGGTGCTCAACACCAACGAAGTAAGCAAATCCAACACAATATTTAAATCCAGTGTTCAAACCGCGACCCAAATAAACAAACGAGCACACTCTTATGGTTTTGACCAAAACACAATGCAATAACAACACCTCCTTGGTGTCTACTGCTATGCCGAGACCAACCCTATATGGGTTCCTAACCAGTTCCTCATTTACTGAAAACAACAACAATGAACAACAACTCGACCAAGAATCCAAATCAAGGTCCGATAATAGATTAAGCCATAATAACTCAAGCCGAGTAGGCATAAGCCCGAAACAGTTAAACACCCTTGTGTTTCTTTTGTTGCACCGAGAACCAAAACATGACTCACAAACCAAATAAGCCATAATAACTTATTGAAAGACCCAGGCTACTACTTATCACAATAAGCTCAAACAATTCGAATCCAAACTGAGACCCATCGGGTTTGATTCGACCCGTGAACAACCCAAACACCATTTCAGTCAAACCTTACCACAAACACAGGTTTTATACCACACGAAATTAGTCCCAAAACACGTTTAAATCCGGGTTTTAATTTTATAAAACTAATAACCTCAGTTTAATTTGCTTTTAAATCCACGAAAACAATAACACAACAATCGGTTGCATCTAAAATAATGAATAACAAATGGCTTTTCTCAGTTTACCAAGTCGAGAAAAGAGAGGAGAGCAAGATGGCGGTGGTGGCATGGTGACAGCCGTGGTGGCTGTGTGGCGTCCTTGAACTAAAAACCAACAAAACACTCGATCTAAAGCACCTTCAAATCTCATGGATTTATGGCGTTGTGGCGGTGGAAAGGTGTTCTTGAAGCGCGTGATGTCGCAGAAGAAGGTGTGATAATCATGAAGTGAAGGTGGGTGGTGGCGGTGTAACATTAGAGGTGGTGGTGTGGGATGGCCGGAGATGGCCAAAGGTAGTGGAGAGGGGGGGGGGGGTTGGCGGCTGGATGAAGAGAGGAGTATATATAACCCTAAAAGGTTATAAATGGGTTTATATTGGATAGGTTTAGGTTTAGAAAAACCCTAGGGACCAAATCTTTCACAATTAAAGTCTAGGGGCGATGGTGGAACTTTTACTGCAGGGACCATAGTTGTAGTTTTTGCAATCTTTCACGAAATCAAGTCTGGGGCTCGTTTAGACTAGTAAACGATAGATTCAAGACACGGGAATTACGCCATTGCGCTCAGAATAATTTTTCCAATAAAAACGACTATTCATACGCCTCATTTCTCACAAATAATAAGATAATCAAATCAAATCGTCGGTTGTGCCAGTACGCGTTGTGTACAAATTCCACGTTTCGTGAGATAACTTCACATTTTTAAATCAAATAAGTTCAGAAGGATTCGTATATGAAGAACAGAGATAATTCCTTATAAAAATATATCCGGAAAATTACGGGGTATTACAGTCTCACCTCCTTAATAGGAATCGCGTCCTCGCGATTCAATTCAAGTTACTCGTTACGGTTGAAAAGGGATGAGCATATACACACGAGGATTCATCCTCACGTTCCCATGAGAATTCAGGACTTTTCGCGAGCTTCGACGGACTTTGTCGATAGGGATGCGACTAAAGTTACTCGACTTCATGGTTCATGATTTCAATAGGTTTCTCAACAAGGTTCAAACATTCATTAATCTGGATATCTCCCGAAAGCATAGCAACTGCCTCATCGGCAAGTCATTTCTTCACATTGCACATAAAAACGTTGCGAACACTGCTGAGTCCTGACGGTAGCTCGAGTCTGTGAGTTACCGATCCAACTCTAACAAGGATTTCAAAAGGGTCAATATAGTGAGGATTAAGCTTTCCACGTTTACTAAACGTATCACACCTTCTCACGGTGAATCTTTAAGCATAATCTAGGTTTTAACTGGGAATTCAAGAGGTTTACGTCATTACGTCATTTGTCAGCATACTCTTCTGACGATTCGCAAGCAGTTTGCTTCTTCTGTTCTGATCTGAACGATCTTCTCAGTTGTCTTGTGAACAAATTCAGGGTCAGTAAGTTGGGAATCCCCAACTCCTGCCCATCAAGTCTGCGATCGGCACTTACGACCATAAGGTGCCTCGTACGGTGCGGTCGAAATACTGAGTCGTAGGTATTGTTATAAGAGAATTTGGCCAACAGGAGGTGTCTATCCCAACCATTGCCACACTCGATTACTCAGGTAGAGGTGCGGGATTCGCTCCTATGGTCTAGCTTCTGATATAGTAGCAAAAACAACAAATCGGCTTACAAAATGATTTGTGAAGAGCTTATACGATAATAGGAAAATAATTTCATTGTTAATAAAATTTGTAGTAAAGTCAAAATTTTGATTTTTAGTTTGGTTCATAACATCGTAGCAAGGCAGCAAAACATTTTATGAAATTGCTTTGCTAAACGATTTGTAGAGCAGTTTACGGGGTAACAGGAAAACAGTTCGCCATTTATAAAGTGATAGTAAGATCAAAATTTTGATTTTCGTGAAATAGAAGTAAAACATTTTGTAGGATGACCGCAAAATGGTCAGTAGAAAACTCAAAGGCAGTTTCTAAATTAAAGGCAAAGCAGTTTATTATCCTATAAGAGGTTTAGTAAAGATAACTGGTATTTCTGAGGGATAAGAGGAGAATTAGGTGATTGTCCCAAGGAACGCGATTCAGGTTACTCCTTAAAGTCTCAAGATTTCTGCTGGGCGTGAAATCTCTGCCAAATGGAGAGTTCAACGAGTTCAGAGTACAACTCTGAGGGAAGATGTTGATTGCTACTAGCAATCAGTCGGTTGAATCAGTAATGTACATAGTACTTAAAGCGGAAGGTACAACATTGATTGAACAGCTTCGATTGAACAACATCGATTGAGAACAATGCTTAAGGTAGAGGCGGATGTAATAAGGCCACAACCAAAAAAAGGACGAGCAACAATTCCAAATCCAAGATGACGTCCGAAATCTCAAAATCAAACAATCTAAATTCAATCAGAATCAAAACCATATCCAAACATAGCCAATATCAATCCAAACGTTCTAATAAGCTCAAATGGGCTTATTACAATCTCGATGAGTTACAAGTAAGCAACTCAGATTCAAACGGTGCCAATCGGATCTAACTCGACCCGATGCAAATTACGGCCAGACGGCGACAAACAGGATTTCCATATAATGGAGACGTATAGTGGTGCCAGAAGTATTACAGTTCATGAAGTATTGTGATGCCAGTGTGTTGTGTGTGTGGAAGTAATATCCAATGTCCGTGTACACACGCAAAACTGTACCATTCCAAAAAATCAAGGACCAACCTGAACATAATTCCATTATAACTACTCCAAGTATTGCGAAATTCACCTCTAAGTCGGACATAGGTGATCAGGCTAAGTCGCACTGTCCCTGGTTGAATATAGGTGATCAGTCTATATTCACCCGAGGTTCAATAAATTTTGGAATACTCAGCCTAGTTATACTAGTAGTATGTCCTTTACATCCAAAATCATTTCCAAAACCACAACAAGTGTTCAAACTCGACATCAAATGGTGAGATTACGCAAGGAAATAGAGTAACTCTGTGATAGGTTCGGTGCGTGCATAAGCATATGGAAATGCTTATAGTGAACATCTAAAATAGATGGATATAAAATATCCAAAAGTCAGGCACGCATCTCAACAAGTATAAAATCAAGCATCTCATCAAACAACTAGTCGAGTATATCATGAACATCTCATCTAATATATCATAAACATCTCATCATTCATATCCTCAAACAAAATCATACGCGAGGCATCAGCTTGGCAAGTAGGCACGTGGCGGTCATAGGGTTAAGTTTTCATAAAAGTGGTTATAGTCTAGGTTGTAAAATAAACCCAGTTCTCTATAACCTAGGCTCTGATACCAATCTGTAACACCCCTAAAATCAGGTCCAGCGGAAGTATACATGTCACTGGGATGCTACACAATTGGTATTACAACACAAGTACAAAGAACGGTTTTTACCTCAAACATTTAGAATAAAAGTCATTAACAAAAAGTGTTAATTTTCCATTATCTAAAAGTAGTGTGGAAATAGGCCCATAAAATAGGTAACGCGGTCCCAAATGTTTATCAGAGTCGTCTATGACCATGCCCATTGCCAAGCGCCTCCAGAAATAAGCTATCACCTTAACCTGAAAATACATGCTAAAAGGGTCAGCTTACGCTGGTGAGTTCACAGGTTTTGGTTTAAAACAGTATTGTTGAACCAAAAAGTTTTCGAGTTCAAATCGTCATTCGCAAACAAGTCAAATTCAACGTAGGCTCACACTGCCTAAAATCACAGTTCCAGAACCAAATCCGCAATTAATAATATAATCAAACATCGCGAACCATAATCAATCATACAGGTACTACACTCATATAGTGTCACTCAAGTTTAACTGTTACGCTGGCTAAGTCATAAAATTCAAATCACAACAACAGTTCCCTATAGGTGCACACTATAGAAGTCTATAGGCACAGGAGCCCACTGGTAATAGGCACAAAGAGCCCTTGTTAATAATTAGGCACAAAGAGCCCTTGTTATTAATGATCCTGCACTATTGCAGCTCATAACGATAATTCCGCACAATTGCAGACATGGAATAATAACCTTAGCCAGCTCGCGTAACAGTTTCATAAACCACAATCACAGTTTCATGCCACATCAATAAACAGGTAAACACGTAACGCATTCAAATAACCAGATCAGATATTTCAGCCAAACAGAATGTTTGAGAAAACAAATCACGTTTCAAGTAAAAACAAGTATTGAGTTTAAGTAGAAATGAGCATGTATTCTCCCCCAAAAATAGTTATAAAACCGGTAAAAGTAGGGGCCATGAACTCACCTTAGTCACAGGAATGCAAAGATCACAACTGACAGGACTGACATCGAGAAGCAAGACACAATAGTCTCAAGACATACGGCACGACAGTTCTAAGATATACAGGCATAATGGTACACGGAGGTACAAGCACAGCGGTACACAACGGTCTAGGATCGGCACAACCTAATACGTACACTAGTACAAAATTGGGATTTCGTCACACATGTTATTTTTCGAACGGCCACACAGTAACATTTTTATTGACTAAATGTACCAGAATAAAATAAACAGCCACACTTGATCCGACTTGTGTGACCATTTCGGAATTACATCTGAGGCTACAGCCAAAGTGGAGAGAGGAATTCCTCTAAGCCGTATGATCAATGTTAATAACATTTCTCGATGCTTCTCTACACGGACCTTTCTTCTGGTTGATTCGATCGGCGAATTTTGAAATCTTTGATCCCGTCTGATGAAACCGAAAATCATCATCTTGTTTACATTTGAATATTTTTGTGACTAGAGGTATCTGGTAAAACTTGTTTTGATTTTTTAGTCACTTATAATTTGCGACGTGTGACGGATACAAATAAGTTTGAAACATTAGTCACACTATATATATACATATGTGACAAATATATGTCATACAATTGAACAGTTTGACCCAAATCCATATATGGTCACATGAAGTAATTGTGTATGTGGCTAAATCATATACTCAAGTTTGTCACACATTATTTAAATGTGACTGCTAGTTTTTATTGAAAATTTAGCCACATATTAATTTGAAATGTGTGACAACTGAAAAGTAAGTTTGAAGCATTAGTCACGTTATGCATTTAAAAGTGACAAATATATGTCACACACTTGAACAGTGTGACCAAATGTCATATATGGTCACACTAAACCATAGGCATACATGATTAAGTGTAACCAAAATTCGATACATATGGTCACGTAAGTTAATATGTATGTCTAAAGTTTAGTGCGTGTTTGCCTGCCAAATCCTAATGTGTATGGTCAAATTTAATTGTAGCACAATCATGTGACTATAGGTTATACCATAGTTACACCATATCACAAATGTGTATCTAAATTATGTTTATGGCCACATTATAAGGGTATTATATGTGACCAATACATTCAAAATAGTCACACTGTGAAATATTCACGTGACTATTGTTTATAGCAAAATGTGAACTCAGTTACCATTAACCTTGATATTAGTCACATTGAGTGTTTGTGTGACTAAATTCAAGATGTTACATATGGTCATCACATGAAGTATTTATTTAGGTGTCTAAATCATAGAGTCATATTTTGTCACACATTATTTAAGTGTAGTCACAATTCGATACATATGGTCACACATTTCTGATAACTTATGTAATTTTGAGGGGTTAGATATGGGATTTTATAGTTTATCTAGTTTGAGTCTAATTTGATATTCACTAAATTGAGTTCAGACTGTTAGCATTCAAATTATAAAATGAAGTGATGGTCATTCCTACAAATAGAATTTTGTGTCGTATGATAATACTATGTAATAGTCTAGGCTAAGTGGGCTCTTGTTATAAGCTAATAAGTTAGTATTTAAGTTAGCAAGTTTACATGTCATCCAATCCATCTAGACAAAGTCCACGAAGCCCATGGAAAAGCCCATAGGGCGTCTCATGTATCACTATATATACGCACACTCCACCTCATTTGTAAGTGTGCATTAGAGGTGTAAAGGTGGGAGTGTGTGTGTCTTGTATGCTTTCTTCTCTTCTTCTTAATCTCTCTTCTTCTCTAATCTAATATACACTATTCATCTTTCCTTCTCTATTGTACCATTCGATCTAACATATTAAGGTGTGATAAAGTTGTGTTCTTAGGTCTTAACAAGTAGTATCAAATAGCCAAACATCGATTTAGGATATAGTTGTGTTCGTTTTTTTCCTCCAAGTATTCAAAAAGGTGCGTTTTTTTTTCTCCCATAAAAAACGTAAACTTTTGTATACATCTTTGATTTTTACGCAAGTTTTAGGTTAAAAAGTTGTTTCATTTCATAGTTCTAATGCATTTAGTAGTGAATTTTGGTTGTTTCATTTGAATCAAAAGCTTCAAAAAATCTTGTGTGTGGCGTTAAATGTTGGTTACTTTGTATCGAAATATTGCTTAAAGTGTCAAAGGCGATAAAGGTTAAAACTTTCGAGTGATTCACGGGTTTTTGAAGTTGTTTGATCGTGGAAAAAGGCTTAGAAGATTGTTTGTTACTTGCTTTTGGATCTTCATCGAAAAACTCTCTTATCGAAATTCTTGTATAAGAATTTAGACAAAAGAGGGTTTATAGAAATTGTGGTGGAATTTCTATAAGTAAGGGTTTATAGAAATTGTGGTGGAATTTCTATAAGTAAGGGTTTATAGAAATTGTGGACGAATTTCTATAGAAATTGGGTTTATAGAAATTATGGACGAATTTCTATAGAAATTTTTTTTATAGAAATTGTGGACGAATTTCTATAGAAATTGGGTTTATAGAAATTGTGGACGAATTTCTATAGAAATTGGATTTATAGAAATTGTGGACGAAATTCTATAGAAACTGGGTTTATAGAAATTGTGGTAGAATTTCTATAGAAATTGGGTTTATCGAAATTGGTGACGAATTTCTACAAGAACGGGCTTATCGAAATTCCTTGTATAAGGGGTTATTGAAATTGCAAGTTTTATCGAAATTCATTTTTATAGAAATTGCAAGTTTTATCGAAATTTATTTTTATAGAAATTGCAAGTTTTATCGATATTCATTTTTATAGAAATTGCAAGTTTTATCGAAATTCATTTTTATAGAAATTGCAAGTTTTTATCGAAATTTATTTTTATAGAAATTGCAAGTTTTATCGAAATTCATTTCTATAGAAATTCCGAGTTTTATTGAAATTCATTTTTATAGAAATTGCAAGTTTTATCGAAATTCATTTTTATACAAATTGCAAGTTTTATAGAAATTCATTTTTATAGAAATTGCAAGTTTTATAGAAATTCATTTTATAGAAATTGCAAGGTTTATAGAAATTCATTTCTATCGAAATTGCAAGGCTTATAGAAATTCAATTCTATCGAAATTGCTTATAGGAATTGCAAGTAAATTTCTGGATTTGACTGCTGAAGACTAAACCTCAAACGATCATAAGCCAAAGACCAAGACTGCACTACAACAACTAAGCTTAACCTACCAAACACAACTCATATTTCGTTGCAATGATCCTACATCAACTTTATCATACAAAACTTCATCAATGGCAACTCACCAAGACAATATCGCAACTGATTTGGCAAATGCTTTTGCTCTATTCTCCAAGGCATTAAAAATCAAACAACATAACAACAACCAATGGATTTCATCGTACACTGAAAATACGCATTATATATGGGTCAAGAAGGATAAATGGTTGAAGTTATGGGAAATCAGCAAGGAAATGCTACAGGTATACAGATGGGGAATCAGATGCAATATGCAGGGCAGTATGCTGGAAACCACATGGATCAGTTTGTGAATCAGAATGGGGTAAATCAAAATGAGAATTACTATTTTACGACTATGATTCAGAAACCTACATCTGAAATTCACAGTAGTGATATTGGTAGAGATTGCAATGTCAATGCAATGACGAAGCTACAAAAGCTCCAGTACATGTTGATGCTAGCCAAAAAGGAAGAGTCGGGTACACCGTTGACTGCTGAGGAATATGACTTCATGGTTACAACAAAAGTTAATGATAATGCAGCAG
Organism: Artemisia tridentata subsp. tridentata; assembly: GCA_021014915.2. Classification (NCBI taxonomy): domain Eukaryota; kingdom Viridiplantae; phylum Streptophyta; class Magnoliopsida; order Asterales; family Asteraceae; genus Artemisia; species Artemisia tridentata. Next base: position 55,753,739 of record CP139501.1, on the reverse strand, counting down.
ATCTCAATTGAAACTTCAACCTTATGGCTCATCAGCAAGAAACAACATCATGCAGTGATTCTGAAATTCCTCCAACTTATGACACAGAACCACTCCATGAGGTACAAAATCCGTTTGCTCATGAAAAGCCACATTTTGTGCCTCTCGAACCTAATTATGATACATATGTGGGGGAGCAAGTTAATAGCAATGTTAACTGTGAAACTCCATATATGGATCCTAATGAAGTTCAAGTTGCACAAAATGATGCTAATGATGAGGAAACCCGTGCTCTCTTTGAATCATTACTGAATAATTGTCGCATTGAGATTGAAAAAGTGAAAAAGGTCAATCGCGAATGTGAAATTGACCGCTGAGCTTGAGAAGTATAAGGAAACACAAAAAGTTTTTGAGTTTCATAAAAGACAACAGTAAGAATTAGAAACTGGTTATCGAAATTCCATTTCAAGAGAAAAACAACTGCAAATCAAGTTTGACACACTCGATGTTAATTTGAACATGAAAATAAAATCCTTAAACACGGAAATTTCTGATTTGAAAAACCAACTTTCTAAACAAACATCAACTTGTTCTGATCTTGAAAAAGAAAAGAAACAGTTGAAAGCAGATTTTTCAAAACGCGAAAATGATCTTCTTGATGAAATCATTGACAAACAAGAAACAATTAAAAAGTTGGAAGATTTGCTTGTCAAAACGGGTCATTCTGCTCAAACAATTCATATGTTAATTAAAGATCCAAACCCGCTTTTGCACACAATGAAGAAAATGGCTATCGGTTGTGAAAATCCTTATACACTCAAGAAAGCTCAGAAAGAACAGAATGTGTTGTATAATGGTAATGTGATATTTGCTAAGCATGATCCTCCCACTGTTCGGGATTCTGATGAAACGATTGAGCTTGCCGAAGAGAGTAGAATCAAAATGAGACAAATGAACCCAGAAATTAAACCAATTGATTATAACAAACTTAACATACTTTCTGGAGTAAATTTTGTTAAACAACAACAAACACCAAAGATTTTCAAAAAACCAGTTGTTTCCAAAAATGTCTCAAACTTGGAACAAATTTCCTCTAGCAACCCTTTTAACACAAGTGAAGCTAGAAGATATTTGGATGATCTTAAAAAGAGAATGGAAATATTTCAAAGTCTTGTTGCATCCAAAACAAATATCAGTATCAACAACTGGCATTCAAGTTTTCATGCAGAACAAAAAAAGATGTTTGACACAGAAATTATTCCTCCACTAAATGCCATCAGTGCGAGAGTACTTAATGTTGAAAATGCTCTTTTAAAAGAAATAGCCGATTTTGTCAAGGACCACGAATCCCTGGTGAAGGAAGCTAATGAAAACATTGAACGCATCAAAGTTTTGGAAAATCACAATGATTCTCTCTTCGAAGCAGTTCTATCAACTGATATTATGTCCATTATTTGCCAAACATATTATGTTGAAGACGATGAAAGACTGCGAGCTGAGACCTATACAATTGTTTCAAAATATGAAAATGCTATTATTAAATTGGAAAAAGAAAATGTGTCCTATTTCAAACAACTTGATCGAAAATCTGAGGAATGCAAGTATGACAAATTGTCGTATGAGCGTGCCTACAAGGACATGCAAGAGCAAAATGATTTTTTGAGGACTCAACTGCAAAGTCTAAAAGTGAAGGGTGTGGATACTAAGTTTGCAAAACCATCGACTACGGTGAAACCAAATACTTCAAAACCAGTTGAAAAACAAAAAATGTCTATTTCTCAGGTTGCTCCAAAAGTCGATGAGAAAAATGATTTGTCAAAACCAGTCACTCCACATTCCTTGCCCATCAAGAAAAGGATATTAAAGATTGATGAAAAAGGTGGTGAAAAAGAAAAAGTTTTAGTCAAGGAACCACAAGTCATTACACCTCATCTTTCTAGGAATAGCTCACCGAATGTGACCACAAAAACTGTTAAAGAATCTGTTGGTTCAAACGACATGGTCCGCAATCACCATCTAGAAGGAGCTAGGAAAAAGGCACAAATTCGAAAAGACGGAATTTTAGGTATCAAACCTAGGGTGATGAATTCTACAACATTACAAGGCACTGCTAGTAGTAGCAAACCATTACCTAGGAACACTCAACATAAAACTAGGAATTGGCTTGCATCTAAGAGTAGTTGCGTAAAGTAAAATGTTATGCACGTAGAATGCAACACTAAGAATTCAAATTCCTCTTTGAACAAGAAACAATTTTCAAATGATTGTAGCGACAAAGTTAAGGTTTATGTTTTAAACAAAAATGTTGAATTTGTCTGTCCTACATGTCAAAAATGTGTCTTTTCAGCTAATCATGATGCATGTGTTGCACGGTATATCAAAAAAGAAAATTTACGTGCTAAATCCACTAAGACACCAAATAGAAACAAACCCATTGATAAGAAGCAAGAGGCTAAGAAACCTAATAGGTGGATCTCTACAGGACGTAGTTTTTCTCAAAATGAGACTTCCGCTGCATCTGAAAAGAAAACAACTCCTAGATCTTACCTTAGGTGGATTCCCACGGGAAAAGTTTTTAAAGCAGTTGGTCTTAGATGGATTCCTACAGGGAAGATTTTTGATACTTGCACCAAGACAAATAATAGTGACAATCACCAACAGGAAGTAGAAACCATTACAACCATTGATAGTCAACACCCTCAGAGTGATGATTCATGTACTTCTAATACTGTTATTTGTGAAAACTCTTCATCTTTGGTTGTAGGTGATTCAACTATCTCAGAACCCAGTTCATCAGAGGGTTCTAATTTTGTAAATTCTTCAAAATCATTCTTTCAATATTCTATTTTTGATTTTCCATTTCTTTTATAAAAACAAAAACAAAATACAAATTTTGAAAAACCATCAAAAGAAAAATACAAAAATAGAAAATTTCAAAAATACAAAAACAATATAAAATCGAAAAAAAAAAATATTCTTCTCACGACATGTCTCTCGTATAATCGATATTCTGTACGTATCTAGAATTGTCATTCAACAATGATACGGACATGTACAGATGCTTGAGTTAGAGTTCACCAAAATTATTTTCAAAACATGTTGTTTCTTAAAAATCTCTTCATTATGGCTTCGGAACAACTCATTTCAGACCCGAGCTTAATGTAATGGCTTCTGGACACATCAGTTCAGGACCCGCGCTTCAAAGAAAGGAAAGTGCTCAATCAAATCAAAGGTTTTAAATATTTTTCGAGCACTTATCCTAAAAACCTCAATGGCTTGTAAGTATTTTAGCTTACTACCCGCGCTACAACATTATGGCTTATGCACACATAACAGTGCATAACCCATTTTTCAAAGAAAGGACCCTGTTGTACGTCTTATTGCAACAATCCTAAAAGAAAAGAAGTTCTCACGCAAAGTTTACCAAAACAAACTTCTTAATCTTAAGCAAATTTTTATTCAAAATTCATCAAAAGGTTTTTCAAAACTTTTCAAAAATTTTGCTTAAGATTTTCAAATTTTTACTCCCCATTCGCTCCAAAATTAAAAAAAAAATGTCAAAACTTATGCAAGTTTTGAGGGGGAGTATTTCTAAAAGAAATTTGTTCCAAAAGTTCATGCAAATCCGTTCTCCCTATTAGCTTTCCAAAAACAATGATTTTTATCAATCGGTATCAAAAATACCATCGAAATGCTATTTTTGAGGGGGAGAAATGTGATTCAAAATGTGATCGTAGTTGAATCTCAAAAGAGCTCGACTCAGTATGAACCCTCGAATTGACGAAAATCAAAATTCAGTAATCGAAAAGACTTGTCGGGGACGGGTAATAATTTCAAGCTGGTTATCCAGTGATGTAAACGTGTCTCGCAAAGGACTTGTCTGAGTAGAATGTACCAATTCGAGACAATTTCTTTTGATATGACCGGGACGGGTAATAATTTCAAGCTAGTCTAACTAGTGATGTAAACGTGTCTCGCAAAGGTCATATTAACTGAAAATTGATCAATTCAAAATGTGCGAACTCTACCCAACATGAGCAATCTTATCTTAAAAATGCATGAGCACATGTGAAGGGGGAGTATTTTAGAAAATACAAAACCTTCGAAGTGTTAAACAAAATGCGTTTTACTCATAAACACTTTGAGAGATTTTTCACAAAAAAGGTTTTATGGCAAGTGATCAACAAATCTAGGATAATCATGGAGTAATAAGGTGATTATGAATAGGTTATGTCCTATGATCCGCCAGAGCCGGAGGGATCTACCCAAGGACAATTCCAATAGATTAGAATTAGAAGTTCTTAGGCAAGAATTAAAAAATGAGTAAATGAGAAATGGAAAGAAGGGGTTGAAGAATGAAAAAGAAAAGTTTAATGAAAGGGTGAAAAGAAATAGCCCTCCATGAAAACTTAGGGCAGAAACCGGGTCAATACATCTGCTATCGTCTATCACAAAGTTGATACTGATATTGAAGACAAGACATCATGGACCCAGTGACGCGCTGCACCACCCCTCCTAGCCACCCAGATATCTCTTAAAAGATATTTGTTTCATTTCTCACAGAGAACACTGCATAATTTATCAACCTCTCACTCCGAGATGTGTTGATATTGAAAAGGTAGCACTCTGCTCCATGCCTCCGACTAAAAACCAAAACGCACATATTGAGTCTAGAGCCATGAGATTCATTAAAAAATATCTTAGGAACACTTCCAATATAATACACTTGTGTTCGCCAAAAAGAACACAAGTTGTAAGAGTCTTAAAAAGATTCGTAGATCTTGCCATTTATATCATGATGGTTATTTGTTCCAAAATGGTCTGCAGTCGTGAAGTGATACTTTGGTATACTTCAGCGGCTCACCTGGATTGTGGGTACACTTTGGTATATATGTTGCAAGCCTTCTTGAGGGCATCCAATTCAGGAACAGCATTTGTAAGGATTAGAGAGGGTTTTCACACTATGCTGTTGATTCTCTCGAAGTCTGAGCCTGTAAGTGCTGGAAATCCCGCCAAGGAGATTCCTTTCACGAATTGAGTCCTTATGACGTGGGTCTCTACTTGGATTTATCCATAGTAGTGATAACTGTCCCTCAACGGGATTAGGACGGCTGATGTGCCCGACCAAGGTGAATGGAATCAAGACATTCATCAGTAAAACAATCATAGTGGTCGAATCTCTAAGAAAAGTCCACCGTGATCGATTGGTGATTTCGACTAACAACTCTTATGCAGCTACTGATGAAAGTCCCCCTGGAGAAAGACCGTACACCATCATCTGATACATCAAACATCTTCACCTCCACATGCTCATACTTATGAAAATCATCCTCAATGAAGCTCGAAGTGAAAAAGTTCAAGACAAAAAGATCAAGTTAAAGACAAAGTGTTAAGACAAAGTCAAAAAGCTAATCAAGACGTCAAGAACAAGCTCATGTATCAAGTAAGGATGTCATAAGTATGAAGTTCAAGAAGTGTGAGTATGTTGGAGGATACGACGCTATAAACACATGAAGATGTTGATCAAGGCAAGAACGACCAAAAGATGATATTTTGAAGATCACACAGCATGAAGGAATGAAGAACCAAGACTATTCAACAATGACACACAAAGTTTAAGACATCGAAGATGAAAGACCTTATCACTGGGAGCATCATTTGAATGACCATCCCTTAGGGGGAGATTGGTAGCATTGAAATTATAAAATGAAGTGATGGTCATTCGTACAAATAGAACTTTGTGTCGTATGATGATACTATGTAATAGTCTAGGCTAAGTGGGCTCTTGTTATCAGCTAATAAGTTAGTATTTAAGTTAGCAAGTTTACATGTCATCCAATCCATCAAGACAAAGCCCACGAAGCCCATGGAAAAGCCCATAGGGCGTCTCATGTACAACTATATATACACACACTCCACCTCATTTGTAAGTTTGCATTAGAGGTGTAAAGGTGGGAGTGAGTATGTCTTGTATGCTTTCTTCTCTTCTTCTTAATCTTCTTCTCTAATCTAATATACACGATTCATCTTTCCTTCTCTATTGTACCATTCGATCTTACATATTAAAATATGATAAAGTCGTGTTCTTAGGTCTTAACACAGACTATTAGTCATGACTCTTCATTTGCCCCATTACAATGCTAGGATTTTATAGTCTATCTAGTTTAATGCAGTAGTATGTAAGTATGTTACTTGCCCCTAGGAACTAGGTTACTTGACTTTCTAAAGTCAATTTTCAACTTTAATGAAGTAACATGTTACTAAAGTGCATGCAAGTTGATGCGCGTGATGTGTCGTTGCGGTTTAGTAGTTTTAATGCCTACTCAAGTTTTAAATTTATATTTAGCCGACTCATCAATAACACACACACTTAACGAGTAGTGTACCCGGTCAGTATGAATATAATGGTAAGTAGAGTGTCGATCACTAAGAGTGGAACGTATTATCTCGTTATTCTAATCAGTATTTTAATATCCTAACGCAAGGGGGTTTCAGCCTGAGAGACTGGCACGATTTGTTTGCAATTAAATAATAAAATAAACCAATAGGCACGAATCAGCAAGTAGCACACACGTACACAGATAAATACTCGAGACAATAAGAGGGCTGTCCTTATGATTAAGTAGATTGTCACTTGTTTTATTGATAGCTTTATATGAAGTGTATGTAGTTAACCCTTTCTCGTTGGTCCTATTCTTATCGGCGAGTAAACCCTTAATGATTACTTATGTCTAAAAGTTATTCCTAAGTGATCAATTTAGTAATAACCGTGGGAGCCACATTATTTTCCGCAGTCAAATGCCCGCAAGCCACTAATAAACACAGAGGTTATCAATGCACTAATAAGTAGTAACCAAAGACATCAACATATAAACTTTAATTGATGGGAAAGCAAGTATTAAAGGGAGTGCAATCTTTCGTTGTCACATTACACAAGCCACCAATCCTGATGAATTAAAGTTTGCTAACACAATAAAACAACACTACTTAATGAATTAAACACATGCAGCACCTTCTTACAGCTCTTGTATCTTCGTTTGGTGTGTCTTGTGCTGCCTCCTTGACTGAATTCGTCCTAGGGTTCTGCTGCTTCGGTCTTCGAATCTAATATATTCCTCTTTTCGAAATTCGTCTGGTCTTGGGGTATTTATAGTTTCTGTCTGAGGGAAGATGCGGCGCATCTATTAAGTAGATGCGGCGCATTGACTTAACTTCGCGTGGGGTCCAAGATTATAATATTCAGGAATATTCGTACACCGCCAGAAGATGCGGCGTAACTCCATGATTAGATGCGGCGCATGTCCTTTTGTATCTTGGATCGTATCTGGTGGAATCTTAATAGAGATGCGCCGTATGTAATGAGTGAGAATGCGGCGCATCTGGAGCAGATTAGTCTTGATCTTCTTCATTTCAGTAGACTCTTAACTTCTTGCATGTTTTGCTCCATAATTAGTCCAAAATCGCTAAGTTTCACCAAATGCTTGTTTTTACCTGAGAATTACAAAAGTAAACGATTAAGTATCAATCCTCATACTTAATATAGTAAAACAAGTCAAATTAATAGGATAAATGATTGCAATAAAATGTACTTATTTGAGTTCATCAAATATCCCCCCACTTGAACTTTACTTGTCCCCAAGTAAACCTTAGAATTTCTCTTATGAAAATGTATCCTAAAAGATGTTAGGATTTATTTTTATATTTAAGCATGTATTCGTTTATTTCATAATCACACAACTAAACACTTAACGAATTAGAAGTAAAATAAAATAAGTTGATAAAAGCAAATCTAATCATTTAACTGTCCAGTCGTGACGAATATTCTATCATAAGCTTGGCAAGTATACACATCTCCACCACTAAAGCTAAGGAATAACAAGTCTAAAGCGGTAAAAAGGGTTTTTAGGCTTAAGGGTTAATTATTCTTGATCACTATCGATCTCAAATTCCAGAAAAGGCGACAAAATCACAAATACATGATCGAATCCACGAACACGATACTTGCAATTGCTCAAATCCTTAACTCGAATAGGCTAAAGATAGGTCCAAACTTCACCAATAATAATATATCAAAAAGGGCGACAAAATCATAAATACATAGCCGAATCCATGACTACGATACTTAAGATTGCTCAAATCCCTAATCTCAATAAATCAAAGGTTTGGTTGGATAAAGAATAATAAAGGGTATGGATAATATTTGGGATATAAATTGGTGTAAAATGAAAAATAAACAAAACAAATAAATTAAAATCCTAAGTGTGGTTAATCACTATCCCAACCATCCTATGAATAAGACTAATATCATTGAATAACTCACGCTTTAACACTTGAAAACACCGCTTTAGGTAGACACGAATTATACTCAACAAGATCTTAATCAAAGAATAAACCTTAATTGGCGTTCCCATAACTGCCAATTCCCATTCAATCCATAGATATAGTACAACATATAGTGGTGATATCGACCACTTACATAACTTTACATAAGTTGGTTAAAACAAACATCCAACTCTTTTTCTTTTTCTTTTCTTATTTTTTCGATTTTTTTTTTTTTTTTTTTTTTTCAAACATATAACATAGATGTGTAAAATTTCACCACATCACTAAAATGATAATTCTGGATAATTTTTCCATACTTTTCATACTTCAGAAATAACGGTAATAGTGAAAGTAGTAAACACACGAAAAATAAACTCAAAGATATACAATATTTACTTTCACTCCAATTGCATTGTGCAATTTCCCGACCTAACCAAAGATAATGAATTACGCACGCGAACACAGGTAATGTAAGGAAACACACTTTGCCTATAGCAATTAACCAACCACGGATTCTAATCTACAGGGTAGGCTAAGGTGTAAGGGTGTAACGAAACATTTTAAACATAGGTGTAAGAAACGAAAGGAATGGCTCTGAGTGTTTTTCTAGGGGTATCTTACTCTAAAAATGAGAGTAACAAAAGGGTTTATATGGGGGTTAACTAACCAGCGTAGTTAGTTAATAACACATAACATATAATAGGCTATTTGGGTGTAATCCTAGAATTTTACCAATTTAGACAAGTCATTCCAATTATATAAATATAATACTTATTATGGTGGTCTCGAATAGTATACAAGCCAAGTTCTAAAGTTTACAAGTCACCGGCACACTCATAGATTTGTGAATTTTGAAAAATCACAATTTTTGAAAATAACGTCATGTGTGCAGCTATGCAACTTAGATCTTAAACAAAAACATGCTAAAAAAATTTTAAGTTTGATATATTAAGCACATTTTAAGCATATTTTGAAAAAGTTTAGGACAAGTAATTGTTAAGTGTTCTAATTCTCCAATCCCCCTACTTAAGTTAAACAACGTCCTCGTTGTTTGTATAAAAGGTTAAAAACTGGAAAATAAAAGAATTAGAACAGAAAAACTCCCCTGAGATTTGCTCGGTATGATCCTCCATTAGTATAAGAGCAAAAATCATCTTTCTTGTGAATTAGAACGTTAAAGCTTCATACTTGATGTATCCACAGGAAATCCAGGAAACTATAATACCACCAACACTTTAAAACACACCTAAGATAAGAAAGGTTCAAACTTGCATAATACATTAGTAGTTAGGAAAAATAAAACTTAAAAATTAAAACTGAAAATCATCAGGTCAGTCGATGCGCCGTATCTTATGGAAGAAGATACGCCGTATCGAGCCTGGAATTAATACGGATCAGAATAAAGATGCGCCGCATCCTTAACCAGGGATGCGCCGCATTAAAATAAACTGATAAAAAGTTTTAAAGTCGAAAATAAAAATGCAGAAAAATTAAAATAAGATATGACCATTGCAGGAGATGCGTCGCATCTCAGGATTGAGATGCGCCGTATCCTCATGCGGGCGTGACTGACTTGACAAAGAAAACAGAATAATAAAAATTCTCCGGGTTGTCTCCCGGTAAGCACTTGTCTTTATTCTAGAGTCTTCAAGTTAGACTCACGTTCAGCTCTTCATTTTGTTCGTGTCACGGTCCATCCTTCTTCCTTCATCCGAAAGATTTTCCCGTATATTTCTGCGACGTTTTCTTCCGTTCGACTTAATCTAATATAACTCTTTGTCTTCGCCGCAGTATACTCTTCATCAGGACCTAAAGAATATTTGATGATTTTAAATTTTTCAGAAATAATCATGGGTGGCTCATTGTAAGGAATCCCAAGTAGTCGACACTTCCTTTTGGTAAACTCTTCATTGTCTTTATCAACGAACTCGAAATAAGGATCCTTAATCAAATAATCATCTAGTTCTTCAATTAATGACTTATTGTCTTGGATCGCCTCCCATTCTCTTTCCAAATCCCATTGTAACCGTCGACTAAGCTTCGTAAAATCATCAAATTGTTCATGCACCCATTCCCAGAAAGTAGTATTCGATGTTCCTTTGAGTCCTTTCAAGCGTTCAATTCTACCCTTTTCTTGCAAAGCCTCCGCTTTTTGTGGGCAGTCTTCAACATTATCGTACCACTCATAATCTTCAAAGGTTACATCGTTTCCAACCCGTTTCATCCCAATTATACTTCCCCCATTACAGGTTCCGTCACTCTTATAATCACAGGTCGGCCAAACACTACTCCCATCCTTGAAAACGAAGGGTGTACAGGTATGATTAATGTGCTCAACATCCCATGGTTTATCCCAAACCCATGGTACTTGGTCATTCCATTCGTAGCACCAGGTGTTTTTGAAATCATCATAAGTCTTAAATCCTGGTAGATCTCCAGTTAGCACATCATCGTCGACTCGAAGAAGGTAGTTAAATTCCTTGAACTGCTTGCACAAGGGTGTCTCATAATCGAACACATCAATGTCTATTCTGAATAATTCTTCAATGCCCTCATTGATTGTTGAATCATGAAGTGACGACCCATAATCGCTTTCTACTTCTTCGTCTTCTCCTCTCATCCAATATACCCATAATGCATCCTTAGTAGCTCGATCCATGCTCTTATGGTTATTAAACTTACTAGCCAACCACTCTGAAAAATCAACATCGTTAGGATCATGGTTAACGTCAAAGCAAGCCTTTCCAATCATATTCCTTTTTATCTCCATGAACTCGTTAAATTGCTTCTTAAAACTCCGAGTCAACCATGAAGTCATAATCTGCTTGACTTCATTTGCAGGGGCAAATTCCGGACTACCATATTTGAGTTCTAGCCAATCATTGAGGGAGAGGTCTATCAATCTTACCAATCTGCCATGAAATAGTAATTCCGCCAAAGCATAATTTCTGTCATTATCCAGATAGTTCTCATTTAATCCCCAGTACTGTTCGGAATAAGGCATGTAAGAGATTTGGGTGTTGCCTCCACCACAGCTGTTGTTGCTTGAGTCCATGTATGCAAGATAGAATTTCCCATCATCTTCTTCGATAGTAGTCCAGTTCAATCCTTCGGCTTCAATGATAGGCCATAAGAGCGACAATTCTTCTCCAGTGTACCTCACAAATACATCATAAGAGAATACCTCTTTGTCAATGTTGCATAAACGCATGAATTCCTTAAAAGCAGCTTCAAGAGGAGTCTCCCAAGAGAATAAATCTGCATCGATCATGAGCACATTGAATGAATCTGAAAACAAGCATTCCTTAGCAAGATATCCGTTAACTGACATGTCTTCCATGGCAAAATCTGTCATCCAAGGTAAAATCATCAGTAGGATTTGTTCGCTAGAAGAGAAATTAATGAATATAGAAACGGATATATGAATACAAATAGCTGATATCTGCAGACGATGCCCGTATCCAAATAGTTGGATACGCCGTATCTTATAATCGTTAAAATTTAATCAGACTTTATCCAGAAAATAGATACGCCGCTTAGAATTTATGAATGCGCCGTATCGAATTAATTAATCAAAAATCGATATTTATTTAAAATTAAATACGTCGTATTAACGAAAGTTAATGCGCCGTATTTTCGTTACGTTTAAAAATACGAGATTTTTGATTCAGAGGATACGCCGTATCGACAGAGATCGATGCGCCGTATCTGTTTAATAATTCGCAAACTGTTTTTAATTAAAATAATAGATACGCCGTATCTGCTAAAGCAGATGCGTCGTATGGCGTTAACGTTTAGAAAATTTTTTTTTATCAAAAACAGATACGCCGTATCTTGGGGAAAAGATGCGTCGTATCGAATTAATTAAACGCGTTGTATTTAAAAAAAAATTAAACGCAATACGCCGTATCTGAGAGATCAGATGCGCCGTATCGTTTGATTTAGCACAGTACAACGATAGCAGAACAGAAAAAATACGAAAAATAAAAACAAATAAAAACACACAAACAAAAATAAACACAAAAACAAAAATAAAGGCAAACAAATAACACACAAAACAACAAATATGCAAAATAATACAATGATGCAATTAATCTAATAAAAAGAAAAACCTAATTAAAATACTAATCAAATTAACAGATAATAACAATTCACTCCCCGGCAGCGGCGCCAAAAACTTGATGCGCGTGCTGTGTCATTGCGGTTTAGCAGTTTTAATGCCTACTCAAGTTTTAAATTTATATTTAGCCGACTTATCAATAACACACACACTTAACGAGCAGTGTACCCGGTCAGTATGAATATAATGGTAAGTAGAGTGTCGATCACTAAGAGTGGAACGTATTATCTCGTTATTCTAATCAGTATTTTAATATCCTAACGCAAGGGGGTTTCAGCCTGAGAGACTGGCACGATTTGTTTGCAATTAAATAATAAAATAAACCAATAGGCACGAATCAGCAAGTAGCACACACGTACACAGATAAATACTCGAGACAATAAGAGGGCTGTCCTTATGATTAAGTAGATTGTCACTTGTTTTATCGATAGCTTTATATGAAGTGTATGTAGTTAACCCTTTCTCGTTGGTCCTATTCTTATCGGCAAGTAAACCCTTAATGATTACTTATGTCTAAAAGTTATTCCTAAGTGATCAATTTAGTAATAACCGTGGGAGCCACATTATTTTCCGCAGTCAAATGCCCGCAAGCCACTAATAAACACAGAGGTTATCAATGCACTAATAAGTAGTAACCAAAGACATCAACATATAAACTTTAATTGATGGGAAAGCAAGTATTAAAGGGAGTGCAATCTTTCGTTGTCACATTACACAAGCCACCAATCCTGATGAATTAAAGTTTGCTAACACAATAAAACAAAACTACTTAATGAATTAAACACATGCAGCACCTTCTTACAGCTCTTGTATCTTCGTTTGGTGTGTCTTGTGCTGCCTCCTTGACTGAATTCGTCCTAGGGTTCTGCTGCTTCGGTCTTCGAATCTAATATATTCCTCTCGAAATTCGTCTGGTCTTGGGGTATTTATAGTTTCTGTCTGAGGGAAGATGCGGCGCATCTAGTAAGTAGATGCGGCGCATTGACTTAACTTCGCGTGGGGTCCAAGATTATAATATTCAGGAATATTCGTACACCGCCAGAAGATGCGGCGTAACTCCATGATTAGATGCGGCGCATGTCCTCTTGTATCTTGGATCGTATCTGGTGGAATCTTAATAGAGATGCGCCGTATGTAATGAGTGAGATGCGGCGCATCTGGAGCAGATTAGTCTTGATCTTCTTCATTTCAGTAGACTCTTAACTTCTTGCATGTTTTGCTCCATAATTAGTCCAAAATCGCTAAGTTTCACCAAATGCTTGTTTTTACCTGAGAATTACAAAAGTAAACGATTAAGTATCAATCCTCATACATAATATAGTAAAACAAGTCAAATTAATAGCATAAATGATAGTAATAAAATGTACTTATTTGAGTTCATCACAAGTGCATATACATGATAAATGAAAATTGCAAATACAATAAAGCTTGACTGCAAGTGGATATATAATAGTGAAAACTGCAAATTTTTTCATTGCCATTGAAAAGGTTGACTTTTTGGAGTCAAAATCCATTACAACAGCTAAATTAAAGAAACAACTATTTAATATTAAAAACTGCTAATCATCTAACGGTACTAACTTAACAATACCAGTAGTAACCTTGTTGGGAATTAAACCAACAGTTAGTACTGCCAAGCATATAGTTAGTACTGTCAAGCATGAAGTTACAACTGCTGAAGATTACACTAACAGTACTAAGTTAGTTAGTACTGTTAGCACAGATGGTTAGTACTGATTATAAGATGAAGACAAAAGATAAAGAAGACGTGTGAAGATATATATAGAATAGATATTGAGTATATCTTATTATTATAGTTTGATACGTATATTAGTTTTACTTGTATAAGATTCCTTGTGCTATAAAAGGAGATCCTAGGTTAGAGTTTAGAAACGATTAATTGATAGAGCTTCAAGGTTTTTGTAACCCTAGTGATATTGTAGATCACTCGTAGTAATATTGAAGCTATTTGTTTGGTTAAACATTGTGTTCATACTTTCACTGTTACATTCATACAATCACATACATCACCATACACATAATCTTCTAATTGCTTTGTAGTAAATTACGCGTGCTACTTAGCATATACTCAAAGTATCTTCAACACAAGGAGTGTGTTTAGATCCGGTCAAGTGGTATCAGAGCCAGGTTCTGATACTTTGAATTAGAAGATCCAGAAGTACTCATTCTCTTTCAACAAAGAAGATGGACATGGAAACACCACAAACCTCTATCCTTGCCAAACTCCCAATGCTAAAACAAAACGAATATGATCTCTGGAGGCTCAGAATTGAGCAATACTTCAGGGTGCAAGATTATGCACTATGGGATATCATTATCAATGGTGATTCTTTCAAACCAACAACTTCTGAAGAAACACTTGCTAATGTTTCCAAAACCACAAAGCTCAACACTAAACCAGTCACAAATGATGAGAGGATCAAGAAGAAGAATGATGTCAAAGCCAAGAGTCTACTACTCATGGCAATCCCTAATGATCAGGTGTTGAACTTTAGTCATTATGAGACTGCAAAGACACTTTTTGCAGCTATTGTAGAGAGATTTGGTGGCAATGAAGCCACTAAGAAGGCACAGAGAACACTACTGAAGCAGAGCTATGAGAATTTTAGTGCCTCAAGCACTGAAACTCTTGTTCAAATCTTTAACAGGCTAAAGAGAATTGTGAGTCAACTTGTGGGTTTGAAGATTGTGATTCCACAAGAAGACCTAAACTTAAAGTTTCTCAATAGTTTGTCTGCTGAATGGAACACTCATGTTGTGGTTTGGAGCAACAAGCCTGAATTGGAGAAGATGACACTCAATGAATTGTACAACAATCTTAAGATTGTTGAACAAAAGGTGAAGAAAGGAGGAAGCACCACTTCTATGTCTGGATGTATGGCATTTTTGTGATCTCCCAACAATAGCAGTACTAAGAATGATCCAGATGTTTGTACTGCTAGCCCTACAGTTAGTACTACTAGTGTAAAAACTAGTACTGCTAGCTTGAGTGATGAGACTATCTATGCCTTTGTATCTGAGCAATCCAGTGGGTCTCAAATCTACAATGAAGACCTTCTTCAAATTGATGAAGATAACTTGGATGCTATGGACATAAAGTGGCAAATGGCTTTGTTAAGCATTAGGGCAAAGAGGTACTTTCAAAGGACTGGAAAGAAGCTTACTCTCAATGGAGGAGATGTTGCTGGCTATGAAAAGTCGAAGGAAGAGTGTTATAATTGTCACAAGAAGGGACACTTTGCCAGAGAATGTAGAAGCCCCAGTCAACAGGACAACACGGCCAAAGGGTATAGAAGTCAGCAGGGTAATAGGAGAACATTAAATGTGGAAGAAACTTCATCTAAGGCAAATGGTAGCTGTTGATGGAGCTGGCTTTGACTGGAGCTTCATGGAAGAAGAAGAGGAACCAGCCAACTTGGGATTGATGGCCTTCTCTGACTCAGAGGTACATGAGGTTAAAAAGTGCTCTAATTCTTGTCAAGATTTGAATGATTATGAGTCTCTTAAGATACAGTATGATAACCTTAGAACATATTTTAATCAAGTAAACTTTAGTCTTTCTAATCATAAAAGAGGAATAGTTGTTTTAGAAGAACAACTTGTTTTTTATAGAAAGAATGAATCAAACTTTAATGATAATATAGTTGTTCTAAAAAGAGAGTTCCAACTGAGATATGATAAGATGAATGGGCTTATATATGAACTAGAGAAGCTTAAGAAAGAAAAAGAAAACATGCAGTTAAGTGTTGACACTCTTGAACATACATCAAAAGGAGTTCAGAAAATAATAGAGAGTCAAGTACTTAATAAACCTAAATCTGGTTTAGGATATAAATCAGTTGCACCCCCCAATAGAGGAATGTTTTACCTCCAGAATAGACTTAGCTCATACAGTATTTTAGAAGAGTTTAAGGATATTGAGTTTCCTCGATATGGTCCTAAAACAAATGAGAGTCCTACTAAATTTGTTAAGGCTGAGGATTCTTTTGTGAGTGCAAGTGATACATCACTTTCTGAGGATAAGGTGTCCTCTGGTAGGGACTCAGATGCACCAACCATAGACGATTGGACATCTGAAGATGAGGATGATCAGGTTAAGGTTAAACATGATGTTGTTAAGGCAGAAGTAAAACATGTTCCTAAAATGGTCAAAAATGAAAATATAAAACCTGTTAGGAAAAATGTTAGATATGCTGAGATGTATAGGTCTACACATAGATCTTCATTTCCTAGGGGCAATCAAAGGAACTGGAATAACTTAAAATCTCAACAACTTGATGATGAGTTTGTTATGCAGAATAAAGTATGTTTTGTGTGTGGTAATTTTGATCATTTGGCTGCTTATTGTGACTCAAACCCATGGAAAAAGAAGGTTTTTGGGAATTCAAGGGTGTATGGGAATACCAATGTTAGGGTAAATCAAAACAGTCCTACTAGATTGACTAACCCTAATGTGAATCAAAAGATGACACCCAGAGCAGTCATGTTAAAGTCTGGCATCAAATCAGTTTCTACTGCTAGACAAAACAAGTGTTTTAACTATAAACAAACTGTTTCAAGTGCAAAACCATTTTCAAATCATGCACAAACAGTTAAAAGGCCCTTTTACAAGAAAACAACATTGAATAATCAAAAAATGAATGCCTAAAGTTAAACCAGCAGTTCTAACTGCTAGGCCAGCAGTTTCTACTGCTAGGCCAGCAATTCCTACTACTAGGCACATGAATGTTAAGGGTCAATGGGGCAATGCTGTGAAGGCCTCAGCACGTTGGGTATGGAAACCTACCAAACCCAATGGTGCATCAATGACTTTCAATAGATATAATTATATTGATGCACGAGGTAAATCCAAGTTAGTGATGGCTTGGGTCCCCAAAAGGAACTAAATCCTTTATTTTGTGTGCAGGAACATCCTACAAATGATGGAGAAGATAGAGGATACTCAGATAGTGGATGTTCAAGGCACATGACTGGTAACATGTCATACCTTTCAGAATTTACACCTCTGGATGGAGGACCTGTTATCTTTGGTGGTGGTGTTGGTGGTAAGATTACTGGTAAAGGTATTATTAAAACTGGTAATCTTGACTTTGAAAATGTGTGTTTTGTACCAGAGCTTAAGTACAACCTTTTTAGTGTATCACAAATTTGTGATAAGCAGAACAAGGTGTTATTCACTGATATTGATTGTCTTATTCTTTCTCCTGACTTTAAGCTACCTGATGAAAGTCAAGTATTGCTTAAAATCCACAGAAAGGGTAACACATACAGTGTTGAGATGAATAAGCTCGTTCCGAAAGAAGGTCTTACTTGCCTTGTTGCAAAAGCCACATTGGATGAGTCAATGTTGTGGCATAGAAGGCTTGGTCATGTCAATTTCAAAACCATTAATAAGATTGCTAAATATGGTTTGGTAAGAGGTTAACCTAATAAAAATTTTCAGAATGACCAAACCTGTGTTTCTTACCTTAAGGGTAAACAACACAGAGCCTCTTGTAAGCCCAAGGTTCATAACTCTAATTCTCAAGCTTTATACATGCTTCATATGGACTTTTTTTTCCTACTTCTGTTAATAGCTTGAATCATAAAAGAAATTGTTTGGTTATTACTAATGATTATTCCAGGTTTACTTGGGTTTTCTTTTTGAGAACTAAGGATGAAACTAGTGAGATCCTTAAGTCATTCATAATTGAGGTAGGAAACCTAGCTGATAAGAAGGTAAAAATAATCAGATGTGATAATGGGACAAAGTTTAAGAACAGGGTTATGGATGAATTTTGCAAAGAAAAGGGTATTAAAAGCGAATTTAGTGTAGCTAGAACCCCACAGCAAAATGGAGCAGCTGAAAGAAAGAATATGTCACAACCCGCATTTTCAGGATATTTTCCATATTCACTATTCATCTCGGGAAATTACTATTCATCATTTACTATTCACCGATCACTATTCATCATTTTACTATTCATCGTTTTTGGAGTCAATTTGAGATTCTGAGAAGCGTTCAGAAATTTTACTATTTACATGACACTATTCATTCCCGGAAGAATTCACTATTCATGGTTATCGTTCATCACTTCGTAAACTAGGTTTACGGGTATTCAAATACGCGTAACCGGTAAGGTTTTAGCGGCATATTCATGCATCATCATTAAGGACCCGTCATATAGACTAGAAGTAGTCTACACATCATCAGTATCCTAGGTCATGCACGGATATGCATTATTTCTATTTACGTATGCTTAATTTGTAATTAACGTTACCACTCAGTTTTTACTACTAACAATATACCCGATACTCCCGACAATGATCCTAACATATTTTCATACTTATTATAATGATATAAAAATTATATTATTAATTTACCCGGTGTTTTAAAACCATTTGCTATATTTTCCGGAAAACGCCTATAACAGCGTCGGTTTGCGAATTTTCAACTCGATAATTATTTTAACACCCGATTCTCATCAGGAATACAATTTCATAATTTTTACAACTTCGTCATATTTTATTTCACCTCGTTAACATTTATTTCAAGATAACTCGGTACCCGATAACACCCAATATATAATTTAAACTAGCTAATACTTGTACAATTGGACACCATCATTAACTAGCCCACAAATCTTCCACCCCTCCCCTTGTTTCACGCCACCATGGCCCCCCCTAGATACATTGCACATGCTTTAATTATCCAAGCTTACATAACAAGACTTATACATTACTTACTTCATTTTCATTTATAACAAAACATAAACTAGCAACTTCTCTTCCCTTTTTCTTTCTCTCTATATTCGGCCACATCAAGAAACCAACAAAGAATCACTAAGTTTTCAAGATCAAGTGCTTAATCAAGTCCTAGTAGTAATCTAGTTAGGGTTTTGAAATAAAAACCACAAAGATTTATAGGGTTTTCATCACCATCTTTCAATAATCATCACAAGTAAGTTACCCATCATTTTCCTACTCTTTTAAACATTTACTTGATGTATTTTCATGATCTAGTAACAAAACATGCAAGTATGTATGATCCATACCACTTTATTAGGTTTTTATTACATAAAAATGGGTTTTGATTATCCTATGCTTATTCCCTTGAAACCCACCAAGATTGGTGATGTTTAGGACCCCATGACACCCTAAGAAGGTGTATGGTAGGATTTGCGAACTTGTGGAGTTGATTTGAAGAGATTTGAGTAAGTTTAGAACTTTGAAAATGGATTTTAAACATTATAGGTGAGGGTCTGTCCATAAACGGCAGATCTGGAAACCTCAGTAATTTTTGAACTATTTTGGTCTAAATATTCAGAAAGTACTTTCAAAAACGAAACCGTGGGCGCCGGAATCACTAAAATCGGACTTATAACGAAGGAGATATGATTTTCCGAAGTTGGGTGACGAAAACTATTGTTTCAGAAAATTAGGTGCTGATTGCCGAACTTTAAGGGGCAAAATGAGTCGTTAGCCGTGATCTTGATGAGCCGAGCCATTGAAAATATGTTAGTTTATATTTATACGAACCCGTGGATATAAAGAACGTAGAAAACGAGCTTATAACGACAGAGATATACACATTTAAAGCCCGACAATTCAATACTTATTTTGACAGCTCACTACATTAAAGTGTTTCAAGTATGAAAACTAGTATTTTTACAAGTCAAAACATTGATAGCCGATTATCTAACTGATCGAGGCGCGGTTGATCAAAAGTTGAATATAACGATATTTAGATATTGTTACAAGGTTTACAAAAACGTTGAGTTTTATTTCTAACACATAACGAGCTATATTTCACGGCTAGTTTTACAAGGCCGTTCGGGCATATTTTCAAAAGTTGTAAAAAGAGTTATTTTGCGACGAAAACATTATATTAACCAATATAACACCAAACAAGGATCGTGGAGTACCGTTTCAACATATTTACACGAAAAGTAGTATTTAACTTAACGAGACGTCAAAAATGTATTTTTCGACGATAAACGTTATTTTCCAAAATCATCGAGTGGTATCGATAACATACGTATTTGCATGTGCAGCATCATTTCATTTCTTACATTAGATTCCATCATTCATATTAGGTTGCGGTTAGAGATCGTGCCTCATTTCAGTGTATTCACTTTTGTCATCGTAGCTATCATACCAGGTGAGTTTCATAGCCCCTACTTTCGTACGTTTTGAATAACTGTTTTGGGGAGAATACATGCTCATTTTCATCCAAATGTATACATGATTTACTTGATTATGCCACTTGTTTCATCAAAGTATTACTTGCTCCACTTATGAATTTGTTATTCATCCGAATGTATTCACTAGTATTGCACTTAATTCTTATTACTCATGGACACAAGCACTTCAAACATTATGCATACTTAACCGAATGAACCGGCTCCACCACTATGTACATACATGACAAAATGAATGGGTCACATAACCGAATGTACGGGTATTATGACCGAATGAACGGGTCACATGACGAATGAACTGGTCACACAACCGAATGAATTGGTCACATCATCGAATGTATTGATCAAACCAAATGTACTGTGAACCTTGTGGTCCACATATTACTTTTATTCACCAAACCAAAACTCATTTGGCAGTGGGTTGTAAACACACAGGTTGCAAGTCTTGTTATGGCCAAGGCTTGGGACTGAGTGGATTTACAATGCCTTTGCTGGGAAATCATTATCCAAAGGCATTACATTTTACAACAACTCTATGAACTCACCAACCTCGTGTTGACGTTTTAGCATGTATTTTCAGGTATTTAGCAAAGGCACGCTACTGGAGGCTTTGGCAGGGCATGGCATGGTCATAGAAGACTCTGATAAACATTTGGGACCGTTTTACTTGTTTTAAAGGGCCTATTTCCGCACAACTTTTACAATGTAAATTCAACACTTTTGTTAAACAATTTTATTCTAAATGGTTGAGGTGAAAAACCGTTCTTTACACTTGTGTTGTGATACCAATTGAGTTGCACCCTAGCGATGTGTAAGCTTCCGCTGGACCCGATTTTGGGGGTGTGACAGATTGGTATCAGAGCCTCGGCTATAGAGAACTGAGTGTTTTTAAAACCTAGACTATAGCTACATTCACGAAAACTTAAACCTATGACCGTCACGTGCCTGCCTGCCAAGCTGATGCCTCATTTGTGGTTTGTTGCTGACATAATTGATGAGATTTGTATCTCATTATCAGATAGATTATACTCACTTATTCTAGTTGATTACCATACTTGTCTTCCATATTAGTATGCTTACATATCATATGCGTTTCATTGTTACGCCTTTTTCCTTGCGTAGTTTCATTATTCGACCTCGAGATTGGTCATTTGCATTAGTCTTTCAGAACATCTTTTCATATGTAAAGGACATGGTATTAGTATAACTGAGCTGAGTATTTCAAAATTCATGGAACCTCGGTAGAATATAGACTGGTCATCTATATTCGACCCGGGATAGTGGGACATAGGCTGACCACCTATATCCGACTCAGAGATGAATTTTGCAATACTGAGAATGGTTATAATAAAATTTTGTCCAGATCAATTCTCTACCCAACTTCCAAATGTTTCATTCAGGTGTGCGTACTCAAACGTTGCAAGAACATTTCACACCTACACCACTTCGGTTACCACTGAGTGGAAGTGCGCCGATAAATCATTGCATCTCATGGACATTCCCATTGTGCACCATACATTTACATCACCGTACTCTCTTTCATCATTGTTATGTGAATTCCTCATCATTGTTATTTGACTTCCTCACCAAGAAACATTTATAGGGATGAATCCAACCTCCTAACCAAGATTATAGAACATTCATGCCTTCATTTCCCTCGTGAACCACCGCCTAGAAGCATGTCAACTAATCATAACGACTTCAAGTTTTCATTTTATGACAAGCCACTCAGAACATCTACTTCTAGAAAACGTCTTATTTACGTTTCACCCTCATTTTCTTGTTTTGAAGAGTTATGCCGCGAAAGAAAGCTACTTCAACTATGACACCAGCTGCTATTCGGAAGCTTGTTGCGGATAGTATAGAGGCAGCACTAGTAGTTGAAAGGGAGGCCGTAGCTGCACGGGCTGCTGAAGCCGCTTCTCGGGCAGAAACCGCAGGAGTTGCCGGAATGGCTGCTAATGGTACTAATGGTCGTAAATGTACATACAAGGACTTTAAGAGTGGAGATCCCCCAAAATTCAAGGGCACTGAAGGTGCCACTACTATGATCCGTTGGTATGAAGGGATAGAATCTGTGTTTCTTCTATGTAACTGTCCAGAGGAATACAAGGTAAAGTTTGCTGCTAGTACACTTGTTGAGGAAGCTATGTCGTGGTGGAATTCTTATGCAAAACCCGTGGGAATGGAAAATGCTCACAAGCTTACGTGGGATGAATTCAAGAAGTTGCTGACTAAGAAGTTCTGTCCACGCACTGAAATAAAGAAGCTGGAAACAGAGTTTTACGAGCTAGTGACAACAGGTAATGATATCGAAACATACATCAGGAGATTTCAAGAATTGGCTGTGCTATGTCCAACTATGGTTCCAGATAATGAAAAGCTGCTAGAAAATTTCACTGGTGGACTACCTCACAACATCCAAGGAGATGTGATTTCCTCTGAACCACACACACTGGACGAGGCTATCAGAATGTCTCAAAAGCTTATGGCTCAAGTAGTGAAGCAAGAAACTACTGTCAACAACAACAACCACAACAACAACGAAAACAAGAGGAAAAGGGATGACAACCAACGAGATGATCAAGTATGGCAGCCAAACAAAGGACATGAAATGGTTAAGGCCTACGTTGCAGGACCAAGTAAAAGGAAAGGATATTCCGGGACTTTGCCCAAGTGCCACAAGTGCCGGTTTCACCACGAGGGACCTTGCCCCACTCAATGTGGAAACTGCCAAAAGGTCGGACACAAAGCCAAGGATTGCAAGGCTCCCACCCTCGTAATGCATCAGAAAGTCACGGTAACCTGCCATGAGTGTGGAGTAATTGGACACTTCAAGAGTGAATGTCCAGAGCTGAGAAACCAGAATGGAGGAAGAGTTCGTTGAAGTGCGAAGCTCGTCAGGACAACAACAACAATGACAATGGTTAAGAAGAGAACTTCTGCCTTATCTATTTAAACGGAAGCGTAAACCCTCTAGTGTTGTATTTCTTTTGTGTCCACTTTGTGTTCTATCGTACGAACTTCATGTACTATTACGATTCCGATCTAATGAATGTTTTATCTTTTATCACCGCAATGTGACTCATATATCCACGTCTCTTCACCGAGTACCCTCCAGAGACCAACGCTAACTGAATTCAGGGACTGAATTCCTTTAACGGGTGGAGACTGTCACAACCCGCATTTTCAGGATATTTTCCATATTCACTATTCATCTCGGGAAATTACTATTCATCATTTACTATTCACCGATCACTATTTATCATTTTACTATTCATCGTTTTTGGAGTCAATTTGAGATTCTGAGAAGCGTTCAGAAATTTTACTATTCACATGACACTATTCATTCCCGGAAGAATTCACTATTCATGGTTATCGTTCATCACTTCGTAAACTAGGTTTACGGGTATTCAAATACGCGTAACCGGTAAGGTTTTAGCGGCATATTCATGCATCATCATTAAGGACCCGTCATATAGACTAGAAGTAGTCTACACATCATCAGTATCCTAGGTCATGCACGGATATGCATTATTTCTATTTACGTATGCTTAATTTGTAATTAACGTTACCACTCAGTTTTTACTACTAACAATATACCC
This sequence comes from Artemisia tridentata subsp. tridentata, assembly GCA_021014915.2. Classification (NCBI taxonomy): domain Eukaryota; kingdom Viridiplantae; phylum Streptophyta; class Magnoliopsida; order Asterales; family Asteraceae; genus Artemisia; species Artemisia tridentata. Next base: position 55,729,512 of record CP139501.1, on the reverse strand, counting down.
GATACTCCCGACAATGATCCTAACATATTTTCATACTTATTATAATGATATAAAAATTATATTATTAATTTACCCGGTGTTTTAAAACCATTTGCTATATTTTCCGGAAAACGCCTATAACAGCGTCGGTTTGCGAATTTTCAACTCGATAATTATTTTAACACCCGATTCTCATCAGGAATACAATTTCATAATTTTTACAACTTCGTCATATTTTATTTCACCTCGTTAACATTTATTTCAAGATAACTCGGTACCCGATAACACCCAATATATAATTTAAACTAGCTAATACTTGTACAATTGGACACCATCATTAACTAGCCCACAAATCTTCCACCCCTCCCCTTGTTTCACGCCACCATGGCCCCCCCTAGATACATTGCACATGCTTTAATTATCCAAGCTTACATAACAAGACTTATACATTACTTACTTCATTTTCATTTATAACAAAACATAAACTAGCAACTTCTCTTCCCTTTTTCTTTCTCTCTATATTCGGCCACATCAAGACACCAACAAAGAATCACTAAGTTTTCAAGATCAAGTGCTTAATCAAGTCCTAGTAGTAATCTAGTTAGGGTTTTGAAATAAAAACCACAAAGATTTATAGGGTTTTCATCACCATCTTTCAATAATCATCACAAGTAAGTTACCCATCATTTTCCTACTCTTTTAAACATTTACTTGATGTATTTTCATGATCTAGTAACAAAACATGCAAGTATGTATGATCCATACCACTTTATTAGGTTTTTATTACATAAAAATGGGTTTTGATTATCCTATGCTTATTCCCTTGAAACCCACCAAGATTGGTGATGTTTAGGACCCCATGACACCCTAAGAAGGTGTATGGTAGGATTTGCGAACTTGTGGAGTTGATTTGAAGAGATTTGAGTAAGTTTAGAACTTTGAAAATGGATTTTAAACATTATAGGTGAGGGTCTGTCCATAAACGGCAGATCTGGAAACCTCAGTAATTTTTGAACTATTTTGGTCTAAATATTCAGAAAGTACTTTCAAAAACGAAACCGTGGGCGCCGGAATCACTAAAATCGGACTTATAACGAAGGAGATATGATTTTCCGAAGTTGGGTGACGAAAACTATTGTTTCAGAAAATTAGGTGCTGATTGCCGAACTTTAAGGGGCAAAATGAGTCGTTAGCCGTGATCTTGATGAGCCGAGCCATTGAAAATATGTTAGTTTATATTTATACGAACCCGTGGATATAAAGAACGTAGAAAACGAGCTTATAACGACCGAGATATACACATTTAAAGCCCGACAATTCAATACTTATTTTGACAGCTCACTACATTAAAGTGTTTCAAGTATGAAAACTAGTATTTTTACAAGTCAAAACATTGATAGCCGATTATCTAACTGATCGAGGCGCGGTTGATCAAAAGTTGAATATAACGATATTTAGATATTGTTACAAGGTTTACAAAAACGTTGAGTTTTATTTCTAACACATAACGAGCTATATTTCACGGCTAGTTTTACAAGGCCGTTCGGGCATATTTTCAAAAGTTGTAAAAAGAGTTATTTTGCGACGAAAACATTATATTAACCAATATAACACCAAACAAGGATCGTGGAGTACCGTTTCAACATATTTACACGAAAAGTAGTATTTAACTTAACGAGACGTCAAAAATGTATTTTTCGACGATAAACGTTATTTTCCAAAATCATCGAGTGGTATCGATAACATACGTATTTGCATGTGCAGCATCATTTCATTTCTTACATTAGATTCCATCATTCATATTAGGTTGCGGTTAGAGATCGTGCCTCATTTCAGTGTATTCACTTTTGTCATCGTAGCTATCATACCAGGTGAGTTTCATAGCCCCTACTTTCGTACGTTTTGAATAACTGTTTTGGGGGAGAATACATGCTCATTTTCATCCAAATGTATACATGATTTACTTGATTATGCCACTTGTTTCATCAAAGTATTACTTGCTCCACTTATGAATTTGTTATTCATCCGAATGTATTCACTAGTATTGCACTTAATTCTTATTACTCATGGACACAAGCACTTCAAACATTATGCATACTTAACCGAATGAACCGGCTCCACCACTATGTACATACATGACAAAATGAATGGGTCACATAACCGAATGTACGGGTATTATGACCGAATGAACGGGTCACATGACGAATGAACTGGTCACACAACCGAATGAATTGGTCACATCATCGAATGTATTGATCAAACCAAATGTACTGTGAACCTTGTGGTCCACATATTACTTTTATTCACCAAACCAAAACTCATTTGGCAGTGGGTTGTAAACACACAGGTTGCAAGTCTTGTTATGGCCAAGGCTTGGGACTGAGTGGATTTACAATGCCTTTGCTGGGAAATCATTATCCAAAGGCATTACATTTTACAACAACTCTATGAACTCACCAACCTCGTGTTGACGTTTTAGCATGTATTTTCAGGTATTTAGCAAAGGCACGCTACTGGAGGCTTTGGCAGGGCATGGCATGGTCATAGAAGACTCTGATAAACATTTGGGACCGTTTTACTTGTTTTAAAGGGCCTATTTCCGCACAACTTTTACAATGTAAATTCAACACTTTTGTTAAACAATTTTATTCTAAATGGTTGAGGTGAAAAACCGTTCTTTACACTTGTGTTGTGATACCAATTGAGTTGCACCCTAGCGATGTGTAAGCTTCCGCTGGACCCGATTTTGGGGGTGTGACAGAATAGGACTTTAATAGAGGCTGCTAGAACAATGTTGGCTGACTCTAAGTTACCTATTTCATTTTGGGCTGAAGCAGTTAGTACTGCTTGTTATGTTCAGAATAGGGTTTTAGTAGTGCAACCTCATAATAAGACTGCTTATGAACTTTTCAGAGTTGGTTATTCTTTGCATAGTGAGGCTTTTAGGGTGTATAATAAGAGCACTAGACATGTAGAGGAAAATCTGCACATTGAGTTTTGAGATAATATACCAAATGTTGCAGGTGGTGGTCCAGATTGGTTGTTTGATCTTGATATGCTTTCAGATTCTATGAATTATGTGCCTGTTACAGGTACAAATACTAATGATAATGCAGGTTCAGAAGATTCTGATGAAGATCATATCTTGATGCCTATTTTGGAAGATAATCCATTGTATGATTCTTCTTCAAAGAATGATGATGTTCCATCATCATGTGATGCTGATAAAGAGAAGAATACTTGTGAAAACAGTGGACAAGATGGTAAAGAACAAGAAGTTCCTGAGAGCAGTACAAATGAAGTTAGTACTGCTAAGCCAAATGGAGTTAGTACTGCTGAGCCAGAAGATTCTACTGCTGAGCAAAATAATCCTACTGCTGGTTCAAGTTCTACTATTGCTCCACAAATGGATTCTTTTGACTTATTTGGAGCTGGTCTGCACAACATGCCAATGAATTATGAAGTTCCTTCTACTCCCCATACTATAGTTCACAAGAATCATCCACTTACTAATGTGATTGGAGATGTACAATCTGGTGTGAAGACTAGAAGACAAACACAAGATCCAGATCATCATGGTTTTCTAATTGTTGTGTATGAAGAAAAACACCATGAAGATGAGAATGAATGTTTGTTTGTATGCTTCCTATCACAGATAGAACCAAAGAATGTGCTCAAGGCATTGGAGGACTCAAGTTGGGTTGAAGCAATGCAAGAAGAACTGCTTCAATTCAAGATTCAGAAAGTTTGCGTTCTGGTTGATTTGCCAAAGGGCATGAGAGTGATTGGTACTAAGTGGGTGTTCAGGAACAAGAAGGATGAAAGAGGTATAGTGATAAAGAACAAAGCAAGACTTGTAGCTCAAGGCTATACTCAGGAAGAGGGAATTGATTATGAGGAGGTTTTTGCTCCTGTTGCCAGGATTGAAGCAATAAGGCTTTTTCTAGCTTATGCTTCATTTATGGGATTCATAGTCTACCAGATGGATGTGAAGAGTGCCTTTCTATATGGTACAATTGATGAGGAGGTATATGTTTCTCAACCTCCAGGTTTTATAGACCCGGATCATCCTGACAAAGTATACAAGGTGGTGAAAGCTCTCTATGGCTTACATCAAGCACCAAGAGCTTGGTATGGAACTCTGGATACTTATTTGTTGTAGAATGGGTTCCAAATGGGAAAGATTGATCAGACTCTTTTTATTAAGAAGAACAAGGGTGATATCCTATTGGTTCAAGTATATGTAGAGGATATCATCTTTGGTTCTACCAAGAAGGAGATGTGCAAAGAGTTTGAAAAGCTTATGAAGGATCAGTTTCAGATGAGCTCTATGGGTGAGCTTACTTTCTTTTTGGGACTACAAGTACAACAGAAACCAGAAGGAATATTTATCTCTCAAGATAAATATGTAGCTAAAATATTGAGGAAGTTCAAATTTACAGATGTTAAAGCTGCGAGTTCACCTATTGATAAGGAGACACATTTTCTTTTGAAAGATCAAAGTGGTGAAGCTGTGGATGTACACACATATAGGTCCATGATTGGTTCTTTGATGTATCTCACATCATCCAGACCTGATATTATGTTTGTAGTATGTGCTTGTGCAAGATTTCAAGTAAATCCCAAGGTGTCTCATTTGACTGCAGTGAAGAGGATCTTTAGGTATCTTAAAGGTCAACCAAACCTAGGTCTGTGGTATCCTAAAGACTCTCCATTTGATTTGGTAGCATTCTCAGATAGTGATTATGCTGGTGCTAGTATGGATAGAAAGTCTACAACTGGTGGTTGTCAGTTTCTGGGATGCAGATTAATCTCATGGCAGTGCAAAAAGCAAACTATGGTGGCCACTTCTACTACAGAAGCTGAATATGTGGCTGCTGCTAGTTGTTGTGCTCAAGTTCTTTGGATTCAGAATCAGTTACTTGATTATGGGTACAATTTCTTAAACACAATCATTTACATAGACAATAGCTGTACAATGTGTATCATTAAAAATCCAGTTCAACATTCAAAAACTAAACACATTGAAATTAGACATCACTTTATAAGAGATTGTAATGAAAAGAAGTTAGTTCAAGTTGTCAAAATTCATACTGATGACAACTTTGCTGACTTATTAACAAAAGGTTTTAATGTGACAAGGTTTCAGTACTTGGTAACAGGTATTGGAATGCTTAACCTTTGAAAGATTCAATGTCTAAGTGTTTTTGTGATAAAAAGGATTTTGTACTGCTAGTTGTGCTAGTTGTGCTAGATGAAACTGCTATGTATAGTTTGTACTGTTTGTTCAAATTTGGTACTGCTTATATAAATATGTTAGTCAATTTTGATAACTGTCAAAAGGAAAATACTTTGTTTTGTATTTTTCTTTGGTTTTAGACTAACAATTGCAGGTTGAATAAGCAAATTACTTGGAGTTTGTGACTTATGTGTTATGCTTTGGAGAATATGGTGTTTAAAGTGTGTGATCTTTGCACACCACAAATGGTAATTGGTTCACCATGTCTAACCCACATCAAGAACCAACTAGTCCAGAGCAAACAATTTCTGGTAAAGACTTTTCAAATCCGTTTATGGTTGATAGTTTACCAAAAACTATATGGTTATCAACTCACCATATCTCACAGTGAAGGGTTGGCTAGTCCAAAGCAAATGGCTATTGGTAAAGACACATCAAATCCATTGATAGCTGGTAGTTTGCTAAAAACTATAAGTGGGAAAAAATGTTTTCAAGTCCACATTGAGCTTATGCTGTTTTTAAAATTTTTTACTAAACAGTTTGTACTGCTAGTTCAACTTAGCTTTGAAATGTGTTTATGCTCTATGATTCACCTCTCTTATAAGGTTACACATCTGGAAGTGATGAGAGCAGATTTGAAACTGAATCGAATTGATGGAAACTTGTACAAATTGTCATATTGGAAGCTGTGCTCAAGAATCATAAGTTCAAGTTCCAATGCTGGTGAAAATTCTTCCAAACAGGGGAGGAAAATTGCTCATATTGAAGGAAAATTGCTCATATTGAAGGATAAATACTCTGTTTGATAAATATCTTGATGTTCAGCTTAGTTCAAGATGATTTTGTGACTCAGGGGAGGATATGCAGAGGTTTATTCACAGAAGATTCAGAGAATATTATTTGTGAGTATCTTACTTCATCAGTATAAATTCAAAATCAAAGAATGATGAAGATTAAATGCTGGAGTGCTTGCTGTTATGGTTGCTTCAAAGCTTAAATGAGAAGAAAATACTGAAGTGATTCATGATTGAAGATAAGTGTTTGAAAGAATTCCCCCCATCATCTATATTGGAGTTTAATTCGAAAAACTGCTGAAGATTACACTAACAGTACTAAGTCAGTTAGTATTGTTAGCACAGATGGTTAGTACTGATTATAAGATGAAGACAAAAGATAAAGAAGACGTGTGAAGATATATATAGAATAGATATTGTGTATATCTTATTATTATAGTTTGATATGTATATTAGTTGTGGGAAACTAGAAGGGGGGGGTTGAATAGTTTTACCGGTTTTTAAGTCCTTTTAAATCTTCTTAAAAACTATGTTATTGGAAACTTTGATTCGAACCTTATGTGTAATCAATCAACACCAATATGAACTACACACTAAACTAACTAATACTAAATAATGAAAGTAAAGAGTAGAGTTGGAAAGATCAAACCGAGACAAAGGATTTATAGTGGTTCGGATACCAAGCTCTTCTTCGCCCTACTCCACTCCCCGAGTACCACACTCGATAGTTTCAAACACTATGTCAACAACCTCCCTTCAGGCGGAGAAAACCGTACACGTCGCTTATCCTATTACCGACACTAAGCTAGATGTCGAGTGCTAATCTTAGCTAGCACCAATCTACCAAGGTCCACGTGACCAATCACCCAAGCCCAATGGCTTGAAGAGATCACCAAGATCTCATCAAGATCACAATGATCAACTCTCATTACACTCAACCTATTCTATCTACTCTAGATCTTTTGATCAATCACACAAGCCCAATGACTTCAAGAGATCTTCACTATCTCTTAAGATCACAATGATCTTCACTCACACTCTCACAAAAAAAATAAACTTGATGTATGCTATGATACAACAAGGATGTAACAAATGTTACAATAAACCTAACAACTATAACTCTTGTATCTTCATGGATACTTTGAGCTCTTCTCTTGCACTTGAAGAGGAATGATAACACTTTGTATCTTCTTGGATACTTTGTGTTCTTCTCTTGCTATTGAAGAGGAATGAAGAGGATCACTTGATGGGATGATAGGATCACTCTTGAACAAAAGAAAAACTAATCTAAATGATCAAAGAAAGAAAGTGTGAAGAGAGTATTGAACTCAGAAAGTTTTGTGTGTGAAAGGATGCCTAAAAACTGTGAAGTGGGTTGGTATTTATAGGCAAAAAAAATTTCAACGTTACAGTGGGACGGCTCCACTAAATGACCCACGGCTCCACTAAATTTAGTGGAACCGTGGAGCCGTCCCAGACAAAGACGCTCCATTTTTTGTCTTTTCTGGTGAAAACTTATTTGGGGAAGTTTGGAGCTGATTTTGGGGGGGAAAATAGCTGTTATGATTTTTAAACATATTTTTTCATTAAAACATTTCTTAAGTATTCAAAAATAATTTGTCATGTGTATTTTTGAAAAAATGTTTTGTCACATTAAAATGTGAAGTCATAAAACACAAATTCACTTCTTTGATCATTTGTCAAGTTGTAAATTTGTTCTAGAGTGTTTTGCGTAGAAACGGGATCTTCCGATTAAAAACTTGTTTACGTTAATTTTAACGTAACGTGATTTCACATTTTGTCATCCTCAAAACGTGAAGTAATCGAAAGATAGGAATAACGTTTTTAGAACATTATTTGCATCAACAATCTTCCCCTTTTTGATGATGACAAAACATAAACTCATTTTAAGTTAAAATTAGTTTTAACAATTTTTTAATGAGTTTACTCCCATTTCTCCCCCTTTTTGTCGAAGCAAAAAGGTTGTGGCTCCCCCTTGATGTGTACTCCCCCTAATTTGGAGAACACCAAGGAATCGAGCAATGATTTGTGCTACAAAACAGGGTTAGATAACACATACACAACATCTAACATGTAGCACTTAAGACAAATATCCAACTAAAAAGAATGATTAAATAGCCAAGCAGGAACACAATCACGTAAAAAGGAAAAGGCCCATTCATTCATAAAGAAGAAAAAGTGTCATACAAAGGCATGACTTCATAACATAAGAAGATAATAAACTTAAATCCTAAATGACTAGAGGCAAGCTTCATTTCCAAGAAGGATCCTAAGGGTTTATTGTTAGCCAACTAAACAAAAACATGTTTAGTTGTATGGGTTAGGAGGTGGTGGTGGTGTCAAGATTTGCTCCACAAAGGAGAACATGAAGTGAATTTCATCCCTTAAAAAGAAGATGAGATTACGGTTATGAAGACAACATAGGCAATTAGCCCTATGGAGATCAAAGGGATGGGGTTGGATGGGTTGTGCCATGATAGGGGAAGGTGGTGGTGGTGAGTTTGTTGGAGATGTAGTTGGCATGGCATAGTCCAATGGAGTTATAGGGGATATTGTGTACTCCATTGATGACGTGGTGTTGAAGGATGATGAAGATGTTGTGTAGGAAGAGGATGTTTTGGAGGGTGCATTAGGTGGAGATGGTGATTTGGGAGTGGCTTGGAAAGGTGGTGTCATAGCTTCATCATCTTTTGTAAGATCCACAAAGAGTGGTCTTGAAGGTGGTCTTATGGTTATTCTAGGTTTCTTGGAGATGTGAGTGGTGGATCCTTGTGTGGAAGACATGGTGTTTGTGTGATGTGAGGTTGAAGATGAAGTGCAAGATAAGCTTGCAAGGGTGAAGCCTTATATAGGCAAGATGGGTGAGATTTGAATTAAAGTGAATGGGAGTGTCCTAGGATGTAGGAAGGGAATCTTAGGGTGTGTATGAGGTTGCAAATTTGCAGGTTTGAGGGTAGGGTTGCAGGGATTTTAGGAGGAATAGTGAAAATCCGTCAAACAGGTACACAGTTCCTCTAAATATAACACGGCACCGTTAAATTTAACGGTACCGTCCCTATTTAGTGGTACCGTGACTCTGTTGTCACGAAAATTCCTGTGCAGGCTAGTTCTGGGCAGCTAGGGGGATGTTTCCTAGGGGAACTAGTTTCTGGAAATGATAGTGCCTCAAATCACTAGGGATTTATTTACCTAAAATGTCCCATATTAAGCTACATCTAGCATATAAAGATTATCATGTGGTTTGCCAAGATAATCATAAGCATGCAATCATAAGAGACAAAATTAACTATCAAACAAATATCACTTAAAATATTCATGCAAGGTGATAGTTAAGCATGCAAGTAGTATTAATTCCTAATATAGTCTATCATAGATAAATTCAATTAGGACATAGAAATCTCCTCATAACTACTTATGACTTGAGCATTCTCCCGTTCTTGTCACATTCTCATCTCGAGCAAGCATCTCATTCTCATGATTTGGATCATCAAAGGGTGCATAATGGGTGGAGGATTCGGAAATGAGAATGGATGAGACATATGACTCAGTTATGGGTTTCATGACGGGTTTGAAAAGTGAGTATTGAGGACCATGAAGGTAAGGGTGAAGGTTCATGAAGTGGTGATAGATACGGGTTAGGAACATCCCATAGGGTATCAATTTATTCTTGTTACCCTTGAGATGTGCAATTTGCTTAGCGAAAAAGTAAGCGAGATTGTATGGTTGTTGGGTTAGGAGACAGTAAATCATATGAGCACAACACGCCGGGAGTTGCTCAGGATTTCCTGTTAGACTTAGAACATTTTCTCGCAGGATGACTGTCCAAGAAAGTAGTTCATGACGAACCTCTTCCAAACGAATTTTCGTTGGATTAGGGTAAGAGGGGTACTTATAAGTACGTATGAGTTTGGTTAATTCGGTTGGAGAGGAAATGTATGAGCAATACGCACTATCCTCCTCACGATAGTGAAGGAGGGACTCAAGACACCAATCTTCAGTATAGGCACATTGCCCATGATTGGGTATTCGAAGGATTTGAGCAAATTGCTCAAGAGTTAGGACGAATTTGAAATTTTGGACCCAAAACCAAAGTGACAAGGATTGATCCTCGTTATGTACGAGTTCAACTTGTCGAAAGAATTCCAACACAAAACGAGGACAGATGTGCTCGTTGATGTGGAGTAAAAAATCGAATCCTAAAGCTCTAAAGAAAGTGTTGATGTCCCGATGGTAAACTAGGGAGGAACAACGACATGGCCTTCATGAAACCGACGGGTTTCAATATTGACATAGGCACGAATGTGGTGACCGGGTGTTGTGGGTTCACAAGAGATTTTGGGTGTATAGGTATCGGTTAGGAGATGATCAAAATCATATTCATGAGACATTTTTGTTTCCTATAAGAAAAATTTTTTTGGAAAAATTACAACAAAGAATAGTTGCATTAGACACATGCCTAGTGTGTGCCTATATGAACACTATGTGGAGGTGCGGTAATCTCGACTCAAAAGAAAATAATGAGATTACCCAAACACTCCTAATTTTACTTTTGCTCAAACAAATGTGTCGAAAAATACATATTAATTATGTAATTCGATCAATATTTGTGAGATCATGTATGCATGAGAAAACGTTTTAGTTTGCATCAACAATGCATGAAAAAGGTTTCATGGTCCTAGTTTCGTGAAATTTTTGAAAACAGTATAATTGGGGTGTTTGGTGACTTCAATGTGTTGGCACCAAGGATTTTGAAAAATTGAATGTTGATGACCTCTAATTGAATGTTTCCTAGTAAAAATTGAAAAAAACCCCCAATTCAATTTTTATCATTGAACAAACCCTAGACTCAAAATTAAAGAAATTTAGAGTAAGATAACTTACAACTTTTGTTGAGAAGGTGGAAATGATTGAGAATCTTGAAAATCAATGTCTTGAATATGATCTTGAAGGGGTGATAATTGAGTTTTTGGGTTGGGAGGTTAAATTGTGATAGTAGTTGCAGAAGTTGAAAAGGGTTGAAGTGAATAATGTGGGAAAAGGGGACTGAAATACAGGAGGTACCAGATACACGGTTCCATGGTACCGTTAAATTTAATGGTGCCGTGCCACATTTAGTGGAGCCGTGATCTACTGGGACGGTTTTCTATCCCATTTTGATTTTTGACGAACAAGTCTCGCTGTTTTAGTGAGACTTTTTGACACGAGGAAAAAAAATTTATACCTAATAAATTCTTTTTAACGAGGGGAACCTAAACTATACGGAACTAGACACACGAGATGACTTCAATAGTCATGAGATTTTATGTAATATGTTCCATCATTCCTAGACCTAGACGAAGGTAGTTGAAGGATTCCCATTTGAGAGGTTTGGTTAGGATGTCTGCGATATTGTCCTGAGAGGGAACTTTCTCAATAGAAATATTTCATTTATGAACATTATCGCGAAGGAAGTGGTGGAGAATTTCGATGTGTTTAGTACGGGAGTGTTGAATGGGGTTTTTGCTCAAGTCAATAGCGCCTTTATTATCACACATAATGGGGAGGTCATCTAGATGGATGCCATAATCTATAAGGGCTTGTTTCATCCATAGTGCTTGTTGACATGCCTTTCTGGCGCTTACGTACTCGGCTTCGGTCATGGAGATAGCAAGAGCCGTTTGTTTCTTGGAGAACCAAGAAGTTATGCAACAACCCATGAAGGTATAAACGCCACTCGTACTCTTTCGATCCACATAATCTCCCGCATGATCAGAGTCGGCGTAGACAACAGTTTCTAGAAACGCCATTCGTACTCTTTCGATCCACATAATCTCCCAAGTGTATAGTGCCTTTAATGTATCGGAAGATACGCTTAACCGCTTCAAGGTGAGAGGTTTTGGGATCCTCTTGGAAGCGAGCACAAAGGCAGACACTAAACATGATGTCGGGCCTACTTGCCGTGAGGTATAGTAAACTACCTATCATACCTCTATACTTAGTGCTATCCACGGACTCACCCTCTTCATCTTTCGTGAGTTTTATTTCCGTGGACATGGGAGTTTTCATGGGCTTAGACTCTTCTAAACTAAACTTCTTAAGCATTTCTTTACTATACTTAGCTTGATTAAAGAAGATACCATCCTCCATTTGTTTTATTTGTAAACCAAGGAAGAAATTTAATTCGCCCATCATGCTCATCTCAAACTCGTCACGCATGATCTTAGAAAAGTCATCGCATAGTTGTGGACAAGTTGAGCCGAATATAATGTCGTCGACATATATTTGAACAATGATGAGATGAGAATCTCGTTTCTTTGTGAAGAGTGTGTTATCAACCTTTCCCATGGTGTATTCATGTTCAATTAAGAAAGCTTTTAGTCTATCATTCCAAGCTTTAGGAGCTTGTTTGAGACCATAGAGTGCTTTCTTAAGTTTATAAACATGATTCGGTTTTTCAAAATCAACGAATCCCGGAGGTTGTGCAACGTACACCTCCTCGTTGATATACCAATTTAGGAACGCACTCTTCACGTCCATTTGGTATAGTTTTAAATCTAATGCACAAGCATAGGCAAGGAGTATCCTAATTGACTCTAATCTAGCTATAGGTGCATAAGTCTCATCATAATCAATTCCCTCTTGTTGGTTATAGCCTTGTGCTACCAACCTTGCCTTATTCCTAGTTACGACACCATTTTCGTCGAGTTTATTCCTAAACACCCACTTAGTTCCTATGATTGTTTGATTCTTAGGTGCAGGTACTAAATCCCAAACTTGGTTTGCAGTGAATTGATTAAGTTCTTCTTGCATTGCAACTACCCAACTTTCATCCTTAATTGCCTCACTAACATTCTTAGGTTCTACGGTTGATATAAAACAAAAGAAATTACTTTTGTTTTGGGCTTGTGACCTAAGAGTTCTTTGGTTTAGGTTTCCTATGACATTTTCAATAGGATGATTCTTGGATTCCTTAATGTTGACAATTTCGTCAACTTCAACTATTTCATCCTCAATGTCATCTTCTAAGGTTTTCTTGCCATTAACCATAATGGCTTCGTCCTCGTCTAAGTCATCATCCACCAAGGGTGATGTCTTAGTTGGCGGAGGACTTTCATCGAATGTCACGTTGAGTGATTCTTCGACTTTCATGGTTTCTCTATTTAGGACGACATATGGGGTTTTTCCTAAGATAGGTCTAATTAGAATCCTATTAAGAATGTAAGTTGAGGTGTCCACCGCATTACACCAAAACTTTTGCGGAATTGATTGTTCATTCAACATCGTTCTACTCATTTCTTGTAGAGTACGATTTTTCCGCTCAACTACCCCATTTGATTGTGGAGTGCGTGGAGCCGAGAAATTGTGAGTAATACCATTATCATCACAATAGACTCCAAATTGCACTTCATTATCAAATTCCCGACCATGATCCGTCCTAATAGAAACTATTTTACACTGTTGGGTTCGTAAATACCCAATTATCTTAAACAGAATTTGAACACAAATTAAGCCAAGTGTTTATCAACCGAGAACAATTCAAGTCACTGAGTGAACAGTAACTTAGTGAGTCATCTTCAGGAAGCTTAAGGAGAATTCAAGAAGAAGGATTCACTCCTCAGGAAGGCGGGACTCCCTGAGTGTGACTTAAGCCAAAGAAGAAGATGATGGGTTCAGTGAGTACTGACAAGAGCTCACTGAACCCCTCAGTCTCCTCACAACAACGAAGACTGATGACTAAAGACTGAAGACCAAGACTGAATCTATAGCCTGAAAGAAAGGCGGGATTGAGCGGGAAAGTTTAAAGGAGATAAGGATGAGTCTTATCGCCGCCAAAGTAAACTTACCTTATATGGCTTGAAAATGTGAAGTGTCATAACTGACAATTGGAAAGCCTCTTTAAGATAATCCCAAAATAGATTCTTGGAACTGACAAAAGACTGTAGTGATTTTGTCAGACTAGACTAGGTTTTCCTTTTGTACTTTTAGTCACGGGTTAATCTTTTATACCTGTGTATAAATAGGATAGATGGGGAGAAAAGTGAGTTAAGGTTTGTGCGTTAAAAGCTTAGACTTTCGCAAACCCACTTTTCTCCTCCAAAGAACAACCTCATCCCTAAGATAGCTCAGTGGGTCTTTTTGTTGTCACTCAAGAACAGCTTGAGTTTAGAGAGGAGAACACCATACCTTGTCTATTCAATCCCAAGTGTTTATTCCGCAAAACACTTGGGTAATAGATTCTTTTGATTAATTTCTAATAAGAATTTAAACGTTGAAAAACCTCTGTTGTTTTTATCTTTACGTTATTACTTATTTGGTAAAATTAATCATACATTATATCAGTCTTAGTACACGATTAGGATAACTTTGTAGTTATTTCTATAAGTGTAACGGGAACAACAAGTGGTATCAGAGCCAGGTTTATAAAATCTTTTCAAAACTAAGAGTGCTCAAGGTTTTTAAAACCAAGATCCTACTATGGCTGATATCAATGTACCCCAGCTAGTCGATAAAAAGGGAGGTAGCTATTCAGCTGTTGCTCCCAGACTTGAAGCTGGAAAATTTAGCAAGTGGAAAAAGCGCATGCTTTGCTACTTGACTGGTATGGAACCATACTACATCACTTGTATCAATGAAGGTCCCTATGTCCCAAAAACTGCTGAAGGTTTAATCAAACCTGAAGCTCAGTGGACTATTGATGAGAGAAGGGTGGTCAACCAAGACCAGCGCCTGAGAAGCATCATTATATCTTGTCTTCCTGACGATATAATGGAATCAGTCATTAACTGTACCACAGCCAAACAAACATGGCTTGACTTGGTTAATAGCTTCGAAGGTCCCTCAGATACCAAGGAAAATAGGATCATGGATCTTAAACTTGAGTATAATACTTTCAGGGCCAAAGACTCTGAAAGTCTCTCTCAGACCTATACCAGGTACAAGACCCTGATAAATGAGTTGTCCAATGATGGTGTAGTTTTGTCTAAGCATGAGATCAATGTTGGATTTGTCAACAGTCTCCCTGAGAAGTGGCTAAACTTCTCTCAGGGCCTTAGGAATGCAAATCACATTCAGACCCTTGAGCTTGCTGAGATCTATGGGAAGTTTGTCTATGAAGACAACTTAATCTCAAGGAGATACCTAGACTCAAAGAAAGCTCTTGAGACCAAAAAGGCCCTGACCTCCTCACCCATTTCAACTGCCTTCTATTCTAATGGTATTGTGCAGGATTTTCAAGAGGATTCTGATGATGAGGTTGATGATAGAACCAGTGAGGAGTACCTAAGTGACTTACACTTAGAATTCCAAGAAAGGGCACTCCTTGCAAATTCAAAACGGTTTATCAAAAGAAATCAGTCAAACTTTTCAAAAGATAAAGAAAATGAGACCACTGAATGTTTTAAATGTGGTAAAAAGGGTCATTTTGCTAAAGACTATTATTCAAAAACAAGCTCAGAACCTTCTTACAAATTTTCAGGAAACAGTTCTTCTTCAAGAACTAGCAAGTTTCAACATAAAATGTTTCAGTCTTCTCAAACTTCTCTAAGTAGTCAAAAATATTTTGAAACTAAGTATAGGAAAGCTAAAGCTAAGCTTGCTCTTCTTGAGGCCACTCCCTCAGTCTCTCAGGCTCAGGCTCCCAAACCTGTTCAGACCAAGAACAAGGTCCTTATGGCTGAAGCTTATGACTGGGATGAAGAAGAGGTCTCTGATGATGAAGAAGTCCATGTGAGTGCACTGATGGCACTTTCTGATGGTGATCAGCTGGCTGTTGGAAAGAGCCATGCTAGAAATGGAGAATGGGTCAACATCACAATGAAGAAGGTAAACATTTTACTTTCTATGGATGATGATTCTGATTGGCAGTCTTATTTGAACTATATTTCTGTAGATCTTAAGTTTGTAGAAGAACAAAGGCTGAATTTACTTTAAAAATATAATAATCTTGTGTTAGAATTGAATAAATCTAGAAATGAATTACTTGTACTTAAACAAACCAAGTTAGAAGTTGTCACACTACAAATTCAAAACATTGAGATTTTGAAAAAGAATCAAGCCCTTCAAAATCAACTTAACAAAGAAAAGGCTGTCATAGAAAGCTGGACTAAAAAGAACCCAAGAATCTATGAATCTGTTCGTCTAATTCCTAGTGAAAATAAGAAAATCATAGGAGGAGACCAACTCACTGACAACCCCAGTGAGACTGACAAAGAAAAGGCTTTTATTCCAGCTGGCTTATCTTTTGAGCAAGAGATGAAACCCAAGTCAAATGACTGGATTGTCAGGGACAACCCAGTCAGTAAGTTACCCAACTTTGAGACTGGGAAAATCTTGCTTCCTGAAAGTCAAGCTCTGAAAAGTTTGCTAGGACTCACTGATCAACCCAGTAGTACTGAGTCAATCATTGAGTCAGAATCAGAATCAGTTGCACCTCTCCCACCACTGAAAGTCCTTCAGGGAGCTTCTCCAAGCTCAGACCTCACACCATGGGTCTACTCTGAACATTATCCAAAGGAGAAATCAGGACTGGGAAAAACAATCCTGGAAAGGCAAATCCCTGAGGTCTCAGTAAATACTGATGACTCATCAACTTCAGTCCCTTCTGAAGTTAAAACAGAAAGCCCTGACTCAAAAATTGATCAGTTGGCTGAACTTGTCAGGAAGCTGAGTGAGAAGATAGAATCTTCTGAGAAAACTCCTAAATCTAAGATTAAGGAAACAAAATCAGCTTCCACAAGTTCCAAACCAAAACCAAAGCCCACCAAACCGCTGCTAAAATGTGATCTGTGTCACTTTACCAATCATTCCAGTGATGATTGCTATAGAATTCTTTACTGCATGATATGCAAAAAGGAAGATCACAGAAAATCTGATCATCAATCATACACAGCCTCATCAATGATGGTAAACTTTAAAGCAGTTGCTCATAAGTATCCATCTGATTCAAAGCAGAAAATGAAACAAAAAGGCAAAGCCTTTTGAACCTTGCCCTCATTGTGGATTTAATGACCACCTCCCTGAGGATTGTCTAATGGACACATGTTGTGACTTATGTGGTAATCCCACTCATGACACCTCAGGACACGAGGAGGTCATTCAGGCAAGAAGAGGAATGACCAAACCATCCTCTCAGTCTACTGAGTCATCCACTGCTATCAAATGCAAAATTTGTGGGAGCTCAGTCCACTCCACCACTGACCATGAATCATTGTCTACTTTTAAGCAGCCCATTAAAGCCAAGCCCTCTAAGAAGAGGGGTCCTAGAAAGAACTAATTCAGTTTACAATTTGTGCAGAGACATGTCAGGGAGCCAATTTGGCATCTAGATAGTGGATGTTCAAGGAGCATGACTGGTGTAAAAGAATATCTGCACAAATATGTAGAGGAACCAGGACCCAAGGTGGTATTTGCTGATAACTCATCATGTCTCAGTGAAAGGTATGGTTCAGTAAACTGCAATGGTATAGTCTTTACTAGGATAGCTTATGTAAATGGCCTTAAGTATAATCTGATCAGTGTCAGTCAACTATGTGATACAAAGTACATAGTTCAATTTGATGATAGGCAAGGAACCATCTTTAATGCAAACAAGGAAGTTGTCCTTATTGCACCAAGAAGTCAAGATGTTTATATGTTAGACATGACCAGTCTAACTCAGAATGGAACTTGTCTCTTTGCTAAGGCCACTGAGACCCTCAACTGGCTTTGGCATAAGAGACTCTCCCATCTGAACTTCAAGAACATAAATCATCTTGTGAAACAAAACAAGGTCCTTGGCTTACCATCTCTTGTGTTTTCAAAGGACAAACCAGGCTCAGCTTGTGAAAAAGGCAAACACAAGAGAGCATCCTTTAAAACCAAAACCAACTTTTTCCATCAGGAACTGCCTACACCTTCTTCATATGGATCTCTTTGGGCCCATCAGTCCTAGATCTATTAATCATGCGAAATATACTCTGTTCATTATGGATGAATACTCAAGATACACTTGGGTTTACTTCCTGACCAAAAAGAGTCAGGCAGCAGAAACTATCATGTCCTTTGTCAGGAACATTGAAAATCAGAATGACATCAAGGTCAAACAGATTAGGACTGACAATGGGACAGAGTTCAGGAACCATGAACTTGAAAGTTTCTGTGATGAGAAAGGAATCCAACAAAACTTTTCCTCACCTTACACACCTGAACAAAATGGTGTGGCTGAAAGGAAAAACAGAACACTCATTGAAGCTGCAAGAACAATGTTAAATGGATCAGTCCTCTCCAAACATTTTTGGACTGAAGCAGTCAAAACTGCCTGTTATACTCAAAACAGATCCATCATTGTCAAGAGACATAGCAAAACTCCTTATGAGTTATTCAAGGGAAGAATCCCTGACATCAGCTACTTTCATGTCTTTGGGTGTCCTGTGTTTATTCATAATCACAAGGATCACTTAGGGAAATTTGATGCCAACGCTGATGATGGATACTTCCTAGGATATTTCCTTGTCTCAAAAGCCTTCAGGGTGTTCAACACAAGGAGACAACAAACTGAGGAAACATTCCATGTTACCTTTGATGAGAGAACTGAAGCTATCAGGTTCTTAAATGCCTTAGTGGAAGAAATAGGGATCAATGACTCATCCGGATATCCTCCTGATGAATATGATCCTGACAACAATCCTTCCACTCAGTATCAAGCAAATGCTGATATCTCCTATCACATTATCCCTCACAACCTCCCTTACCCAACCATCACTGAGTTTATTGAAGCACAAACAAACACTGATACATTAAATCAGTCTGTTCAAAGTGCTCAGGAACCAACCAATCTCAGTGATCAGCCAACCCAATCAGACACTCAGGATCCTGAAAATTCTCAAGTGTCTGAACCTGATCCTACACCCCTACCAAATCAGGCCTCCACAAGTTCCAATCAGTATCCTAGACCTCAGGACAGCTGGACTAGGTCTCAGGACATAGAACTTGTCAACATCATTGGAGAGCCTACTGAAGGCATGCTCACTAGAAGCATGGCTGCTAACCTAAGGGCAGCCTCAGCCAATGAATGCCTATTTGTGGATTTCATTTCCACAATTGAACCTAAAAGTGTCAAAGAAGCACTTACACATCCTAGTTGGGTTCAGGCCATGCATGATGAACTGGAACAATTTAACAGAAATAAGGTGATGACCTTAGTCAAATGTCCTGATGGTGTTACAGTCATTGGCATGAAATGGGTATTCAAAAACAAATCTGATGAAAATGGCATAGTCATCAAAAACAAGGCCAGGCTGGTTACCAAAGGCTACAACCAGCAAGAAGGCATTGACTATGAGGAAACATTTGCACTAGTTGCAAGAATGGAAGCCATCCGGATCTTCCTTGCATTTGCAACCTACATGAACTTCAAAGTGTACCAAATGGATGTTAAAAGTGCATTCTTAAATGGCTCACTGAAAGAAGAAGTTTATGTCCAATAGCCTCCTGGATTTGAAAGTTGTGAGTTTCCTGACTATGTCTGTAAGCTTGACAAAGCCCTTTATGGACTGAAGCAAGCTCCCAGGGCATGGTATGAAACTCACTCATCCTTCCTTATCCAAAACAAATTTTTCAGAGGCAAGATAGACAACACCTTGTTTATCTACAAGACAAAAGATGATGTCATACTTGTTCAAGTATATGTTGATGACATCATCTTTGGCTTAACAAGTAACAAACTTTGCAAACAGTTTGAAAAGCTGATGGCAAAGAAATTTGAAATGAGCATGATGGGAGAATTGACTTACTTTCTTGGCTTGCAAATCAAGCAGACTGACAAAGGAACCTTTATCAGTCAAGAGAAGTATGTCAGAAGCATACTGAAGAAGTATGATCTCAGTGACTGTGCCTCAGTCAAGACTCCCATGGTTCTACCAAACAACCTTGGTTATGACCTCACTGGTAAACCAGTTAATCAGACTCTATTCAGAGGAATGATTGGGTCACTGATGTATCTCCTTGCATCAAGACCTGACATCCAATTCTCAGTATGTTTGTGTGCCAGATATCAATCTGACCCAAGAGAATCTCATCTCATTGCTGTGAAAAGGATCCTCAGGTACCTAAAAGGTACCCCAAGCCTTGGATTATACTATCCTAAGTACTCAGGCTTTGATCTCAAGGGATACTTAGACTCTGACTATGCTGGTTGCAACATGGATAGGAAAAGCACCTCAGGCTCCAGCCAATTTCTTGGTGGAAAATTAGTCTGTTGGAGTGCCAAAAACAACAATCAGTTGCCATGTCCTCAGCAGAAGCTGAATATGTTGCAGCAGCTAGCTGTTGTGCAAATGTACTTTGGATGAAAAGTTAGCTCAGTGACTATGGCATTCAGTATAAGATGGTACCCATCTTTTGTGATAACACAAGTGCAATTGCGATATCCAACAACCCTGTTCTTCATCAGAGAACAAAACACATTGATATCAGATATCATTTCATCAGGGACCATGTCATGAATGGTGACATTGAATTACACTTCATCCCTACTGAATATCAGTTAGCTGATATCTTCACCAAACCTTTGGATGAACCAACTTTCACAAGAATGAAAGCTGAATTAGGAATGTTGGATATCGAGAATCAGTCCACTGATTGATTCCTTCCAACTGAAGTGTAAATTCTTAAAACCTCAGGTCCCTGACTCAATGTGTTCGTCAGTGAACAAGATCACTAAATCACTCTTCCTGAACCTCTCAGTGAATGAATAGTCATTCAGGGCCCTCAAGATGTCATTCAATGCTAACTTAAATGCTCTAAGTATTTAGTTAGTAAATGTCCTAGGTTGGTGACTGACTTCTTATTTAATATAGGAATATATGTCTCTTTATCCTTCTGGCATACACATCTTGGGCCCCCACTTTCCCACTTGGCATTAATTGCCTCTCCAATCACATAATAGAAATGTGATGACTCAGCTCTGCAAATTACACTTTTTGCAGACGGCACAACTGTTCACCATGACAGTTGCCGAATACATGGGGAAGTGGAAACGTGGCATTAAATGCGGATTTCAAATGTTTTATAAAACAATTTTCAAAATTTTGAGAATAACCGCTTTATGCCCAAAATACCCTCAACCTCCACTTCCCTATAAAAACCCAAACAAAAGATAACACACACACGTTTTATTTAGAAACCTTAAGCAGACCATTTTTTTTCCGACCAAAACCCTAACACAAAAATGGCATCTTCTAATGCTATCACCCTCGCCCCAAATGTGAATTTCCCAATGGAGGGCGTGGATATGACCAAGAACAACGTGGTTGGAAATTTCCACTACCCCCAACAATATGAGGGGTACAAGGATGTGGTTAAGTATTTACATAACTGCTTCCTTGCCACGGCCTTTACCAAAACCCCATCAGTCATTTATCATGACTACCTCAGGGAGTTCTGGTGTACCGCAACGGCTACTAGCCCTAAGGACACCAGAGAATCAATCATCACATTCACTGTGATGAATGGGAAGAAACCCCTCTCCCTGGACTACAAAACCTTTCTCAAGGCCACTGGTCTTGATTTCGCCCAGACCTTTGAGGCAAACCCTACTGACCAGGAAATTAAAGCAGAAATGCTATTCCTTGGGCCTCATGACGCTAAGCGTCCCACTTTGTCTCCTGAAGCCTTATTAGAAAAGGCTCCCATAGTGAAGACATGGTTTCACCCCATCTGGAGACTCATGATGACATTTTTCATTCAAGTCCTAGGAGGGAATAAATCCTCCACTGAGCAAGTGAACTCATCACAACAAATGATGATGTTCAGTCTCTTGGAGGGTAGAAAAATTGATATCGGAGGTATAATCTTCCGAGACCTCGTTGCCAAGCTCTCAGGGAAACATAGGCAAAAACACATGTCTTATCCTAGGTTCATTTCCTGTGCGCTTCAGGACCTTATTGGTTCTGACTACTTAAGGTCTGACGGTCAAGGTACAAAACTGACGTCTTGCATAAGACCAATTTTAGTAGTGACATCACTGAGGCACAACCCACCGTCCTGACCAACTACATGTTAGTTGTTATTCAGGGTGAAAATGTAAGCTCCCCGGTACCTTCACCAACCAAGAAGGTGAAGAAGAAGAAAGGGGGACAGTCCAGTAAGGTGGTTAGACCTAAACCACTCATCACTGAGACTGTTGCCTCAGGCACCCTTAACATTGTGGCCCAGACCTCTGAGACACCCTCAATAGAGACCCTTCTGACCACAAAACAACCGTCACCGGAGGTCACTGAGAAATCATCCTCAGTGTCCTCGGACAAACCCTTTCCACATGTTTCCTTTGACATAAACAAGTCAGAGGGATCAGGAACATCCACCCATTCACATCCCAATGAAGGCACTGATAAATCACAATCAGAGCCTGAGGGAGTACAGGGTTCTATATCCTCAGTGGGGCAGCACTACTCTACTAAGAAGGGGACCCACACCCACTCACATCCCACTAACATCTCTGAGAAATCACACTCAGAGTTTCAGGGAGTTCAGGACCCGAAATCCCCAAAAGGACAGACCATTCCTGATGGAAAGGGGGTCCATACATCTTCACAAGGAGTGTCTCATGATTCCACTGGAAAACACCCATCAGTGGATGAAGGCGCTCAGGGGGACAAAGACTCGGAGGGATATAAACCACCCGCCGATACGGAACCCAAACCCACCTCAGGCACTTTTGTTCTCTCGGGAACTGACCCTAAAAGTCAGGCTGGGCAAACCCCCCCCCCCCCTCAGTCATTATGACTAGTCAGGCTGGTCAAACCCCACCAGTTATTATGACAAAAGAGTCAGGACCTGGCCACAACGAAGGTGAGCCCTCTTCTGAGGGGGAGCCGGATATCCTGAAGGCTCCTTCTCTGGCTGACTATGAAAATTTGTTAGCTGATGAGTCAGAGGAGGAGATTGATTTTGGTGATGATGATATCCCTGATGCTGAGGAGGAAATGAAGAGTCAATTAAACCCTCCTCAGCCCTCTGAGCAACAACATTCTTCTCCTCCTCCTGAGGATCAACCACCCAGTTCCCCAACAACCTCATCATCATCATCAGGTGCTTCAGCCACTCCTGAGTGGTTGCAAAAGTATGACGATGCTCGTCCGGCCTCCGAAAGGCAAGTGGCCAAATTCCTTCGCAAAGCCAACGAAGGTCTTTACAATATACTCACGGATGAGCAATGGGATAGGCACACTGAAGTGGCAGCCTCCTATGCCGACTTCAGGGCCTCTGTAGAAGAATCTCAGGAAAAGATTCTTCAGATCGCCAAACTGACTGATAAACAACTTGGCGACCTGAACAGATCTGCAGATGAAATAGCCAATGGACAGCATCAGGAACTCTCCAACATCCTCAAGGCTATTGAATCAGTCCAAGAACAACTTGCAGATGATCCCACCTTAATCAAGAGACTGGATGCCTACTTGGCCTCTCAGACGTCCACCTCCACCAACATCACTGAGCTTCTAAAGCTCCTTCAGGGGGTAGATCTTCAAGGTCTTAGGACGCAGCAGGATTCAATTCATCAGGCTGTTATTGAATCCAAGGAGCACCTGATCAAAATTTCCTCAGCCTATGATCAGCTCTCAACAACACATAATGAGCTGATCAACCACTACACCACCCAAGTCACTGAACTCTCTACCAACCAGAAGGCAATGGCTGCCGAATTAAGTGCCCTGAAGAATCAGACTTCTGACACCAAGTCTATGGTCTCCAGCATCCTATCCATTCTTCAGGCCTCTCATGTTACTCCAACTCCTCAGTCAGCAGGTGTCTCCACTGAAGTTCCACCATCTGCTGAGGGGGAGAAAAATGATGATCCAATCCCTGATCCTACTTCCGCTTTGGTGACTGTCCCTGGAACATCCACCAGTCAACCTCCTCCCATTGACAAAGGGAAGAAAATCATGGTGACTGAAACAAACTCTCCTCCTGAAGCACGCTTAGTCAAGGCTTCAACTGAAAGAAGTGCAGATCCTGATGCACCGTTCTATGTTGATTTAGAGGATGGGAGAAGGGTCTATGGGACTCAGGAAGAACTTGCTGAAATCTTACACCAAGAAGATCTCAGGAAAGACCAAGAGAAAGAGCAGGAACTCAACAGGTCTGTAATTTCTGAGGTTGCCAAGGAGGAAATTAAGGAGTCTGATAAAGAAATTCAGGGAGATGAATTCATCAGGATACAAGCCCAACTTCTTCAAGAACACAACAAACAAGCCAAACTTAAGGAAGAAAGAAGGCAAAGAATATATGAGAGGTACGTATGGCACATGACCAAAACAAAGGATGAAGGCACAATCACTGACATCACCATTCATAACACCAAACCCTTAAGTATAACAATTCATAGGGGGCCAAGAAAGTCTGAACATCTTCCAACAATCAAATTTTCAGGCTATGGGTTAAGAGAATGGGATATGATGATGCCCATCCTGAGGAAGAAAACCACAAGCAAGAATGCCCCAACCCTCATCAAGTCTCTAAGTGCTAAGTATGAGGAACTCTCGAAAGTGGCCAAAAGTCTTGGAATTGACTACGAGAGGGCACTTGCTTCTTAGGGACTGACTATCCCTGAACTTACTCAGAAGACCGGGAAGAAAAGAAAAGCTGTGGCTCTTGAACCTGAACAATACATAGCTGCACTTCACTACAACAGGACTACTCCTCAGGGAGTCAAGTTCCATCCCAACCTGGTCATCAAGGAACCTGAGTATGGTATCTTCTTTGTGGATGAATTTGGTCAGGAAGCATTTCAAAGAGTCTCTAACATTGATAAAGTGGAAACGACAACACTCCTCGCCTACAAACTGATGGCGCTTAATATCAGGAGTCCTGATAATGAGGAGTTTGTCAAGCTGATGGATCAAATGATGAAGGAACGTCCTGATAAAGAGGTGTTGATGTCAAAGAAGGAGAAACTAGAACTCATGGGTATCCTTCAGGAACCTTGAGTATTTTGTTTAGATGTTAGGACTTTGTATTAATATGAATAAATGTTGGTCCATGTTTATGTTATATCAGTGTCCTTAACTGTCTTCTTGTATATTCAGTATGAGAAGAAGCCTTTAGCTCACTCATACTGATCAAAACACTTAGGCATAATTTATATCCAAATAGGGGGAGATTGTTGGGTTCGTAAATACCCAATTATCTTAAACAGGAATTGAACACAAATTAAGCCAAGTGTTTATCAACCGAGAATAATTCAAGTCACCGAGTGAACAGTAACTCAGTGAGTCATCTTCAGGAAGCTTAAGGAGAATTCAAGAAGAAGGATTCACTCCTCAGGAAGGCGGGACTCCCTGAGTGTGACTTAAGCCAAAGAAGAAGATGATGGGTTCAGTGAGTACTGACAAGAGCTCACTGAACCCCTCAGTCTCCTCACAACAATGAAGACTGATGACTAAAGACTGAAGACCAAGACTGAATCTATAGCCTGAAAGAAAGGCGGGATCGAGCGGGAAAGTTTAAAGGAGATAAGGATGAGTCTTATCGCCGCCAAAGTAAACTTACCTTATATGGCTTAAGGATGTGAAGTGTCATATCTGACAATTGGAAAGCTTCTTTATGGCCATCCCAAAATAGATTCTTGGAACTGACAAAAGACTTTCGTGCTTTTGTCAAACCCACTTTTCTCCTCCAAAGAACAACCTCATCCCTGAGATAGCTCAGTGGGTCTTTTCGTTGTCACTCAAGAACAGCTTGAGTTTAGAGAGGAGAACACCATACCTTGTCTATTCAATCCCAAGTGTTTATTCCGCAAAACACTTGGGTAATAGATTCTTTTGATTAATTTCTAATAAGAATTTAAACGTTGAAAAACCTTTGTTGTTTTTATCTTTACGTTATTACTTATTTGGTAAAATTAATCATTACATTATATCAGTCTTAGTACACGATTAGGATAACTTTGTAGTTATTTCTATAAGTGTAACGGGAACAACAATTTTACACCCTAGTTGATTTTGGACTTTCTTACTAAAGATTTCAAATTCCTCAAAAGCTTGTGTTTTATTCTTAAGAAATCTAGTCCAAGTATACCTAGAGTAGTCATCAACTATTACTAAGGTGTAGTAATTTCCTCCGTAGCTCCGTACGGCGGATGGACCGAATAAGTCCATGTGTAGAGGTCGAGATCATGTTCTTAGCTTTGTGACTAGAATGAGCTTGTTTTCCAACTTTACAAGCGTCACAAAAATGTTTGTCAAACTTAATCTTAGGTAGGTTTCTAACTAGTTCCTTAGACGCCAATGATTGTATTAAACACATATTGGCGTGACCTAGTCTCCTATGCCATAGAGTTGAGTTGTCATCTATGGTTGCTAAGCAAATCTTATCTTGAGGCTTATTTCCTATCTTCATTACAAATAAGCCATTTTTCCTAACTCCTTTGCCTATGGTTTTGCCATTCTTAATAATCTCACTACCCTCTTCGGAGAATATAACTCTACACTTATTATCTACCATTTGACTAATGCTAACTAATTTAAATCCTAAGTATCTACGTGCTCAGCATATCTAATAGTGAGGGAGTCTTGAGTAATCGTACCTTTGCATATAATGTTGCCCTTAAGTTTGCTACCGAAAGTGACATTACCTCTGTTGTATGCCTTGTATGATGAGAATAGACTTCGGTTGCACATCATGTGATTAGTGCATCCACTATCCTTGACCCATTCATCAGGCTCCAAGTCGATTCCCAAGCATATCTATTGAATAAGACTAGCATTCAAACATTTGGTCCCCAATATCTCATGGGTCCAAAGTTGTTAGCATTAAACATCCCATGCACTACTTACATTTGGTTAGGATGTTGGAACGGAGAACAAATTTCCCATGGTAAGCAACTTTGTAGTTGACGGTTATTCCAAGTTACGGGATAGTTACTTGGAAAACTTTGTCTTCTAGAGTTACTTCTCGGTAGAGGAGTTCTTAACCGAGGTTTGGGAACATTTGTTCTTCTAGGTGGAGGAGTCTTAGACCTAGTGTCGGGTTTTACAGATCCAGGTCTGAGGTTTGATGCAGGTTTGTAAAATCTTTTGACTTCCTCTATAATAGCAATAGATACTTTTGTACCATTTACAATTATGTGACTTGGCTTAGGGTTTAAATCATTTTTCAATTTCGGCTCTGTTCTGTCATCCGCATCAGACGGTACCACGGTACCATTAAATTTAATGGTACCGTCCGTACCTTTAGTGGTGCCGTTTGTTGTTTTTGACAGAGCTCGTAGGTTTGACAGATTTTACTTGTTCAGTTTTACTTGTCGAAGCATTATCTGTTTCTTTTTCAAACCTAATGATCCTAAATGCATTTTCCTTGAGTTTTTCGTTTTGAGCTCGAAGACTTATGCATGACTCACAATCTACATCTACTTTCTTATTTCTCTTAAGTCTTTTGACTTGATCTTTTAGTTCTAAGATTTGCATTTCGAGTTCATGCAATTTTAATTTTAGTGATTTGTTTCTACCTAAAATTTTTGAACTAACTTCGCATAGATTATTATATTCATCATTTAGTGTGTTATCATCTATTGACGAATTATCATAATAATCAGGGTAGTCATAACGTACCTCATTTGAAGCTTGAGCCATTAGACATGTTTCGTCCTTGGGCTTGTTTTCTTCGTCTTCCCCGCTATCACTCCAAGAGCCTCCTATAAAAGCTCGTTGGTTGTTGAATTTCGGCGGTTTAGGACACTCTCCTATGAGATGATTAGGATCTCCGCATCTAAAGCATTTCCTATTACTTGTCCCTTTCTTTTCAACATGGTTCTTTTGTGATGTCTTCTTTTCATCACGAGGTTGCCTAACGAACCTACCTCTTCTCCTAAAGAACTTTTTAAGGTCCCTAACCACTAACGCATATTCTTCATCTTCACTATCGGAACTCGAACATTCCTCATCACTAGACTCCTTCTTGGCTTTCAATGCTAGAGATCTAACTCTCTCACTTTTGCCTTTGACTATGTCGGAGTCTTTCTTGATTATCATCTCGTGAACTTTCAAGTTTCCTATTAGTTCATCGAGTGACACTGTCGCCAAGTCCTTTGACTCTTCAATGGCGGTGACCTTTGCTCTCCATTTAGGATGTAGAGCCCTAAGAAACTTACTAACATAATTCTTGCTAGAGTACCCTTCATCAAGAGCTTTAAGACTAGTAATAATGGTATTAAATCTAGCAAAAGCATTATCTATAGACTCATCTTCCGTAATGGAAAATTGTTCATATTGTTGAACAAGAAGATCTATCTTGTTCTCTTTGACTTGGTTATTACCTTGATGAGTGACCAACAAAGTTTTCCAAATATCTTTTGCCGTATTACACATGAAAATTCTTTCAAATTCCTTTTTAGGCAAAGCGTTGTAAATCATCATTTTAGCCTCATTATTTTTGGCTAGTTTTCGTTTTAGTTCATCACTTTGTTTATCATAGGAAACAATTTCATCCTTTTTAGTTATTGGATCCATTTAAATTGGTTGAAAGTCACCCTCGGTAATAACATGCCAAAGATCAATGTCTTTTGATTTCACATACGTTTCGAATCTTGTTTTCCAATAAATAAAACAATCGGTTTCGAAAAGTGGTGGTCTTTGCATAGATTGCCCTTCTAGATATTTGTCGGAATCCATTGATCGATTCAAGTTTTAAAATACAATATACTTTAAAAACTTGACTGACGTGGCTTCTGATACCAATTGTGGGAAACTAGAAGGGGGGTTGAATAGTTTTACCGGTTTTTAAGTTCTTTTAAATCTTCTTAAAAACTATGTTATTGGAAACTTTGATTCGAACTTTATGTGTAATCAATCAACACCAATATGAACTACACACTAAACTAACTAATACTAAATAATGAAAGTAAAGAGTAGAGTTGGAAAGATCAAACCGAGACAAAGGATTTATAGTGGTTCGGCTACGAAGCTCTTCTTCGCCCTACTCTCACTCCCCGAGTACCACACTCGAGAGTTTCAAACACTATGTCAACAACCTCCCTTCAGGCGGAGAAAACCGTACACGTCGCTTATCCTATTACTGACACTAAGCTAGATGTCGAGTGCTAATCTTAGCTAGCACCAATCTACCAAGGTCTACGTGACCAATCACCCAAGCCCAATGGCTTCAAGAGATCACCAAGATCTCAACACGATCACAATGATCAACTCTCACTACACTCAACCTATTCTATCTACTCTAGATCCTTTGATCAATCACACAAGCCCAATGGCTTCAAGAGATCTTCACTATCTCTTAAGATCTCAATGATCTTCACTCACACTCTCACAAAAAAAAATAAACTTGATGTATGATATGATACAACAAGGATGTAACAAATGTTACAATAAACCTAACAACTATAACTCTTGTATCTTCTTGGATACTTTGAGCTCTTCTCTTGCACTTGAAGAGGAATGATAACACTTTGTATCTTCTTGGATACTTTGTGTTCTTCTCTTGCTATTGAAGAGGAATGAAGAGGATCACTTGATGGGATGATAGGATCACTCTTGAACAAAAGAAAAACTAATCTAAATGATCAAAGAAAGAAAGTGTGAAGAGAGTATTGAACTCAGAAAGTTTTGTGTGTGAAAGGATGCCTAAAAACTGTGAAGTGGGTTGGTATTTATAGGCAGAAAAAATTTGAACGTTACAGTGGGACGGCTCCACTAAATTTAGTGGAACCGTGGAGCCGTCCCAGACAAAGACGCTCCATTTTTTGTCTTTTCTGGTGAAAACTTATTTGGGGAAGTTTGGAGCTGATTTTGGGGGGAAAAATAGTTATGATTTTTAAACATATTTTTCCATTAAAACATTTCTTAAGTATTCAAAAATAATTTGTCATGTGTATTTTTGAAAAAATGTTTTGTCACATTAAAATGTGAAGTCATAAAACACAAATTCACTTCTTTGATCATTTGTCAAGTTGTAAATTTGTTCTAGAGTGTTTTACGTAGAAACGGGATCTTCCGATTAAAAACTTGTTTACGTTAATTTTAACATAACGTGATTTCACATTTTGTCATCCTCAAAACATGAAGTAATCGAAAGATAGGAATAACGTTTTTAGAACATTATTTGCATCAACATTAGTTTTACTTGTACATGACTCCTTGTGCTATAAAAGGAGATCCTAGGTTAGATTTTAAAAATGATTAATTGATAGAGCTTCTAGGTTTTTGTAACCCTAGTGATATTGTAGATCACTCATAGTAATATTGAAGCTATTTGTTTGATTAAACATTGTGTTCATACTTTCACTGTTACATTCATACTATCACATACATCACCATACACATAATCTTCTAAGTGCTTTGTAGTAAATTCCGCGTGCTACTTAGCATATACTCAAAGTATCTTCAACACAAGGAGTGTGTTTAGATCCGGTCAAACCTGGCACTTAGCCTTGAGCAGCAGTCTTAACTTTCACCAGCAGTCTTAACTGTTACACTAGCAGTCTTAACTTGTAGCATGACATGCTTCACTTGGATTTTCGTATAACAATACCTTTACAGTCGGTTCGATAGTAGTCACTTCGTGATTCCTTGCCCAAGTGATCCATTGGGAAGTATATATCAAAATATCAGATATGCGTAAGGCGCGGGAACTGACAAGCCAACCCTTTGGGAAAAATGCCAACTTGCAAAACCCGTGAATACGATATAAGAATCCGGGCAAGTTTTACCCGGGTCGTTTCCCGACGAGGTGTGAATCGAGGATTTCGTGTACGGTTTGGAATTAAAGTGCTTGAAGGATGGAATTTGGATTTTTGTGTTTTTAAGTCTAATTAAGTTATGGAAAGTAAAGAAACAAAGCAAAATAAAGCACGGACGAAATTAAACTAAAAACGTAAACGAGAATTCCAAAAACGAGCCTAAAAACCAAAATCTTTAAAAATTAACCCTACGAGTGCAAATTTAATTTTCCTAAGTCCTAAATGATAAAAGAAATTTTAAAATAAAGAATTTTTTTTTGATTTATTTTTTATTTATTATGATTTAAAAACTAATTTAATGAAATTAAATTATAAAAATTATTAAAACTTTTTGTAAAAATCTGAAATTTTTATAAAAATTACTTTAAGTAAATAAGAATGAAGGAAAAATAAAAGGAGGGAAAAATCTTTTCAGAATAAGCAGTAAATAAGCTAAAATGATAATTAATCTAAAAAGGTTAAAAGGGGATAAAAGAATTAAAGAAAAAGAGTGGAACAGAGAAGTCCCAAGGGCACGTTTGGTTCAGAGGTTAGTGTGTGAGGCTTTGGTGAGGGTGAGGTTGAGGTCTAAGGTTCAAATCCTGGCCTTACCTTTTTCAAAATTATTTTATTTTTTTGATTTTCTTTTTGAAACTGAAAGATAATATACTATTAAGCATTTTTTGTGAAACAACCTTTTTTAGGAACACCAAATAAGTTGGAAAAAGATCTTAAAAAATGGACTGAATAAGAAATGGATAAAAGCTAAGGTAAAAAAAAGAAGCAAATAAGCTATAAGCTAATCTGAGCTGCAAAGAGGACTGAAATAAGCT
The DNA here is from genome assembly GCA_021014915.2 of Artemisia tridentata subsp. tridentata. NCBI lineage: Eukaryota > Viridiplantae > Streptophyta > Magnoliopsida > Asterales > Asteraceae > Artemisia > Artemisia tridentata. The sequence continues at coordinate 55,697,961 of CP139501.1, read as the reverse complement.
AAAGTGGACTGAATATAATCTAAACAAGCTAGGAGAAACAGATTAAGCAACAACTTAGGCAAATAAGCACTGAATAATCAATAAGCTCAAGGGATCTGATATGCAGGCCAAACAGACTAAAGTGGTACTTTCAAGCTTAATTTTAAGCAATTAGATCACAATGATAGACCACCAAAGCAGAATATAACTAAAGTTCACCAACCAGTAAGCAGTTAGAAGAAATTTCAGACCTAACCAGAACTTATTCAGTGCTTATAAATAAGCTTAGAAAATGGATGGCCAGCACAAGTATACACTGATCAGTGTATGCTAGTTGATCAAGCACTTTTAAGTCTATTTATTAAGCACTAATAAGCTTAAGAAAGGGCTGAAATCCATCAAAAAGCTTAGTAAAATGACCAATCTACTTGAGAAATGAAAATCAATCTCTAAGAATAAGCAATAAGCACTTAAAATTGGTCTTAAAAAGTGGCTACTCAAGCTGAAATGCAGATGGCTACTGTTGCAAATTCTGAACTGAATTGGACAAAACTACTACAATTCTTAATGAAATGAGACCAACTCTTAGAAATCAATTTAACCTACTAGAATGAACCTAAAAATAGCAAAAACAAGTGCTTCAACTGCTTATCTCAATAATAAGCTAAGTAGAACAGTTAACAACCTAAAAAGTAAGGAATCCAACTAAGACTAGTAAATCCACTAGAATCAACTTAAAGTTACTAGAAAACAGCTTATCACAATCAATTTAAGCTAAATAAAGTTGGCTAACTTGCAATTGAACAGTAACAACCATTTTTAGAGCCTTTTTAAGCTTATGCCAAACACCCCTTAAGGGACTGTTTTGGTACGTTAAAACTTATAAAAGCCAATTTAAGCTATGTGTACTAAAGGCAGATGTTTAGTTATCTAACTTAAACTCTAATGAACAACTTTTAACTATGAATAAGCACTAGATTAAGCTAATGGACTACATAACTAATTTTTTGGTTTTTTAAGCTTTTTAAAGTAAAACAAGTAAAAGTGACTAAAATCTAACAAATTAACATCAATTAGCAATAATAAGAACAAATAAGCAGAAGTAAACCAAATAAGCACTTATATAAGCAGAAATAAGCAGTTTGCATATAAAAGCTTGAAATAACTTGAAACTTACAAAAGCCCATGCACAAACAGGGCATATAATGCTCGAGGAGCTACTCTACAAGCTCTAGCTTGTCAAAAGACAAGCTAGTAACAGCAATAAGCCCTTTCCTTATTGGCTTATCATCCACAAGTGCTTATTTGACCATTTGGTTGACTTTTATTGACTTTTTTGAATTGTTACAATTAAATCAGTAACAAGCAATTATAAGCCTACAAAAAGATATTAGGAGCTTATATAAGCTTATAGGAACAGAATCAAGAGCTTGTGAAGGCTTATAAATCATTGGCAATAACAAATAAACATAAATTGCAAAAAACAGATTTTAACTAAAAAACTTGAACTTTCATTATACTTAAAATAAGTTACAATACTTGAAAGAAAAAGACAATTTATAACTAAATAAGCTGGAAATAAAGTAAAACTAAAAACTTAAATTAAAGCTTAAAACTAGACTAAAACTAATTGCCTTCCTTTTTTTTGGCTTACAATGATCTTATTTATAGAATTCTAAAACTAGGGTTTCTTCCTCTTGTGCTTTCTGTGCTTCATTCTTAGCCTTTGGATTCTATCTTGGTCCCCAATCTCTAATTTACAGCCGTGGGATCAATTTTGTGCCCCTTGGATTGCCAGCTTGGAATTGAAGGGGGGATACATGTGAATGGGTTTTTGTCTAGGAGCTATTTGGAGGGGGTGGAGTGGAGCAGGTTTGTAGCAGGGAGGAAGCAGGAGTAGGTTGCTGGGTGATGATGGTGGTGCAGGGCTGGGTTTATTTGGCGGGAAAAAGGTGGGTTGACTTGGGATGGTTTGACCATTGGGGTTTACTAATAAAAAGCGGGACGGGTTAGGTTATGGGTGGATTGGATTATGGTTATGGATTGGGCCGGGTTTTAGGATTAGTGTTTTAATAGTTTTGGGATTTGGTTTTAGGTTTATTAGTTTCAAGTTTAGGATAAATGGTGAAAAATAGGTTTTGGTTTCGAGTTCGTTTTTCCAAGCTCATCCAAATGCCATATCTTGGGTTTGACTTTGACTTTTCTTTTCTTCATTAAATGCTCAAATGGTGTCGAGTCTATCCAAAAATGTCTCTTTTTGCCCTTTCTTCCATCCAAGCTCGGTTTTGTCCATTTTTGCCCCATTTTCAATCCTTTTGTACTTGAAATACATAAAAACACACTCCAAGGATATTTGCAATAATATTTGGTATTTTTGGGTGTTTTTAGACATTTTGATGTATTACATGGGCATAAAATGATGAGTAAATAGGCACTCATCGCCAAGTCTTGTTTACTTACACGTGGCAATATGTTTTAATTATGCTCATGAATGACTGTACTAAACTCCTCATCAACTTCGTTATATGTATCTTTGTAATTCTTGGTAGGTGTTTTAAAGACAGTAGACAAATTTTTATGTGCCTGGTCTTTCACATAAAACACTTGTGTTGCTTGTGAGGCTAATATGAACGGATCATCCTTGTAGCCTAAACTATTCAGGTCTACCAACGTATAACCAAGAGTATCGTGTTTGACCCCACCAGTTTTGTGATTAACCCAATCACATTTGAAAAGAGGAATTTGCCTGAAACGGTAATCTAGTACCCATATCTCTTGTAAAACCCCATAATAAAATGCTTTTATTGTGGTTGCAACTTCTTTGGATATGTGAAGATCTACTGCCTCAACACTAACCCCACTGTTCTGGTAAACTATGCCATCATTACTTTTCGTACGAAATGTATACCCATTGATGTTATACGCCTCGTATTTCACTATGCTGGCGCGTGGTCCAAATGATATCCACCTCACAGTTTCTGATACACTATCATGGGATATCGCTAACTCTCTCTCAACCTGAATTTTATTACAAGTATATATTACTTTTAAATTGCAGGAACAACAAACAAACAATTAAAGAATAGGAGTGTTTGGGATAATGAAATGGTGTGCTGGTGGACCTCTATCTAATGTCATATACAGGAGGGACAATTATGATGATAGCAACAAAAAAACAATTATAAACAACATATGAGTAATTACCTCTTCGCGTAACCACTTAGCAAAAGATTTACTATGCTCATTCTCCAACAATGCCATTTTTTTACCCGGGTTTTTTGTTTTCAAAACTTCCTTGTGTCGCCTGAAACAAATAAATGTCTTTGATTATTATATTTGATAGAACATTTTAAGCAACGAAATCGACATGTGTTAGGAATACTTACTCGATATACGGTTGAATTTCATCTGTATTTTGTATTACATACAAATGTACTTTATGAAAGGATTCTCTGGAAACTTTACTTTATTTGCCGGCCGACAATGGCTTTCCGTCCTCATCTTCATTGGTTACATGTTTATCAGCTGGGATACCAATAGTTTTCATGGTTTTATGATATTCGCTAAAAAACTCTATTGTTTCTTCCATGACAGTCTCCTCAGCAATGCTTACCTCTGGTCTATTTCTGTTTCGCACATGTCCTTTAATAACCTTCATACATCTTTCTAAGGGATACATCCACCGAAAGCATATGGGACCACATAATTTTACCTCCCTAGTTAGGTGCACATTCAAGTGTATCATAATATCAAAAAATGACGGAGGAAAGAACTTCTCAAGTAGGCACACTGTCACAACAAGTTCTTCTTGCATCTTATCTAGTTCTTGCAAGCTGATTTCTTTCCTAAATATAGATTTAAAGAAAAAGCAAAACCTGATAATAGCATATCTTATGGGCGGGTGCATGACTGAATGTATAGCAATGGGCAAAAATTCTTGCATTAGCATGTGATAGTCATGCGATTTAAGGCCAATGAGCTTCCTATCATTTAGGCTGACAAAACTAGAAAAATTTGAACAATAACCTTGTGGTACCCTGATGTTGCTTAACGTTTCAAAAAAGATGTCTTTTTCAGCATTCGTTAATGTGTAACCTGCTGGAGGTAGTGTTGTTTTGTCTGCTTCTTGCCTAGCAAACAACTCTTCTTTTATCCCCAACTCTTCCAGATCCAATCGAGCATTCATTCCATATTTTGACTTTCCAGGAACATTTAGTAAAGTTCCGAGTAGACTCTCACCAACATTCTTTTCTACATGCATGAAGTCAATACAATGCGAAACAGAATGATGCCTCCAATACCTTAGTTTTCGATACCAAATGTTGAATTTCTTCCAATATGCTTCATTTGGTTGGCTTGAACTACCCTCTTCTTCTGTTGTTTTCCTTTTCTGCTTTTTAATCTTCCCACCTCTGCCTCTGGTATCTTCTTGGTTTTTTGAGGTTTTTCCTTTTCCCCACTTATTTTCAATATGTTGTACCTCGTTGTATATCTGTGCCCCGGTCAATGGATTTGGAGCATGACGTGGTTCTTCTTGTCCATTAAACGCCTTCGTTTTCCTTCTGAACGGATGGTTGTATGGTAGATATCGTCTATGTCCAGCATAACTTTGCTTGGATGAGGCGGAAAGTCTAACACAGTGTGTATCTTTCCCACATACTGCACAACCTTTGAATCCACTATATGGGCAGCCACATAATGTACCAAGTGTAGGGTAATCATTTATCGTCCATAAAACATTGGCATGCAGATTAAAGTTTACTTTTTTGGAAGCATCATATGTATCAACCCCTTCCTCGAATAAGGTATGCAAATCATCAACCAACGGTTCTAAAAATACATCGATATCATTTCCTGGGTATCCCGATATTAATACCGAAAGCATGATAAACTTTCTTTTCATACACAACCACGGAGGAAGGTTGTATATGACAGATAAAACTGGCCATACACTGTGATGCCTATTTCCTGAGTTGACGTCAACCCCATCAGCCGATATTCCTAGCCGTAGATTTCTCGGATCTTTAGCAATTTCTGGGAATTTTCATCTATGGTACGCCATGCCTGTGAATCTGTGGGGTGACATAAAACACCATCTGTTATCCTCCTTGTTGCGTGCCATGTTAGATCTTCTGAAATACTTTCTAACTTAAAGAGGCGTTGCAGTCTTGGTATAATTGGAAAGTACCACATTACCTTTGCTGGAATGTTTTCGTACAATTTATGTGTCTTATTATCCACCTTCCATCTTGATGTCCCACAAGTTAGACCAACAGTCAACTCCTTGTTAACCTTCCAGTAAAGAATGAAGTTGTTGCTACATACATGTATCTTTTTGTATCCTGATCCCATCATTCTCACTAGTTTTTTGGCCTGATTAGTTTTTTCAACCATTTCGTTACCAGCAGGTAGCATCTTTTTTAACAATCCTAGTAATTTAGTAAAGAACTTATCAGAAACTCCATACTTACCCTTCAAGTTTAGTAGTTTAACTATTGCGGAAAACTTTGTGAAGTCAGGACATCCTTCGTAAAGTGGCTTCTCCGCGTCTAATGATAGTTGTTGAAACTTGGCAAGGTCATCCTCATCAAAATCTTCTTTTGTAGCATTAACCATTTCTACTATTGCTGGGCCATCTGTTGGAATTTCTAAACCAAAATCTATGTCGAAATCCGTGTCGTCAACAAACTCCTCTGTTATAGCATTAGCAGGTATTTGGGCAGTTGTTTCTTGCTCATCATTTTCTCCATGTTTATCCCATTTTGTGTAGCTTTGATCAATCCCGTGGTAGAATAAATGGAACTGTACATCCTCCACTTTCTGCTCTATGCGTTTTAAACATGAGATACATGGGCATCTCATCTTAAGCTGTTGTTTATTACCTCGTGGGTCGATGTTCCTCATCTTCTGCAAGTTGTGTTCTGCATACTTAATAAACGCTTCTACTCCAGCAATATATTGTTTCTTGGTCCTACTAGTTCTCATCCAAGACTTGTCCATGCTATTGTTGAGGTCAAATGGTAACGTATATATCCTACAAGTCACAAATTAAACCAATATAAGCATCAAATCATTTGTGCATAAGTAAACCAAGTATTTACCACTACTAGTACAAAAGTTACTACTGCTAGTGAAAGTTAGTACTGCTAGTATAAAGTTAAGACTGCTCAGAGATTAAGACTTATTTCATTTGTTGTTGCTTATACACTTTTGGTCAATATTTAAAAGTCAAATTCTTTTAATATGTAGGAGGCCACTCTACTTATGCAGTTTTCCTTGTCTTGGTACATTCATTTTGGGTCTGAATTGTGTACTTTTTTTCATCAATTTGTAAAAGTCAAACTCTTGTTTCATGCACATAAATGAGTACACCAACCTACCAATTAATGGCATTAACTTTTACTTCAATACATGGGTAAGATTTGCTTTAAATTTACAGCACTACACCCATTAATACACAAATTACTTCCACTAAAAATCTTAAATCTTCCCAAAATTCTAAAAAATGAGTTCAAAGTCAGGAATCATTCAAATTATTTCAGATGATTCAACCTCTTCTAATGAAATTTCTTCACCATGGTTTAGCTATTTTCCTAGTTGGTATTCAAGCTCATCTGCTGTCTCAAAGAAGAGTACAGCTCGTAGATGTTGCAAAAAGGTTTCAACCTCTATCAATCCTCCTGTTACTACTCAAGGTTTTTCAATCACTGGCAAAAGGATTCAAGTGCTAGGCCTTCCAACTAAGGAGACTTACGCAAAGATCACAACCAAAGGGAAAGGGAAATAGAAAAGGAGCATGGGCTAGCTTTTATGTTGCTTCAACCATTTCTAATGTCTTAAGTTCACTATGTATGTATTTATCTTTTGATGGTACTTTAACAACTTCTATTTAATGAAAATTTGCATCTATATATGTGTATGATTTTTCTATGTAATAAAATATGCTATTGTTGAGGTCAAATGGTAACGTATATATCCTACAAGTCACAAATTAAACCAATATAAGCATCAAATCATTTGTGTATAATTACAATGGATAGTGGGTATTGTAGTGGTACTCAAAATTCCCTTTGATCAGAAACATCAAGCACATACTAATTGGAATCTGTCTGGGCAGAATTTGCTATCTTTATAATTGTAAAAAAAACAATTTCGAGAATAATATAATTTCACCATTGCATCAAAAAAATAAATAAATAACGATTTCCTAATTATAAAAGTACCTAATTTAGATCTAAATGAACCTCCCTCCGTTGTTGATGGCCGGACCGGCGAGTGGTGGATGGTAACTGGTGGCTGTGATTGGTTACTGGTGAATGGTGGATGGTGACTGGTGGCTGTGACATGACTGGTGAATGGTGACTGGTGGCTGTGATTGGTTACTGGTGAATGGTGGATGGTGAGAAATGTGAGAAATTTGAAATTTGCTGAAAAAAATATGGGGGGCTTTAATTTTGAAATTTGCTGAAAAAAATATATATGGGGGGCTTTTTAAAAAAATATGGGGGGGGCTTTAATTTTGAAAGTTGCTGGAAAAAAAATGGGGGGCTTTTTAAAAATTTTGGGGAGGGAAATACCAAAAAGGAAGCCACAGGTATCGAACCTGTGACCTCCCCTTCACAACACCAACAACTCAACCATCTCCGCCCTTGGGTCTTTTTCGATTATACCTTCTTTTGTATTCGTCTTATAGACTATCTGTTTTATTAAAGAAAATTGTTACAAAATCCAAATATCTTCTATACAAAGTTAAACCTGGCAGTACTAATATTTACACTAGCAGTACTAACATTATTTCCTTTTTGCTTGTCTAAAGATCTTTCTCAGTAACTCTCTTGCCATTACTGAGTCTTCATCAGTAACTGTGAGCTTAGCATCTAACATAACAAATAAGCTAGCTGCCCTTAATGGATAATCTTTTTCTATCAGCATGTAGACATCCACTCCATTCATTGTTTGTAGATACATGGTGAACACCACATGTATCATACAGTCTCCATGTTGTACTCAACTCATGAGCTCGAAACTGCCATAAGATATCTTTTGGATCAGGTTCATACAACCTCTTCAATTCCACCCATAGCTCCTTGTCTTTGTCTTCTATAGGAACTGTAGATCTGAACCTTTCTTGAACCAGACTCCATAGCTTGTCCAAGTCTTCTCTATCAAAAATCTTTAGCATATCTTCAAAATACTTATAAACTTCTGAGTGTCCTCCTACCCTGATTATCTTCCAAGCTTTCCCAAATGTATCTGTGTGTATCTCCAAATCAATAATTGGATGTTTAGGTTGAATAGGATCAACATTCAATGAATCTAGGATTACAACCAACATATGCTGTTGAAGCCTTTCATCAGTTAATTCCTCTGCTGTTTCTTCTTCCTCAACTACTTGATCTTCTTTATCTTCTTCTGTCTTTTGCTTCTTTGAATCCTCTGCTGTAGGTACTTCTTCTTCACCAATCTTCTGTTTCTTTGAAGATTCAGACTCCAATATTATATCTGCTCTCTCTGTAGCTCTAGTTGGTTCTTCTGTTCCCATGGGAATAAATGTGTTCACTCTTCTGTAAACCCTTTCAAACTCACTCTTGATCTCCTCAAAACTTTTACCTTGGAAATGCTTCCTTTTGTATCCAGCCATGTTCTTCATGTAAATACACGTGGTGGTTCTTTGCTCAGCTTGACTAGGTGGTTTACTCCTCTTTTCTTTGGCTTTTTGTTCTGCAGCAGACTTTCTTCTTGAATTTATTAGTTCAGCAAGATGTCTTGACTTCTCTTCAATGGACAACACTTCATCTGCTCTGTGTTCACCAAGCCTTTCCTTTAAAACATCATTAGCAGCAATCATAGACTGAACTTGTTGAGCGTGATTAAACATTGCTTCAGATGCTTCATTTGCAAGTTTTTTTTTTATCAAGGAATTTTGCAATCTCAAATTGTGCTCTTTCATCTTCCTGTGCTTTACTAGCTACCTCTTCATCAAAACTAATCTGAGCAAGAACACTCTTCTTGTCCTTCTTTGGTGGCTCTTCTTCAATCATAATGCCCTTTCCTTTATCTGCCCTTTGCCTTCTATCATACACAGCCATAACTTGTTGATGAGCAGTACCAATATTTTCAGCATCCAAATTTTCTTCACCCATATCTTGCCTCCCCTGAAACTCAACATTCTCTTCAACCAAAGAAATATTGGGGTCTTGATCAATATCAGCTGTCTTCCTCCCCTGTTTGGAAGAATCATCCATGTTATCATCTAAATCATGGGGCATTTCCAGGTGTGTTGAAGTTGGTTGTGAGGCTGATTGAGAACCAGATGAACCTGTGGGTGTGTGATGGGACTCAACTGGGCTTGTTGATCCTTCACCCTGAATGTTTTGATTTTGAACCAACATTGTTTCAAAAAGTGGAACTACTATCCCATTAAACCCCCTAGAAGCCATGCTCATGTTACTGAAAAGTTGTGGAAACTTATTTTAGATAGACTTACATCTACTAAAATAAGTTACGTGATCGTTTATGGGCTCTAGGTTGTTACACCTTTGATCTAGGATTAACTATGAAAAGCATGATGATAATATTGACGGAATATTCTATGAAAGAAACAATACTATCACAACAAGGTTTTGCCAAACTTTCTCTTTGTTATTAAACTCAGCCCCAATACTACTTGATCATTAGTAATACGGTTACACTCTAACAGGGATCAATGATCCTTGAGGCTTAACAAAAATAAACAACATTAGACCCCATGTCTAATGTTCCCACACACACTCTTTCTTGGTGATTACATTTGAACACACTTGGTGTTTTAGTTCTAAGCACTCTTTTAGAGTCTTTGTAAATCACACTTTTATCTAAGGGGTATGATCTCCCTTTTATAGTACAAAGGAGATCATTACAAAGTTGATAAGACTTGTCTACTACTTGCTTGTGTATGTCAGTCAATAAGATACAACATGTATCTTTTACAATTTGTTGACTGAAAACATATCTAGATATTATCTATTTGATATACTTGACTCAAATACAAAATATCTTCTTCATCCTTATCCATCCAGCAGTAGTATGACTCACAGTAGCATCTGATACACTAGAAGACTTAACTGTGTAATCATCAGACTTTACACTAGAAGACTTAACTGTGTAACACTACCAGACTTAACTCTGTAACACTACAAGACTTAACTCTATAACACTACAAGACTTAATTTTTTCTGCTGGTAACTATTTCTGCTGGTAGAATTAATCATTTCAGCAACCAGAATTCATGTTTCATTCTTCTTGTTTTGTATCATCAAATCTATAGAAATATAATTCCCAACAATCTTCCCCTATTTGATGATGACAAAACAAACACATTCTTGTACGAATTTCCCTAGACGAAGTAGAGAAATTGAGATAATTAAATCTCACCATGAATGAAACCATACTGTCTTCCCCTTAATCTATGCTATCCACCACATCTCTTCCCCTTTTTGTTATCAACAAATAGAAAAAGTATACAAATATGATTTTTACAACTACAAACTAATACTAATCAATAGTAGTAAGAATCAATAACTTTCCCTTGTGGTGTTGCACAAATACAATAAATGGTTAAACACTTGAACATTTAAGCTTCCCCTGAAACCCATATGTTAACCATTCCTTGATTCTTCAAACCTGTAGGCTTTTATGATTGATGAAGAAAAACCAACCATTACTAACTTGTTGATGAAGCTGAATAAACCAACCTTGTGTCTTATGTCTTGTACTAAAACTGACTTCGAACGTATACCCAACTTTCTTGTATAGGGAGACTGCAATCTCATGACAATAAACTCATCTACTATGAGACACTGAGTACTACAACTTATCTCCTTTAAGTGTTTGTCATTTCGTAGTCACTTGAACGAACGAACAAGTTACCTTCTCAACAAAAAGTATGATAAAACACAACTTTGAAAAATTCAACCTCAACTTCAAATAAGCAACAAATGACCTTTTTCACCAATAATAAATTGATAAACAAGCCTTTTTATCTTTTAAGAACCAACTCTCTTCTGTGTGTGATTCTTCCCCTTTGTGTGTGTAAACCAAGAAAGAAAAACCAAAAATTCGACCATACCTCAACTGTTTCTGCAGCAGTTTTCAACGATGCATATCTTTCAACCTAAGGCTCAGATTGAAGATCCCTCCGGTGAGAATCTACCTTGATATACCAAGAACCTTCAACAAAAATTTTAGCCCGATCCAACGGTTAACGAAGGAGTTATAGCCTTTGCAAAACTGCTCTGCAGAAAGTTGCGAAAAATTAAGCAAAAACGAATTTTTCTTCTTTCTTTAGCTAAAACCTTTTCTTTTCCTAGATCCAGAGCCCCCCGCTCTGATACCAACTGTGGAAACTTATTTTAGAGCTACTTACATCTACTAAAACAAGTTACGTGATCGTTTATGGACTCTAGGTTGTTACACCTTTGATCTAGGATTAACTATGAAAAGCATGATGATAATATTGACGGAATATTCTATGAAAGAAACAATACTATCACAACAAGGTTTTGCCAAACTTTCTCTTTGTTATTAAACTCAGCCCCAATACTACTTGATCATTAGTAATACGGTTACACTCTAACAGGGATCAATGATCCTTGAGGCTTAACAAAAATAAACAACATTAGACCCCATGTCTAATGTTCCCACACACACTCTTTCTTGGTGATTACATTTGAACACACTTGGTGTTTTAGTTCTAAGCACTCTTTTAGAGTCTTTGTAAATCACTCTTTTATCTAAGGGGTATGATCTCCCTTTTATAGTACAAAGGAGATCATTACAAAGTTGATAAGACTTGTCTACTACTTGCTTGTGTATGTCAGTCAATAAGATACAACATGTATCTTTTATAATTTGTTGACTGAAAACATATCTAGATATTATCTATTTGATATACTTGACTCAAATACAAAATATCTTCTTCATCCTTATCCATCCAGCAGTAGTATGACTCACAGTAGCACCTGATACACTACAAGACTTAACTGTGTAATCATCAGACTTTACACTAGAAGACTTAACTGTGTAACACTACCAGACTTAACTTTGTAACACTACAAGACTTAACTTTGTAACACTACAAGACTTAACTTTGTAACACTACAAGACTTAACTTTGTAACACTACAAGACTTAACTCTGTAACACTACAAGACTTAACCATTTCTGCTGGTAGAATTAATCATTTCAGCAACCAGAATTCATGTTTCATTCTTCTTGTTTTGTATCATCAAATCTATAGAAATATAATTCCCAACAAAAGTTTTTAAGTAAGGCAAGAAGTTGGATAAACAATTTTATGAGATAGTAGCAAACTTTTCCTTAAATTCAAAACCGTTTGTATAAACCTTGGATACATTAAAAACTTGTATTTGTTATCCACATTTTTCACCATACCATCAAAAATTAATTTTGAAAAGTTAAATGTCCTGTTTGTTGCTAAACAAATGAGAGCAGTTGCAATATTGCTACTGAATTACTCCCATGAGGTTTTCTTTGGACTTAAACAATGAAGGATGGTATGTATGAAGAATCTCCATTGTGGGGTAAAACATCTTTTTTGAAAAGTCAGAATTTGAGAAGATGTGTCATACCCCATTCTGGAAAGGTGATGAAAAATTTCAGTATTAGGAAAAGAACTAATACCATTTTCATCTTCTAAATGGAGATGCCTCCTAACAGATGCCTCAGTAATAGTTATTGTTTTGCCATCAACTGTTGCAATTGACTCTTTGTCTCCATTCTCAAATGTATTGGTAGTAAGAGTCTGCCAAAACTGTTTGATTTGAGAGACATAGATAGTAGGATTGACTGTAAGAGCATACCTGATGTGGGTAGTGTTTAGAAAATCTACTATCTGGTGGAAGTCTTGACTCCATTCTAGTTTCTCCAAGAATGCAACCTGGTTATGTGTATCACAAAACTCTAAATTTGCCATGAAAATTGATTAAATGCTTGATTAGAGTGCTGGGTTATGATTGGACCGACTTCAATAAATTGTTTCTTTAGTTTGAAAAAATCGTATAAATTATATAAAGAAAGAGAATTATCCAATTTATGAAACCCTTAAGCGAAGTAATTGACAAAAATTACCCCAACGGCTATAAATAAACCACGGTTAAAACCCAGACAGTACTAACGGCTACCCAGCAGTACAAAGTTTTACGCTAGTAGTACAAACGTTTGCCTAGCAGTACAAACTTTGTGCAAAAACTTTTTCTCAGCAGTATGAACTCAATTTGCCCATAAACCCTCAGCATTCTTTTCACCACTTACCCTTATGCAAATTTTGGTTTGTTGACTTCCTTAAATCAAACATTCACAAGCAACCATAAACAATTAATTAAACATCAAATATTTCATTGATATTTTTTAAAAGCTACAACCATACATCTAATTATCCAACCTAAATACTAAACATACTAAAAACATAAAAACACCATCATCATAAACTGCTTCACTCCATTTCACACCAACTTGTTAGAACCAGAGCTCTCTTCCCTGCTTTCCTTCCACTTCTTCCTTTCCTCGAGTCGTTTAAAGATAATTTCAAGATCGCTAATCCTCTTTTCTAGATTATAAGGGTCTTCAAACAACCTATCTTGCTGCCCCCCCTGGTTTTGATGCACCACCACATTTTGCTGCTCCACCACATTTTGTTGCTGATCCTTTTCATTTTGCTGCAACACCTCACCTTAAGCCACCTCCGCACCCTGTTGCTCCTCCTCCTCCTTTTCATCTTGTTCCTCCTCCTCCACCTCATTTACTCCCAAAACCACATCCCAGTAAAAGTCTTGCCCATGCGGCCAGTTCAAAATTGTACTCCTCATCCACGTATCTACCTGCCTATATGACCCATATTCTGCAACGGGTTCATACCCGAAATGATGAAACATTCCGTCAAATAGCAAATAGTTGTTTAACACGAACTCGTACTCTTCTGCATTATTTTGAAAGTTACCATTATTTTCTGCCATTGTTGAAGTTTTCTTTCAATTGAAAGGGATATATGTGTTTGTGTGTGTTCTTTGGTATACAATCGATAGGTATAAATAGGCTGGAGAGGTAGATGAATGGTTCCCAAGACTTTAGGCGGGAAAAGGGACCAAAGGCGCGCGCCAAAAGTAAACTGTGAATTGAAGTTGTACGAAAAAGTCTCCAATTTCCTTTTACCAAGTATTGACTTTCCATGTACAATGAGTTGATGCAACAACTAGTTGTATCTCATGCTTTGTGAATAATAAACTTCCAAACTCAATATTTCCAACTAGTTGTTTGTGATGTTTGGGATGATTTGGGATGGGTTCATTATTATTGACTCGAGGGAATAAATATTTGACCGTGACTCGAAAGAAAATAGTAACTCATTTGTTGCGACTTGATATTCACTCGACTTGGACAAAATAAAAGAAAGAAATAAAAATAATTGTTAAATTAAAAGTTGTAGAGATATTTGTTATTAAATTTGGTTAATAACGAAGTAAGGAAATTAGAAGTGTACGTGAGACCATGGTTGTCAGGATCCCAATCCTGATCTTAGGATCTTATTATTTTACGATACTGCAAAGCAAAAACGATCATGATCTTATAAAGGATCTTTAAAAGCTTAAGATGTTATAGGATCCCGATCTTTACCATAGGATCTTAAGTAGGATCCCGATTTTGAAAACCTTGCGTGTGACATTTGGGATAAAAATGGAACACACGAGGGCTATTGGACTATTTGAAACATGCTACCCGTACACTAACATATTTGGATTTATTAGACTATTCGTTTGGTTATTGTTTGAGTTACGAATTGGTTTAGCGTTTTGGGTTTAGAGTTTAGGGTTTAGGTTTTAGGATTTATATAAATACTCGTTATATTATAAATAACTCGGGAAATTGATTTTCAATAAAGTCTTTTGACTAGGAAACGTTTGATAAATGAAAGGGTAATGGTGAAATGTTGTTATTTCCAAAGATTAATTTTGTCATAAGTCCAAACTTGTTTTAATTCATAAAATGAGTATACCTTGTACTAATAAATGGGATTATGGGAAAATACCGACGATTACCAATCAACTCATCTTATGTGATATGTTTGTTGTTAGTTATCTCTTTGACTTGTTTTCGTCATCTCGTCTCGACTCGAGTTATCGTCAGTACTCTTCTCGACTATTCGGTTATTCGTTTTTTTTGGAGTGACTACTCGTGAGTCCGTGTTCTCTACCGTTACACGAATGATGATACCAAACCCTTTTAAAAGGCTAAAATGAGATTATTTTTGGAAATGAGAATGATTAACTTTTGAAACCTCTTGCGCATTTTATTTTTTTGGTGAATATCGTGCCGAGTACGTTGCGTTAAATCGTTTGATACGATATTCATTTTCTTCAAATATTAATTACGGATAACCGATACCCACGGGGAAACCCGAAAAACCGATGGATAATATTAATCGGGTATCCGGTGGGATATGGGGCGGGTACGGGTATATTATAAACGGGTTCAGGCATGGGTACACTAAAACCCGCCCCGAACCCGAACTGTTGCCATCCCTAGTTAACGGCTATAGCCGGTTTTCACCGCCGCGTCAGCACCATTAGCTTTTTTTTTTCTTTTTTTTTACATCTCTTGCCACGTCATAGTTAAACTAAACCACCACTTCAATATTCAACCGGCAATTAATCCCTTTACCCGATCAATTGTAAACACACAATAATCAATAAACCCTAATCAAAACACACATTCTTCTGGAAAACACAAACACGCAAACAATGAATCCAAATAACAACAAAGGTATGTTTTTTAATGTTTTCACATATCAGTTGATGATTCATTGTACAATAATTAGTAACGGGCTTTTGATCTATAAATGGTGATGTTTGGGGTTGTTACCGATTCTAATGTAAAGTTGTGTGAATTTATTGTTGAATGTAAAGCTGTGTGAATTTTTAATTTATTCAAGTTTATGCTTTAACAGGTTCAAAGGCAAAAATCCCTAGGTCCAAATTCAAAATCATTTCCAACAAGGTATACTAAAGTTGTTATGTGTTTGTGGCTAAAGTTGTATACCTTTATACCATTAATTAATTTTTTTGAAACACATGGTATGTTGAACTATTAGGAGGTATGGGAAAACGCAGATTGGAAGAGAAAGATCCCTTTCTATTTCTCTAGCGATGAAGAATCTGGTGATGTGGTATGGTCCATTTAATAAGTGTTGTTTCGCTACTTTTATGACATTCTCTAGACTTAATGCATTATACTTGTTCACCTTGTAGGTAAATGAAAAAGCTGAATCCTCTCAAGCTACTCCCAAAACTCAATCCTCTCAAATACCAGTTGAAAAGGCACACAAAAAGAAATTTACTCAGGATATTGTCTTGGGACTGCCGTGTAAGAAGATGGTTTAGGGGTTTAGGATATCCATTAACAGCTTTTGTGTTTTGTAAATGGTATTTGGTACTTTAATATGGTAGTAGTGGTTTCTGACATTTAATTTGGTTAAATGTAATTATTAATGGTACAATAACTGGTAATTAGTAGTTTAACTGTATTTATTTTATAACTATAATGATAGTATTTTGGTTTGTTAAATGGTAGCAATTTGTGTTCTTGATGTGATGATTGCCTTAGTTAGATTTAATGGTAGCAGTTTCTGTTGTTGATTTAATGATTGCACATATTTATTTAATGGTAGCAGTTTGTGTTCTTAATTTCATGTTGGTTTAATTATGATTTAATGGTAGCAGTTTGTGTTAAATAGTATCAGTTTGTGTTCATGATCTTGGTGTAATTGTGTAAATTTGAGTTCTTGATTCGATATGCAGTTTTTGTTCATGATCTTGGTTCTAGATCTTGGTTGATGATTTGCGATTAAGATAATGATATATAACATTTGGAGCCAAAATTTTGATTTTTTCAAGTTTATGCTTTATTTAAGAGGTTCAAATTAAGGCAAAACTTTTAAATAATTCAATTGTTATTTTGAAATTAGAATTTGGAGCCAAAATTTTCTTCTAAAATTTTAAAATCACCTAATTTCAAGCAGTTACCAAGAATAAGGTACGATTCATATTCTTCCTGTACCCTCTTTTCTCTCCTAAAAAAAGACTGCAAAGAAAACACACAAATCAAATCTTCTATCACTATTACTCTCCAAGCCAGAATCATTATCTTTTACCCATTGTTGCTCAAGAGTCATGGAAATTCAACCCATTGTTGATAATCATCTTTTGCTTCCTGCTGATAATGAACATGATGATAACAACTTAGAATATGAATTCGAAAAGTATTCTGATGATGAAGATCTAGATGCGCCTGGAACCAACCAATCAGATCGGATACTAGCTAAGAGAGGCATAACCAGGCTCTTTAAGTTTCGCATGAAATATGGCAACCCTGGTGGAATAAAGCTCAAGGTAACCTTCGATGCATTGAATAGGGTATCAAGGTAACACAGAGCACTGTTTTCGAGTTTTTTAGGAGATCTGGTTCGTGAGGACATAGGTTTGAAGATTCTTTCCTGGAGGAAGGTGAATAAAGAATCAAGAGATAAACTATGGGCTGAAATCACGATACATGTATACTATTTTTTAACCCAGTACTACATAAGTTTATTTATGCAGTTACATTATGTGCAACTAATTAACAACAGTGTGTTAATCTTTGCAGCGATATTTTGATGTTGACGTGACATTCAGAAAATTGGTAATGACTTGTCTTGGTAAACTGCTAAGGAATTTCATAATGAAGCTCAGAGAAAAATACATTTTGCCCAACATAAATACACCTTCCAAATTGAATAAAGTCCCGGCCAAGTATAGTGCATTTGTTAAATCAGAAAACTGGGGTCGGGTTTGTAAACCACACGACCACCGATTCATACAAGGTTTTAATTAGTCATCTTTATTTAAGTCTATATGTCATTTCATAATTTTCAGTTTGCAGCATTACCGCATGTACACACCTTATGATTTTGTGTTTTTACAAGATATCTGATAAAGGTAAAATATCGCGTTCCAAAAATATTTATCAGCATAAAATGGGTCGAGGTGGATATGTTTATGTGAAAGAGAAAATGGTAAGATTACATGTATATGCATCATCATATTTTCGTTTCCCTTGTTTTAACTTTACATGTGTATGCATTTGATGTTTATTATATCGAAAATAAAGAGATTGAAGTAGATGAAGAACCCCCGCGTGGTATAATGTGGTTGAAAGGAAGGGTAAACAAAGACGGCGAATTTCCAGATGATGAGATTAGATCAGTGGGAGATAAACTTGTAAGTTTGACTGCAAATTCTATTATTATGCTTATATACCAGCAGCATTAACTGTGTACTAGCAGTAGTAACTTGTATACCAGCAGTATTAACTGCGTACTAACAGCAGTAACTGTGTACTAGCAGTAGTAAACACTAGGCATATTTTTCATTGAAGTTCATGAGCAGCACTAACTCCAGCTGAGCAGCATTGACACAAATATGAGCAGCAGTTACTCTAACAGCATCAAGAAGACTTTTAATCCCAACATTTCCTATATTTTTTGTGTAGAAAGAAGATGATGACCAGATCAAGAAATTGTACAATGAGATGACAGAAACAAAGAGAATGCTTACTCAACTGATGGCACAGTTGAGTCAACAAGGGGTGCATTTAAATTTGTCATCTCAATTGCCAGTAGCCTCAGATGTAAGCCAACAAGGGTCTACAGATTTCCAATCGCAAGGAAATGTGTCTCCAACACAAGGAGTACCAACAGTATGTATTTCAACATGTTTCTTGTTATTCTTTTGTTTAAATAATGTAACATGTTTTATATATACATATAGGAACCTGCTAAAACTGTCGGACTTAAGAAAAAGCCAAAGTCACGACAAAACGGGTCTCCAGATTCCCAATCGGAACAAAATGTATCTCCAACACAAGCACTGCCAACAGCATGTATTTCAACATGTTTCCTGTTATTCTTTTGTTTAAATAATTTCTGATATATACATGCAAAAATTCTTTTTTTTTTAGCCATTTAAGTGCAAACTGTGGCACTTAAAGAAATCAAATATCGTTGCTTTGGGTACATACATGTGTTTTTTCAACCTACATATATATAATTCTTCATATATAATTCAATGTTTGATACAAGCGTCTTTTGTTACTACAGGTTACACCACCAACTACGATGCAAAAGATTAGTGACAACAAATGTAGACCAACAGCACCATCGAAGAGCAAAAGTTATGTCTCTATTGAAGCCCTAAAGCAAGCTAGGCCGGCGAAGAGTCAAAAGTCTTTAAATTATGGTACTTGAGAATTTGATTATGTACGACATTACAATTGTATATTCGGTTCAGTTATATACATTCGAGTTTAATTCAATTTGAAATTTCTTTTTGTTTTTAATTCTGTTTATATATATATATATATATATATATATATATATATATATATATATATATATATATATATATATATATATATACTCATTCCAGCAGCACTAGCATACTACTAGCAGTAGTAACTCTGCTTCAGCAGGACTAACTTAGTACTAGCAGTAGCAACTCTGCTCCAACAGTACTAACTTAGTAATAGCAGTAGTAACCCTGTGACTAAAAGATGCACTCACATAATATGGTCACGCTTATCAACATTATTGGTCACTCTTTGTTTAATCCGATGTGTGACTAAATATTACAAAATGCCACACAAAATAAAAATTCGTGTGACCATTGGATGAACAATAGTCACGCAAAATACACATTTCTTCACTTTAAACAGCATATGGTCACACTTATTAACACTTTTTGCTTAATTGTATGTGACTGAATACCAAAAACAAACATGCTTTGTGTGACTAAATATTACAAAATGCCACACAAACTAAAAATTCATGTGACCATTGGATGAACAATAGTCACGAAAAATACACATTTCTTCACTTTAAACAGCATATGGTCACACTTATTAACACTTTTGGCCACTTTTAGCTTAATTGTATGTGACTAAATACCAAAAAAAAAACATGCTTTGTGTGACTAAATACTACAAAAGGCCACACAAACATAAAATTCAAATGGCCATTGGATGAACAATAGTCACAAAAATACACATTTCTTCACTTTAAACATCATATGGTCACACTTATTAACACTTTTGGCCACTTTTTGCTTAATTGTATGTGACTAAATACCCAAAACAAACATGCTTTGTGTGACTAAATATTACAAAAGGCCACACAAACATAAAATTCAAGTGGCCATTGGATGATCGATAGTCACACAAAATACAAATTTCTTCACTTTAAACAGCATATGGTCACAGTTATTAACACTTTTGGCCACTTTTTGCTTAATTGTATGTGACTAAATACCAAAACAAACATGCTTTGTATGACTAAATATTACAAAAGGCCAAACAAACATAAAATTCAAGTGGCCATTGGATGAACAATAGTCACATAAAATACACATTTCTTCACTTTAAACAGAATATGGTCACACTTATTAACACTTTTGGCCACTTTCTGCTTTTTTGTAGGTGACTAAATACCCAAAACAAACATGGTTTGTGTGACTAAATATTACAAAAGGCCACACAAACATAAAATTCAAGTGGCCATTGGATGATTAATAGTCACACAAAATACACATTTCTTCACTTTAAACAGCATATGGTCACACTTATTAACACTTTTGGCCAGTGTTTTTTAAATTGTATGTGACTAACTCCAAAAAAGCAACACACGTTGTGTGACTAAATCATCACAGACGTCACATTTATTATATATTCATGTGGGACGGGAAATAGTCACACAAAATAGACATTTACTTGAATAAATCATCTCAAATGTCACATATATTATATATTTATGTGGCCAAAGGACGAACAATAGTTACTCTCAAAAAACATTTGTGTTACTATAAAGTGTTTACGGTCACACAAAAATGATTAATCCAACAAAACTTGTGCCTAATTTGTCACACATATTCGGGTTTTGGTCACTCTTTTTCAATGAAAACGGCCACAAACTAAACAATGTGACCATATGCCACCTATGGTGGCGCGACCTTTGGTGACACACACCAAAAAAAACGTGTGTGACTATATGCATATCGTCACACATTTTTGGTGTGACAAAATCGCATATCTGTACCAGTGGTATACGTTTATCTTAAAATACGTCTCGCAAAAATAATAAAGTCTATAAAAGACAACGTGTCATAGTTTTCGTGGATTATTAAATTTCAAAACATATCAAAAGCTTAGCATCAACGTTTCGTGTGATGTGGTAAGAAAACGTAGACTCGACATACAACTCACGCCAAAGGGAAATAAACATCGACATAGTCGAGAGAATACTGACAAAAAGTCAAACCAAAGAAACAAATCTTGAAGTTAACGACAATTAAACACCTCAAATAAAATAAATTAGTTTGTACGTTTCGGTATTTACCCCGACATCCCAATTAATTTGTATAAAACATAAGTGTCCTATAAATAGAAATAAGTTTAACTAATAAAAATCAGTTTTCTCAAGTCGTTGTGACTTTAGTTAACCAAGTTTGAAATTTCAATATCTTATAAATTTTTAGTTTCGTTATCATTCGCGTAATTATTAGTTTCGGGTTTATTGAATATTTTGTGTCCCGTCCGAGTCTAATATATTAAATTCTTTTCGAGTTTAATATATCACATTGTCTCAAGTCTCAAAATGTCCAATGAATCCGGTATCTAATATCGTAAATCCGATAACGATTCATAATTGTCCAATGTCCAATTATAATAGTCAAATCCAAATATTTATTCTGTTATGTATATGTATCCTCCAAATTCAAATCACAATTCCTAGTTACCCGAAACGTACCAATCGTCACAAAGTTAAAGTCAATATCTCGTTAGCAAAATATATTTTGACATAACAAATAATAAACAAACACACCATATTTTAAATGCTTTGGGCTTATGAGTCCAAGACTACTAACATAACCCAAATCCAATATATTTCCCCAAAAGGGCTTCGGCCCATTTGTAGTCCAAACAAACGCACCCTAATACAGCCAAAACGACAAACTAACACACCCGGTTGCGTTGTCGAACCATAAGCATTTCAAACCATTACAAGTAAACCACGACTAATCCTCCCTATACGTGTCTTATAACAAATCCTAAATCAAACAATGTCACCAAACGGCTATATCACTAACTAAAACGCAAGTCCAAAATCAAGGTGCCCAACACCAATGAAGTAAGCAAATCCTACACATTATTTAAATCCCGTGTTCAAACCGCGACGCAACTAAACAAACGAGCACACTCTTATGGTTTTGACCAAAACATAATGCAATAACTATACCTCCTTGGTGTCTACTGCTATGCCGAGACCAACCCTATATAGGTTCCTAACCAGTTCGACATATTAGAATATCAACACCCTAAGTGGGTTCCTCGTTTACTGACAACAACAACAATGAACAACAACTCGACCAAGAATTCAAATCAAGGTCCGATAATAGATTAAGCCATAATAACTTAAGCCGAGTAGGCATAAGCTCGAAACAGTTAAACACCCTTGTGTTTCTTTTGTTGCACCGAGAACCAAAACATGACTCACAAACCAAATAAGCCATAATAACTTATTGAAAGATCCAGGCTACTACTTATCACAATAAGCTCAAACAATCCGAATCCAAACTAAGACCCATCAGGTTTGACCCGACCCGTGAACAACCTAAACACCATTTTAGTCAAACCTTACCACAAACATAGGTTTTATACCACACGAAATTATTTCCAAAACACGTTTAAATCTGGTTTTTAATCACGAAAACTAATAACCTCGGTTTAATTTGTTTTTAAATCCACGAAAACAATAACACAACAATCGGTTTCATCTAAAATAATGAATAAAAAATGGCTTTTCTCGGTTTACCAAGTCGAGAAAAAAGAGGAGAGCAAGATGGCGGTGGTGGCATGGTGACAGCCGTGGTGGCTGTGTGGCATCCTCGAACTAAAAACCAACAAAACACTCGATCTAAAGCACCTTCAAATCTCATGGATTTGATGGCATTGTGGCGGTGGAAAGGTGTTCTTGAAGCGCGTGATGTCACAGAAGAAGGTGAGATAGTCATGGGGTAAAGGTGGATGGTGGTGGTGTAACATTAGAGGTGGCGATGTGGGGTGGCCAGAGGTGGTGGAGGGGGGGTTGGTGGCTGGATGAAGAGAGGAGTATATATAACCCTAAAATGTTGTAAATGGATTTATATAGGATAGGTTTAGGTTTAGAAAATACCCTAGGGACCAAATCTGTCACAATTAAAGTCTAGGGGCGGCGGTGGAACTTTTACTGCAGGGACCATAGTTGTAGTTTTTGCAATCTTTCACGAAATCAAGTCCGGGGCTCGTTTAGACTAGTAAACGATAGATTCAAGACACGGGAATTACACCATTGCGCTCAGAATAATTTTTCCAATAAAAATGACTATTCATACACCTCGTTTCTCACAAATAATAAGATAATCATATCAAATCGTCGGTTGTGCCAGTACGCGTTGTGTACAAATTTCACGTTTCGTGAGATAACTTCACGTTCTTAAATCAAATAAGTTCAGAAGGATTCGTATATGAAGAACAGAGATAATTCCTTATGAAAATATATCCGGAAAATTATGGGGTATTACAACTAGATTATTAACTAATTTACGTTAAAATATTGTTCTCTTAAGGTGCATGTTAACCATGTACACCCAAAACTAAACACAAGCAATTTGGAGTTTTGAAAAAGTCATGCTAAAATCCTAATATTGTTTAGTTAGTGGCCTAAGTGTTCTCTAATTCAAATTAGAAATGACTTGTTCTATGGGATGATCTCTAACCTTTTTGACACTCTTAAGATAGCCTTCTTTCGAGACATTAATTTCTAATGTTGGTGACATATTATGATCTTGAACTACTTGTTCTTTGATCAAATCATCTTCTACCAAAAGGAGATGATATAGGCTCGGACAAATTTTTATCAAAGGTTACATTGAAAGATTCCTTAATCCTCATTGTTTCTTTGTTAAGCACTATGTATGCTTATGTTGAAAATCAGACCTTGATAGATCTTTGAGCGCTCGTGGATCGTTAGTTATGTCTATGTAATCACAAACACACTAATAGAAAATCTCTATTACTTGTATTCTAAAGCGGAAATCAAACACAAGTATAAACACAAATAACTAAGAACGGTTTGATCCTCTATGGATCTTTGATTAATACTAAAACTTGTTTTTTTAAAACTCGTACATCATACATAATAATGTGTTCCTTTTATAGATAAGGAACCCAAAACCGTTTCACAAGAAACGTATATTCTAAAAACTAATAGAAGATATGCATTATAATTTCCTAATAAAACTCATGCATATCCTAACTAATAACAAAATACGCGGAAACACATCTTCAGCAGAAACATAATACGCGGAATCTCTACTTCCGCAGAAACACTTCTTCAGCAGATTCCACTCTTCAGCAGAATCCATCAGCAGTATTCTTTCAGCAGAATTCTTACTTAGCAGAATTCCCAACAATCCTCCCCTAATCTTGAATTTGACATGGTTAAGTTCAAGATTCTTGATAGATCTTTAACACTTCAGAAAAAGAGGATTGAATTCGAACATCAGCAGCAAAGAATCAAATGAACCATATCTCTATGAACGGCAAAACTTTAAACTTCAGGTCTTTGCAGCAACAAATGACAAAGTGTACATCAAAACATTTAAGTTTCATACTATTCTCATCACTTCCAGGTGTGTTAACTCCTGTGAGAGGTGAATCATTGAAAATAATGGATTTGATGTCTCTTTACCAATAGCCATTACTACTGGAGTAGCCAAATGTTTCAGTTCGAAAACTATGGTACACTGATAACCATATGATTTGTAGCAAATCATCAGCTATAAACGGATTTGAGATGTCTTTACCTGTAGCCGTTTGCTCAGGACTAGCCAATGCTTGGTTTCAACTGAACCTTGGTGAATTGAATACCAAATATGGATACCAAATGTCTTTACCACAAACCATACTTTTGTGGACTAGCCAATTCTTTGGATCCCATAAAGGGTTACATCCATGGTGAATTGATGACCATTTCAACTCTCAGGAATGAACCATGGGTGAGTTGAAGTACCCTATAGCTTTGAGCAAGCTATTACAGCTATCAACAGATTTGATGTGTCTTTACCAAAGTTGTACCCTTTGGACTAGCCAACTCTTTGATGGACACAAGTCACATCTGGTGAGTTGATAACCATCAACAGAGTGATAGACAACAAACCTGCATAAAAGTTATTACAAATATACAAGAGTTTATTATTATTATTATTATTATTATTATTTTTTTTTATTATTTTTTTTATTATTTATTTTATTTTATTTATTTGTTTATTTTTTTTAACTAAGAAATAAATGAAATAAAACACACAACAAGGATACAAGATACCAGAATCAAGTAGAAGCATTGTGTTGCAGAAGCTTGGACTTGATTAACCCAATCAATTGTTCAGCATTAGTCATATCATTTGCCACTGGATTAGAAGGAACTTCCAACTTCCTTCTTAGCATTCGTTTCATCAGCTTAATGGACAAAGGATAATGCTGATCAGAAAACATACACACCCTAATCCAAGACATTGTCTCAACAACATGCACATTTGGGATAGTGTAAAATCTCCAAGTATCAACCTTCCACTGATGTGAATTCTTCCAAATTGAGTAGCCTATTCCATTTGGAGATTGAGAATCAAAAAGAACTTGAAGATCTCCCAGTAAGTACAAACCAGCACCCTATGGTGTATGAGTGGCATAATACTCTGTGACAAGTCGATGGAGAATAATCAAATCTTGCTTATCCACCAAGTGAAGTATTTCTTGTAAGAAAGTAAACTGCCTATAGGAATTATCAATCCTATATATGGTGTTAAGCTGTCCATCAGTCAATGTCCATTGTACCAAAACACTATAAGAACCCTCAGGAAAAGTTTCAAAAGAACCCACTTTGATAAATGTTGTATCAGCAGCGTGTAGGTCCACATGCTTAGAAGAACTACCTTTATGAGACTTATGAACTCCAGAGGTCTGCTTCCTAGCTAATCTTACTGATCTCCTGATGGCAATGTGTCTTCTGTGAGACATCCTTTTCTTCCTCCTACCAGGTATATAAATTCCCATAGAGGGAGAAGAAGGAGAAGTAACCTTCTCAGATGCACCAGAGGCATCTTCAGTAGAAACAGGAATTGTAGGAACAGAAGAAATTGGAACAGAACCACCTTCTTCAAACAATTTTTCTAACTCATCTCTGGCCTGTCTAGACTTAGCAGCTTCTTGTTCAGCTCTCCTAACCATATCTGCATTATAGTTGGAAAGATGTGATCCTTCTTGTTCAGCAGATGCAGAAGAAGGAATGGTATCAGGCTCAATAGATGTGTCAGCAGCAATGGGTGCAGCTTCAGGAGAAACAAGAATAGAAGGATTATCAGCTCTCATTGTGGATTGTCTCTCAGTTGTTTCATCAGTGGAAATGGAAGGTGCAACAATAGGTTCAGCAGATTGTATCCCTTCAGGAGTTGTCTCAGTAGAAACAGCATGAGTGCTCATCTGTTCTCTATCACCAGTAAATGAAGTCAGAATCTCAACAGTCCTGAGTCTTTTAGCTTCTGGAGCATTCATACTTGCAGCATTCCTCTTCAATTGATTAGAAGCTGGTTTAATACTCTTCATAATCGTATTATATAGACTTGTCAATTCAGACTCAGGTAAAGCCCAGACTTGCTTCTTGGTCAAACCATAGGTATAGATAGAAGTATATTGGTTATAGACCACATTTCGCATATAAGTCTTCATTTGGGCCTCAGTCTGTAGTTTCTCTCTCTTAGCTTTGGCCTTCTGTGCAACAATAGCCTTTCTCTTTTCAGCTGCAGCTTTCTTCTTTTGTTGACCAATAGCCATCATTTGTGCAGGAAAGTTCTCACTTTTAAAATCAGCTCCCAAAATACTTTGAGCAAGAGTAGGATTTGAAGTAGCTTGTAAAGTGTAAGAATCCCACTGCTCATCAGTAAAATGAACTGATTGTTCATCCAGTTCTCTTTGTCTTTCAGGAGGCAAATTTGAAGTAAACTGATCTGCAAGCTTTTGTGCCAATGCCTGACTTTTCATCAGATCTTCATAATCTTTCCGCAGTCTTGCTTACTCAATCCTTTCTTTGTCAGTCACAAGGTCAGGACCAAGATCTTCCTCATCCAACACTCCTTTCCTCTTGGCAGGCTCATCAGAAGAATCATCATGAGAAATATCAACAATTGGAACTGTGTCAATATCCTCAGTAGGAACATCAGAAGAAGCATCAATATTAGAAACATGTTGAGAAGTATCTTCAACATGTGTAGGAGAGACAACAGCATCAGGATCCAGGACAAAAGTTCTCCCAGCAACAAATATTACAGAAGGAACGTCTGAAGGTGTAACACTAGTTTGTGCTGGAATTGAAGATGAATAGCCAACATTAGAAGCAACATCAACCATTTCTTCATCAGCCTTAAAATGATCACCATCAACTGTATCTTGAACAACATCCACACTTGGCACCTTAGAAGTCTCAGTGGAATCCTTGCGCAAATACTGTCTTCTCTTCTTTCTATAGAACTTGAGAGGCTCTTTTGAGTGTGATGATTCAGCAGCTTTGGGTGAAGAAGCATGAGTCTGCTGAGCAGCTTCAGCCAATAACTCAAGATGATCCAATTGTATATCCTCCTGCTCTTCATCAGAGGCAAACACAAACTTCCTTTTCTTTGTCTGCCCAAGTTGATCTTCTAACTCCTGAACCCTCCTTTTCAACACCACAATCTCACCACCAAGTGAGGATTTGGTATCTGCAAGCTCCTTCTTTAACTTGTGAACAGCTTGAACATTCCTGTTGAGCAAATCATATACAGTAGTAAGAGTAATAGGGTCCTCAGCTCCACCAGCAGATTGCTCAGTGGAAATGGGAGCTTCATTGGGCCTTTCAGTAGAAACATGTATATGCTCAAAAATAGGAGAGCTTTCATCAATTGGCTCTCTAACAGGACTAGGTGTGGACAGTCTAGAATTCTCAGGTTCAAGAGGTGAAGGTACTTGGGTACCAAGAGACTGAATTGTCTCCTCAACCTCAGGAACAAGCTCATCAGGAGCAACATGAGTTGGTGTTGGACTAGGACTAGGTGAAACAGGTAAAGGTGAAGGTGTAGGTTGGTCAGGAGAAACATTGGATGCTTCAGCAGTCATGGAAGGGCCCTCATCAATGGCAACTGATGTATTACCATCAGCAGCAACACTAGAAGATGATGGATTACCATCATCAGCAGCATTTGGAGAGGGTGGAGCACCAACAGCATTACCCTCACCAGCATCATCATTGCCATGTGGCAACATAGCTGGTAGCAGAGGGTGATGTGTCCCAACATAATGAGTTTTCATAGAAGCAAACAATTTAGCACTAAGAGCTCCTATGGGACAATAGACTCTGTCTTGGGTTGCTATGCCTAAAATCATTTGAAGAAACCTAGGGTACATTAGAAACTTATGCTTTTTCTTTTGAATATTTTCAACCATATTATCAAAAACAAACTTAGAAAAATTATAAGTCAAACCCTGTGAAAGACATACAATACCACAACCCAATTGGGTAGAGAATTGATCCCACCCTCCAGACTTGTTGCTGATACACTGAAGTAATGTGTGCACCAAAAACCTCCACATGGGGCAAAACTTATTCTTGTGCCACATATCTGTGTCAGTACTTTGATAACCAGCAGCTCTCAACCCAGTAAGTATCTCTACAGTGTTGGTGTGATAGACACCACCTTCATCATCCAATTGCAATCTTGCCCTAATCAAAGCCTCAGTCACCACATACTCTGCTCCATCAATCGTAGCTACTATCTCTGTGTCAGAACGTTTGGCAGTAGATGCCCAAAATTGTCTAACCAATGATTCATGTATCACATTTGGAGAATGTGTTAGTGCATAATGAATCTTGGAATGGTTCAAGAAATCCACCATGGGTTCATACAGTTCATGTCCCTTTGCTTTTCCCAGAAAAGCAACTTTGTTGTGATCCTTCTTCAATTGTAGTGCCTCCATTGAAGAAATTGTGAGAAATCGGTTATGAATCAAGTGAATGGTAAATAGGTTTAAATTGGTTGAAGAGGGAATCAGTTGATTTTGGGCAAAGATTATACGAAGTAGGTTATAAATAGAAGTTACCCAATCATGGTCAAAAATATCGGAACTAATCGTTGACCTGATCTGACGTGTAAAGTAACTCCATCCTTCGAAATTAACGCTTCAGCCGAAATGACGGTCAATCTGCTGATGGAAAGTCAATCAGCAGAATCAACTCAAGTGTAAAAATATCTTCAGTAAATATCTTGAGTTTTACTGTGCCACCCAACTCGCATTAATTACCATCAACCCTTGACTTCGCCTATAAAATAACCCCAAATCACAATTCACACATATCAATTACCCCCAAATTAACATCAAACCCTAATTTCTCAATATTACCATAAGTAGCCACAACAAACATGTCTTCCAAACCAGAAATAATCAATCTAACCTCCTCCTCCTCATCATCATCATCATCCAGTGATGGTTGGAGCACTTACTTTCCACCCGGTGCTCAACCATGGACACTCCGATTAACCAAAAAAGCAAGTGAGAAGAAACATGATATGGGGGAACCAAGCAAAGCCACCATTTCTGTTGAGTCTGATTCTTCTGCGGATTCACGTCCCTTGTTCCCCTACCCAGTAACACAATGAAAGTACGTCTCTCCTTTTCTTTGTACCTCTGATGAGGAATCTTCTGAGAATGAAGATGAAGATCCAACATTTATCCCTCCTTCCACACCAGAGAGATCCCAACCAAGGCCACGGAATTCTAACCTTTCACTTCCAAAATCACGAGAAGTGGTGATTGGTCTTCCTGCTCCAGGATCTGGTTCTACATACCATGGAAGCAGTAGTAAGGGCAAGGGAAAAGGGAAGGTGGACTAGAAGGTGATGTGATGTTGCCAGGGACCAAAGACATAAAACTAGGTTCTTGAGCACCATCATCGTTTTCATCAATCCATCCTTTCCATTTTCATCTTCAGCTTCTTCATCGTACTGGTCATGCATATCCACCAGCTTTTGTAATAGATGATAGGAGCTATAATATGTTTGGTAGATTTTGTATAGGGATGGTCTTGTATTTCATTTGATGTTGATTGTAAGCTGTAAATTGTTTCTTGAATGAATGAACAAGACTTCTTTTATATCTCATTGAGTAGCACTTTTACATTACTTCAGTATTTCTTTTCAGTAGAAATAATGATCTTCACTTGTACCAGTGATTATGACTTGTGCTTCTCTTCAGTAGAAACAGACTTTAAGCTTTCATGACCATGTTCCCAATTAACCAAACTTGTGAACTTCAACATAAAATCAGCAACTGCACATATAGGCATTTCTGCAAAACAGACACAAAGTAGCAAACAAACCAAACCAAACCACACAAAACTTAAAGAACATTAGCTGATTAGTGTTAGCAAACAAAAACATAAACAATAATCTACAAACTGTACAAGTTTTACAACTACAATCCTCCCCTGAGGCATATGCCTCCCCTGAGGCTTATGCCTCCCCTCAAACTTTGCAGTTAAGGGTTAAGCATCCCAATGTGGACAACTAAGTGTTGAAACCTAGGTCCATCAAAGGCTTTAGTCAATAAATCTGCCACATTATCATCTGTATGAATCTTAATCACCTTTATCAAATGTTTTTCATATGCATCTCTTATAAAATGGTGCCTGATCTCAATATGCTTAGTTCTATTATAAAAAACTGGATTTTTAACTATGC
This sequence comes from Artemisia tridentata subsp. tridentata, assembly GCA_021014915.2. Classification (NCBI taxonomy): domain Eukaryota; kingdom Viridiplantae; phylum Streptophyta; class Magnoliopsida; order Asterales; family Asteraceae; genus Artemisia; species Artemisia tridentata. The sequence continues at coordinate 55,667,045 of CP139501.1, read as the reverse complement.
ATATGGTACTTTGATTATCAATAAAGATTGTGGTGTTCATGAAATTAAACCCATAATCTAGCAATTGATTTTGTATCCAAAGAACCTGACCACAACAATTGGCAGCAGCAACATACTCTGCTTCAGTAGATGAGGTAGCAACAATAGTTTGTTTCTTGCATTGCCAAGAAATCAATCTTTTTCCAAGAAATTGGCAACCTCCAGTTGTGGATCTCCTATCCAGATTTGCACCAGCATAATCACTATCACTATATGCTTCCAACTTAAAAGGAGACTCTTTTGGGTACCAAAGACCTAAGTTGGGTTGGCCTTTGAGGTACTTGAAGATCTTTTTGACTACATTCAAATGGGAAGTAAGTGGAGTGACCTGATGTCTAGAACAAGCACTCACAGCAAATGTAATGTCAGGCCTTGAAGCTGTCAAATACATCAATGAACCAATCATGGATCTGTATAGGTGAACATTCACAGCAGGATCTGGTTCAAGATTGTTCTTTGGTTTTGGAGCTTCATAAGGTGTAGTGGCATTTCTGACATTGTCCATATCAAACTTCTTCAAAATGTCTCTCACATATTTGTCCTGACTGATAAATATACCATCAGGTTTCTGCTTAACTTGTAGACCCAAAAAGAAAGTAAGCTCCCCCATAGCACTCATCTGAAACTCTCCCTTCATCAATTCCTCAAACTCCCTGCACCAAGCTTCTTTAGTGGAGCCAAAGATTATGTCATCCACATAGACTTGCACAAGAATGATGTCTTTGGAATTCTTCTTTATGAAGAGTGTTTTGTCAATGGCACCTCTTCTGTAACCATGCTTCAGCAGAAATGCAGAAAGCCTAGCATACCAAGCTCTTGGTGCCTGATGTAGTCCATAGAGAGCTTTTACAACCTTGTAAACATGCTTTGGATTATCTGGGTCTTCAAAACCTTTGGGTTGAGTGACATATACCTCCTCTTCAATTTCACCATAAAGAAAAGTACCTTTCACATCCATCTGAAATACCATGAAACCCATATAAGATGCATAGGCCAAGAAGATTCTAATGGCCTCAACTCTTGCTACAGGAGCAAAGACTTCATCATAATCAACTCCTTCCTCTTGTCTGAACCCCTGAGCCACCAATCTTGCTTTGTTTTTTACCACAATTCCCCTTGCATCTCTTTTATTCTTCAAAATCCATTTCGTCCCAATTGCAATCTTCCCTTCAGGTAGTGGTACCAGTATCCAAACCTGCTGATTCTTGAATTGTTGCATCTCATCTTGCATTGCTTCAATCCAGCTCGAGTCTTCAAGAGCTTGAGAAACACTGGTTGGTTCCACTTGAGAAAGAAAATAAGCAAACAGACAATGCTTAAAGTCTGTGTGATTGTCCCTTTGTTGATTTGAGACATAGGAAAGAAAAGCAACTTGGCCATACTTAGAACTTTTCACAGTACTTCTAGTTCTAACAGGTGCTTGAGGATCACCAAGAATATTGGATTGAGGATGAGCAATGTTGATCCTTTTTGTAGCAGTGGGGTTGACATCAATTGTGGTGTCAAGATTGTTCACAATTGGTCCAAAATCACTGTCATAGGAAGATGAGGTGAAGATGCCAGCTTTGGGTTGGTGATTTCCAAGGTCTGAAGGACTTGGAAATCGTGTATATGGCTCTTCAAAGTCTGTGGACACACTAGTAGAAATGGGAGTATTTGTAGTAGAACTATCAGCAGATTTGATGATGTCAGGAGAAACAGGAGAATAGACAGTAGAACTGTCAGCAGAATCCTGGTTTCCACTGACTGCTTGTGCTGACTCCACACCAAGCCTTACAGCTTCTTGATTGCCTGCATGCTCTTGCTTCTTGAGTCTAGCAAGGTCCTCTGCATAATGTGACTCATCTTCAATCTCATCAGAAGTTTCTTTAGAACTGTCACCTGCAAAATGGTTAGGAGAAAAAGAAGGTACAACAATTGTTTGTTCATCATGCTCAAACTCACTATCTGAGTCATCATCCAGGGTACCTGCATTGTTAGTGGGAGACTCTTGAGAAACTGCAGATTGGTTAGCAACATATCTAGTATAGCCCAAGTAATCAGTTAAGTAATCCAGGTCAAAATACCAAGCATGACCTTGACCCTGAACATTAGGCTTGTCTTCTAGGTATCTCAGGTTAAGGGTCTCCTCAATCTTTTTAGCATTTAAATTATATATCCTATAAGCCTTACTATGAGCTGAATATCCCACAATATACCCCTCATTAGCTTTTTCATCAAACTTTCCCAGTGGATCACTAGTGTTTAAAATGGTCACTTGACATCCAAAAGGTTTGAGATAATGAATATCAGGAACTTTCCCAGTGAGAAGTTCATAAGGTGTTTTGAAATGAGGTCTAGTGATGGATACCCTGTTCAAAACATAACAAACAGTGCTTACTGCTTCAGTCCAGAACATAGTGGGTAATTTAGAGTCTGCAAGCATGGATCTTGCTGCCTCTATTAAGGTCATATTCTTTCTTTCAGCAACCCCATTTTGCTGTGGGGTTCTTGGATTGCTATAGTCCCTTTTTATCCCTTTAGACTGACAAAGTTCTATTAAAACAGCATTTTTGAACTCTGTCCCATTATCACACCTAATACCTTTAACCTTTTTGTTTAGCTGGTTTTCAACAAGGGTAATGAATTCTTTTAAAATTGGAGATGTTTCATCTTTAGTTTTCAAAAAGAATACCCAACAAAACCTGCTATAGTCATCAGTGATTACCAGGCAGAAGTACTTATGATCAATACTTCTGATTTGAGTTGGAACAAAAAGATCCATATGCAGGAACTGAAGAGGTTCTGAGATAGTTCTCACAGCTGTAATGGCTTTGTATGAGGCTCTGTGTTGCTTTCCTTTGTTGCAGGCAACACAATTGTGCTCATTGGTGAAGACTTTGGAAGGAAGTCCATGAACTAGACCAAGTTTAGAAAGCTTGTCAATAGTCTTGAAATTCACATGAGCCATCCTTCTATGCCATTTTGTAGACTCATCCAGGGATGCTTTAGCCACCAAACATGTCAGGTCACCTTCAGGTTGAACATCATTCAAATTAAATGTGTTTAAATTGTAGTTTCTGGGAATTCTCAGCAGAATTGTTGTATCTTCTGGAAGTTTGAAGTCTTTAGAGAGCACAAGACATTCATCCTCAGAGAAGAATACTTTGTTCTTGGTGTCACAAATTTGTGATACTGAGAACAAGTTGAAATGTTGCAGTTCCTTCATATAATACACATTCTCAAAGTCCAAATTAGGTGTTCTGATGGTTCCTTTCCCAGTGATTCTACCATCTCCTCCACCAAAAGTCACATTGCCTCCTCCTTTAATGGGTACAAAATCATGCATCAACTCTATGTTTCCTGACATACTCCTGGAACAACCACTATCTACTATGCCTACTTCTTTACTTTTCAGAGGATGATCCTACAATAACAACAAAAATATACAAAATATAAGTACACATTGGAGACTCAAGTCATTACTGACTTGAGCCTGCCTTGTGGATCATAAGATGTAGGCCATGTAGATGTATAAGATCCACCATTGTTCTTCGGCCTTCTTTGAAAATAGGGTCCCTTTTTAGTCCAAGAACAACCAGCTGAGGGCTTGACAGCAGTATCCCAATAACCCCTACCCACATACATTGTGTCAATAAATCCAGGCCAATAACCATTCTGAAAATATGACCTTGTTGGTCTCACATATGGTCTAGCAACAGATCTTCTCCAAGTAGATGGAGAATGTCTATCAGCAGAATTGCTGGTCTTATTCGTTGCTTGTGGAATATATGGTGTTATTTCACTAACATTTTTCCACATTGGTCTAGGTTTATTTTGATCAGCACATACACCCATTCTTTGCTCATGAAAATTACAATCCTTAATCAAATGAAATTTACTTCCACAAACAAAACATTTCTTCTTTTTAGAAGATTTATTAAAAGTGAAAGATGTTCCATTACATGCAAAATTATTCAAACCACTAACATTAACAGGATTGTTTTTGACAGAATTAAAAACATTGTTTTGCAAAGAATTAAATGACAAGTCTTCAGAGGAAATTGTCTTTGAATTTGATTCATCAGCAGCAACTCTAACAGGCTTGTAGGGAGTCTTGGGTGTAGGCTTGGGTGAGGTCTTGGTAAGGTCTGACTTTTCACTTGAATCACAACTGGTATAGGTAGTAGACCCTTGGTCAGAAGACTTGTCACTGTCAGAACAAGAGACAAAGTCAGTAGAATTAGAATCAGGGTCTGGCAAGTCACTTGACTTTTTGCCATAAAGATGGTGTGATCCATCAAAGTCTGTGGTGGTGGTTGTGCGCATGTGTTCTCCTCTAATAGGTCCAGGTACAACATGTAATTTTCCTTCTTTAACAAAATTTGCTAGGCCTGCTGGTGTAGATTTGCCCAGATCATTCCTAGCTTCTAAACAAACATATTTTTTAAAACCTAAACCTATACTAGAGTTTACAGCTTGACTACCATAGAGACAGCTAGCTAACTTGTCACCTGACATTAACCAAGTTTTATGATTAGCTATATCCTTTTCTAGTTTCTCTTTCAGCACTTGGTTTTCTGACTCTATATTAGCTTTTTCTTTCTCAGTACGCTTTAAATCAATTCTAGTACATTCTAAATCACTTTCTAACACCCTTATCTTTTCATCATAAGCAAGCTGATTCTTTTGAAACCAAATTTTTTGTCTTTCTAAAGTTTTTAAAGCCTGTTTGTAAGACTCAACTTCTACATAGCATTCATTATATTTAGGTTTCAATTCATCATAAGCCTACTTAAGTTCATTATATCTTTCACTACAACCAAAAACACAATTATGTACCTGAGAGATGCCCATAAAGGCAACTTGATCATGCTGATCCTCTGTAGTACAGCTGGCCAGCAATCCACTCAACTCAGGACCAGAAGCTTCATCATTATCAGGCTCATGTGCCTTCCAGTTGACATGATCATCCAGAGTGACCAAAGCCTTGGAAGATCCATCTTTCACCTGATTCTGCTGATAGGTAGAATACCTAACCTCATCACCAGTCTTCCTATCCTTGCACTCTCTTGAGAAGTGACCCTGCTGACCACATGTATAGCATTTGATCTTCCTCCTGTCAAATCTAGCTGGATCTCTTCCCTGAATACCAAACTTTCTCCCTGACTTACTTTCAAACCTTTTGATGTTTAGAGTGAGCATGGCCACCTGCCACTTCAAGTTCATCTCTTCCAAATCCAGAGGATCCACCTGTTCAAAATCCTCAAAAGCAAGTTGCTGCTGATTTTCATAATCAGCAACAAAAGAGTGAAGTACATCTTCCAATACACCACTGGACTGTGGTTGTGAATTTGATCTGGTATTGGTGTAGGAAGATGATGCTGAGGAGCTTGGGCTTGAAGCTTGAGTCATCTTATTGGAGGTGGTGCTAACAAAAGCTGAGTAAGTGGAAGTGGATAAACGAATAGGACTTCTGACATCGGCCTCAAGAGTTTTAAGCTTGTTGTAGAGATCATCAAAAGAGAGCATATCCAATCCACCTTTAGCTTTGAGTGCAATGCTCACTTGCAACCAAGATGGAGGTAAAGATCGCAAGAACTTTGCATTGCAATCCTCATTGTCTGGCCAGGCCTTTAGCTGATTCAATTGACTAAAAATCCTATGAAACCTGTCATACCCCTTGTGGATACCTTCTTCCTCAGAGACTTGGAATTCTTGAAACTGCTGTTTCAACATTGATTTCCTCATCCTCTTTGACTCATCGTTCCCACCAAACCTAGCCTTGATGGCCATCCAGATGTCCTTTGCATCCTCCATATAGTGAAAGTCACGCATGTGATCACCTGGAATAGCCTGAAGGAGAATAGTTCTAACTTTATTCTCTCTCTGTACAGTAAGAACCTCTTCAGCAGTTTTAGGATCAACAATGGTAACTCTACCATCAGCATCTTTGATGTGCTTCTTCAAACTATTTCCCTTTTTGACAATTTCCCAAAGATTCCAATCAATATTAGTGATCCAGTTATGCATCTTCATAGCCCACAATTCATACTCTTCCTTCTTGAGGTATGGGAACTTTGCATTGCTATTGGAGAGAGTGAGTTGTTGCATAGATGTGGTGTTTTGGTTGTTGTTGTTAACTTCTGATCCATCGTCTGATTCAGGCATTGTTTTGGTTGTTTTGTTTGAGAGGGTGTAAAAGAAAAGATGTTCTTAGTATCACAGAGACTCTCCCGAGGCTCTGATACCACTTGTTGAAACTTAGACCTTGATAGATCTTTGATCGCTCGTGGATCGTTAGTTATGTCTATGTAATCACAAACGCACTAATAGAAAATCTCTATTACTTGTATTCTAAAGCGGAAATCAAACACAAGTATAAACACAAATAACTAAGAACGGTTTGATCCTCTATGGATCTTTGATTAATACTAAAACTTGTTTTTTTAAAACTCGTACATCATACATAATAATGTGTTCCTTTTATAGATAAGGAACCCTAAACCGTTTCACAAGAAACGTATATTCTAAAAACTAATAGAAGATATGCATTATAATTTCCTAATAAAACTCGTGCATATCCTAACTAATAACAAAATACGCGGAAACACATCTTCAGCAGAAACATAATACGTGGAATCTCTACTTCCGCAGAAACACTGCTTCAGCAGATTCCACTCTTCAGCAGAATCCATCAGCAGTATTCTTTCAGCAGAATTCTTACTTAGCAGAATCCCCAACAGCTTAACTAATTTGAGAATATCCTAAGAAAAACACCTTCGTAAGACTTAATTTCTTCTTTTGGGTTTAGTTGTTGATTTTTTTATGTGTTCTTAAAGATCTAAGACTTAGATTATGATGTGTTCAAGTTATGAAAGTTTAAGAACATAAATATATTTCCTAAATACATAGCATGCAAGTTTAATCTCACTTTATGTTAATCGCCTTTATTTTTCTAAGTTTTCCTAAATTTCAAGTTACGACAAAAATAAGCTACCTAGCATCAAACAAGTTCACATAGCATTTTTGACAACTACCATATAAAGAACTTAAAGATTCATAATGTTAGGAATATAAATATTCACATGAAATACTCGGTCACCCCGAGTATGGATTAGCATTAAGTAGCTCGTAGGTTTAATCATATTAGTTTAGATATCGTTTCACCATGGAGTCGGGTCGGGTCTTTACCCACTGTCAGCCCGATCCATAGCCTACTAGAGGCATTTTTATGTCTTGTATAAATAGCCCTTCCCACCCATGGGAAGGGTTGGAACTTCATTTGCTTTCAAGCTAATACACTCTAATTTCTCTCTCTAAGAAGTCTCCCATTCTCTTCTCTTTCTCTCTCTAAGATTCGGCCATATACTTGATTCACGAGTGTGTTATGATTATGAATATCTTACAATTAATATCAGAGCCCATGGTTTGATTAGCTAGATTGTGTGTGCGTTTTCTTGGTTAGTTTAGATCAAAAGTTTGGTTTTTGAAGGTTTATGGGCTTATTCTTGGCTTTCTTTGATTCTCACATTTGTGGTGTTAAAGTTAGTGTTTTTATTGTTGTTATAACCTTCTAAGATCAAGTGGTGCAAAAGAAACCAAGCAAAAACGTTAAAAAGGTGATTTTTAGGTGTTTTTAGGTGAAAAGTGTGAACTGCGATTTGACTCTCGGTGTGAGTTTCTTGGTTGCGATTTGAAGTCTGCGATTTGATAGCGACGTATTTGTCTGTTGTGATTTTTCATCTAGCTATTGCGATTTGACCAACAAGTCTGCGATTTGACTTCTGCGATTTGGCATTGCGATTTGGGATTGCGATTTGGCACTGCGATTTGGCATTGCGATTTGGCATTGCGATTTGAGTGTTGTGACTTGACAGTTGCGATTTGTCTGTTGCGGTTTGACTGAAGACTCTACGGTTTGACTAAAAGTTGACTTTTTAAGACAAAACTTCAAACGGCCTTAACTTTTGAACCGTTACTCCGTTTTCAGCGAAATACCTGTCAATACGACCGGAACAGCCTGAATATTCTGTGGTTTCACCACAAAGTTATTGTGGTTTTAAGTTTTCAGACCAAAATTTCAATATAACAACTTGCATCAACCAAACCAAATCACAACTAAACAACATATCACCTAATCCAACAAACAATCATTCCTTTTAACATACAATCACTAATAATTGTACCGATCCAACAATTATCATAACACGTCCAATTTATCATTATCTCATAGTTTCTTCTTGATTTTGTAAAATCCTGCGAAAGAAACGATTTCTCGGTTTAAATCATAGATTTGTAAAATCCCGTGCACGTTTACACCATGTCTACTAATTCAGATTCTTTCATATCTGAGGTACTCAAATTGTACGACACGAACGATAAACATAAGACTTCTAACACTGTACAACTAATGAAGCGAAAAGTGTACCGCTTTTAGGGGGTCATTTAAGCCCTAAATCATATTTATTTGATCAAATATTGCCCTAAATCGTTCCTTTTGTCATTTTAGGTACTTTGGAGAAGAAATCTGGAAAAGGAAGCATTTTGGACGTTTTTGGAGCATAAAAGTGAAGAATTCGACAAAATGCCAAAGCTGCTGGAAAAGTACACGTGACGGCCTCAAGGATTTCTCCTGACGGCGTCACGGCTTGGCAAAAGAGGTGGATATGACAAATACACGTGACGCGCCAGAAAGTTTTACAAAGAAAGTCTGACGGCGTCACCCTTTAAGGTGATCAAGGCCGTCTCGTCTAAGACAAAGAGAGATGGCCATCAGGATTAAAGAGTGACGGCGTCAACCCTTGACGCGCCAGAGAGGATTTTGGAGGATTAAAAAGGGACGGCGTCAAGAAGGCCATCAAGAAACCCTAACCGCGGCGAGGTGACGGCGTCACGCTCTATAACGTGACGCCGTCATATTTGTTTTCCTATATATATTTTAATAATTTTTAGTCATTAGTGTGCAACTTTGTGAGGAGAAACCCTAATACGATTTTTCTGCTACTTTTAAGGGTTTTATACCCTTGGATCTCCCATGTTCAATTGAAGATAAGTAATCAATTAATCATTCAATATGTCTATGTGTTGTTTGATTATATCTTGTTCTTGTCTTTTATTTAACATGCTAGGCTAGATTTATCTTGTGTTTGCTTAGATCTAATGAAACCTAACTATTGATTATTGGTTTTTGGTGTGTTATTAATTGTATTGGATGATTGTTTATCGATGTTAGGCTTAAGAAAACTGGCTAACCTCCTATACGGTAACTTGCTTGAACGTCTTAAGAAACATGAACCAATGCGTACTAAGGTTTTTATGGTTGTATTTAATGCATGAGCAAATTCTAGTGATCCCATGTTAGGAGCTTCTTAGCCGGCTCGACATAGGAGTGAAGTAGGAGCTTGTAGAGTTGGGGAAGTACGTACGCCACCCCACGATTGGTATTAAGGAATACATCCGTCATCCACGCAATTAATACACACTAATCAACCGGTAAAAGATAGTTAGGGAGTAAGGAAATCTAAGTAAACACATTTCTCTCCATATAAGTTCCACAACCTTTTTATTTTCAGTCATTTTATTTTATTTGCAATTGTAGTTATTTGGGTTAGTTGACTAGCAACTAATTCCGCCCACTCCTTCAAACCCGAGATTTTACTTGCTTTCAGAAAAATATAAAAAATACAAAAAGAATCTTCCCTCATCCTTAGACCTATTAGAGTAGTTTTTCAATCCTAACGACACTATTCCTCTAGAGAACGATCAATCCCCCGGTACTTGCCACTACACTATACTACATCGGTCAGGGACACTGCCTGGTGGGGATTGCAAGCCTCTTGAGATCCATCGAGAGGTAAAACCTGTTGTAAGGTCGCAAAACCACGCATCAAGTTTTTGGCGCCGATGCCGGGGAATAGTTATTGTTTAGGTTGAATTTTTATTTTATTAGGTCTACTCACTTGATTCCTATCGAGTGAGATATTTATTTTATTTTTATTAGATTTCTTGTAGTCTCTCTTTTTCTTTGTGCCCTTTGTTTGTAAAACCATTTTCATTTGTCACCATGGCGGATGAAATTCCATTTAGATCATTAACAATAGAGGAACAATTACTTTACACGGATAGATTTGCTTCCTGTTGTTCCAATGAATTTTTAAGTGATCTTAGATATATACAAGAGGAGATGGGTGTAAAGTTTGATAGGTTTGATGAATTATGTGCATGTGCGGCTTCTATTAAACAATCATTGTTAGGATCAACTCCTTTTAGTGAAACCCTTTGGAAAAAATTTGAGGAAAGCTTCCTAACCGTGAACCATAAGTTGAATGAATTGATGGGTTTATATACATCACAACTTGAGGAAACAAATGAGGAGGATTTATCCGACTATAGGTACCATGAGCAAGAAGACCTAGTTTTTAAGAACATGGACCTTGAATTGGACCAAGATTGTGAGATGGTTAGTGTTGAACTACCTAGTTGCATGAGTGGGATAGATTTCACCAAAACATATGACACGCATGATGTAAAACCCCGAAATTTATATAATCCGAAAAGACCAAAAATGCCCCTACAATCTAAAATTTTGATTTAACAAGTCCTTGAAGCACCAAATTGATCCCAAATATTGGTAAACAAATAAACTATGAAACAAAATAATATTGTGGCACTACAACACATTACAAATGTCATTTGGGCACCTTAAAATAGTGCTAGAACCGAAACTATTATTAAACATACTTTAAAAATTCAAAAATCATTATAAGGCATAATATATTTGGAAAAGTTCAATCAACCTCAACCAAATTGATTTGGTCTATGCTTATCCCGATTTTATGGCCCATTATCCCTCCCTACTCGGCATTCCACTAATAAGATCCAACCTTATCACTTTTCTTCTCCAAAACAAAAACCGTGAGTTTCAAAAAAACCCTAAAAGCACCAAACAAAACCTTCGACCGGCTGCTGCTCCTTGTTTTCCTTCCATGTTCGATCCAAAAAGCAAAAGCAAACCAATAAGAAAACATAAACTACTGCTGTCATCCACTATCAAAACCATAATTCACATTCACAATATGTTGACGCACATTAAACCCTAAGAATATTTAAAACCGTCGGTCCTCACTTTCTCTCCAAAACATTAGAACGAAGGGTATTGGCTAAGGTGGTGTAATCGGATTCTTAGATATACAAGCGTCGGAGTTTTCGTGGAGTTCGTGTTCGTGGTTGTGTCGGAGCTCTGGCCCCATGTGTTACAGATTTGGAGTGATTGTCATGTTCGTGTACGGGCTGAAGTTATGGACTTAGTCGGTTCGGGTTGTCTTTCGTTTCTGAGCTTTTGGGTTCGAGGGTTTCTGGTGTTGTTTCCTCTGTTCTCGCTTCTCCCATTTGATCCGACTTGAGGTACCCATATCGTCTTGCTGTCCTTTTGATTCAGTTATATTAACATATATATATATATATATATATATATATATATATATATATATATATATAACTATAGGAGACCAAATCTAATGTTTCATTAAATTGATTATACGAATAATATATGTTACATAAAATCATAAATCTTGTTATAATATGTTTATCAAACAGGTGTTATCCCCTTCAATTTTAATGGGTCATAAAGGTGAATTGTGTGTGTTTGAAGTAAGTTTGGTAAGTCTCGAACATATATGTATAAACAAGTTATGATCGGATTTAAAAGTGTAAGTCTTGTGGATCTTTTTTTTTGTCTCGTCAAGTCATCACGTAAACTGCATGAAATTATAAAGAATTATGCACCCTTATGGTCTGTCCTTTGTATTCGAATTCGTAAACTGATTGGTGTTCATGCGTGTGTGTCAAGACCATGCTAAGAGTGTGTGTCATACTATACTGTTATTCATCTAAAAGAAAACCAAACCGAACATGTATGGATTTTACTCTAAAATAAGTAATATAAGAACTGATAATTTCATCGCGAGCATGGTTTCGGTTTGTTTGTGGGCTCGCTAAACAATGGCTTTTGTGTGGGGTTTTACTCTATAACCTGGAGTCGTGTCATGTTATGTTTCGAGTAAGTAATGGTGGAGTTTTGGTTAAGGTTACGGTGTGTGTTTAAGTTTCAGTTCGAGTCACATACGGTTTAGTATATGGTCATTTACGAGTCGTGAGTTGTCGAGTTGTGGACTCTTGATCGACTGGTGTTGGAGATCGATGGTGGTTTATTTACGTCTCGCATGCTTGCTTTCTTCTACGTGGTGTTCTATATATATATAACTGATCGAGGGCATGTGATCTCAATATGTGAAACGCATGCATGGTACTTTATGGATGATCATGCCTCGTTGGATTTTGGACGTAGTGTTCGTGTTTGTGTCTTTAATCTAACTTTTTACTGAAAGTAAATCTTGGGCCGCATATTAGAACTTGGGTCGATCATATAAGTATTTTGTGTATAATATTACACTTGAAGAATTGATTAAAGAAAAGAAAGAAAAGAAAAGTCCTACGTATAAAGAAAAGAAATAAAACATGATTAGAATTAAAAGAAAGAGAAGATGTAAAACATGGACTACCTACTGAGCATATATAAATATAATTAGTTTGAGGCATGCATGCAACATGAATGGTAGGAAGCTACAAGTAAACTTAAATTTATACTTTTAAACCTAAACTTTGGTGGTCTTCACATTTTAACCCTATACTTTGCTAAAATATCATAGAAGGACTAAAACCATGATAATTGACAAGCTAAACCTTTAACTTAACTTGTTATCTTTTGTAAACCCTAAGTTGGCTACATAATGATTATTACACTAAAGTTACTAATTACGAAGATCACTAAATATGGAAGTTACTTAAATGGAAAGGTAACCTAAAAGTAACCATCTAATTAGAACCATTTATAATTCTCTTCTATTCCTTAGGTGTGAAGAAGGAGAGACCTTGATTTGTTCTGTGCTTCTATTTCTGTGATTCGTATTTGCATTCGTAATAAGGTACGGATATTCTGACCTTCTCTGTAAGGTTTCCTATGATCTCTTCATGTTCTGATCTGTTTAGCCTCTGATTAGATACCTTGCTATGATTCCGTTGCTTTGAACCTTTGATTCTCTGATATGAACCTAAACTGTGAGACCTTTTTAATTCTGACCTGAAAATGATTTGAGAAAAAGCTATTTTAAAATGATGTTTACAAATATGATACAACACTCTTTTAATTGGAATTTTACTAATTTTGATAAAAACTATTTTAAAAGACTATCTTTATGAAAAACCGTTTTGAAAGATCATTTTATGAAAACTACTCTGAAGGATCATTTTTATGAAAACCGTTATTAAAAGATTGTTTTTAAATGAACTCTTAATTAGAAACCCTTTTAAATGAACTGTTGCTATGGAACTTGGAATATTGACTTGCTGATATTGACCTTCTGATATTGACCTTCTGATATGACACCCTGATTATGATATGAACCTTTGACCTTTGACCTTTGACTCCCAGTTTGATACCCGAGCCAAAATTTGTTCCCTAGCCATGAAGGTAACATGGCCGTGTCTGTGATGCACCACTGACATGACTCTTGTGTGGTCAGAGTGATTAACCACACCGTCCCCATTCTGATTCTGTTATGCGCGCTTATGTGATTTCTGATATGGCCAATATGATATGTTCTGGGGGGCGTATGGATGCATCCTAGATATGTTCTGTTTCTGATATGTGATGATATGATCTGATATGTGGTGACTGATGATGGGTGCAATCCACGTCTTTCATGTTCTGGGAGCTAGCTACTCCATATATTTCTGTTGGATACATGAGGTCACCCCTCATTTTATCTCGTTACTTGAGAGGCATCCCCTCTCCTCTGCTACAGGATTTGTGATGTGTGATATGATATTTCTGTTTCTGGGCTCGTGGTGGATGACTGTCCTAGACCTTTACTCTTGTACCTTATTTATATCTCTTTCATTATGCTTCATTTGTTCATTTCTGTTTGTTTCATTTCCGTTTATTATATATATCTGTTCACTGGGCTTTTTAAGCTCAGCCGCACGTTTCTTTTCGTGTGCGGCAGGTTTTAGTTGGAAGCTGGGTTATTAATAGAGAGAACCTTGGAGTTAGAAGACCTTGTTAGCTATTCTGGAGTAGAGATGACTAGAAGAGATTTTTGTTTTAGACTTAGAAATTTTTGTACCAATTAGCTTTGTAAATTTCAGATTTTCATTGTAACCCTTGGAATCCTATTGTATTACCTATGTCATATGCTTTTATCTGTTCTGATAAGAATCCGTATTTGTGACACCTTTGCCCTTGTCGGGTTGGGGTGTTACAATTATGGTATCAGAGCCCAGGCTGCGACTTGTAATACATTTACCCTTGACCTGTGAAGTTTGGACCACTAGGTTTCCACTGTAGGCGCTCATAAGATAACCTGTAAGAATTGCTCTAGGATTTCCCTATAGGAACTTAAGTTCTGACCAGTGAGGAATGGGTAGACTATAAGGCATTTGTTTAGGTATCATTACTTCCGCATCACTCTGATTCGTACCTTTCTCTTGGCTAAAGCTTGTTGAGATCACTTTTGTAAATTGAAAGCTTATGCCTTACACCTAAGATTTGAAACCTAATTAAGCTTTGAAACATTGAAATTTGCATAGAAAGTACTTGACACTATTGAATCTTATCTTTAAATTCCAACTCTGATATCTGATCCTTTTGTTAATCATTTTGATGCCTCTTCGGACAATTCTAAGAATCTCCATGGCGATGACGTACTAGATACATTCTGTTGTTTGTCTCTTGCTTTTGATAAGCACCTATGAATCTTCTGACGCTATTTGATTCCGTCTTACCCCTCTCTATCCCTATGAAAAGTCTTGTGATGTCTAACCATGCATATAAGAATGTTTCCCTCTCACTTTTGAATGATAAGATTTGCCTGGTTGATCCGTCTTTCTTGGATAGTCAACTTCGATCCCATTCTGATAAGGGATTGGTTGATTGAGCACTCAAAATGTTAACAACAATGGCGGCTACCCTGAAGAGTGAAGGCATCCCTTACAAGGCAGAAGTGTTGGCGATGCAGAAGAAGAAATCTACTCAAGACGGCGAACCTGGAGCTGATGAAGACATGCAGTCTAACTTCCCTATTCACCTTGGTTGTACTAAGATGAATTGAGAGCGGAGGCAGACTGGAGGATGAAGGATTTGAATATCGTGCCAGAAATTCACATTACTCCAAGAAGAACAGCAGGAGGCTTGACGAACCAGACACAAGTTCACAATTTTGTTTCACCTCCGAGTATTCTCAAATTTAAGATCCTCTGATGATTTAAGTTACTTAGATTTCAGTTCCGTGTCTATTCGTACGTCCAATGATGGCTTTGATGAATTGGAGAAGATCTGACGCTTGTGGACGGCATACCTTAATCTGATAGGCAATCTGGGATTCCGATACTCTTGCAAGTATTTTGTTCTCCCTCTTGACTATGACATCGATTTTGTTGACCTCTGAGACTATAGAAGTACTAGGTGGATTAAGATAGGTGGTTTTGATTACGACTTGAGGTAAAGTATGACCATCATGAGGGCATATTTATATGATGCCAGTATTATGACGTCTGGCCAACGTGATAATACTTACATCATATAACGTGCACTTGTTGTGGGCATAGGATATCTTGAGGAGTACCTAAGAAGTTTAGAATTTGAATCTCCGTTGGATTATCCGCGATTAGTGAGACTTTAGGTTCATCCTACCTGTTCATATACTCTGCCCTTGTTCATTAAATGTCTGGATGAGTTTGGACTCTCGGGTTGCATTCTGTTGACCTCAGTTATGAACCTTAAACTCCTTGAAGAGCTCTCTGCTGTGGATACAATTAATTTGATCTGAAATCTCGTTCATGTCCCATATGAACCTTTCCGAAGATTCATCTATCCCCCATTTTGTTGCATGTTCTTTAGATCGGAAACAACCTAATTTGTCTCCTTCTGAAAAATTTGAACCCACCTCGTTTTGATCGGAGTCATGAGAAACTTTTGGTCTGAAGATCTTTTGAAAGAAACCCCCTGGGCATAAGAATGTTTGTGATGATATTTTGCGACTTGCTACGACTTCGTTTAACCTTGCGACTTCAATTTTCGAGGACGAAAATTTCTTTTTAAGAGGGGAAGAGTTGTAAAACCCCGAAATTTATATAATCCGAAAAGACCAAAAATGCCCCTACAATCTAAAATTTTGATTTAACAAGTCCTTGAAGCACCAAATTGATCCCAAATATTGGTAAACAAATAAACTATGAAACAAAATAATATTGTGGCACTACAACACATTACAAATGTCATTTGGGCACCTTAAAATAGTGCTAGAACCGAAACTATTATTAAACATACTTTAAAAATTCAAAAATCATTATAAGGCATAATATATTTGGAAAAGTTCAATCAACCTCAACCAAATTGATTTGGTCTATGCTTATCCCGATTTTATGGCCCATTATCCCTCCCTACTCGGCATTCCACTAATAAGATCCAACCTTATCACTTTTCTTCTCCAAAACAAAAACCGTGAGTTTCAAAAAAACCCTAAAAGCACCAAACAAAACCTTCGACCGGCTGCTGCTCCTTGTTTTCCTTCCATGTTCGATCCAAAAAGCAAAAGCAAACCAATAAGAAAACATAAACTACTGCTGTCATCCACTATCAAAACCATAGTTCACATTCACAATATGTTGACGCACATTAAACCCTAAGAATATTTAAAACCGTCGGTCCTCACTTTCTCTCCAAAACATTAGAACGAAGGGTATAGGCTAAGGTGGTGTAATCGGATTCTTAGATATACAAGCGTCGGAGTTTTCGTGGAGTTCGTGTTCGTGGTTGTGTCGGAGCTCTGGCCCCATGTGTTACAGATTTGGAGTGATTGTCATGTTCGTGTACGGGCTGAAGTTATGGACTTAGTCGGTTCGGGTTGTCTTTCGTTTCTGAGCTTTTGGGTTCGAGGGTTTCTGGTGTTGTTTCCTCTGTTCTCGCTTCTCCCATTTGATCCGACTTGAGGTACCCATATCGTCTTGCTGTCCTTTTGATTCAGTTATATTAACGTATATATATATATATATAACTATAGGAGACCAAATCTAATGTTTCATTAAATTGATTATACGAATAATATATGTTACATAAAATCATAAATCTTGTTATAATATGTTTATCAAACAGGTGTTATCCCCTTCAATTTTAATGGGTCATAAAGGTGAATTGTGTGTGTTTGAAGTAAGTTTGGTAAGTCTCGAACATATATGTATAAACAAGTTATGATCGGATTTAAAAGTGTAAGTCTTGTGGATCTTTTTTTTTGTCTCGTCAAGTCATCACGTAAACTGCATGAAATTATAAAGAATTATGCACCCTTATGGTCTGTCCTTTGTATTCGAATTCGTAAACTGATTGGTGTTCATGCGTGTGTGTCAAGACCATGCTAAGAGTGTGTGTCATACTATACTGTTATTCATCTAAAAGAAAACCAAACCGAACATGTATGGATTTTACTCTAAAATAAGTAATATAAGAACTGATAATTTCATCGCGAGCATGGTTTCGGTTTGTTTGTGGGCTCGCTAAACAATGGCTTTTGTGTGGGGTTTTACTCTATAACCTGGAGTCGTGTCATGTTATGTTTCGAGTAAGTAATGGTGGAGTTTTGGTTAAGGTTACGGTGTGTGTTTAAGTTTCAGTTCGAGTCACATACGGTTTAGTATATGGTCATTTACGAGTCGTGAGTTGTCGAGTTGTGGACTCTTGATCGACTGGTGTTGGAGATCGATGGTGGTTTATTTACGTCTCGCATGCTTGCTTTCTTCTACGTGGTGTTCTATATATATATAACTGATCGAGGGCATGTGATCTCAATATGTGAAACGCATGCATGGTACTTTATGGATGATCATGCCTCGTTGGATTTTGGACGTAGTGTTCGTGTTTGTGTCTTTAATCTAACTTTTGACTGAAAGTAAATCTTGGGCCGCATATTAGAACTTGGGTCGATCATATAAGTATTTTGTGTATAATATTACACTTGAAGAATTGATTAAAGAAAAGAAAGAAAAGAAAAGTCCTACGTATAAAGAAAAGAAATAAAACATGATTAGAATTAAAAGAAAGAGAAGATGTAAAACATGGACTACCTACTGAGCATATATAAAGATAATTAGTTTGAGGCATGCATGCAACATGAATGGTAGGAAGCTACAAGTAAACTTAAATTTATACTTTTAAACCTAAACTTTGGTGGTCTTCACATTTTAACCCTATACTTTGCTAAAATATCATAGAAGGACTAAAACCATGATAATTGACAAGCTAAACCTTTAACTTAACTTGTTATCTTTTGTAAACCCTAAGTTGGCTACATAATGATTATTACACTAAAGTTACTAATTACGAAGATCACTAAATATGGAAGTTACTTAAATGGAAAGGTAACCTAAAAGTAACCATCTGAATTAGAACCATTTATAATTCTCTTCTATTCCTTAGGTGTGAAGAAGGAGAGACCTTGATTTGTTCTGTGTTTCTATTTCTGTGATTCGTATTTGCATTCGTAATAAGGTACGGATATTCTGACCTTCTCTGTAAGGTTTCCTATGATCTCTTCATGTTCTGATCTGTTTAGCCTCTGATTAGATACCTTGCTATGATTCCGTTGCTTTGAACCTTTGATTCTCTGATATGAACCTAAACTGTGAGACCTTTTTAATTCTGACCTGAAAATGATTTGAGAAAAAGCTATTTTAAAATGATGTTTACAAATATGATACAACACTCTTTTAATTGGAATTTTACTAATTTTGATAAAAACTATTTTAAAAGACTATCTTTATGAAAAACCGTTTTGAAAGATCATTTTATGAAAACTACTCTGAAGGATCATTTTTATGAAAACCGTTATTAAAAGATTGTTTTTAAATGAACTCTTAATTAGAAACCCTTTTAAATGAACTGTTGCTATGGAACTTGGAATATTGACTTGCTGATATTGACCTTCTGATATTGACCTTCTGATATTGACCTTCTGATATTGAACCTTCTGATATGACACCCTGATTATGATATGAACCTTTGACCTTTGACCTTTGACTCCCAGTTTGATACCCGAGCCAAAATTTGTTCCCTAGCCATGAAGGTAACATGGCCGTGTCTGTGATGCACCACTGACATGACTCTTGTGTGGTCAGAGTGATTAACCACACCGTCCCCATTCTGATTCTGTTATGCGCGCTTATGTGATTTCTGATATGGCCAATATGATATGTTCTGGGGGGCGTATGGATGCATCCTAGATATGTTCTGTTTCTGATATGTGATGATATGATCTGATATGTGGTGACTGATGATGGGTGCAATCCACGTCTTTCATGTTCTGGGAGCTAGCTACTCCATATATTTCTGTTGGATACATGAGGTCACCCCTCATTTTATCTCGTTACTTGAGAGGCATCCCCTCTCCTCTGCTACAGGATTTGTGATGTGTGATATGATATTTCTGTTTCTGGGCTCGTGGTGGATGACTGTCCTAGACCTTTACTCTTTTACCTTATTTATATCTCTTTCATTATGCTTCATTTGTTCATTTCCGTTTGTTTCATTTCCGTTTATTATATATATCTGTTCACTGGGCTTTTTAAGCTCAGCCGCACGTTTCTTTTCGTGTGCTGCAGGTTTTAGTTGGAAGCTGGGTTATTAATAGAGAGAACCTTGGAGTTAGAAGACCTTGTTAGCTATTCTGGAGTAGAGATGACTAGAAGAGATTTTTGTTTTAGACTTAGAAATTTTTGTACCAATTAGCTTTGTAAATTTCAGATTTTCATTGTAACCCTTGGAATCCTATTGTATTACCTATGTCATATGCTTTTATCTGTTCTGATAAGAATCCGTATTTGTGACACCTTTGCCCTTGTCGGGTTGGGGTGTTACACATGAGGAATCCTTTAGGCAATTGGAACATAGTAATCAAGTTGAATATTACTATGAATCGGACATAGAATTTCAAATGGCTAGAGAAGGATTTGAGATACTTAGGAATGTGTTTGGGTTAGATCCTACCAAAACACATGATGAACATATAGGTGATTTAGATACTATGGAGAATGAGGTTAGAAATGCAAGACCACCAAGTACCCCACAAGTCCTACCATCATTTGAGGCACACACACCGCCCGTGACTTACCCGGAAGAAGTTGAGGAGACTATAGGAACCCCAATAGAGGTAGAACCCTTGGACCAAAACACAACTAGAGGATATAGGTTTGAATACTTGTAGTCATAACCTTTCTTTTAGTTATATGGAAGTTCCTAGTTTTGATGAACCGGAGCCTCAGCCAAAACCGTTACCTAATCTTCCATCCTTAGATGTGAATTTAGGAATTGAAAAAGGTCCCGATCCACCCATCAAACCATGTAGTCTGGGTAATGTTAAGATTAAGGTAGTAGACTCTAGGCCATGTGGTGTGGAAGCTAATATAGGAGTGAACCATGACCTTACATACTTACATCACCCATTCATGATTGATCACAAGAAACATTATGGGTTTAAACCGGGTTTATTAGGTCAAGATGGATTCCCAACTAGGAATCTCTCGAAGTTGATAGAAGATGATCCCTTTTTAGGAGAAAACTTTAATTCACCCATTGACCAAAATGAACTAGGTAAGGTTATGATGAAAGGAGCACACCCTTTGAGTATATAATTCATCCACTACTCTTTCCTCACGCGGCATACTTCCACCAAGATGGTGTGTATCGCTACTATCACCCGCACTTAATCCTAAGTGTAGGAAAAACCTCTCCTTTATCCGTTAAATAAGGGTAGAGTCAGGCTCGTGACTCGAACAAAAACAAGCGCTTCTTGGGAGGCAACCCAAGCTTTATTTGCTTTGTGTGTTTATTTGTTTGTTTGTTTGATTTTATTTGCTTCCGTATGTATGTTTAATTTTTATTTTTATTGATTCATGTTTCAAATTAAATTGTGAAAATGCTTTATTTTGTTTTTAACTTCGTCTTAACTACATATAAAGGTATTTTGCAAAAGATAAGTGTAAGGGAAATCCAAATCGGTTTATTAGAACAAATGAACATTAATCATAACAATATTAAATTAACATACATATTAGTAATTGTTTGAGTCAAATGCTTGTATCGAGTCATAATGATATTTTGCAGGATTTCCAGGAAATAAGGATTGAGTTTTTCCAGAAATTTTCCGGAAACTTAACATGAAAAATCTGTCAGATCACTTCTGACGGCGTCAGACCCCAGTCTGACGGCGTCAGGAACAGTTTTCTGGATTTTTTTTTTTTTTTGAAAGTTTTGTTTTTCTTCCGGAATCATAAAATGCTTTATTAAATCTCTAACTTATAAACTCCAGGAATCTGCAAAATAACCATTCCACAAGCATTATATCCTTATACAGATTTATCCCGCCGATGTTATGCAGGTTTTCGTGTTTATTTTCTCAGGTTTAACAGGTTATTTTGGACAAGGAGATGTATGTGGAATCTAGCTTTTGGCGCTGCTTTAATCTTGAAGCTTCAACATTACCTTGGAAGAAGATCTAACCATGTTACCTCTTTATCCACCGAGCGAATCAGGGGAGTATTTGATTTCATTCTTTTACCTTATTTACTTTTACATCTTGTTATTTGAACATTGGGGACAATGTTCATCTTAAGTGTAAGGGGGGGGGGGTAAAGTACGATACCTTAGAGAATGCTATTACGCTTGATTTTTCGTTTGTTTAATGGTAGATGTGTAATAAAACTGAGAGAAATACCTGTTAAGGCAATTTTAGTGCCAAATTTAAAATTTTTTACAACATATAGGAGTGAAACTTTGGTCTTAATGAGCGTCTCACGGATAGGAGTTATATGACTAGCACAAAACCGTACCACTAAAATTTTTTCCACCCCCAAATATGTGAGGTTCGCCCCTAGAATTGGTAGGAAAAGCATTTATGCTATGATGTGTGTACCGGTAGCACTTAGATTCTAGAACTTGCGTTAGGACCATTCCGAGGCCACAAGTGAGACTACATTCGTGTAGTTAGATTTACTACATGATAAGAGGCATTAGGATTAACCCATTGTTTTACACCTGTGTTTTTGTTATAATTACGTTGGCTACATTGGTCAAGTAATTCTCCCACACCCTTTGCGTTGTACTCATTTTTAGTACACGATACCCCTAGTACACCCCTCAGAGCCTATCTTTTCGTTTCTAACTTTAAGCATTTTACTTAAAGTAAGAATTTGTTTACACCCCACTTAAATGTACACCCAAATCGCCTTAGCCTACCTTGTATGCACTCATTTTTAGTGCATTATTGTGACAACATTTGTTTATACCCCAAGTTAATTATCTAATTGATTACATGGTTGCTAAGTCGAGTCATATCCATGTACATATTGTTTTGGGACGATTGGGACTCATGGGTAAAGTACTAGTGTAATGGAGTAATGGGGAAGAACAACATTATTACCCCCATATGTGCTAAATATTTTAAAAGTACTCCATGTGTTTCGATTATCTTAATTCGAGTCATTAGAATAGTTAATTGTAAAGTTATGTAAAAGTTCAAGTGTAAGGGGGATACAACCCCCCTGCGATGTATTATTTTGGATGGTAGGGCAAGAGTGTATTCAAAAAAAAAAAAAAAAAAAAAAAAAAAGTAGAAAAAACATACGGACTACCATCCCGTTTCATTTTATGTTTATTTTATTTTTTTTTTGTTATTTTTTTTCATTAGCTTAAGTCGAGTCTAGTCTTGGCTTAGCAACGCCATATTGTACATGTAATTAATCAAGATCTTTAACTCGCCACCAGTAAAATATCCTTTATCCAACAAAACCGTGTTTATCATATCCCTACACCTAACGTTATAACCCGTTTAAAAGCCCTCTTTGATAGTTTATCTTAGGTGCTTACGCCTAGTGGAGAAGGTTTTCGATCCTTTCCCAAGCCTATGGTAATCTATTTGCTATGACAGGTAGTGAGAGATATTATCCATTTTCATTTATGAGATATACTTTTATGACACCTGAGAGATGTGAGTATCTAAAAACTACTTGTGAGGTGCTAGTTTGTAATCTCCGTGCTTATTATGATTAAAGTGGAATGACTATTTGTTGTAATTACTTTTATATTAGCATTAAATGACCCCTAACTTGTATTTTGATTAGAATAAAAGCGCATTTGCTTGAGGACAAGCAAATCTCAAGTGTAAGGGTATTTGATGAAGCGAAAAGTGTACCGCTTTTAGGGGGTTATTTAAGCCCTAAATCGTATTTATTTGATCAAATATTGCCCTAAATTGTTCCTTTTGTCATTTTAGGTACTTTGGAGAAGAAATCTGGAAAAGGAAGCATTTTGGACGTTTTTGGAGCATAAAAGTGAAGAATTCGACAAAATGCCAAAGCTGCTGGAAAAGTACACGTGACGGCGTCAAGGATTGCTCCTGACGGTGTCACGGCTTGGCAAAAGAGGTGGATATGACAAATTATAACACCCCAACCTGACAAGGGTAAAGATATCACAATAATGGATTCATATCAGGTCAAAACAGAGCATACATCTACAGTAATACAAAAATCTCAAAGGATTACAATTGAAATACTGAATCTACAAGGTTACAATGAAAACTTTTAAAACTAATTCTAAACATAATGTCTTCTATCCAATTCTAATCCAGAATAGCTAACAAGCCTTCTAAGTCCGGAGGTACACTCTCACTCATCCCCAGCTTCCTACTAAAACCTGCCGCAGGAAAAGAAATGCGGCTGAGCTACTAGAGCTCAGTGAACAGATATATAGATGACAGAAACAATAGCAGAGAACAATACAGAAACAAATCAGAAATACAGATTATACAGATACAAAATTAAAGTGAAAGAATAGGAAAGGAGTAAGGGTAAAAGAAAAGAAATGAGAAAGGGATAATGCACAAACCAGGTTTAGGGAAATACAGAAATCCATCACGAGCCCAGAGATAACAGATAATATCATAACAGAGTAATCATATAATAATCCAGAGGGGATGCCTCTCAAGTAACAGATAATATGAGGGGTGACCTCATGTATCAATTGGAGTGATCAGCTCCCAGATAATGTGAAAGACGTGTATCGCACACACCATCAGTCACCAGATATACATATATAACAGTAAACAGTAACAGATAACAGAAATCAGATCAGAACTAGGATGCATCCATGCGCCCCAGTAGGCCAGAATCTTCTCCTACATAACAGATAAAATCAGGGATGGGACAGGTCATCACTCTCCTGCCCTAGAGTCATGTCATCGGTGCATCAATGACATGGACATGAAACCCTCATGCCTAGTGATTGGCTCGGATATCAGACTGTGGTCAAGGTCAGATGTCATATAATAAACAGAGTCATATCTAAGGGTTCATGGCAGAAGGGTCATGTCAACAATTCAGAATAAGATAATAAGGTTTAAATCAGAGTTTATCAGATTAAGTTTAATATCAAAGCTTAAGTTCAGATTAAAAGGTTTATTTCCAATAGTCCAAAAGAGTATATCAAAGGTTAATAATTACAAGTTTATAGCAATAATCCATTTCAGAAGTTCCTGTCAAGAGTTCATTTAAATCAATCCTTTAATAATGGTTTTCAAAAAAATGGTCTTCCAAAACCTTTAGTAACTTCCATTTCAAGTGGTATAGCTTCTTTTTAAAATAGCCTTTAATAAAGGTTCAAAATCAATTAGGTTCAGATAAGGATTTAACAGGTTAAGGTTTATACCAAAATCAAATCAAAATTTACAACAGATATATCAGGTTAAGGTTCAGAACAAGGTTCACAGATCAGGTTCAATCAAGACTCACAAATTCAGGGCTCAGAACAAGAGGTCAATCAGAGTTCAGGAAAAAGGTTCAGAATAAAAGAATCATAGCAGAGGTTCAAACAAAAAGGTTCAAGACAAACAGATCACAACAAAGATTCACAACAGAAGGGAACATAGCAGTGGTATCGGAGATCCTAATAAAGAAAATGAAAACTGAAAGAAAAAGGGGATGAAAAACCCTTACTGAAAAAGGGCAGAATATCTGTACCTTATTAGCACAGCAGACAAGCAAACAAACACAGAAATAAGATAAGGACTTCTCCTTCTTCACACCTAAGGAAGAGGAAGACAGAATTACTAAAGATTCTATTTTAGATTATTACTTTTAGTTTACCTCTCCATTTTAAGTACTTTCTATTTTTAGTAACTTTCCAGATTTAGTCAGTTCCCATAATTAGCAGGTTTCCCGAATTAACAGATATTACCATTTCAGATTAGGTTGAACCCTTATTCAAAGATTATTATGGAATAACAGTATATTTATCAAGTTACAGAAGTTTAGGGTTTATTTATGACATGATCACAAAGTTTAAGGTTTTAAATGTAACTTCATCAATTTCCAAGGTCATAAGTGAAAATACTTTAAGTTACAGAATTATAAGCTCATTTTATTCAGAATGACATCATAATCCCTTTAGTTTCATAATTTACAGATTATACCCCTCTAGTTACAATATTTACAAAACAAACCTTATATTTACATAATTCATGATTTAATCCCTTTAATATCCATATTTACCATACAAGCATATTATTTTACCCATTTTTTAGAATGTAACCTCAGAATATCCATATTGTACTACTCAGACCCTCAGATTTCAGAATTTACACATTTAGTCCCTTAAGTTTACAAAACATATATTTTAAATCATAATCTCATAACAATTACATAATTAGCCCATAAATACTTCAAAATTACCCAAAACACTCTTAATATCATTATTTACTCAAAATGACTTCAATTTTCCAGAATTTACATTTTTAGTCCCTCAAGTTTAATTAATTACAAATCGAATTAATAATTATATATAATTACCCATTTAACCTTTTAAATACAAAATTTACATATAAACCCCTCATTTAACATTTTATATGAATTATACCAGGTCTAAACTAATTTAAAAAAATACCCCTTAAGTTTTAAAAATTACAAAACACCCCCTTACCTTTTATTTTAAAATTGGTAAATACAAAAACCAATTAAAACCCTAGCATTAATTCCAATCATTGGCTCACGATTCCCAACAACCTTAAAACGTCATTATTGACCAGATCTCATGTCATATACCCTAACCCTAATCAATACATTAGGGTTTCATATTTATTTTATTTCTTTTCTTAATTTTTATATAATCCGATTTTAAATTAAATCCACAACAAATTATATAGGCCTCTAAAACTCGAACCACTATTTTTCCCAGATTATAAGGACCATATAGAGCACAAAAAATTTTAGCCTCACACCCAGAAAATTCATAATTAATTATTTAGAGTTTTATTGTGTTTTTAAGGTTAAATTCGAAAATAATTCATATAGCATGCATGATTCGGTTTTAGCATTTTATTTAGACCTTATATGATGTAAGAGATGTGAGAAAAATACCAAACCCAATATGGGACGTGTAGAATAGGCTGGGTGATTTAACACTTCTCGAATAGATACAAGAACCAATAATTCCCCACGAGCACAAATGTGACCAACAAACCTTGGAATCAATTTTCCCAGATCATATATGATGTAAGAAACTCAAGAAAAATAGAAAAAGAATTTTACAAGGGCCGTAGGAATTAAAATGGAATTATACCTTACTTGTGAACAAAATTCGACAATAAAAGATTTAGGGCTCTATAAATCGAGTGGCTATTTTTCTTGGCTTCCTAGCACGACAATGAACTCAGGAAAATTGCTCTTGGGCCTCAGAAAATTCGTATGGAATGAAAACGAATTATTGTGTGTTTTTATGTTTCTCGGTTTGTTTATTTAGGAGGAATATATGGGATAAAATTTTATATAGAATGAAGATCTGGTCTTAGGGGAAGGGAATACATATATTTCGGCCTAAACAAGTCAACCAAATCAGATTTTGATATAATTTGATCATATCCATATTTATTTGATATTTATCTTCACTTTTTAAATTATAATATATACCGAAATTTATTAAATAATTATATATTCGGTTTTTAAATTATTGTAGGGTAAAATGATAATTATTTTGGACATGCTAAATTATTACAAGACTTGTCTTAATTTTATTTTAGCTTATATGTAATTTATTTCATAAGCTTTGAATTAATTTGATGCTTATAAAGCTTTTAATTAAAATTTTAAGTTATGAGGGCATTATGGTCATTTTACATGTTTCATATTTTCAGGTATTACAACTTCTTCCCCACTAACAAAAAAAATTTCGTCCTCGAAATTTGCAGAAAGAAAGAGAGCAGAAAACGTAACAGAGACATACCAGACTAAAACGAGAATTGAGGTGAAATGAAACAGGAACACAACTGACGGTGAACAGACATATGAAAGATTTGTTTCTCATAACTCGAACTTGCAGATTCCAAAATTGTTTCAGGTCCTCAGAACAGACATAACATACTGAATCCAGATCAGAAGAATAGCATACCAAACGTAGTAGATGAAAATCAGATTCATAGGGTTTTGACGGATATGCCGTTCACAGAAATTGATTAGACAAATCAAATTTGAACATACAGAAAATAGATTATCTAGGAAATGAATGGCAGAAAGTTCTATAACAGAAGCTAAGATTAGTATCAGATGTACAGAGGTCAGCAAAACGCATGACGAGAATCCAGACGCATCAATTCGCATAACGGTGAAAGCAGATTACGCGTATAGGTAGAATGAACTTAAAGTCTCACTAACGCAGACGATCTCAACCAGTTATCAGAATTTCTAAAGCTCTAAGGCACTTCTCGAGATATCCTATGCCCACAACAAGTGCACGTTATATGATGTAAGTATTATCACGTTGGCCAGATGTCATAATACTGGCATCATATAAATATGCCCTTATGATGGTCATACTTTATCTCAAGTTGTGAACAGAACAAACTTATCCTACTCCACCTAGTCTTCCTACGATCTCAGAGGTCATCAGAATCCAATACCCTAACTAAGAGGAAAACGAATCACTCGAAAAGTTAACGGAAGTCCCAGAATTTCTATCAGAATTTGGTACATCAGATCATCCATCATTCGTCAAATTTCAGATAACAAAACCATCATCCGACATACGCAGAATGAACACATGGCGGAATTACTGATAAAGAACTTAAATCATTCAAAGGATTTTATCTTTAGGTAACAGAAATTTAGATAGGTCGAGAGGAAATCAATTACGTCATCCATAGCTTCATCCATCACATAATTCATTCTTCCAAACCAAACGTTCGCTTCAGAATTTTCTTCCATTCCAAATCATGATCTCAATTTCCATTCTCAAGTCTGCTTCTGCTCCCAATTCATCTTAATACAACTAAAATGAATAGAGAAGCAAGACTACGAGTCTTGGACAAATCTGCTAGCACAGTTCGGAATTCGCCAGCTCAGATTGCTGTCGTCATCGGATGCTTGGTAGTGGTGTCTGCTACAATCTCTGAACGCCAACCACATCTACTCTTCCAGAACAAAGGTCATTCCCTTTTAATACGAAGATGGTCTACATGTTTCCTCGCTTGTCTCAGGGCACAAACATGCTGTCATACTATGACAATTGTCCAGATATTCGTGAAAACATGATTCTTATTAGCCAATACTATTGGCATTATTTAAGACTTATAATGGTCACAATGAGTACGAAAACAGTTTTCATGAATCTTTTCAGGGATAACCTCATATCTAATTCACATCACTAATCTTTACGAATAAAACTGAAATACTTTACGGAAGCTTCTCACAGGTAGTCATCTCCCATCTTAGGAGTTCTTGAGGTTGCTTCTTTAGTCCTTCCAACATTAACTGAGGTTGTCTGATACAGAGTTCACAAGGATAGAATAATTTAATCACTTACACTCGGAAATGAGAAGTGATTACGGTTGAGATTACGGTTAGGTTTACGATAGTTGATATGCAAAAACAAAATTTTCTCTTTCTTCTTTATAAATTAATAGGGGTATTCCAGGGAAACACTGAGGTGGACAAAACATATCTCATCATCTTCTCCAGCATCATGGTTCATTAACTGAGATCGGTTCAGAGTCAATTTTTCTGCTCAACAGGAGAGAAAACCCAAGAGTTTCATCAGAAAATGCCAGAAAATTTGTACAACAAAACTTTCAATGCCAACACTTTCTAGGGGTGGATACTAATAGGGTGACAGGAGAATTTGATAATCAGATGAGGTCAGGGTACATATTTCCATAGCAGGGTTAAGCTTAACAGATTTAAGCGGTTAGAGGTTATTATATCAAAAGTAGGGTGGAATAGATTGTTACATTTCAGATGTGGTAGTTTATGATAGCTGAAGAACCAGTCAATCAATAATCAAAAGATCTGCAAAATTAAGTGTATTCAATAGTAAACAGATCCGCAGAACGTATCTGGTCACTTAACCAGACGGATAGTTCATATGTCAGAGTCAAGTACATGGTTCAGTATAGTGTGGGGATAGGTACGCGAATAGTTCAAGGTGTTGGTGTTCTTGGTTTAGCTTTTAACATAAGTGACAGGTAGGGTGTACATCATTGGTAATACGAACATTGTATAACTGTCAGAAGTGAGACGTATGAAATGGTCGGATATCAGCATCATAAGTTCAGTTAACAATTCCATGCAGAGATAGTATTTGCATCAAATCCTTCCAAAGAAAAACTGATTGGCAAATAAGATTCATCATTCAAGGGAGCAAATAAGATTCATCATTCAGGACAGAATAGGATCAGAGGATACATTTATATCCAGCATGGGTCATGAATTTATAGAATGTGTCAAACACTTTAAGGTTAAATGGTCTTCGGGATGGTCAGAAGGATATCAGACTGTTTATCCAACAGATCAGAAATGATGGTCAAAATTGGGTAGTGGCAGCAAAAGTTTAACAATTGGTAATCATGGCAGGGGTCCAAAATTGTTTCAAACGCCAAAGGTGAGACATAGGAGGATAGTCGTCAATATTAAATGATCAAATCAATCAATCCTTATAAGGATAAAATCAAGGTTACTGTCAAAGAAAGACGGATCAATAAAGATAACTCTTATCATTCGGAAATGAGAGGGAAAGCATTTTTATACTCGTGGTCAAACGCCACAAAACTTCTCATGGGAACAGAGATGGTTATGACGGAATCAAAAGATTCATAGGTGATTATCAGAAGCAAGAAACAAATAACAGGATGTATCAAGTGTATCATCATCATGGGGATTCTCAGATTGCTCAAAGAGGCATCAGAATGATTTACAGAAGGTTCAGAGGTCGGAGTGGAAATCGGAAGCAAAGGATCAAATAATGTCAGATTATCACTATGCAATTTCCAATGCTTCAGATTTTATTTAGGTTTCACTTCTTAGGTGGTGCAAGGCATAAGCTCTAAATTTCCTAATGCGATTTTAACCAAAAGCAAGACACGAATCAGAGTGGTGCGGAAGCAAGATACTTAAGCAAATGACTTATAGTCTACCCATTCCTCACTGGTCAGAATTTAAGTTCCTATAGGGAAATCTTAAAGCAAATTCTCAAAGGTTGTCCTATGAGCGCCTACAGTGGAAACTTAGTGACCCAGACATCACAGGTCAAGGGTAAATGTATTACGAGTCGCAGCCTGTGATCTCTGATACCATAAATTGTAACACCCCAACCCGACAAGGGTAAAGATATCACAATAATGGATTCATATCAGGTCAAAACAGAGCATACATCTACAGTAATACAAAAATCTCAAAGGATTACAATTGAAATACTGAATCTACAAGGTTACAATGAAAACTTTCAAAACTAATTCTAAACATAATGTCTTCTATCCAATTCTAATCCAGAATAGCTAACAAGCCTTCTATGTCCAGAGGTACACTCTCACTCATCCCCAGCTTCCTACTAAAACCTGCCGCAGGAAAAGAAATGCGGCTGAGCTACTAGAGCTCAGTGAACAGATATATAGATGACAGAAACAATAGCAGAGAACAATACAGAAACAAATCAGAAATACAGATTATACAGATACAAAATTAAAGTGAAAGAATAGGAAAGGAGTAAGGGTAAAAGAAAAGAAATGAGAAAGGGATAATGCACAAACCAGGTTTAGGGAAATACAGAAATCCATCACGAGCCCAGAGATAACAGGTAATATCATAACAGAGTAATCATATAATAATCCAGAGGGGATGCCTCTCAAGTAACAGATAATATGAGGGGTGACCTCATGTATCAATTGGAGTGATCAGCTCCCAGATAATGTGAAAGACGTGTATCGCACACACCATCAGTCACCAGATATACATATATAACAGTAAACAGTAACAGATAACAGAAATCAGATCAGAACTAGGATGCATCCATGCGCCCCAGTAGGCCAGAATCTTCTCCTACATAACAGATAAAATTAGGGACGGGACAGGTCATCACTCTCCTGCCCTAGAGTCATGCCATCGGTGCATCAATGACATGGACATGAAACCCTCATGCCTAGTGATTGGCTCGGATATCAGACTGTGGTCAAGGTCAGATGTCATATAATAAACAGAGTCACATCTAAGGGTTCATGGCAGAAGGGTCATGTCAACAATTCAGATTAAGATAATAAGGTTTAAATCAGAGTTTATCAGATTAAGTTTAATATCAAAGCTTAAGTTCAGATTAAAAGGTTTATTTCCAATAGTCCAAAAGAGTATATCAAAGGTTAATAATTACAAGTTTATAGCAATAATCCATTTCAGAAGTTCCTGTCAAGAGTTCATTTAAATCAATCCTTTAATAATGGTTTTCATAAAAATGGTCTTCCAAAACCTTTAGTAACTTCCATTTCAAGTGGTATAGCTTCTTTTTAAAATAGCCTTTAATAAAGGTTCAAAATCAATTAGGTTCAGATAAGGATTTAACAGGTTAAGGTTTATACCAAAATCAAATCAAAATTTACAACAGATATATCAGGTTAAGGTTCAGAACAAGGTTCACAGATCAGGTTCAATCAAGACTCACAAATTCAGGGCTCAGAACAAGAGGTCAATCAGAGTTCAGGAAAAAGGTTCAGAATAAAAGAATCATAGCAGAGGTTCAAACAAAAAGGTTCAAGACAAACAGATC
Organism: Artemisia tridentata subsp. tridentata; assembly: GCA_021014915.2. NCBI lineage: Eukaryota > Viridiplantae > Streptophyta > Magnoliopsida > Asterales > Asteraceae > Artemisia > Artemisia tridentata. Next base: position 55,634,848 of record CP139501.1, on the reverse strand, counting down.
ACAACAAAGATTCACAACAGAAAGGAACATAGCAGTGGTATCGGAGATCCTAATAAAGAAAATGAAAACTGAAAGAAAAAGGGGATGAAAAACCCTTACTGAAAAAGGGCAGAATATCTGTACCTTATTAGCACAGCAGACAAGCAAACAAACACAGAAATAAGATCAGGACTTCTCCTTCTTCACACCTAAGGAAGAGGAAGACAGAATTACTAAAGATTCTATTTTAGATTATTACTTTTAGTTTACCTCTCCATTTTAAGTACTTTCTATTTTTAGTAACTTTCCAGATTTAGTAAGTTCCCATAATTAGCAGGTTTCCCGAATTAACAGATATTACCATTTCAGATTAGGTTGAACCCTTATTCAAAGATTATTATGGAATAACAGTATATTTATCAAGTTACAGAAGTTTAGGGTTTATTTATGACATGATCACAAAGTTTAAGGTTTTAAATGTAACTTCATCAATTTCCAAGGTCATAAGTGAAAATACTTTAAGTTACAGAATTATAGCTCATTTTATTCAGAATGACATCATAATCCCTTTAGTTTCATAATTTAAAAATTATACCCCTCTAGTTACAATATTTACAAAACAAACCTTATATTTACATAATTCATGATTTAATCCCTTTAATATCCATATTTACCATACAAGCATATTATTTTACCCATTTTCAGAATGTAACCTCAGAATATCCATATTGTACTACTCAGACCCTCAGATTTCAGAATTTACACATTTAGTCCCTTAAGTTTACTAAACATATATTTTAAATCATAATCTCATAACAATTACATAATTAGCCCATAAATACTTCAAAATTACCCAAAACACTCTTAATATCATTATTTACTCAAAATGACTTCAATTTTCCAGAATTAACATTTTTAGTCCCTCAAGTTTAATTAATTACAAATCGAATTAATAATTATATATAATTACTCATTTAACCTTTTAAATACAAAATTTACATATAAACCCTTCATTTAACATTTTATATGAATTATACCAGGTCTAAACTAATTTAAAAAAATACCCCTTAAGTTTTAAAAATTACAAAACACCCCCTTACCTTTTATTTTAAAATTGGTAAATACAAAAACCAATTAAAACCCTAGCATTAATTCCAATCATTGGCTCATGATTCCCAACAACCTTAAAACGTCATTATTGACCAGATCTCATGTCATATACCCTAACCCTAATCAATACATTAGGGTTTCATATTTATTTTATTTCTTTTCTTAATTTTTATATAATCCGATTTTAAATTAAATCCACAACGAATTATATAGGCCTCTAAAACTCGAACCACTATTTTTTCCCAGATTATAAGGACCATATAGAGCTCAAAAATTTTAGCCTCACACCCAGAAAATTCATAATTAATTATTTAGAGTTTTATTGTGTTTTTAAGGTTAAATTCGAAAATAATTCATATAGCATGCATGATTCGGTTTTAGCATTTTATTTAGACCTTATATGATGTAAGAGATGTGAGAAAAATACCAAACCCAATATGGGACGTTTAGAATAGGCTGGGTGATTTAACACTTCTCGAATAGATACAAGAACCAATAATTCCCCACGAGCACAAATGTGACCAACAAACCTTGGAATCAATTTTCCCAGATCATATATGATGTAAGAAACTCAGGAAAAATAGAAAAAGAATTTTACAAGGGCCGTAGGAATTAAAATGGAATTATACCTTACTTGTGAACAAAATTTGACAATTAAAGATTTAGGGCTCTATAAATCGAGTGGCTATTTTTATTGGCTTCCTAGCACGACAATGAACTCAGGAAAATTGCTCTTGGGCCTCAGAAAATTCGTATGGAATGAAAACGAATTATTGTGTGTTTTTATGTTTCTCGGTTTGTTTATTTAGGAGGAATATATGGGATAAAATTTTATATAGAATGAAGATCTGGTCTTAGGGGAAGGGAATACATATATTTCGGCCTAAACAAGTCAACCAAATCAGATTTTGATATAATTTGATCATATCCATATTTATTTGATACTTATCTTCACTTTTTAAATTATAATATATACCGAAATTTATTAAATAATTATATATTCGGTTTTTAAATTATTGTAGGGTAAAATGATAATTATTTTGGACATGCTAAATTATTACAAGACTTGTCTTAATTTTATTTTAGCTTATATGTAATTTATTTCATAAGCTTTGAATTAATTTGATGCTTATAAAGCTTTTAATTAAAATTTTAAGTTATGAGGGCATTATGGTCATTTTACATGTTTCATATTTTCAGGTATTACAACTTCTTCCCCACTAACAAAAAAATTTCGTCCTCGAAATTTGCAGAAAGAAAGAGAGCAGAAAACGTAACAGAGACATACCAGACTAAAACGAGAATTGAGGTGAAATGAAACAGGAACACAACTGACGGTGAACAGACATATGAAAGATTTGTTTCTCATAACTCGAACTTGCAGATTCCAAAATTGTTTCAGGTCCTCAGAACAGACATAACATACTGAATCCAGATCAGAAGAATAGCATACCAAACGTAGTAGATGAAAATCAGATTCATAGGGTTTTGACGGATATGCCGTTCACAGAAATTGATTAGACAAATCAGATTTGAACATACAGAAAATAGATTATCTAGGAAATGAATGGCAGAAAGTTCTATAACAGAAGCTAAGATTAGTATCAGATGTACAGAGGTCAGCAAAACGCATGACGAGAATCCAGACGCATCAATTCGCATAACGGTGAAAGCAGATTACGCGTATAGGTAGAATGAACTTAAAGTCTCACTAACGCAGACGATCTCAACCAGTTATCAGAATTTCTAAAGCTCTAAGGCACTTCTCGAGATATCCTATGCCCACAACAAGTGCACGTTATATGATGTAAGTATTATCACGTTGGCCAGACGTCATAATACTGGCATCATATAAATATGCCCTCATGATGGTCATACTTTATCTCAAGTTGTGAACAGAACAAACTTATCCTACTCCACCTAGTCTTCCTACGATCTCAGAGGTCATCAGAATCCAATACCCTAACTAAGAGGAAAACGAATCACTCGAAAAGTTAACGGAAGTCCCAGAATTTCTATCAGAATTTGGTACATCAGATCATCCATCATTCGTCAAATTTCAGATAACAAAACCATCATCCGACATACGCAGAATGAACACAGGGCGGAATTACTGATAAAGAACTTAAATCATTCAAAGGATTTTATCTTTAGGTAACAGAAATTTAGATAGGTCGAGAGGAAATCAATTACGTCATCCATAGCTTCATCCATCACATAATTCATTCTTCCAAACCAAACGTTCGCTTCAGAATTTTCTTCTATTCCAAATCATGATCTCAATTTCCATTCTCAAGTCTGCTTCTGCTCCCAATTCATCTTAGTACAACTAAAATGAATAGAGAAGCAAGACTACGAGTCTTGGACAAATCTGCTAGCACAGTTCGGAATTCGCCAGCTCAGATTGCTGTCGTCATCGGATGCTTGGTAGTGGTGTCTGCTACAATCTCTGAACGCCAACCACATCTACTCTTCCAGAACAAAGGTCATTCCCTTTTAATACGAAGATGGTCTACATGTTTCCTCGCTTGTCTCAGGGCACAAACATGCTGTCATACTATGACAATTGTCCAGATATTCGTGAAAACATGATTCTTATTAGCCAATACTATTGGCATTATTTAAGACTTATAATGGTCACAATGAGTACGAAAACAGTTTTCATGAATCTTTTCAGGGATAACCTCATATCTAATTCACATCACTAATCTTTACGAATAAAACTGAAATACTTTACGGAAGCTTCTCACAGGTAGTCATCTCCCATCTTAGGAGTTCTTGAGGTTGCTTCTTTAGTCCTTCCAACATTAACTGAGGTTGTCTGATACAGAGTTCACAAGGATAGAATAATTTAATCACTTACACTCGGAAATGAGAAGTGATTACGGTTGAGATTACGGTTAGGTTTACGATAGTTGATATGCAAAAACAAAATTTTCTCTTTCTTCTTTATAAATTAATAGGGGTATTCAAGGGAAACACTGAGGTGGACAAAACATATCTCATCATCTTCTCCAGCATCATGGTTCATTAACTGAGATCGGTTCAGAGTCAATTTTTCTGCTCAACAGGAGAGAAAACCCAAGAGTTTCATCAGAAAATGCCAGAAAATTTGTACAACAAAACTTTCAATGCCAACACTTTCTAGGGGTGGATACTAATAGGGTGACAGGAGAATTTGATAATCAGATGAGGTCAGGGTACATATTTCCATAGCAGGGTTAAGCTTAACAGATTTAAGCGGTTAGAGGTTATTATATCAAAAGTAGGGTGGAATAGATCGTTACATTTCAGATGCGGTAGTTTATGATAGCTGAAGAACCAGTCAATCAATAATCAAAAGATCTCCAAAATTAAGTATATCAATAGTAAACAGATCCGCAGAACGTATATGGTCACTTAACCAGACGGATAGTTCATATGTCAGAGTCAAGTACATGGTTCAGTATAGTGTGGGGATAGGTACGCGAATAGTTCAAGGTGTTGGTGTTCTTGGTTTAGCTTTTAGCATAAGTGACAGGTAGGGTGTACATCATTGGTAATACGAACATTGTATAACTGTCAGAAGTGAGACGTATGAAATGTCGGATATCAGCATCATAAGTTCAGTTAACAATTCCATGCAGAGATAGTATTTGCATCAAATCCTTCCAAAGAAAAACTGATTGGCAAATAAGATTCATCATTCAAGGGAGCAAATAAGATTCATCATTCAGGACAGAATAGGATCAGAGGATACATTTATATCCAGCATGGGTCATGAATTTATAGAATGTGTCAAACACTTTAAGGTTAAATGGTCTTCGGGATGGTCGGAAGGATATCAGACTGTTTATCCAACAGATCAGAAATGAAGGTCAAAATTGGGTAGTGGCAGCAAAAGTTTAACAATTGGTAATCATGGCAAGGGTCCAAAATTGTTTCAAACGCCAAAGGTGAGACATAGGAGGATAGTCGTCAATATTAAATGATCAAATCAATCAATCCTTATAAGGATAAAATCAAGGTTACTGTCAAAGAAAGACGGATCAATAAAGATAACTCTTATCATTCGGAAATGAGAGGGAAAGCATTTTTATACTCGTGGTCAAACGCCACAAAACTTCTCATGGGAACAGAGATGGTTATGACGGAATCAAAAGATTCATAGGTGATTATCAGAAGCAAGAAACAAATAACAGGATGTATCAAGTGTATCATCATCATGGGGATTCTCAGATTGCCCAAAGAGGCATCAGAATGATTTACAGAAGGTTCAGAGGTCGGAGTGGAAATCGGAAGCAAAGGATCAAATAATGTCAGATTATCACTATGCAATTTCCAATGCTTCAGATTTTATTTAGGTTTCACTTCTTAGGTGGTGCAAGGCATAAGCTCTAAATTTCCAAATGCGATTTTAACCAAAAGCAAGACACGAATCAGAGTGGTGCGGAAGCAAGATACTTAAGCAAATGACTTATAGTCTACCCATTCCTCACTGGTCAGAATTTAAGTTCCTATAGGGAAATCCTAAAGCAAATTCTCAAAGGTTGTCCTACGAGCGCCTACAGTGGAAACTTAGTGACCCAGACATCACAGGTCAAGGGTAAATGTATTACGAGTCGCAGCCTGTGATCTCTGATACCATAAATTGTAACACCCCAACCCGACAAGGGTAAAGATATCACAATAATGGATTCATATCAGGTCAAAACAGAGCATACATCTACAGTAATACAAAAATCTCAAAGGATTACAATTGAAATACTGAATCTACAAGGTTACAATGAAAACTTTCAAAACTAATTCTAAACATAATGTCTTCTATCCAATTCTAATCCAGAATAGCTAACAAGCCTTCTAAGTCCAGAGGTACACTCTCACTCATCCCCAGCTTCATACTAAAACCTGCCACAGGAAAAGAAATGCGGCTGAGCTACTAGAGCTCAGTGAACAGATATATAGATGACAGAAACAATAGCAGAGAACAATACAGAAACAAATCAGAAATACAGATTATACAGATACAAAATTAAAGTGAAAGAATAGGAAAGGAGTAAGGGTAAAAGAAAAGAAATGAGAAAGGGATAATGCACAAACCAGGTTTAGGGAAATACAGAAATCCATCACGAGCCCAGAGATAACAGATAATATCATAACAGAGAAATCATATAATAATCCAGAGGGGATGCCTCTCAAGTAACAGATAATATGAGGGGTGACCTCATGTATCAATTGGAGTGATCAGCTCCCAGATAATGTGAAAGACGTGTATCGCACACACCATCAGTCACCAGATATACATATATAACAGTAAACAGTAACAGATAACAGAAATCAGATCAGAACTAGGATGCATCCATGCGCCCCAGTAGGCCAGAATCTTCTCCTACATAACAGATAAAATCAGGGACGGGACAGGTCATCACTCTCCTGCCCTAGAGTCATGTCATCGGTGCATCAATGACATGGACATGAAACCCTCATGCCTAGTGATTGGCTCGGATATCAGACTGTGGTCAAGGTCAGATGTCATATAATAAACAGAGTCATATCTAAGGGTTCATGGCAGAAGGGTCATGTCAACAATTCAGATTAAGATAATAAGGTTTAAATCAGAGTTTATCAGATTAAGTTTAATATCAAAGCTTAAGTTCAGATTAAAAGGTTTATTTCCAATAGTCCAAAAGAGTATATCAAAGGTTAATAATTACAAGTTTATAGCAATAATCCATTTCAGAAGTTCCTGTCAAGAGTTCATTTAAATCAATCCTTTAATAATGGTTTTCATAAAAATGGTCTTCCAAAACCTTTAGTAACTTCCATTTCAAGTGGTATAGCTTCTTTTTAAAATAGCTTTTAATAAAGGTTCAAAATCAATTAGGTTCAGATAAGGATTTAACAGGTTAAGGTTTATACCAAAATCAAATCAAAATTTACAACAGATATATCAGGTTAAGGTTCAGAACAAGGTTCACAGATCAGATTCAATCAAGACTCACAAATTCAGGGTTCAGAACAAGAGGTCAATCAGAGTTCAGGAAAAAGGTTCAGAATAAAAGAATCATAGCAGAGGTTCAAACAAAAAGGTTCAAGACAAACAGATCACAACAAAGATTCACAACAGAAGGGAACATAGCAGTGGTATCGGAGATCCTAATAAAGAAAATGAAAACTGAAAGAAAAAGGGGATGAAAAACCCTTACTGAAAAAGGGCAGAATATCTGTACCTTATTAGCACAGCAGACAAGCAAACAAACACAGAAATAAGATAAGGACTTCTCCTTCTTCACACCTAAGGAAGAGGAAGACAGAATTACTAAAGATTCTATTTTAGATTATTACTTTTAGTTTACCTCTCCATTTTAAGTACTTTCTATTTTTAGTAACTTTCCAGATTTAGTAAGTTCCCATAATTAGCAGGTTTCCCGAATTAACAGATATTACCATTTCAGATTAGGTTGAACCCTTATTCAAAGATTATTATGGAATAACAGTATATTTATCAAGTTACAGAAGTTTAGGGTTTATTTATGACATGATCACAAAGTTTAAGGTTTTAAATGTAACTTCATCAATTTCCAAGGTCATAAGTGAAAATACTTTAAGTTACAGAATTATAAGCTCATTTTATTCAGAATGACATCATAATCCCTTTAGTTTCATAATTTACAGATTATACCCCTCTAGTTACAATATTTACAAAACAAACCTTATATTTACATAATTCATGATTTAATCCCTTTAATATCCATATTTACCATACAAGCATATTATTTTACCCATTTTCAGAATGTAACTTCAGAATATCCATATTGTACTACTCAGACCCTCAGATTTCAGAATTTACACATTTAGTCCCTTAAGTTTACAAAACATATATTTTAAATCATAATCTCATAACAATTACATAATTAGCCCATAAATACTTCAAAATTACCCAAAACACTCTTAATATCATTATTTAATCAAAATGAATTCAATTTTCCTGAATTTACATTTTTAGTCCCTCAAGTTTAATTAATTACAAATCGAATTAATAATTATATATAATTACCCATTTAACCTTTTAAATACAAAATTTACATATAAACCCCTCATTTAACATTTTATATGAATTATACCAGGTCTAAACTAATTTAAAAAAATACCCCTTAAGTTTTAAATATTACAAAACACCCCCTTACCTTTTATTTTAAAATTGGTAAATACAAAAACCAATTAAAACCCTAGCATTAATTCCAATCATTGGCTCATGATTCCCAACAACCTTAAAACATCATTATTGACCAGATCTCATGTCATATACCCTAACCCTAATCAATACATTAGGGTTTCATATTTAATTTATTTCTTTTCTTAATTTTTATATAATCCGATTTTAAATTAAATCCACAACGAATTATATAGGCCTCTAGAACTCGAACCACTATTTTTCCCAGATTATAAGGACCATATAGAGCTCATAAAATTTTAGCCTCACACCCAGAAAATTCATAATTAATTATTTAGAGTTTTATTGTGTTTTTAAGCTTAAATTCAAAAATAATTCATATAGCATGCATGATTCGGTTTTAGCATTTTATTTAGACCTTATATGATGTAAGAGATGTGAGAAAAATACCAAACCCAATATGGGACATGTAGAATAGGCTGGGTGATTTAACACTTCTCGAATAGATACAAGAACCAATAATTCCCCACGAGCACAAATGTGACCAAAAAACCTTGGAATCAATTTTCACAGATCATATATGATGTAAGAAACTCAGGAAAAATAGAAAAAGAATTTTACAAGGGTCGTAGGAATTAAAATGGAATTATACCTTACTTGTGAACAAAATTCGACAATAAAAGATTTAGGGCTCTATAAATCGAGTGGCTATTTTTCTTGGCTTCCTAGCACGACAATGAACTCAGGAAAATTTCTCTTGGGCCTCAGAAAATTCGTATGGAATGAAAACGAATTATTGTGTGTTTTTATGTTTCTCGGTTTGTTTATTTAGGAGGAATATATGGGATAAAATTTTATATAGAATGAAGATCTGGTCTTAGGGGAAGGGAATACATATATTTCGGCCTAAACAAGTCAACCAAATCAGATTTTGATATAATTTGATCATATCCATATTTATTTGATATTTATCTTCACTTTTTAAATTATAATATATACCGAAATTTATTAAATAATTATATATTCGGTTTTTAAATTATTGTAGGGTAAAATGATAATTATTTTGGACATGCTAAATTATTACAAGACTTGTCTTAATTTTATTTTAGCTTATATGTAATTTATTTCATAAGCTTTGAATTAATTTGATGCTTATAAAGCTTTTAATTAAAATTTTAAGTTATGAGGGCATTATGGTCATTTTACATGTTTCATATTTTCAGGTATTACACAAATACACGTGACGCGCCAGAAAGTTTTACAAAGAAAGTCTGACGGCGTCACCCTTTAAGGTGATCAAGGCCGTCTCGTGCTAAGACAAAGAGAGATGGCCATCAGGATTAAAGAGTGACGGCGTCACCCTTAACCTTGACGGCGTCAACCCTTGACGCGCCAGAGAGGATTTTGGAGGATTAAAAGGGGACGGCGTCAAGAAGGCCATCAAGAAACCCTAACCGCGGCGAGGGCGTCACGCCGTCAGATCTGTTTTCCTATATATATTTTCATAATTTTTAGTCATTAGTGTGCAACTTTGTGAGGAGAAACCCTAATACGATTTTTCTGCTACTTTTAAGGGTTTTATACCCTTGGATCTCCCATGTTCAATTGAAGATAAGTAATCAATTAATCATTCAATATGTCTATGTGTTGTTTGATTATATCTTGTTCTTGTCTTTTATTTAACATGCTAGGCTAGATTTATCTTGTGTTTGCTTAGATCTAATGAAACCTAACTATTGATTATTGGTTGTTGGTGTGTTATTAATTGTATTGGATGATTGTTTATCGATGTTAGGCTTAAGAAAACTGGCTAACCTCCTATACGGTAACTTGCTTGAACGTCTTAAGAAACATGAACCAATGCGTACTAAGGTTTTTATGGTTGTATTTAATGCATGAGCGAATTCTAGTGATCCCATGTTAGGAGCTTCTTAGCCGGCTCGACATAGGAGTGAAGTAGGAGCTTGTAGAGTTGGGGAAGTACGTGTGCCACCCCACGATTGGTATTAAGGAATACACCCGTCATCCACGCAATTAATACACACTAATCAACCGGTAAAAGATAGTTAGGGAGTAAGGAAATCTAAGTAAACACATTTCTCTCCATATAAGTTCCACAACCTTTTTATTTTCAGTCATTTTATTTTATTTGCAATTGTAGTTATTTGGGTTAGTTGACTAGCAACTAATTCCGCCCACTCCTTCAAACCCGATATTTTACTTGCTTTCATAAAAATATAAAAAATACAAAAAGAATCTTCCCTCATCCTTAGACCTATTAGAGTAGTTTTTCAATCCTAACGACACTATTCCCCTAGAGAACGATCAATCCCCCGGTACTTGCCACTACACTATACTACATCGGTCAGGTACACTGCCTGGTGGGGATTGCAAGCCTCTTGAGATCCCTCGAGAGGTAAAACCTGTTCTAAGGTCGCAAAACCACGCATCAACAACAAATAAACGTGTTTGACTCTGATAATGCTAACATGGAATCGTCGTGCTCGAATTCTCAAGAGAAAGAGTTTCATCAGCCATTAAAATTGCCTGATAATACAAAGGAAGGTTGCATAGAATATTTTCGACTACTTCACTCACATATCAAGGTTCTCTTTGAACGACCTGGATACTTGGGAGGATAAAAACGTGCATTCGCATCACTCTTTGGTCAAGATGTTCAGACTTTCACAGTCAAAATGATACTATATTTAGATCAACTTGAACAACAACTTGACGAAGGAGAACTTTCTGATGGTAGATCCATGGCTGCCTTTTGTGTGATCAACAACCAACTCCAAATGTTCATTGATTCGCAATTCACTTAGGATTATGATTATGACAATCAAATGACGAAAAAGTGTTTTGCTAATTACACTGGAATCGAGGTTGACATGCTCATAGTTACACTACTCCAACTCATGGGTAATGTTAAGGAGTTCATTAACGAAAGGGCGCAGCATCAACAATGCAGTGACACTATGTTTGATAAGCAGGATACAAACGACAGTTCTGGGACTTATACCACACTTGACATGGATACAGATCACAGACCAGAAAATGACAAAGTTCCATCTGCTGAGGTACATTTCACTGATCAACACAATGTGCTCCCTAATGAACAAATGCATACTGATCAAGTTATGCCCACTTATGACACTTATTTGTTGGAAAATATTGATAGCAATACCATTTCTAATTCAACAAATATGAATCATAAAGGGGGAGAAAATGATCAGGATGATGCTGAACATGATGATGAGTCAACTTCTTTGTTTATGGCTGAGACTTTTAAATCAAATGATGTGGTTGATAAAGAAGTTTTTAATGAACTTCCAAACAGATTTTTATAGCTTGAAAAACATTGTATTTCACTTGAAATCGCAATGCAACAAAAGGAAGAAAGTTTTCCAACTAACCTACCATGTAAAAATCCGGAACTCCCTGACTTCCATGAATTCTTTATGATAAATGATTTGAGAGCTCAGCTAGAAGCCAAAAACTTAACGATCAACAACCTAAAAAAATGTATTACAGAGATGTGTGATATGTGTAATGAAGTTAAGGCTAAACATGACAGTGATGTTATTGCAACAAAAATTACTGAATTGGAACATAAAGTGGCTAAATTACTTAATGAAAATGAGACTTTGAAAAAGCATTGTAAAAACCTGAGTGATTCCATCAAAGAAACGAGAACTAGGGCTTCAAAACACACAACGTCTTTGATTGCTAAAAATGATGAATTCAAAGCTCAACTTCAAGAGAAAGGTTTCACAATTACTGCCTTAAAGAACGAGTTAAGGAAATTAACTGGAAATGGTGTGAATACTAAGTTTGCAAAACCATCAATCTTGGGAACACCAGTTTCACAACCTCTTAGAAACCAAACAGTTGTTAGACAACCAACTGCGGTTAGATCTGAACGACCAAAATCTTCTAAACCGAGGTGTGCAACCCAAGTTGATGCGAAACAAGTTTTGTCAAAACCAGTCACTTCACAATCTAGACCAAATGATCAGATAGTTAATGTACGTTCTAAGGCTCAATCTCATAATTCTAAAGCAAAGGAAGTAAATGCTCATGCTAAGGTTCTATCCCTTAAGACTAGAAACCACAACAACCCCGTAGAACCAAAGAGTCATACTCAGAAATCTGGTAGGCAGATTGTTGTAGGGCTAAGAACTTCTCTCAACAAGCATTCTACTGTGTATGAGAAATCTAACACTCCTAGATCTTGCCTTAGGTGGTTACCGACGGGTGAAATCTTTAAGATGGTTGGTCTTAGATGGATGCCTTTTAGTACACATTGCATACCCAAGGTTGACTGTGACAATCCAAAAGGTCTGGATACTGAGATCACTAACCCATATAAACACAAGGAATCTTGTCATGTTAGTGCAGGGAATCCTTACTTAAGTGCTGGTACATCGACCATTTCCTTCAAGGAAAAACTCAGAGTTTGGCGGCCAAAAGGACTGAAATCTCCTAATTTAGGGGTTCAGGAAACTCAACATTGATGTACATGCATAATGACTCCTGAACAAATCAGCTCAGGACTCGTACAGCAACGATCTATCTTGGGAAGAATATCGGTGGTTATTCTTCATTTCAAGCCTCATTCTTCTGCGAAATATGATGTTTGAATACTGCAGTTCAAGCCTCGGGCCTCAATGTCAACATAATGGCGTCTGCTGAAAACACTCCAGTCTCCGTTCCTCAAAGAAAAGAAAGGCGTATGCTTGACTGCGCTTTATCTTCGGAAGAGAGAGAAATCTTCTTGTTTGCTTCATGCTCTTCCCATACTCATTCAGTCATCAAGTGGATCAACGTACATTGGAGTATATTCTTATTCACTTGTTCTATCAAAAATGGCAACCGCATATGCAATTTTTGAGGGGGAGAAGTGTGAATAAACTAAATGTCAGTCATCAAGTGGATCTACTTACCGTTGATTGTATTCTTATTCACTTGTTCAATCAAAAATGGCAACCTCATATGCAATTTTTTAGGGGGAGAAGTGTGAATAAACTACATGTTGATTGATGTTTGAAAAATGGTCATACGGCTCCTGTATACAACAGTTCAGGACCCGCGTCTAAACTTTTGACTCCTGGTACAATCAGTACAGGACTCGTGCCACAAGTGCCTCCTCCAACACCTAATGTTCCACTAACTAAGGATGACTGGGATTTATTGTTTCAACCTATGTTTGATGAATACTTCCAACCTCCAACGAATGTTGATCATCCAGTTCCTGAAGCTCCTGCTCCGGTTCCCGCTGACTCAACTGGTTCACCTTCTTCAATTTCCATTGATCAAGATGCACCATCTAGAAGTACAACTTAGACTACTCAAGAAACCCAATCTCCAGTTATTCCTCAAGGTGTTGATAATGACTTTCATGATATTGAAGTTGCACACATGAATAATGATCCGTTCTTTGGTATTCCTTCATCACGGATTGTTGTTCCTTCCAATGTGCACTCTATAAATCAACCACAAGAACATAAAGGAAAATGTCGGCTAAAACTTCAAAACGGCTAAGAATTTGGACATGGAATGTCAAGTGATCACGGAGTTTATTTGGCATCCCTTATTTGAGATTGAAGTGGGTTTCACGAAGGCTTCTACTTATTTCATCATCGAGACTTCATCTATCGATTGATGACTTGCTTGAACTTATAAAGTCTATGATTGGGACTTGGATTATCTAGTTATACCCGATGTAAGGAGTTACATTGTAGTACTCACGGGTTATAGCTATCACCAAGTGGTATATCGGGTTTACTTCACCAAGTGGGGAATTCTACTTAAGTAACAATAGTGCAAGCTTAAGTAACAACAGTGCATCGTTCTTCAATCAACAACAGTGCAAGCTTAAGTAACAAATTTGGGGAATTCTACTTCATTTTCAAGTTTGGTATATCGGGTTTACTTCACCAAGTGGTCACAGCAATAGCCGACAGAACATAAGGGTTGGTAAAGATAGTCAGAGAGAGTTTCTGTAGCAGTTGATTCTCACAGGATACATTTGAGCCAATTTTGTTCTTCTCACAAGATTTCAAGTATATGTGCGTAAAATGTGTTGCTGATTCTGAGGTATCAAAACCAGCAAGGGGGAAGGCGACATACATCTGAACGCACAACGAGTACACGTGATGAACTTTATACTTCTTCTTAGTTGAAGTTATTCTGGGAAGAAAAATGTCATCACCGCAGAGAAAATCAGTGTTTTAACTCGTGGCTTTTGGTGTATTATTCCAACTACGTGGGGGAAGAGATGTAAGAAACAGTTTCTGATGATAAAAGAGGTACACAATTGTATGATGATTCCTCTAGTTAGTCTGTATCCTACAGAAGGAAATATGTTCATCCGGGACTTACTTTATTTTTACGGTACTGTTTTGGTGTTATCATTTCGACTACATCCGGTACTCAGTTGCTTTTGTGGTACTGTCTTGGTGTTATCATTTTGACTACATATGGGATAAATTGCTTACACTCGGGACTTAGTTGACTTTGGTGTAACAATTCTCATCTGCAATTTCCTGAAGGGAGAAAAGTGCATTTCCGAGTCTTAATTGATTTTGATGTTACGTTTTCGACTTCATTAATGGGATTGAGTGTGTACTTCGGGTTTTCGAGCTTCATACAATGAGACTGATTGCATCACTTCAACTACTTGGGGGAAGTGGCCTCTTGATACTTTTGGTACGCATTACTTCAGCCTTCAGTGGGAAGAAATATAAGAAGAATTACTCAATCGTGAGATGATACGTTGCTGATCTATTTGATGATTCCCCGAACGGATAATCACGATGATTATTCTTAAAAGGAGCAGCAATATTTGATGTGGTTTGCTACGGATTCCGCTGTGAACTTAACTAATGTAAGCTTGAAAGAGAGCTTTGAAACTGCTCAAAAAGAAGATTGTCGGTTTGGGGGGAAGCTATCAAAGCTTCACATTGAGAAGGCTCAAGTTCAGACGATTATTCAGGAGCCTCGAAAGCTTTGGTGGTGAAAGTTTAAGAGATGTTGACTACAGACTTCTCCAGCGTATAAAATGATATCTTTATTTCGGTATTCATGTCAACATCTTCTTAAATTGAATAATATATTTTGTACATATCTTAAACCAAAATGTAAATAGAAAAATATAAAACCTATAAAAACCATAAAAATCAGAAAAACACAAAAATACCAAAAATAGTTGCTCTAGGCATGTCTTCTGTTTATCGATAACATTTACGGTCCTAGAAATGTCATTCAATAATGACACGGGACTTTAAATGAAGATCGAGCAGAAGTTCAAATGAATTATTAAAACAAGTCATACCGGCTTGCAGTAACTTCAGACTGTAACCCGTTCCTCATTATGCGGAAAGCACGTCACCAAAAAGACGGTTGTTCCTCCCACTGGGTGAAGTTCACCCAGGCATGGATTACTTCATATCCGTGCATCCTCGATTTAGTGCACGCTTCAGTGCATTATTTATGGTCTCAGAAGAGAAGTCTTCTTTGTATACAAATAATTTTCCTTCTATGATTCTTTTGAAAATTATTTGTGAGACACATGGGGGTAATGTGTTGTTTGAAATTCTTTAAGACTTGGATTGTTCATAAAATTTGTCACTCAATCAATGACTACAGCTCGTTAACTCGAATACGGGTCATTGATTGAGGGGGAGAGTGATTTCAAAATTTTATATCATCAAACGGGTTTCTTGGTTATCTCATAATTGTTAGAAAAGGTTTTTGTAGTTAATGGGGTATTAGTTGAAGAGGAACTTACTAAGCTTTATCTCAAATGGTCAAATGTGTTAGTTGTTAGAAAGATTAGGGCATTATGTGCAATTTGCTTATAGTTTCCTAGCTTTATGTAACTAGAAGGTTCATTTGTGTGACTTTGGAATCCTCGTTTAATCCCCTAAATACTTTAAAACTCAAAATCTAAAAGAAGTTAGAAAACCCATTGTGTTTGATGTTCTTGAATACTCCACAGGCATTTGTATGATCTGATTGAATGAGTTTCGAATGTTGATTGACTTTTGTTAGTCAATAGCTGTTTAATTATTGTTGACGTATTGCTTGTGCACTCTGGATATGCTTAGGTATGTAGCTATCGTGTTAGAATCTTGTTTATAAGATCATGAGTTGAATGTTGAAATATGAGTGAATTGCCATGTTCATGATTGCTGCTTGCTCTTCATGCTAGATAGCGGTTTGAAAAATTTCCTGATTGTGGTCTGATCATGACATGAATATGATTTTGTGAGTAGGCAAACCGCTGTGTGGTAGTGGTTAATGTAGAGTTAATCTGTATGTATGCCCATCTTTATGAATATTCCTATGCAGATTCCACGGCTGATGTGAATGTGCCTGCTCCCGCTCTAACCACTTGATCAGATATTCAAACTCCATTGACTGGCTCTGAATTCACCACAACAACAACATCGGCAGCAACAGCAACAACAATAACTTCACCACCACCACCACCTTCACCTCAACAAAGCATTACTAATTCTGGTCTCGCCGAGTGGGGATCTACAATACTTTGGAAGTGTTGTTGGTGGATGGATAATTGATGTTGACCACTGACTCCCTCAGAGATGCTAATGATCACATCATCTGTGCGTAAAGGTCAACATCATTTGTGTCGTAACAATTATCTTGTACATCATAAGTAGTGAATATACAATTGTTGTTATGTGTCAGTGAATGATTGTTTTAATTCAAAATCTTTCAAACCTATCATACTTGACACTAACATTCTCTCTCATAGATTGAGGGGGGGCATTAGTATGTTCCATTATCAGCACATATTAAACCTGACCACATTTTCTACCATATTTTCTAAACTTATTTAAATCAATTGGGATCACAAAATCTCAAAAGATTTGAAATTTCTGATCGGGGGAGAGAATGTGATTTAAATATGCAATCTGATAAACATGTAATGTTTTGGTCTTAAATGTAAGCTTCTAGCCACCGGTATTGAAGACAAGACATCATGGACCCAGTGACGCACTGCACTAAACCTTCTAGCCACTCAAGTTCTCTTAAAAGGACTTGTTTCATTCTCACGGGGAACCCTGCATAATCTATCGACCGCTCATTACGAGTTATGTTGATATTGAAACAGGAGACACCGCTCCAGTCTCTGACTACCAAAAATGCACTTATCGAGTCTACAACTGGTGCTTCTATGTAACGAACACTAGATGTAAAACTAAGAGTCCTACGTAGATCTTAGCAATCTGCCAGAACATTTATGAGAGAAATTATATATGCAATTCTTAGTGATTGAATGGAAATTCCTGCCAGGGTCAACATCAAACAGCCCTGAAAGCAGGTCACTTCGGTAATTCCTTGTGGATTACGCTTAGTGGTCGCGGCGGTTTCAAACGGTCTACAGTCGTGGAGTGAACTCCAGCGACTCACCTAATCGTTGATGTACTTTGGTAGATCTTGTAAGCCCTCTCGGGGGTATCCGATTCAGGAACGGCCTTGGTAAGGATTAGAGAAAGTTTTCACACTATGCTGTTAACAATCTCGAAGTCCAAACCTGTAAGTACCGGACGTTTTGTTGCTAACTGTTGTTTGCAGGAATCCCTGTCGATTGCAGCTAATTGTCAAAGAGATGTAAATTCATCACCCCATGCTCACACTTCACAATCATAATCAAAGAAATCATGATAATTAAAAGACTTTCAATACTGCTTCGGCAACTCTGATGCTGAATATCATGATCCAGAAATGTGTGAGCATGTCGGCCCAAAGATCTCAACATCACATGGAGACAATACTGCAAAAAGATGACTTGGAGACGTACATTGGATGATGACCTCAAAGAATCCTCAAAGATCATCCAAGACAAAAGAACAGTCATCAAAAGTTCACTGCTGAAAGTACAAAGATTAAAGACTTAGAAGAATCAAAGACTACGAGCTAGGAACTCTAATCTATGTAATAGAATGCTAGAATTCAAAGTGTAATTTCCGGGGTGACCTCCCTTTAGGGGGAGATTGTTAGGAATATAAATATTCACATGAAAGACTCGGTTACCCCGAGTATGGATTAGCATTAAGTAGCTCGTAGGTATAATCATATTAGTTTAGATATCGTTTCACCATTGAGTCGGGTCGGGTCTTTACCCACTGTCAGCCCGATCCATTGCCTACTAGAGGCGTTTTTATGTCTTGTATAAATAGCCCTTTCCACCCATGGGAAGGGTTGGAACTTCATTTGCTTTCAAGCTAATACACTCTAATTTCTCTCTCTAAGAAGTCTCCCATTCTCTTCTCTTTCTCTCTCTATGATTCGGCCATATACTTGATTCACGAGTGTGTTATGATTACGAGTTACTTACACATAAGCATAAAGGAAAACTTAGCTTGATTTTGATGGATGATTTTTGTTTCATGACCACAAGATAAAGATCCTCCATTGATGCTTAGACTACCGATGACCTTTCCTCAAAGGTTACTTATGTACACCATCATACCCCTTGTATGAAGTAAACAAACTTCTACTACGATCATGTGCTTGGAGCGACCACTTTCGGCAATCTAATAGGTCGGTTCAAGCTTATACCTAACAAACATATAGCTCAAAAACTTTCTTGGGTCTTGAAGCAAGACACTAAGTGCTTCTATACCAAACCTTGAAAACATATCCCAATGGTTGTTTTGAAAATTACTTTGGTGTTGAAAACTTGGTCTAATGTTTTGATGAACTTTAGGTCTAAACGATCATCGGTTGCGTGAATTTGAAGGTCTCAAGTTAGGTGTGGGTAAGAGTGGTCTTTGGTCGGCTCGAGTTTGAGTGTATCCAAGTCCGTTGTGTGAAACCGGTTTGTAAAATTGTTTTATGGTTTGGACTCTAGTAATGGGTGTTTGGATACCTCGAGTGTTTGCAAAAGGAGTTTGTGGAACAATTGGTTTGACAAAATCATTTGATGAGAAACCATTTTTGTTCAGACTCCTTGCGCGGTGGTGGCGTGCTGGCGCGTCACCCAACGCGTCAGATTCTAAGTAATCCGGTTTTTCTTTTTGACCTTCTTTCACAAACACTATTGGTTTGTTTAGACTCACGGAAGTGGTTTTCTCATGTTTTGAAAATCCAAGACCTTCCTTATCTTGGGACAACTTTTGACAACTTAACATATCATCCAAAACATTGCTACTTTTCTTAAATTTTGAAAAACTTAACGCTTCTTCTTGAAGTTTTGAAACATTACCTTCTAAAGAGTCAACCTTTTGTGTGAGTACATCACATTTTTGACATGGTTCAATCACCTCTTTAGACTTAGCAAGTTTCTTTACTTCAAGTTCAAATTCATTGATTTTGTTATATAGTTTAATTTGTTCACTTTTAAGAAAACGTTTTTCCTTTAAAAGCATTTTAATTGTTTTAACAAAATCTTTGCTAAGTTTTAAAAGTTCCTCATTTTCCTTTTGTAATTCATGAAAATTTAACGTATTATTAGAAATAGATGAGTTTGAATATACCTCTTGCGATTCGATTTCCATAAGACATGTTGCGTCCTTCTCCGGTAGATCACCGTCTTCACTATCGCTCCATGTAGTCTTACCAAATGTCTTCGAATCATTCTCATAGGAGTATCCATATCCACTTGTACTTTCCTCCAATGAACTAAGGTTCTCTTGAGCCATGGATCTAATACTCAACTTCTCCAAAAATTATCGTAGGATTTTGAAATTTTTGAAAAAGAAGTTTTTGCTTTAAAACGCCTTCTCGGGAAGGTTTTAACGCTCAAAAACTTGAGTATCCCGCTATGATACCAATTGTAGAACCGTAGAGGGGGGGTGAATACGGTCTTTTTGGCTTCTTCAAACTTTATTGACTTCAAGCCTCAAAGATCACCAAGTGGTTTTATAACAATAGTCACAATCCACAATTACAACCAAAGTATATAAAGCATGTAAAGAGACACCACGATATATACTGGTTCGGGATGGGGGGTTTAAACCATCCGTACGTCCAGTTGAGAATCCACGACATGATACTATTCACTAAGTATAATCCTTTCGGTGGACTACAAACCGTTACAACTTCACTCCACCGATATGCACAAAGATCAGTGCTCACTAAGAAGAGCTACTCCTAATGGTATTCCGCCCTCGGAAACCACCCAAAAGAATCTCGCGATTCGACTTCCCACAAAGAACACTAAGACCACAAAGACTTCCCACCGGAAGTATCAAACCCTAACTAGATCCCCAATGATCTAGGCTTGGTCACCTCGTCACAAGACTTCCCTTACAACCAAATCAAATGATAGAATGTTTGATTGTTTAATCAAGCCCTAACCTAACCTAGAGACTCGATTCTAATAGAAAGGGTATAGATAAGAAGACCCATGACACAATCACAAGAGTGGATTAGGTTCTTGTGATTCTTCCCTTGCAAGAGATGTGTTCTTTCAAAGATGATAAGTGATAGATTAAGAACACAAGATGTAGACTTAGAGGGTAGAGAGAAAAGAAATTAGAGAGAAAGAATGTTTGGCAAGAGGTGAGGAATACAAGAGCCAAGGGTGGGTATTTATAGGCCAAAATCCGAAAGTAGAAAAAAAAAATTTTGGCGCGCTGGCCTTATGCTGGAATACCGGAGTTCTAGCGTGCTGGCCTGCGTGCTGGAGTGCCAGCAGCGTGCCAGAATTCCTGAACTATTTTTCTTGGGATTTTGGTCTTTTAAATACCCAACCTTGCTAAACCCCCAATTGTACTTCACACATTAGACCTTTCCATTATTCATCCTAAAGGTCAACCAACTCAAATAGCCATTTGATAAAAATCATTTTGTGAAGTGTTTGGATAAAACCAATTATCAAAGAGAGAAAGAGAGAAGGGGTAATTGGATAAGGGTAGTTTGGGTATTCCTCACATGGCATAGATAAGAGAGAAAGAATATGCCATGGAATATTCCCTTCTTAGAAAGGAAGTATGGATGTTGTGATAGAGGGAGAGAGGGAAGAATTTGAATTTCAAATTCAAATTATGAGAGAGAGAAGTGTATGAAAGAAGTTAGGTTTAGGAGATAACCATGGTTGAGTTAGATGAATTGGTATGGTTAAGAGGAGGAGGAATATCCCAAGGGAATATGCTTTGCTTGAAGAGAAAGAGTGGATGTTTTAAATTCAAATGTGGAATAAGGTTAGAAGATAACCATGGTTAGGATAGGTGAGTTGGCATGGTTAGGTTAGAAGGGAATATGCCAAGAATATTCCATTTCTTAGAGAGGAGGGTTAAGTGATGAGATGGGGTGAGATGGAGTGAGTTGGCTAGATGTGATAGAGAGGAGCCTAAGGTTTAGATTTCAAATTTGAATTTGAAATGTGAGAGGAGAGAAAGAGTGAGGGAGGTTGTATGTGAGGAAGGTTGAGATTAATGCCCATGTGATGAATTGAATAGATGAGTTGTATGTGATGTGAGAGTGATGTGATGGGGAGCCTAAGAGTTGGATTCAAATTTGAAATTTGAATGTTGGGAGAGAGTGAGTTGAAGGAATGTGAAGGTGTGAGTTTGAATTTGAATTAAGGAGCGTGTGAGAGTGAAGTGTGTGAGGAAAGCTTTGAGAGTGAAAATGTGTGTGTAATTTCAAATTCAAATGGGATGAAGATAGAAATGTGGTGATGTGTTTGAATTGTAGTGGTTAAGAGAGAATGTGGTGAAAAAGTAGTTGATGTGGAAAATGTGAGAGAATGTGGGAATGTTGGGGGACAAGAAGTACATTCAACTACAAGGAATATTAAGGAAATATTAGGGGATAAGGTTTGGATGGATTTTGAAATGGTTTGAAGGTTTATTTGGTGGAGGGTTTGTTTGGTAATAAGGAAATAATCAAAGTATTGATTATGAGATAATCATATTTTCATTTAAGAAAGGAAATATTGGACAATGATGATTATGGGTTGTGTTTTGGATATAAAAATCAAAGGATACCCATTAAGTTCAAATAACTCAATGTCAAGTATTCATAATATCATAATTCGTGATTCCCACAACTTGACGTAATCAATAATCATCTTGATGCAAACAAGCTAAGTGCTTTTCATCATTGTAAAGCATATCCCATAACAGGAAAGGATGCATTTGCACAAAGGGACCTTTGACTTTGTTTGACCAATGAGGGAATAAACCCATTACGTGATTAGAGATGACATGAACACGGATTATGGTCACATGAATACTTTCACTTGATGTTACGTGAAATATATGAGTTTCCTAGGTTTAGAAAAGCCTTGGCTAGAGGCATTTTAATAAAATACTTGAGTTGGCGTTTTGTCAAAAAAGGGAGGTTGTAATTTTGAATTCCTCTAATTCTAAAATCCGTTTCGAGTGTTCCTAATGAAGCACATATCATATTCATACCTGTATTGAAAGATCCACATTTTTCGGGTAAGGGGAAAGACGACTTTCAAAATTCGTCCCAACCAATACAGTGTGCTGGCGCGTCGGAGCGCCGGCAGCGCGCCTGGCCTAGTTATTAGGTCAGGAGGATTTTGGCTAACGTTTGTGATTTATTTGTTTCGAAGGTTTATTTGTCATCATTAAAACATAAGAAGACCTAACTAATGTTGTCCCAACATATTTTGTTACTGTAAATCACGTTTGACTCTAAAGTAGCTAGAGAACTAAGCAGTTTTAAGGTGATCTGAAAATTATTGATAGAATTAATCAATTTTGACTGAATTAAGCAGTTTTTAATAAGTTGATTCGTTAAATACAAGATTTTTTAACTTATCATTAGAATTAAGCAATTTTGACAGAATTAAGCAGTTTTAAGGTGATCTGAAACTTATCATTAGAGTTAAGCAGTTTTGACAGAATTGAGCTGTTTTTAAATAAGTTGATTTTTTTAAATATATCACATGTAATTTTTAACTCTAATTAAGCACATGTGTGTGTTATTGCATTTTTAGTTAGTCATTGTATTTATTTATGTCTTTATTTTATAGATTTGAATGCTTTGTGAACTCCTTAATCATTTAGTACTCACTCTAATTTTGAAACTCCGGTTGGAATGGTTTCTTATGTTCCAAAATTTCATGTGAACCTTTTACCAGTTAAGGGCAATGTTTATGATTCACTTGATGAGTGCATTATCATGTATATGAAATATGTTGCAAAAAGCAGGGTTCATAGTTAGGAAATCATGTTAGAAAATATTGAGGAACGGAATTGTGAAACAAAAGTATCTAGTGTGCAAGAGAGAATGTTGTCTTAAGGGAGTACACGTAGACACATAAGATTTTGAGAATAACAACAAACAGAAGAAAATATCAAACCTCCATATCATATGTTGCAAAGCACGTGCTATGTTTGATTTGATTCCTGGTACTACGAAGTACAAATTTATTGTTTTTGATACTATGCATAATCACGAGTGTGAACGAAAAGAGTACAAACACTTGTCAAAGACCGAGAGACGGTTAACCTATGTTGCACAAGTGTTTCTTGTTAAAGTTGTTAGCTTAAATAGAGGTGCAATAAGAGCTCATCACCTGTTAACCGGTATCAAGGGGTCGTATTTTCTTGTTCGTGGTAATACAATTGTTTTCAAGAACTTTTTTAGAAATGTAAATTGCTATATAGGTGACGGTGATTGATAAAATCAAATGTATACTATATTTATCCCACAATTATTTCTCATTTATTGTATGTTTATGACTGAATTGATACTTAATCGCTTATGTTTACTATTTTCAGTGTTTATGGAGCAATATTGGAAAAGACGCGGAAAAAGACATGATTTGGAGCTATTTTGATGATTCTGTATGCAATCTGCAAAGAGCATACGGCGTATGTAACTCTGGCCATACGGCCGTTTTGATATCTAGAAGAATTCACTAAGTATAGGTGAATATGAAGTCATACGGCGTACTTAACTCTGGCAATACGCCGTATTTGGAAGCTCTACAGTCAAAGCCCAAGTCAACTATTGAAGGTATACAGCTTATGAAACTTTGGCCATACGTCATATTGAAGATTTTATCCCTAGTCCAAGTATATCAAAGATTTGAAGGTATACGGAATATCACTCTTCAGCATACGCCGTATTTAAAAGATACGCAGAATATGCTTTCTTTGTCAGCAATCAAGAAATCTTGGATACACCGTATCAACACTTGGATACGCCGTATCGATGCCCTAACAGAAGACTATAAATACAAACCCTATACGGGAGCTTTTGAGATCATCAACTCACCACACTAAACCACAACCGAATTTCATCATTTCAAGGTCCCAAGATTAGTCCCAAGAGCTAGGAATCAAGAAGAGAAAGTCTCGTATCATCACATTAGGTTTAATCATTTGATTTGCATATCGATTTCACCATGATTTCTATTTTTCTTTCATTTGAATTTGCTTCTTGTGCTTTTACATACATTATGGGCTAACACCTTTGGTGTTAGCCATGTTAGACTATTACATTAATGTTATTCCGTTTATTATGGTTTGATATTTAGTTTTGTTTAGTTTATGTGTTTATCGTTCAATAAGTACTTGTTTTTGTGTTTGAGCATTCTAAGTCTAGGAATTGCCAGGACCAATGGAATATTTAGATGTATAATGTGAGAACACTTAAGTTAGTATAGTTCTATTCAATATAGTGTTCGTGTGAGAAGAGTATATATCGTATGGACCAAGTAGGTATCATAGATAAATCACATACACTAGTTGACACAACTTAATGCATGCATGTAATTGAGTAGATGCATGGACCAAATGGTCAATAAGATTACACGTTTAGAGGCTAGATGCATGGACTAAGTGGTCTACTCTACGTTAGATAGGAGTATGGAGGTATTGTCTGGACCAAAGGGATTTTAATGTACATTCTGACGTCCCCATTACTTTATATTAAAATTATTGCACTAGTAAACGTGTTGGGTTCGAAAAACCGACCCAATTATCTCTGACAAGTACTTAAACATAAAATAGCCTAATTCACCTTCTGAAGATCAGTGACCGTCAAGTCTCTGATAACGATCAGAGAGGATGTCACTTCATAACTATCATAGTGAACCTGTAGTTATTAGAAGTGATATACTCCCTGAGAGTTATCAGAGAACATGTCTCTCTGATTATTATTCAGAAGATGACTCACTGATAAAGAAATCAGTGAGTGTTGTATAAAGCACAAAATGCCTGAATGGCTTCGGGGAAGTCGAAGACCAACCGAAGAAAGCAACCTCACAACCTGATGCGGTGTTAGGGAGTGAAGTTACAAGGAGCTAAAGACAACACCAGAGTCACTGAGATCTGACAAATATCTCTGTGACTCTGATGACTTGATTCTGATTACAACCTAAACCTCAGAATGAGAAGGCGGGAAACTTACACAAGAAGATAAGCTCAAGTACTTATCGATATACATGAAACAGACATTGAAACTATAAGTTGTCAAATCGGGAAGAGCCGAAAGTAAGTTTCAGACTAGCTTACTAGGCACGTGCCTATCTATAGCAAGTGGACAACTTACTATGCAACCCACATGCAACCATTGTTTCCCCTCCTATATAAACCAAGGTTGTAAACGAAGTCAAGTAGAGATTCCTACAAAGAAAATAATACAAAGTATTATGGTTAGAATCCTCCTCTCCTAGAAACAACAAAGCAGCTAGCATACTTTTGTTGTTTGATCTTGGAGAGTTTTTTATTTGTCAAAAAATCGGGGTAGATTTTCGTAGGCTACTCTTTGTAAATCTTGTGAATTTATTAACTAATAAAGATTTATAATAGGTGAAAATGACAATAGTGTTATTAGCATGTCTATGTCGTTCTCAAGCAAACCCAACCTCGAATATGTTAATGTTCATCAGTTTTCCTCCCTTGCTAAAACTGTTGTTCATATCATTTATGGTTTGCATGAACACTGGGGACCCAACAAGTGATATTAGAGCGGGTAGGTTTTTCTTAATCCAGATCCATTCTTGCCTGACCGCTAATAACACCAAACGGGTTTGAATATTGGCATATACCATTCAAACCCCATCCTCAATGCCCTACACTATTATATCCCCTCCATAACATCCTCGAGTGTCTTATCGTACAAGTATGTTTTCTACAAAACATCCTTGGGCAAAAGATATCTCTATCAGCCTACCTTCAAACCTTTCGTCCATATCACTTTTAACATCACTGTTCTTCAAAAGATTCAAGCATCCTTGATAAAGTGTATACACTTTCTCAGAAATAATCATTCTGAATAAGTGTATCCATCATCAAAGGTGATACAGATGGCGAGAGCTTCATAAGAACTCAGTCTCTCGAAAGCCAGTCAAGTGGTAATGCTAAAGAATGCTGCATGGTTGATCCCAGTAACAACCATCATTGGATGAAAAAGAGGGTTATAAAAGGCTATAAAAGGGGGAATCATATAAGGGAAAGAGGATGTGTCTATAGGGATAGGTAAAAATAGTACCTTCAGGGAGTATTTAGTAAATAAAATAGTCCTTGTTCCTTAACCACCTAAGATGCCAAGCAACAAAGGATGAAAAATAATTTTAAAATTCACAAACCTTTGTTGTAACTTTGCTATTAACCAGGATGCTAAAAAGCCTGCTTACAGCTGAGTAAAACTAAGGCTATTCGTTCTATACACTAGGAAAAATAGGGAAAAGCTACCCAAGTGTGCAAAGTTTATATAAAAATGAAAAGTAAAAGTGTAACTAGTAAAATATATATGTAAGGTATTTAAAATGTGTAAAACAGGTAGACTAAGCATAGTCTACGGTCGGTTCAAGTTTAATATACGTGTAACGACGTACGCGGGTTAACCTATCCGGTTACCCGTAAAAGTTAATTTACGTGTAACTAAAATAAATAGTAAATTTAAATATGTATAAGTATTTTTCTAAAGTGTTAGTAGAAATGTGGTGCGGGTATTGGGTAAACACGCGTATAAGTTAAAATGCTTATTACGTAAGTTAAAACGCGTAAAACACAAATTACTTAAAAACATTGGATTTGAATGAAAATGATCATTTAAATAATTTTGAGTAGACTAAACATTAGTCTAGTGTGATATAAAAATGTCTAAAAGTGGCTCTTGTTATGCACGGGGATAACCTAACGGTTATACATGAAGTTTAAAATTTACGCGATTTGGATAAACGTTCAAGTTTAATGGTAAAAGTTAACGTGAAATTCCCAGTTGTTACAAGTACCGTTTGGCTGAGGTTTATAAGGAGCAGTGAATTCGTGTCTAATTCCATGTGTAGCACATAAATCAACAAATGGAGACACATATTCGCCTCCTCTATCACTTCGTACAACCTTGATTTTCTTATTTAGTTGATTCTTAACTTCGTTTTTGTATAGAAAAAACTTGTCCTATAGCTTCATCTTTACTTTTTAACAAGTAAACGTAGCAATACTTTGAACAATCATCAATAAACGTGATATAGTACTTATTGCCGCCTTTTGTAGGTAGTGATTTCAAATCACATGTGTCAGTATGTATCATATCAAGTGCTTTGGTTTTTCGTTCAACCGATTTGAAAAATGATCTTATAAGTTTGGCTTTAACATAAGTTTCACATTTTTATTTTGAATCAATATGGAAATTAGGTATGCAATTAAATTTAATCAAACGACGCATTGAATTAAAATTTGCATGTCCAAGACGGCCATGCCACACATTAGAAGACTCAATCAAGTAAGCAAAAGAATTCATTTTATATATATCATTCTTAACAACCATTACATTAAGCTTAACATACCATTCAGGGAATATCCCCTATCAACATACATTTGATTCTTAGAAAGAACAGACTTATCAGACTTAAACACAAGATGAAAACCAAACTTATTCAACAGCCAACCAGACACAAGATTCTTGCGAATCTCTAGAACATACAGACATTAGTCAACTTGAGCTCTTTCTCGGATGTCATCTTCAATATTACATCTCATTCGCCCTTGATATCAGCAATTGCAGAGTTGCCCATGTATAACTTTTCTCCATTGTCAACCGCTCTAAAATAGTGAAACATACTCTTATCAGCACACACATGACAGGTAGGCCCAGTATCAACCCACAATTCCCTGTTGTTGGAACCTACCAGGTTAACTTCAGAGATCATGGCAATGACCTCAGACATCATATCATTCATGTCAACATCCTATTCACCATATTAACCTGGCGTGGAGTCACCCGCTTCGGCATCTTATAGGTAGCAGCACAGTGACCCGACTGGTCACAGTTGTACCACACCCTTGGAGCTTCTGTTTCATAATTCCAGCTTTAGGAGCAAGGTACTCAGACTTCCCTTTGATATTCTTGTCATTCTTTCCTTTGCCCTTGACATTAGACTTTAAAGATGACGATGCATGCTCAACC
The DNA here is from genome assembly GCA_021014915.2 of Artemisia tridentata subsp. tridentata. Lineage (NCBI taxonomy): Eukaryota > Viridiplantae > Streptophyta > Magnoliopsida > Asterales > Asteraceae > Artemisia > Artemisia tridentata. Next base: position 55,606,233 of record CP139501.1, on the reverse strand, counting down.
ATATTTGCCTTGCTAGAATCAGGTGTATAAGTGTTTTCTGAGCCAGCTTTTTTTCTTCTTCAATACGAAGACGAACAACCAAGTCTTCAAGACTCATCTCCATTCGCTTATACTTCAAGTAGTTTTTAGATTCTACCCAGCTTGGAGGTAACTTTTCAATGATAGCAGCAACTTGAAAAGTTTCACTCAAAGTCATTCCCTTAGCGTGAATATCGTTGAGCAAAACTTGCAGATCTTGAACCTGACTCATCACATTCTTTGAATCAACCATCTTGTAATCCAAAAAATGAGCTACCACGAACTTCTTTGTACCATCATCCTCATTTTGTACTTGCGTTACAATGACTTCCATAATTTTTTGGCAGTATTGGTCTTGCAGTACACATTCTACAAAGAATCCACCAAACTACTCAGAACATAGTTGTGACATAAGAAGTCTGAATGTTTCCATGCTTACATGGCTTGAACAACCTGCTGATTAGAGGATTGACCTTCTTTAGGAGGTTCCACGTGAGGTAGATTCTATTTTAAGAACCGCGCAAGGTTCAAAGTAGTGAGATAGAAGAACATCTTCTTTTGCCACATCTTAAAATTCAGCCCATTGAATTTTTATGGTTTCTCAGCATGATTAGCCCAGACTTAGAAGAATTTTATGGTCCAGATAGTTACGCCGTAACCATTCTCATGGTTACGGCGTAGAAGTGGTGAATTATTTAACGAGAGTTCTATGATGGTAACTTTTCTTTAAGTTACGCCGTAAAGTTATTACTAAGGATAAGATCGTCTGAGATACGAATGTTACGGCGTAACTAACCCTAGTGGTTACGCCGTAACTAAAATGGGGCCATAAATACAAGCCCTAATTCTGCATTTTTACACATCTTCTCAACACACAACAACTAGAGGATGAATTAGGGCATCAAGGATGACGATATTCAGCAGTATACAAGTCATTTCCAAGGGAGAATTCACGTCATACACTACATAATTTTTAGTATTTCATATTACATTCTTGTATTTAATTCCATGTCTTCCACGATGATGTTAAACATTGAATTTTCTGCATGTATCAATATGATTGGCTAAACACCTTTGGTGTTAGCCTAGCTATGAAATTGTTATTGCTATGAGTTAGTTTTATAGTTTTCATATCGCTTTATATGTATGCTTTCTTTGCTTATTCGAGGACACCCTTGTTTTGGTAGTATAGATGTTTGGTAGTATCTAGGAAACTAGGAGAATTGACCATCGGACTGTAGTGAAATAGATTGCAAGTAGTGGTAAAAATTGACCATAGGACTACCAATATCTTGTGTGATGATTGACCGTAGCATCACTTACCAAAAGGAAATGCTTAGGAAGTTAGGGGGAGCCTAAGTTTCGAGAGGCCGGGTTTCGTAGAATAAGTCTTAGATCGTAGCGGTGCTTAATGAATCTTCCATAGGGTTAACCCACGAACGCTCGTAATCATTTGGTTACGGAATAGAAAGCTATTGAAAATAGGCTAGACATATTTACCCGAGGAGTCTAGTGACTTTAACCCCTATGTGGAGCGATAGAAAACACTAATTAGAAAATGTACACATAGCATAACAAGATTAGTAATTAGGCTTGCACATTTCTCCCTATTTATTATCTCTTCCACTTTTAATTGCTTTCATTTTATTTTATTTCTTTAGTTTATAATTAATCAATTCAAAACCCCCTTAAAATATGTGACAATTAGAACTTAGATTAGATTCACACGCATAGCTCTTGGGACGACCTCGGCTTTACCGATTACTACACTACACACGACCGGGTACACTACCCGTTAGTGCATTAGGTAGACCTTAGGTAGACGAGACTTTATAAATATTAAAACCTGGTCAGAAATTATGCATCAAGTTTTTGGCGCCGCTACCGGGGAGCTATTTTAGGATTTTATTTAAGTTTTAAATTTTTGTTTAGTCTTCATCAACTCACTATTTCTATTTAGTTTCAGGTACCATGCATGAAGTTGACATCGATATGCTTACCTTCGAGGAATACCTCGCTTTGACGCGAGAGGAACAAGGGCCTGGTGTGGTTAAGCCGGTTATTGGAGCTGATGTTCAGTTCGAGATCAAGAATCTATTCATACGGGAATTGAGAAAAGACCCTTTTTCCGAAAACAAGACCGAAGATGCTCATGAGCATATTGATAATGTCTTGTACATCGTGAGCCTTTTCAACATTCCTGGTGTTTCTCACTATGCGGTTATGCTCTGAGTGTTTCCTATGACTCTCACTGGAGCAGCAAAAAGGTGGATTGATCGGTTGCCCGCAGGATGTTACACCCCCAATTTTGTGAACGCAGCGGAATTCAAACTGGGTGTTACTTCTTGGCACAACAGTTATAACAATAGAAAACGAACTCTAATAGAGTCGTTTTAAAAGATTTATCATTCGATATATTGAAATATCTGAGTTTACAAAATAGAGAGGTCCCAGTAGTTTCTTGGATTACATAATACATAGTTTTCGAATGATAAATAAAGTTTATAGCCTTCTTGAGTATCCGTGCTCCTCCGTGCCAGCCTCGATCATTATGGACCTGAGATAAACATGCTAAAAGTGTCAACACAAAGGTTGGTGAGTTCATAGAGTTTATTTAAATTGTTGATCATAACATTCGTAGTATGAGTTACGTCGTCTCACACTCATAGTTGAAAACAAAACAGTTATTATTGCTCATAAATACAATTACCACATAGGGATAGTGCTTTCGTTGCTCTAGGTTACTAACACCGAAGTCTTAAGTTTTCTAGTTTCTAGTTTCTAGTTTTTGCTTTTAGTTCGAGATCATACCAAGTCCATTAGATCGAGATTATACCAAGTCCATTAGATCGTGATCATACCAAGTCCATTAGATTGTTATCATACCAAGTCCATTAGATCGTTATTGTACCAAGTCTGTTAGTTCAACAAATGATTCATGATTTGCCGTTATACCTAGTGTTAGCAAATATAGTGCGTCTGTCTGCCTTAACTGGGTCAACACTAATGGTTACTTTAATCCCAATAGATCTAACCATAGTATTTGTACTTACTACGCATAGTGCTCAACGGCCCATGATAAAGAAACTCTAAGTATGGCAGTTACTATTACATAGTGTAAATAAACATTCAGTTCAGATAAACATATAGTTGCAAATAATCGTGATTGTTAAAAATAGTTAAGCATGTATCTCCCCCAAAGAGTTTAATAAATAGTTAAAACGAGAAAAGTGGGGCTATGACTCAACGTGAGTTGGATGATGTTTAAGGATATAACAAAATCGCTGGATAAGCCGGGAAAACCTCTACGTGCAACCTAGAATAATTGTTTCGTCTTAGATTTGGAATAATGTCTAGGAAAACATAAACGAGCCTATATATGTCCTTATATTGATCATGATGTAGTACTTGGTAGGTTGTGTATATTGTTTTATAGAAACATTTTGTGAAGTATTTTTAGTTTAGATATCTCGTACTACCATTCGGGCCATCATAATCCAGAGGTCATGTAGTAAATGTTCAAGGAGGTAAGACACTTTAAATCGTCAATCCAGCAACTCGTCGATCCATTTACCCAAATGAAACCCCTAACATGAAGCTCCCTAGTTTTGTAGTGCTCAATATGTAAAACATGAAGTTTATAAGGATTTATAAGTTTATGAGTATAGTTTCATATGTGAAAACTTATAAGTTAGGATTATTGTTTCATATGTGAAAACACTATCCCAAAGGTCGAATAAACTTAGAAAAGTTTATTTGAATTAAGATTATTATTTTAGTAAGTAACTAGTCTTGAAAACAACATGGTTTCTAATTACCTAACTTGTGAAAAATCAAACTTTGATATCAAAAACAACATGGTTTCTAATTACAATTTATTGTAAATGTAAAACATCATTCCGGACAACTTTCGTGTTTTAACTTTTTAATGAATCGGACCAGAAGGGCCTCGAAAAATTTTGAAATTTGGGCAGTAAGCAATTTTGACAGATTCAGTTTTCAGTTTTGCAAATTTCTTTTGATCATAACTTTTGACTCGTGTGTCCGTTTTGGGTGATTCAAATTGCTACATTTTTCTTATAAGATCCTCTATAACAGTAGGTAATTTATCGAAAGTCATGGCTATTCTAGTTTGGTCGTTTTTCATAGCATAAAACCACATAAGTTAACATATAAGTGTAAGTTTGATTTCTAAAGATTTGTACATCATGTGATCAATATAACTAGACATATATAGCATAGATTAAACATGTAAATGGTATTGATCATGAGAATGAGCTAGGTTTTCTTACAACTTTTGGCTTTCAAAAGAAAGGAATAACAAGGATAGAACTAGGACTTTGATTGAGCAATCTCTCCACACTTTTACCAATCCTTCTACAACTTTGTACTCTTGAAGGACTTTGTGTTAAGATGTTAGGTGAATTGAATAGATTTAAATTCAAGAAGAATCACCAAATATTGCAAGGAATTGGATGTAGTTTACTTGTAGCTTCAATCTCTTGGAATACTTGAAGTAGAGAGCAATTTGAAGAGTGTGTTGTGTGTGTTTGTGTTGGATGACAAGCAAAAGGGGAAGGGAGGTTTTATAGTGCCTTGAGGAGGTTACAAAGGTGGTGACTCACTTATCTTGCTAGCTAAGCTTGGAGGTGTGTCAAGATCTTGTGTTTGATTGAAGGTAATGAAGCCATGTGTTGTTAAGTAGCCAAATTGGATACCCCTACCTATTGATGAGTTGCAAGTATCATTAATTAGTAACTTAGGGACTAAGGGTTTGATTATTAGTTGACATGTGTTGTAGTTACTCATCACCAAGACCAAAAGTCTTGGTGATCTCTTCCTTTTACACGTCCAACAAGAAGAGGAGGGGGAGGGAAATGGTGAGGTGGAAACTAAGAAAACTAAATGTCTCATTGTCTAGTGTTTAGTGTGTAGTTTTGATTTTTTGGAGTTATTGTCGTTAAGTAAATAATTTAGGAAATTAAAAATCGGACGAGGTAAAAATGTAAAATTTGTGAAAGTATCGAAACTCGTTAATATATTATAACTTAGTAGATTAAATGATAGATACGTTTATTTGAACTCGTAGACATTGCTAAAACCTAAACTTGTAGGCTCGGGATTAGGTGGAATATTAATCGTAATGTTTCCATAGAAATGGAAAAACAAAAATGTAACTCGTAAAATATTTATGAGATGAATAGTAAAAGTGAATAGTAAAAATACAAGGATGAATAGTAACCTAAAAAAGTGAATTGTTACACAGGAACCGTCAGCACATGGGATCTCCTCAAGAGATCATTCATTCAACGTTATTGCCCTCCTTCAAAGACGGCAAAGCAGCTTGAAGAAATTCATAACTTCAAGGAAGTCGGAGATGAGACATTGTACTAAGCTTGGGATAGGTACAATGATCTCCTTTACAGGTGCCCAACTCATGACCTAAATAAGCAACAAACGGTGAACATTTTTTACAAGGGGATCAACATTACCACAAGACAAATGCTTGACTCTCAGGGGCCGATCCCTGGGATGACTCCCGTTCGAGTCCTTGATGCTATCCAAGATATGGCGGACCATTAATAGAAATGGCATGATGAAGGGAGTAGTAGAAGTATTGGTGGTAATATGGATGGTATTTCGGTGATCACCAACAAGCTTGAGAGTCTTGGTAGGGACATGAAGAAATTAAAAGAAAATGTGCATGCTATTCAAGTAGGATGCAAAACTTGTAGAGTAGCTCACCTCGCCAAAGATTGTCCATTGGACGAAGAAGATGAAAGAGTTTAGGAGGTAAAGTATGGAGAAAGTCGACATTTTCAAGGTAACAACAATGGAGCAAGATACCGTGTAGGACCTCAAGGCTATTACTCAAGAGTTGACAACCAACCGCCTTTTGGAGAACGAAAATCTAGTTTGGAAGAATCGATTCAAAAGTACCTTGAAGATTCTACTAAGAAGCAAACTGAGTGAGAGGAATGGCTGAGGAACTTCCAAGAAGGGACCAATTTGAATCTCAAGGCTCAAGACAAAACACTGAGAAGTCTTGTGACAAAAATCGGGATGCTAACAAATGAGGTTCAAGAGCAAAATAAGAAGGAGAAGGGTAGTTGTTCTAAAGATTTGGGGGCATGCAAAGCAATATTTACCAATAATAGACAACCCCTTTATACACCTTTCCGATACTCTGAGGAAGAAATTAACTATTTTTCTAGTTTGTCTAAACAGGATGATCAGGAATCTGAGGACGAAGATGGAGAAGAAGCTTACATGACACTTACTCGGTCATGGATGAAGCCCACTCCTGAGAAGATCAGCTCAACTAATGACGGTCCAACAAATGCTAGAGAAGAAATCAAGTTAAATGCTAGGTGTTCAGCGGTCGTTCAGAACCAGTTACCTCCAAAGGAGAAAGACCCAGGGAGTTTTATTCTCTCTTGATTTATTGGTAAATTGTGTGTTAGTAATGCTTTAGCTTAAACGACTCAGCTTAGGACCCATTAAACCTATTTGCATGACAATAGAAATAGCCGATAGGACGGTTAGTATACCTAAAGGTTTCGTAGAAAACGTGTTGGTTAAAATCGATAAGTTTACTTTTCCTGTTGATTTTGTCATACTTGACATGGAAGAGGATCTTGAAATACCTTTGATTTTGGGAAGACCCCTCCTTGCTACAGCGCATGCTGAAATTGATGTTTTCAATAAACTCATTTCTTTAAGGATTAATGATGAGAAAATTGTTTTTAATATGGATGAAGGTGGAAAATATCACCTGATTGAATCAGTATGTGTGGTGAAAAATAATAGGAACGAGAGGAACCCTAGAAGTAGGAATGCAACCCCTGATAATATAGAACACGAGCACCAAGAAACTAATAGTATCGATACTTCTAGTGATGTTTTGCAGGAAATTAATTTGGAAGACAGAAGAAAGTTATGCTGTAATTCTATCAACAAGTTACGACGTAACCAGAATGCTGATGTGGTGGAATCTCATTTACCACAAAATACCAAATGCGTATTGCTAGAAGGAGATCCTGAACTCAAGGTGATTATTAGCTCATCTTTAACTAGTCAAGAGACGGAGACCCTCATAAGAATCACAACTCAACATCAGAAGAAAATTAATGATGTTCGGAGAAAATCAGAGTTGAAATACCATTGGTGCGAAGCTATTCGAGTGGACCATGATAGAGGATACGACTTATGGGCATCTTGTGACCCAAATGTTGATTTATGTGATGGTGGGGGTGACATAGTCAGGTTACGAAATAACAAGCTTCTATGGACTTCCACTAATGATCAAGTTAGAAGGAACCTCAATTGGGAAGGTACAATACCCTTCGCTGATTGGATACGTATAGTGTATGGTAAGGCTAATAGAGAGGAAAAAGGGAACATTTGGGATAACCTGAACCACTCCCATGTCAATGAAACTCCTATCACCAAGGACGACCCTGAAGCACATGAAGAAAAACTCATTGACAACGAAGTTATAAAAAGTCCTTCATATGAACTAAAGGATGATACAAGAAGAACAAGGGGAAGAAACCATTGGTGCGAGAAGATTAGGATTAGAGGCTCCAATGGGGACGTATTTTGGGCCTCTTGTGACCCGTATGACGAAGACTGTAATGGAGGAAGTAGCAAAGTTAGGATTGGAGATGATGAGTATTTATGGACATCCAAAAATGATGAATAAAGAAGTGAATTACCATGGGTAGATAGGTTATGTTTTGATGATTGGGTTAAAATCAGGTACGGAAAAGTGGATGCTTCAACTAGAGAGAAGATTTGGAACGGTTTCATGAAAGAAGAAGCTCCATGCAATGACGTGAATCCTGATGATGAAAAGGATGATGATAAAAATGAGTACAAAATAAGGTGGGGTAACGAGAAAGACCGTTGCAAATGTGAGCTTATCGAGGATAAGCTTGATGATGAATGGTTTAAAGGTACGGAGTCCGACGACGATGATTTAGATGGAATTATGGACTACCTTGATATACAAGGGCATGATGGGTTCACAGATCATGATGATGAAGCCTACGAACAACGGAGATGTAAGATTTTAGGCATACCTTACAAGAGACCCCCTCCGATTATGGCAGAAAAGTCTGAAATTACTAGGTACCATTTAGGATCTGATGAGAAGTTTGCTAAGGTACAAAAAATTGAAAGGAATGAGTTTCTTTGTAGCACCACAAATGTTTCCTGGGTAAGACACAATTTGATAGAGAAATGGACGAGGTTGGACAAGTCCGTCGGCAAAAATGAGGCACCGTGACCTTGAGTCTAACTTAAAGACTCGTTAATAAACAAAAGTGATTTTTCGGGAGACAACCCGAATTATATCCTTTCTTTTTCCTTTTTATTAGTATAGTTTGGTTTGGTATATTTGTTATGACTTTTTGCAGGTATTGGAGAAAGAAAGATGGCATGAAAATGCACCATGGAGTCTTTCACTCCCGGAATTCTTCTCAGAGAGTTTCAATGACGTAACTTTATGATATGGTTACGCCATAACCATCGTCAAATATCTGCAGTTTTGTCAGGTGTCATTACTTACGGCGTAACTCAATCCATGAGTTTACGCCGTAATTTTCCCCTGTACCAGAAATTTTTTATTTTAATTAACTTACATACCTTAACCTTGTATTAGTTTTTAAATGAACTTTGTAGGTGTGTTCCCTGTAAACCCTCACGAGACTTCACTCGTCCACTTGGGACACCGAGTGGTTTAAAAGGCTTGTTGCATACGCTAAATGCAACCGTGATTCCTACGAAAGTGAGTTAGGCTTTTCTTTTGTTTTTATTTTGTTTTTATTTTAGATTTATGCTTGTGGGTAGTGACGTGATTTCAGGGATTTGGAGTTTGCTCATAAGGCGAAGCGAAGGCACGTTTTCGCAAAAATGATCCTTCTATCATTTTCGAAGCAAATTTCAGGGGAGTTCTCGTTCTAATTATACTTTTCTCCTTTATTATTACATGTTTGCGTACAAAAGGGACTTTGTACATTTCAAGCGGGGGGACGGGAGTAGAATTATAACTTGAATTTTATTTGCCCATTTTTCTAGTTTATTTTGAAAAATTATGCCATTTTTAAAACTTTTGACATGTTTTTCTTAACCGAACTAGAATAGACCTTAGCCGAGCACACTATAACCTTTGATTTCCTTGGTGAGGTTTAGCCTTTCATTTTCCTCACTATACTCAAATCCACCAAATATTGAGTGTGCCGGTAGTATTATAAACTTTAGAACTTGCCTTTTACATCATTTCGAGACCATAGACGAGTAGTGTGTCGAGTTAGCTTGATACATTTGGGGGAGACATTTTGAGAAGGCAATGTTTAGGATTTACACCAAATAGCCCATATGTGTTTAAATTGTGTGCGTTTATCGATTAGTCACCTCGACTTTTCGACCCCCGCGTTAAACCCTTTTGTTTCACTCACCTTTAGTGCAAGATACCCCTAGATACACCCTTCCGAGCCAATCTCTTCGTTTCTTTACCCATATAATGTATTGTTTCGTTACACCTATTCGCCTTAGCCTACCGTGTAGTCTTAGTTTATGATTGGGAAGTCGCCGTTTGCCTAAGTTTGAGGTTTAGGTAGAGAGATTCGGGAATCATACCTACATTGGAGACACATTTTTGAAGATCATTGAAGACCCCCATATTCCTCATATATGATTCATCTCAAGTGGGGGGATGTCTATTTATTGTTTGTAGCTATGAAAAAAAAAGCTAAAAAAAAGAAAAAAAAAAGGAGTTTATTTATTTGTTTAATGTGGTGAAAAGGATAGTGCATATATTATAAGCACTAATCTATTTATGGAGCTTATTGAGCTAGAATCGAGGATCCTACCTCGATCGCATTCGATTGAAGATTTTTGAAGTCCAAGTTAGTGTGCACCTCGCTATATGACATCTAATCATGGCACACTAACTTATTACATCATGATCCGGTGTTCGCATCTTGAAGCTTGGAATTTGGATGGACGGTGGGCGGTGACAACTCGGTTATAGGCTAAGACTATTTGTTTGTTTATTTTTATTTTTCACCATTTATGTGCATCCCATGTCTTATCCTACCCTTTAGTCGTGAATCATGCTTAGGTGAGGGAGTGAGCAGTCATTGGTGTCTTGGCCATGGATTTGGTCATGTATCGATGGTCTTTGTTGCCTTCGCCGTAGCATGTTAGTAATGACAATTCACCTTAGCCTTATAAAATTGTTCACCCAACGTTTCCTTTAAAGTTTTTCTTGACCTTAGCTCCAGTGGTGGAGATTTGTGTAACTGCCAAGCCTATGATAGAATACATGCTAAGACCGTGCAATAAGTGACCACCCCAAAATTGACACTTAGAATAGAGAGAGTATAAGTGTTTTGTTCCCATTTCGTGAGGTGTTCGGCTTTGATAAATTCTAGCATAGGAAGTTTTTAAACTCAAATTTTCCAAATCTCTTAGGAGATATCTTTTTAAGAGTGATTTTAATAAGGTCTACTTGAAGGCAAGTAGAGTTCAAGTGGGGGGATATTTTATAACATCAAATAGTCTTGATATTTTAGTGTCAATTTCCCCCTAATATGCTCATCATTTGTATCATTTTACTTGAATATATACTCTTATTCGTTAATATTTCATTTTCAGGTTATTAATGAGCATAGGAACAAAGAGACGCGGAATTGGAAGGTTATTAAAGCAAATATACAAGAATATGATGGCCAGACAAGAGTTACGGCTTAATTCCATACTCTATTTACGCCGTAACTAGGATTAACACTAGAAGACCAAAAGTCAATGCAGTTCAAGGTTATGGCGTAACTCCAGCATAAGTTACGCCGTATATATTTCTAGACTTAAAAGAATTTTATGGTCCAGATAGTTACGTTGTAACCATTCTCAAGGTTACAGCGTAGAAGTGGTGAATTATTTAATGAGAGTTCTACGATCGTAACTTTTCTTTAAGTTATGACGTAAAGTTATCTCTAAGGATAAGATCGTCTGAGATACGAAGGTTACGGCGTAACTAACCCTAGTGGTTACGCCGTAACTAAAACGAGGCTATAAATACAAGCCATTATTCCACATTTTTACACATCTTCTCAATATACAACAACCAGAGGATGATTTAGGGCTTTAAGGAGGACGATATTCAGCAGCACACAAGTCATTTTCAAGGGAGAATTCACGCCATACACTCCATAAGTTTTATTATTTCATATTACATCTTATATTTAATTCCATGTCTTCCATTATGATGTTAAACATTGAATTTTCTGCATGTATTAATATGATTGGCTAAACACCTTTGGTGTTAGCCTAGTTATGAAATTGTTATTGCTATGAGTTAGTTTTCTAGTTTTCATATCGCTTTATATGTATGCTTTCTTTGCTTATTCGCGGACACCCTTGTTTTGGTAGTATGGATGTTTAGTAGTATCTAGGAAACTAGGAGAATTGACCATCGGACCCTAGTGAAATAGATTGCGAGTAGTGGTAAGAATTGACTATAGGACTAACACTATCTTGTGTGAGCATTGACCATAGGATCACTTACCAAAAGGAAATGCTTAAGAAGTTAGGGGGAACCTAAGTTCCGAGAGGCTAGGTTTCCTAGAATAAGTCTTAGATCGTAGCGGTGCTTAATGACTCTTCCATAGGGTTAACCCACGAAGTCACGTAATCATTTGGTTATGGAATGGGATGCTGATCCGTGCCGGATACACTTATAAATAAATGCAGACAGCGGATACGCGTGAACAATTACAAATTACCCCTTTGTGAAAAAGGATACTTGCAAAAACTCACGTTCGTGTGTAGTGTGAAGACAGGTAAGTAATTACCCGAATCGTTTCCCAACGAGGTGTGAATGGGCAAACTGTGAAAAGTTAGGATTAGAGTGACTGATGTGATTAGGTATTTGATTTTGCTTTTTTATATCTAATTAACAAATGAAACAAATATACACAATAAAATTAAACGCAATAAAAATAAGCTGAAAATGCGTAACAGGAAATCTAAAAATGGGACAAAAACTAAAATATATGAAATTTAAAACCTAAAAATGTAAAATTACTTAAAACTTATTTAAAAACTAAAATTATATTTTTTATACTTTTTATTTAATTATTATTAATTATTTATTATTTAATTACTTATTTAAACTAATTTAATTTATAATAAATACTAAATAAACAAAGAAAAATCTAAAACTTTTTCTATAAATATTATTAAGTAAAAAGAAGCTAAGAAAATTATAAAAATGAAAATTACTTAATTAAAAATTTAAAAAGATAAATTCTATTAAATAGAAGCTATCACTTATTTTCTATTTTGTTTTTCTTAAGGTCTAAAAATATTATTATATTTTTCCTGGATTCTATTTAATAAAAGAAAATTATGAAAATTAAAATTATATTTTTCTGATTATTATTTTATTTATTATGATTTAATTACTAATAGAAACTAATAAAAAAGATTAAAAATATCAAATGACTTAGGAAAAATCTGAAAAATTCAGGATAAGTCTAAAATATTATTTAAAAGCTAGGAAAATTAAAATCAAAAGTTTACTAATCCCTGATAAGCAGTTGGAAAATTAAAAATAAGCTAATAAGCACAAAAGCCTACCAAATGCTCAGGACAGGTTTAATACCCTACTAGAAGCACAAAACAACTTAATTATAAGAGCTTATTCCACAGATTAATCAAATGATCACTTAATCAGTTGCAAATCTCACCCAGAAACTCAGGAAATTGACCAAATTGCAAGGCAATTTAAGCAGTTCAAATAAGCTCTGAGATGCAATCTAATGGGGGCAAAAGCTAGCTAGTACTATGAGCTATCTTAAAAACCAAAAAGCAAGGCCAGAGCTTATGGGGATAAGCCACAATTGAGGTAAGTTCATCAACCAAAAGCACTCAGTATACACTGAGTTGCTGTGGTGCAGGGCAGAAAATCCCTTTTTCAGGCCTTGATTTGAGGGTTTAAAAAGGTTCTAAAAATCAAACTAAAAATACCACAATGAACACAAGCTGGGTGAGCTTAATTATCCAGAAAATTAGCTTATGAGGGCTTATGGTGAATCTATGAAAATTCTGGCAAGTTTAGCAAAAACCACAAAAATCTGAAAATGTTGCCTGATGTGGTCTGAAACTTGTGCAGACTTGTGTACAAGTATGCAGGGATGCTAGGCTCTTTGGAACACACCAAATGGACCTAGGGGAGCTTAAAGAAGCCAAGTTTGAGGGTTGAATGAGCTTGTGGCTTAATTTGGCTTATTTGGCCAACAAAATAGCTGAAAATCCCATAGGGTAAGCAAAAGATGGTTATCTATCTAATTGGCTATCTAGAACTTGGAAACAACTTTTTATGATCAATTTAAGCTAGAACAAAGTTGGACATTATGCAAATGAACAGTGAATGAGCTAATTGACCCGTTTGACTTTATAAACCAAACAGCCCTTAATAGGGACTGTTTTGGATTTTGAAAAAGAAATAGACAAGTTAAGCTTGGTTTCTTGGTTTTTACTGTTTCACTAACTTATATTGACTATGATAAGCAACTTTCAAAACAAAATTAAGCTAGATAATAAGCTATGCTATGTATGACTATTTTTGGCCTTTTTTAGTGTTTTTAAGAAAAGAAATGAAACAAACTAATTAAAACTGATATAAATGATGAGATGCAATTAGAAACTAATAATAAGCACAAATTAATGATAGTAGACTATAAATAAGCAGTTAAACGGTAAACTAGAAACTTATGCAAAAAAATGAGAAAAAGCTTACAAATGAGAAGCTATTGGAACTGAGGAACAAGGACCAAGAACCAATCCTAGCTTGTTCACACAAGCTAGAAAACACCAGAAAAGCCTTCCTGATTAGCTTTTTTACCCAGAAACAGCTTATTAGCTCTTCAGTTGACTTTTGTTGACTTTCTCATTTCTTGAACTTAGAACAGGTTTACACTAATATAAACTTACCACAAGCTTGCATAAGCTTATAGAAACAACTGATAAGTTATTTTAATTACTACTTATCTGATTTGAATCATCAGTACAACATGGAAATTGCAATTATCATTAACTACTGAATTTGTACAAAGATTGAAATCAAACACACTTAATTTTAACTTATATTGATTACTTAAAAGTTGAAATTACAAATTATGTCTACTGGAAATGAAAATACGATTATGCTACTGTTACCTACTTGCCATTTTTGGCTACAAAAGCTATCTATATATAAAAATAAAGTGGGAAACCCTTAGTCGACATCTCTGAATCTTTTAGCACCCTTGATTGCTCCTGACATCATCTCTAACGTCCAATTTCCTTTTTGGCGGGAAAACAGGAAAAGTGGGATAAGTATCGGTTTGGTCAGTGAGAGTGGAGAGGAAGCATTAATTGCTTTTGGGAGTGTTAGGTAGCGTGTTTGGAGGGGGGATGAGGTGGTAGATTAAGTAGCCAACTGGGGTGAGGTGGTGGTGATGACTGGTTTTTGGCGGTTTAGGGGAAGGGATAAGAGTTTGACTTCTGTCAAACTCTGGGTTGTGGGTTTTATTAATAAAAGGTTGGGTCGGGTATATGTTTGGGCTTGTGGGCTGGGTTTAGTAACTGGGTTTAATTTTAGTGGGTTGGGTATGGTTTATTATTTGGTGGGTTTATTAAGTAAACATGGATCCGTTTGGTTTTGTAGTAATAAAGCCCAAGGACCAATGTTGTAAACTACTGAAACTTGAGGGGCCTTGTTTACCAACTATCCAAACTTCCTTCCAGGGACTAAACCAGCTAATAAACAAAGACACAAGGACCAAAGTTGATAATTTTAACATTTTAAAACTTTAAGGACCATTTGTGTCAATTTTGGATTTTGAGGGGGTAAAATTGTAAATTTCCCAAAAGTTATCAAAAAGTTCCAAATTATAAGTTATGAATAGTACAAGGGTATTATTTGATAAATTATACTTTTTAAAACCCGAGGACTAATTTTGCCAATTATGAAACTTGAGGGGTAAAAATTGCCAATTACAGAAAACTTTCATCCAGGGACTAAAAGTAAATATGTTTGATTTCCCAAGGACTGATGTTGACTTTTCTTTCATTTTAAACCTTCAGGGACTAGTTCTGCCAATTTGTGAAACTTCAGGGACTGAAAATGACAATTATGCAAACTTTGTTCGTTTTTCACTTGTTTTCAATCTTTTTGTTCCTGAATCACATAAAAACACATTTTATGATATTTTCTGTATTTTGAGGCATATCTGCATGTTTTTAAATGATTTTGCAGATAAAATGTGACATAAATGATGAGTATTTAGACACTCATCAGATGCTATAGAAAATAGGCTAGACAAATTTACCCGAGGAGTCTAGTGACTTTAACCCCCATGTGGAGCGATAGAAAATACTAATTAGAAAACGTAACCATAACATAACAAGATTAGTAATTAGGCTAACACATTTCTCCCTATTGATTATCTCTTCCACTTTTAATTTCTTTCATTTTATTTTATTTGTTTAGTTTATAATTAATCAATTCAAAACCCATTTAAAATCTGTGACAACTAGAACTTAGATTAGATCCACATGCATAGCTCTTGGGACGACCTCGGCTTTACCGATTACTACAGTACACACGATCGGGTACACTGCCCCTTAGTGCATTAGGTAGACCTTAGGTAGACGAGACTTTATAAATATTAAAACCTGGTCAGAAATCCTGCATCAATTGATTTCAATATAATCTGATAAGAATAATTGCTTTAAAATTGTTTTAGATCTGTAACACCAAATCTGTTAATTAAAATTTTGCTTACTTAAAACTGATTTTCCAAAGAAACTCAATCTTGGTTTCGGCAGAAAACTGTTTACCTAAAACAAAATATGTTAATAATATTAATCCGATTTTAACAAAGTGTTTTAATCTGTTACACAGAATCTATTTTAAGATTGGAGAAAACGGTGTACACTTATATTAATAAAATCATCTTACAATGAATATAATTAACAGTAAATAACAGAAAATTAAATAGCAGATGGGAAGGGTAGATGCAGAAGACAGACACTATGAATGATAAATAAACGAAAGCAGTATAGGCCGGTCAAGGCACGAGGCTCGTGTTTAACACGATTCCCTTAAAACAGATTCGTCGTCTGTTTCCCAAGATACAACGGCTAAAGCAGATGCACTGCCGGACATGACAAACTTGCCTGAAAGGTCACAGAAAAGCTTGCGTGTTTCTGATCGACGGTTGCTAGAAAAACGTGAGTAATGGAGATGCGTGTTTCTTACAAATATGTTATTTCTAAAATAGATTTGCATATATTTTAATACACGGTAGGCGAAGTTTTTGAGCTTCATTCGTGTCCTCATTTCGTGCGGGCTCGCATGAGTTCACAAGTTTGGAACCCATTTTTGCCCGGAAATTCCGAAATCTGCAAATCCCCCTGCGCGCGCACGTAGGTGTTGGAGTAAAACCAATAAATTATTTTGAAGGTCAATACCAATAATTCTATCTAAACAAGCTTTCACTTCATGTTTTGGGCGATATGGGATACTTTCCCTTTTTCAATTTTTTGTGTTTCAAGTGCCTCACTTTGAGACACGATATCTCATTTATATCCACTCCATTTTTGACAAAGTTTCGTTGCAAAGCTCTCGTCAAGAAGAACGCAAAGCTACCAAGAATTATATATATATATATAAAGCCACATCATTATAATTAAGTCCACGCCAGAATAATTAAGTCCACGTCAAAGGCCACATCAGCACATTAAGTCCATGTATGCAAGAATCCGCCTGTTAATTTATGGGTCAAAAAATCACATGCATGGATTCGAACTAAATACCATGTTCATATTATGTCGTGTGTTACCCACTGAACCACCTTAATTTTTTTGTTACATTATGCAGACGAATTTCTATAAAGGATACTACGCAATCATCATATTTTTAATTTTTGATAAGTATGGAAAATATTGATTGTGATCTTAGCCTCATTCGGATTGGATGTGTATGTTTTTAACCCTAATTCTACATTATATATATGGTTTATTATGTCATATCATAACTCATTCACAAACAAACATTATACACGATCCATATATCAATATGCAACCACAAAGACATTCAGCAAGGCTGTCAAGATCAAACGCTAAAAAAAGTCTGAAACTGGAACGCAAAAGAATTAAAGCAAAAACACTATAGTTGATTCATCGGGTAATTTTTATAATAAACAGTTAAACATTGATTGTTTGGTTATGAATATGAATCGTATTATGAGTTAAACATTGATTATTTGTTTATGAATATGAACCGTATTATGAATTGCTTATATACTTTTGAATTATGTGTTACTAAAAAGCTTTAGCAGTACTAAGTTTAAATTAGCAGTACTAACTTGAAAGTTAGTACTGCTATAATGAGTTTAAATGAACAGTACTAACTTGCTAAAAAGCTTTAGCAGTACTAAGTTTAAATTCGCAGTACTAATGTAACACCCCCAAAATCGGGTCGCAGCGGAAGATGATGTCGCTGGGGTGCTACTAAATTGGTACCACAACACAGAGTAAAGAGAACGGATTTACCGTATCCGTTTAAAAGAAATTTTTATAATCAAAAGTACTTTGTTTTAAATCATTCAATAAAATGCGGAAATACAGGCCCATAAAAGAAATAACATGGTCCCCAAATGAATATCAGAGTATCTTGATCCTATAACAATGCCATGCCATGCCAAAATCCGCCAAAGGTAAGCTGACACTTTAGAACCTGAAAATACATGCTAAAATGTGTCAACACGAGGTTGGTGAGTTCATAGGTTTAAGTAAAAAATAAGTATCATATGGACCACAAGAAATCAAAGACCATTATATTCCAAATATAGAAAGGGTTATTTTTGAATTAAGTTCTTGACACCGAAGCCTTAATTGTATCAACCGTGATTTTAGCAGGTTAGTCTAACTATTAGTTTCGATCAATTTAATTTTTTTTTTTTTTGCTTGGTGTGACTTAAGTGTTTTGTGTGGCATAGGTGTGATATGAGTGTGTGTTGACACTAAATCCCTTTGTGAGATTTTATGGTTGTGAGTTGTGTAGTATTGATTTTGGGATAAGTTCATTTTGATTACCTTGGTGGTGTAGAAATGACTTGTGTAGTTTTGGTGTTTTTGTGGTTTTGCGTAACAAGTCTTCATTCAAGTTACGTGGAGTTTGTTTTATGGGGTTATATTTATAGAGAGTGTGAAATGCTATTTTTGGAAACTTTGTTTTGAACTGATAATTTTCCGAGTCGTCGTAAAAAACGAAAGTTTATCGCGTAAGACGTTAGGTTTCGTATGGGTTCTTATAAAATATCAAGAGTACAAGGTTTTAAGTGTAATAATTAATATTAATAATAAAAATAAAAATACAAATTATAGAGGGGCGGCCGAATAGTGTAGGGGAAGGGAAAAAGGAAACCAAATTTGATCCCAATTACAATTACTAATTAAAAGGGTTATCTAGAATGATCATAGGGTAGTATAAATACAAAACCAAAACCCCTTCACCTTTTTTTTGAGACATACGGTCGACCAAGGGGAGGAACAAGAAGAAAAAAATTAGGGTTTCATTATTTTGAAGAAAAACAAGCTTAAGGTATGCCTAGTGATCCCTAATTCATTTAATTATTGATTTGATTCATGTAATACAAGTTATGATGGATCTAGGGTTTATGTTTACTTCTGTAAATTAATGATGTATAACATGTTTTGATCAATAATTAGTAATATTATGATGATTGGTGAAGAGATTAGGGTATAAAATATGTTAGATATTGAGTTAGGGTTTGGACAGATTCATAAGGCTGTAAAGATACGAAGATATTTAATAGATGGAGATGAGTTAATCGATGATTCTTGAGTTTAAATTGTAGTTCAGAGAACGTGATTTCCAAAAAGTCCAGCCACGAGCGATTTCAAGGTCCGAAAGTCAGTCTAATGATTTTTGCAAGTAAAGGTGTGAAAACTGTTAAACCGGTACAGATTTAGGTTAAAAGTATTGAGGTCAAAAGTGGTTTTAAAAGTGTAATTTGGGTTAGCCCTTCGGGAGAAATTGAGTTATATATTCCCTTTGACTTCCACGCGAAGGGTATGCGTTAATAAGTTGTGAAAATATGTTTGTTATGTCAAAACATTTTGGTGTGCGTTCAGATCCGAATCTAGATAGTTTTTATGTTTGATTTTTCAAAGAGCACTTTTGTGTGTTTTTAGTGCATGGCCTTCTGGGATAAGCTTTTATGCTCATGAAGGACCATGGTGAATTTTTGGTGTGAGTTTGTAGAGCTTATTTTGATGTGATTTCATGTGGGTAGAAGTACCCTAAAAATCTGCGTATTCAGAAAAAGTGTGTGCAAGGGATTTGGTGAGTGTAAGTGTTTGTTTGTGGTTAGTATGGAGTCTAGGTGATCCATGGTGGTTTACATGAACCTTAGACATCCATCATATGTGTGTTACATGGGCTATAGCTTTTAGCTTGGTCGCGTGTAATGTGATCTTATTTTGTTGTATAGATTTGTGATTGATAATTTGGAAGCTGCAAAGTTTGAGGTGAGTTTCATATTCCCATTTTTACTTTGTTTTAACTTGGGATGGGAATGATGCTTGTGTTGAAATATTTTTGAGTTACTGTGATTATATGGTCGTAAATGCATGGACTTGTAAGTGTTATTATACGTGTATTGCATGTTATGAGATTATTGTGTGGTGATTCTGTGTGGTCCATTTGGAAGGTAGCTATGCTCCCATTATCCAATTGGAGAGTAGTAGCTCTACTCACTATTATTCTTTGTGGTCTGATCAGAGGGTATGGTTTACCCATTATTGTGAACTTGGATCGTGGGCGCGTTCCGTCCCAATTGATGTTGGATATTGCTATTTGGATCGTGGGCACGTTCCGTCCCTTGTGTCCCTTAAGTGGTATTTTGGTTGAATGACTGAGATTGCATGCTATCTAGTATAATGACTAGTCTTACTGTCCTGCTATGTTTTATAATCACAGTGAACTGGTTGCCTGAGATATATTGTATGTCTTAAACCTATGAACCTCACCAACATTATGTTGACGTTTTTAAGCATCATTTTCAGGTGAGCATTCTAAGGCTAAGGTAGAGGGAAGCGACTAGACGAGACTTAGTTGCATTTGAGAACGATTTATCTTTATGTTTTGATTTGAATATGTTTGATTTTGATTGTGATACTTTAATGTCTTTCGACTAGTACTTTATGTTCTATTGAAGATACCTTTTGGAGAGTTGTTTTGGTTATTTTCTTTTGGGGTATCGTTACGACACTTCGTGTCTGTACTTTGCTCTATTTATGTGCATGTAGTAATTCTCTATTTAGACACCATGTGTTGTGATGATATCCATGAAGTTACACTCGCGTTTCCACCTTGGCGAGGTGTGACAGATTGGTATCAGAGCCAGGTTATAGAGAAGTAGGTGGTTGAACCTAGACTATAACCTAGGAGTCCCTCATATAGTTGCATTTAGGGCTTATGTATAAGTATGGTGTTTTATATGTCTATTTTTTTTAGTTTATGAGAGGTTTTGTCGAGTTTTGGACGCCTATTGAACCCCTATACTTAGTATTATATATGTCACTTTTAGCATGGCACCTCTCGCGCGTAGTAAGTTTCGTTGGACTATCGTTGTCACTACTGGTTGCAAGAGGATTGGTAGCTTGAAACGGGCTAACAAGAGGATCTTAGTTCCTGCTAGCATGTGTCCATGTAAGATCGAGGAGAAGATGACTTTAGTGAACGTGGGTGGAAAGGAGATAGAAAGGTACGAGACAAAGGTGACCAATAAAGACGGCTACATTATTAGGTACCATGTAAAGTGTCCCAAATTCCTAGAAGATGGAGGAGAGGTTTGGGCTGAGCCTCATAATCTATATAGGTTTGTGGACCGTATAGAGGAGGAAGAAAGGAACCTCAGGAGTGGTTTTGCCAGTCGTCCACTACCACAGAACGAGGGAAACCGGAATGGATGGATAAGTGAAGAGGAAGAGTACGAAGTGGATTCAGATCTAGAGTCTGTGGCAAGTAGTAGATTTAATCAGAGTTGAATGAGCGGGGCAAACGTTAGGGTGGAGCTCGAGCCGTGTGCGATTCTGTTTGGTTTAGCGTTATGTTTTGGGATGTCTTCTGTTGACTTTTGATATTTAGTATTGTGCTGGATCGCGAATTCCTTTGAATTCTGGGATTTTACCCAAGTAATTAATAATAAGGCTTGAGTGAATTTGAATATTTTATGTGTGTGATATGTGATTAATGGGTGTATTATATTAATTTTTGAGTTTGTGTATCTATAATTGTGAGGTGTTATTATTGTTAGGCGTGGTATTGGAAGCGAGTACATATGTGAAAGGATACATCTATAATTATGGGTGGCCAACATAATTATAAATGTATCACGACACATGTGGACTTATGGTCAATGCTACGTTGACCAATGATGACATGCTTACATGTAGTAGGATTAATTTTAACCTTGATATTTGTGTTAATTGTCCCATTTGATGGGGAGTACTTGTGTTAAGTATGAATGTGTATTCGTGAACTTCGTGAACGGCGCCTAATGGTATCAACGATCTGCGTGTTCAGGAAATGGCACTAAAAAGACCGAGATGCCCTATTACTAAGTCACCAATGAGTGGAGCCTACCGGACGCCGAAGAAGCGAAAGCAGACACCCACTATTGGAGATAGTAACCCCATCTTCCAGCAAATGATTAATCAACAACTGGAAGCTCTACTGCCAGAGATTGTTAGCCATGTGAACGCACAGATGGGTGATGGTGCTCAAACTAATGGTGCTGGAAGTGGTGGGGGTGGCAACAACGGATGCTCCTACAAAGAGTTTATGGCTTGTAAGCCCAAAGAGTACGATGGTAAGGGTGGTGCGATAGCGCTCACTCGATGGATAGAGAAGATGGAAGCAGTAATGGATATTAGTGGCTGTACTAAAGCTCAAAAAGTCAAGTATGCAGCAAGTTCTCTGATCAATAAGGCTTTGACTTGGTGGAACACGCAAGTCCAAGCTAGGGGTAGAGTTGTTGCGATGGGAATAACTTGGGAAGATTTCAAAGCCTTGATGGTGGAGGAGTTTTGCCCAAGAAATGAGATGCAGAAATTAGAGGAAGAATTTTGGAACCATGCAATGGTTGGAGCTAATCACGCGGGGTATACTGACAGGTTCCATGAGTTAGCTAAGTTGGTCCCTCACTTGGTA